>OU342741.1:288647233-289293608 GCA_910589775.1 Avena eriantha
AAAGAACACACATGCAATGACTCTAGTTGTGGTTTATGAAAGGGACATACATCCAATGACTCTCGTGGATCCATATGTGGTTTGTGAAAAGAACACACATTTAATGACTCTAGTTGTGGTTTATAAAAAGAACACACATTGAATGACTCTAGTTGTGGTGTTTGATAACAATAGACATGCAATGACTATAGTTGTGGTTAATGAAAAGAACACACATGCAATGACAGTATGAGATCCATATGTGGTCTATGAAAAGAATACACATGCAATGTCACTGGTGGATCCATATGTGGTTTGTGAAAATAACACACATGCAATGACTCTGGTGGATACATATGTGTTCTAGGAAAAGAATAGACATGCAATGAGTCTGGTGGATCCATATGTGGTTTATGAAAAGAACATGCCTAAAATGACACTGGTGGATCCATATGTGGTTTGTGAAAATGACAGACATGCAATGACTCTAGCTGTGGTTAATGAAAAGAACACACATGCAATGACTCTGGTGCATCCATATGTGGTTTGTGAAAAGAACACACATGCAATGACTCTGGTGGATCCATATGTGGTTTATGAAAATAACAGACATGCAATGACTCTGGTGGATCCATATGTGGTTTATGAAAAGAACACACATGCAATGACTCTGGTGGATCTATATGTGATTTGTGAAAAGAACACACATGCAATGACTCTAGTTGTGGTTTATGGAAACAACACACATCCAATGACTCTAGTTGTGGATCCATATGTGGTCTACGAAAAGAACACACATGCAATGACTCTAGTGTATCCATGTGTGGTTTGTGAAAAGAACACACATGCAATTACTCTAGTGGATCCATATGTGGTTTGTGAAATGGACACACATGCAATGACTCTAGTTGTGGCTAATGAAAAGAACACATGCTATGACTCTGGTGGATCCATATGTGGTTTGTGAAAAGAACAGACATGGAATGACACTGGTGGATCCATATGTGTTGTAGGAAAAGAACACGCATGCAATGACTTTGGTTGTGGTTCATGAAAAGAACACAGATGCAATAACACTGGTGGAGCATATGTGGTATGTGAAAAGAACACACATGCAATAACTCTGGTGGATCCATATGTGGATTGAGAAAAGAACAGACATGCAATGACACTGGTGCATCCATATGTGTTCTAGGAAAAGAACACACATGCAATGACTCTGGTGGATCCATGTGTGGTTTTTGAAAAGAACACATATGCAATGACTCTGGTGGATCCATATGTGGTTTATAAAAAGAACACACATGCAATGACACTAGGGGATCCATATGTGGTTAATGAAAAGAACACACATACAATGACTCTGGTGCATCCATATGTGGTTTGTGAAAAGAATATACATGCAATGACTCTAGTGGATCCATATGTGGTTTGTGGAAATAACACATATGCAATGACTCTAGTGGATCCATATGTGGTTTATGAAAAGAACGGACATGCAATGAGTCTAGTGGATCCATATGTGGTTTATGAAAAGAACACACATGCAATGACTCTGGAGGATCCTTAGGTGGTTTGTGAAAAGAACACCCATGCAATGACTCTAGCTATGGTTTATGAAAAGAACACACATCCAATGACTCTAGTTGTGGATCCATATGTGGTTTATGAAAAGAACACAGATGCAATGACTCTGGTGGATCCATATGTGTTCTAGGAAAAGAACACACATGCAATGACTCTGGTGGATCCATATGTGGTGTGTGAAAAGAACACATATGAAATGACTCTGGTGGATCCATATCTGGTTTGTGAAAAGAACAAACATGCAATGACTCTAGATGTGGTTAGTGAAAATAACACATGCAATGACTCTGGTGGATCCATATGTGGTTTGCGAAAAGAACAAACATGCAATGACTCTGGTGCATCCATATGTGGTTTGTGAAATGAACACACATGCAATGACTCTGGTGGATCCATATGTGGTTTGTGAAAAGAACACAGATGAAATGACTCTGGTGGATCCATATGTGGTTTGTGAAAATAATAGACATGCAATGACTCTAGGTGTGGTTAATGAAAAGGAACACACAAGCAATGACTCTGGTGGATCCATATGTGGTTTGTGAAAAGAACAGACATGCAATGAGTCTGGTGAATCCATATTGTGAAAAGAACACACATGTCATCTGGTTATGGTTCATGAAAAGAACACACATGCAATGAAACGGGTGGATCCATATGTGGTTTGTGAAATAAACACACATGCAATGACTCTAGTAGATCCATATGTGGTTTGTGAAAAGAACACACATGCAATGACTCTGGTGGATCCATATGTGGTTTATGAAAAGAACAAACATGCAATGACTCTGGTGGATCCATATGTGGTTTATGAAAAGAACGCGCATGCAATGACTCTCGTGGATCCATATGAATTTTGCGAAAAGAACACACATGCAATGACTCTAGTTGTGGTTTATAAAAATAACACACATCCAATGACTCTAGTTGTGGTTTATAAAAAAAACACACATCTAATGACTCTAGTGGATCCATATGTGGTTTGTGAAAAGAACACACATTAATTGACTCTAGTTGTGGTTTATAAAAAGAACACACATCCAATGACTCTAGTTGTGGTTTTTGAAAAGAATAGACATGCAATGACTCTAGTTCTGGTTAATGAAAAGAACACACATGCAATGACACTAGGGGATCCATATGTGGTCTATAAAAAGAACACACATGCAATGTCATTGTTGGATCCATATGTGGTTTGTGAAAAGAACACACATGCAATGACTCTGGTGGATCCATATGTTGTTTGTGTTAAGAACACACCTGGAATGACTCTAGTGGATCCATATGTGGTTTATGAAAATAACAGACATGCAATGACTCTAGCTGTGGTTAATGAAAAGAAAACACGTGCAATGACTCAGGTGCATCCGTATGTGGTTTGTGAAAAGAACAGACATGCATTGACTCTGGTGGATTCATTTGTGGTTTGTGAAAAGAACACACATGCAATGACTCTGGTTGTGGTTCATGAAAAGAACACACATTCAATGACACTGGTGGATCCATATGTGGTTTGTGAAATGACCACACATGCAATGACTCTGGTGGAACCATATGTGGTTTGTGAAATGAACAAACATGGAATGACACTGGTGCATCCATATGTGCTCTAGGAAAAGAACACACATGCAATGACTCTGGTGGATCCATGTGTGGTTTGTGAAAAGAACACACCTGCAATGACTCTGGTGGATTCATATGTGGTTTATGAAAAGAACAAACATGCAATGACTCTGGTGGATCCATATGTGGTTTATAAAAAGAACACACATGCAATGACTCTAGTGGATCCATATGTGGTTTGTGAAAAGAACACAAATGCAATGACTCTAGTTGTTGTTTATGAAAAGAACAGACATTTAATGACTCTAGTGGATCCATATGTGGTCTGTGAAAAGAACACACAATTAATGACTCTAGTTGTGGTTTATAAAAAGAACATACATCCAATGACTCTTGTTGTGGTTTTTGAAAAGAATAAACGTGCAATGACTCTAGTTTTGGTTAATGAAAAGAACACACATGCAATGACACTAGGGGATCTATATGTGGTCTATGAAAAGAACACGCAAGCAATGTCACTGGTGGATCCATATGTGTTTTGTGAAAAGAACACACATGCAATGACTCTAGTGGATCCATATGTGTTCTAGGAAAAGAACACACATGCAATGACTCTAGTGGATCCATATGTGGTTTGTGAAAAGAACACACCTGAAATGACTATGGTGGTTCCATATGTGGTTTGTGAAAATAACAGACATGCAATGACTCTACCTGTGGTTAATGAAAAGAACACACATGCAATGACTCTGCTGCATCCATATGTGGTTTGTGAAAAGAACAGACATGCAAAGACTCTGGTGGATCCATATGTGGTTTGTGAAAATAATACACATGCAATGACTCTGGTTGTGGTTCATAAAAGGAACACACATGCAATGACACTGGTGTATCCATATGTGGTTTGTGAAATGAACACACATGCAATGACTCTGGTGGATCCATATGCGGTTTGTGAAATGAACAGACATGCAATGAGACTGGTCCGTCCATATGTGCTCTAGGAAAAGAACACACATGCAATGACTCTAGTGGATCCATGTATGGTTTGTGAAAAGAACACACATGCAATGACTCTGGTGGATCCATATGTGGTTTGTGAAAAGAACACACATGAAATGACTCTGGTGGATCCATATGTGGTTTCTGAAAAGAACAGACATGCAATGACACTAGTGGATCCATATATGTTCTAGGAAAAGGACACACAAGAAATGACTCTGGTTGTGGTTCATGAAAAGAACACACAAGCAATGACACTGGTGGATCCATATGTGGTTTGTGTTAAGAACACACCTGGAATGACTCTAGTTGATCCATATGTGGTTTATGAAAATAACAGACATGCAATGACTCTAGCTGTGGTTAATGAAAAGAAAACACATGCAATGACTCAGGTGCATCCGTATGTGGTTTGTGAAAAGAACAGACATGCATTGACTCTGGTGGATCCATATGTGGTTTGTGAAAAGAACACACATGTAATGACTCTGGTTGTGGTTCATGAAAAGAACACACATGCAATGACACTGGTGGATCCATATGTGGTTTGTGAAATGAACACACATGCAATGACTCTGGTGGAACCATATGTGGTTTGTGAAAAGAACAAACATGGAATGACACTGGTGCATCCATATGTGCTCTAGGAAAAGAACACACATGCAATGACTCTGGTGGATCCATGTGTGGTTGTGAAAAGAACACACATGCAATGACTCTGGTGGATTCATATGTGGTTTTACGAAAAGAACAAACATGCAATGACTCTGGTGGATCCATATGTGGTTTATGAAAAGAACAAACATGCAATGACTCTGGTGGATCCATATGTGGTTTATGAAAAGAACACACATGCAACGACTCTGGTGGATCCATATGTGGTTTTTGAAAAGAACACACATGCAATGACTCTAGTTGTGGTTTATGAAAGGGACATACATCCAATGACTCTCGTGGATCCATATGTGGTTTGTGAAAAGAACACACATTTAATGACTCTAGTTGTGGTTTATAAAAAGAACACACATTGAATGACTCTAGTTGTGGTGTTTGATAACAATAGACATGCAATGACTATAGTTGTGGTTAATGAAAAGAACACACATGCAATGACAGTATGAGATCCATATGTGGTCTATGAAAAGAATACACATGCAATGTCACTGGTGGATCCATATGTGGTTTGTGAAAATAACACACATGCAATGACTCTGGTGGATACATATGTGTTCTAGGAAAAGAATAGACATGCAATGAGTCTGGTGGATCCATATGTGGTTTATGAAAAGAACATGCCTAAAATGACACTGGTGGATCCATATGTGGTTTGTGAAAATGACAGACATGCAATGACTCTAGCTGTGGTTAATGAAAAGAACACACATGCAATGACTCTGGTGCATCCATATGTGCTTTGTGAAAAGAACACACATGCAATGACTCTGGTGGATCCATATGTGGTTTATGAAAATAACAGACATGCAATGACTCTGGTGGATCCATATGTGGTTTATGAAAAGAACACACATGCAATGACTCTGGTGGATCTATATGTGATTTGTGAAAAGAACACACATGCAATGACTCTAGTTGTGGTTTATGGAAACAACACACATCCAATGACTCTAGTTGTGGATCCATATGTGGTCTACGAAAAGAACACACATGCAATGACTCTAGTGTATCCATGTGTGGTTTGTGAAAAGAACACACATGCAATTACTCTAGTGGATCCATATGTGGTTTGTGAAATGGACACACATGCAATGACTCTAGTTGTGGCTAATGAAAAGAACACATGCTATGACTCTGGTGGATCCATATGTGGTTTGTGAAAAGAACAGACATGGAATGACACTGGTGGATCCATATGTGTTGTAGGAAAAGAACACGCATGCAATGACTTTGGTTGTGGTTCATGAAAAGAACACAGATGCAATAACACTGGTGGAGCATATGTGGTATGTGAAAAGAACACACATGCAATAACTCTGGTGGATCCATATGTGGATTGAGAAAAGAACAGACATGCAATGACACTGGTGCATCCATATGTGTTCTAGGAAAAGAACACACATGCAATGACTCTGGTGGATCCATGTGTGGTTTTTGAAAAGAACACATATGCAATGACTCTGGTGGATCCATATGTGGTTTATAAAAAGAACACACATGCAATGACACTAGGGGATCCATATGTGGTTAATGAAAAGAACACACATACA
Source organism: Avena eriantha (assembly GCA_910589775.1). Classification (NCBI taxonomy): domain Eukaryota; kingdom Viridiplantae; phylum Streptophyta; class Magnoliopsida; order Poales; family Poaceae; genus Avena; species Avena eriantha. The sequence continues at coordinate 288,653,590 of OU342741.1, forward strand.
ATGACTCTGGTGCATCCATATGTGGTTTGTGAAAAGAATATACATGCAATGACTCTAGTGGATCCATATGTGGTTTGTGGAAATAACACATATGCAATGACTCTAGTGGATCCATATGTGGTTTATGAAAAGAACGGACATGCAATGAGTCTAGTGGATCCATATGTGGTTTATGAAAAGAACACACATGCAATGACTCTGGAGGATCCTTAGGTGGTTTGTGAAAAGAACACCCATGCAATGACTCTAGCTATGGTTTATGAAAAGAACACACATCCAATGACTCTAGTTGTGGATCCATATGTGGTTTACGAAAAGAACACAGATGCAATGACTCTGGTGGATCCATATGTGTTCTAGGAAAAGAACACACATGCAATGACTCTGGTGGATCCATATGTGGTGTGTGAAAAGAACACATATGAAATGACTCTGGTGGATCCATATCTGGTTTGTGAAAAGAACAAACATGCAATGACTCTAGATGTGGTTAGTGAAAATAACACATGCAATGACTCTGGTGGATCCATATGTGGTTTGCGAAAAGAACAAACATGCAATGACTCTGGTGCATCCATATGTGGTTTGTGAAATGAACACACATGCAATGACTCTGGTGGATCCATATGTGGTTTGTGAAAAGAACACAGATGAAATGACTCTGGTGGATCCATATGTGGTTTGTGAAAATAATAGACATGCAATGACTCTAGGTGTGGTTAATGAAAAGGAACACACAAGCAATGACTCTGGTGGATCCATATGTGGTTTGTGAAAAGAACAGACATGCAATGAGTCTGGTGAATCCATATTGTGAAAAGAACACACATGTCATCTGGTTATGGTTCATGAAAAGAACACACATGCAATGAAACGGGTGGATCCATATGTGGTTTGTGAAATAAACACACATGCAATGACTCTAGTAGATCCATATGTGGTTTGTGAAAAGAACAGACATGCAATGACACCGGTGCATCCATATGTGCTATAGGAAAAGAACACACATGCAATGACTCTGGTGGATCCATGTGTGGTTTGTTAAAACAACACACATGCAATGACTCTGGTGTATCCATATGTGGTTTATGAAAAGAACAAACATGCAATGACTCTGGTTGATCCATATGTGGTTTATGAAAAGAACACACATGCAATGACTCTGGTGGATCCATATGTGGTTTGTGAAAAGAACACACATGTAATGACTCTAGTTTTGGTTTATGAAAATAACACACATCGAATGACTCTAGTGGATCCATATGTGGTTTGTGAAAAGAACACACAATTAATGACTCTAGTTGTGGTTTATAAAAAGAACACACATCCAATGACTTTATTGCGGTTTTTGAAAAGAATTGACGTGCAATGACTCTAGTTGTTGTTAATGAAAAGAACACACATGCAATGACACTAGGGGATCCATATGTGGTCTATGAAAAGAACAGACAAGCAATGTCACTGGTCGATCCATATGTGGTTTGTGAAAAGAACACACATGCAATGACTCTAGTGGATCCATATGTGGTTTGTGAAAAGAACACACCTGAAATGACTCTGGTGGTTCCATATGTGGTTTGTGAAAATAACAGACATGCAATGACTCTAGCTGTGGTTAATGAAAAGAACACACATGCAATGACTCTGCTGGATCCATATGTGGTTTGTGAAAAGAACAGGCATGCAATGACTCTGGTGGACCCATATGTGGTTTGTGAAAAGAACACACATGCAATGACTCTGGTTGTGGTTCATGAAAAGAACACACATGCAATGAGACTGGTGGATCCATACGTGGTTTGTGAAATGAACACACATGCAATGACTCTGGTGGATCCATATGTGGTTTGTGAAATAAACACACATGCAATGACTCTGGTGGATCCATATGTGGTTTGTGAAAACAACAGACATGCAATGACACTGGTGCATCCATATGTGCTATAGGAAAAGAACACACATGCAATGACTCTGGTGGATCCATGTGTGGTTTGTGAAAAGAACACACATGCAATGACTCTGGTGGATCCATATGTGGTTTATGAAAAGAACAAACATGCAATGACTCTGGTGGATCTATATGTGGTTTATGAAAAGAACACGCATGCAATGACTCTGGTGGATCCATATGAAGTTTGGGAAAAGAACACACATGCAATGACTCTAGTTGTGGTTTATAAAAATAACACACATCCAATGACTCTAGTTGTGGTTTATAAAAATAACACACATCTAATGACTCTAGTGGATCCATATGTGGTTTGTGAAAAGAACACACATTAATTGGCTCTAGTTGTGGTTTATAAAAAGAACACACATCCAATGACTCTAGTTGTAGTTTTTGAAAAGAATAGACATGCAATGACTCTAGTTGTGGTTAATGAAAAGAACACACATGCAATGACACTAGGGGATCCATATGTGGTATATAAAAAGAACACACATGCAATGTCATTGTTGGATCCATCTGTGGTTTGTGAAAAGAACACACATGCAATGACTCTGGTGGATCCATATGTGTTCTAGGAAAAGAACACACATGCAATGACTCTAGTGGATCCATATGTGGTTTGTGTTAAGAACACACCTGGAATGACTCTAGTGGATCCATATGTGGTTTATGAAAATAACAGACATGCAATGACTCTAGCTGTGGTTAATGAAAAGAAAACACGTGCAATGACTCAGGTGCATCCGTATGTGGTTTGTGAAAAGAACAGACATGCATTGACTCTGGTGGATTCATTTGTGGTTTGTGAAAAGAACACACATGCAATGACTCTGGTTGTGGTTCATGAAAAGAACACACATGCAATGACACTGGTGGATCCATATGTGGTTTGTGAAATGAACACACATGCAATGACTCTGGTGGAACCATATGTGGTTTGTGAAAAGAACAAACATGGAATGACACTGGTGCATCCATATGTGCTCTAGGAAAAGAACACACATGCAATGACTCTGGTGGATCCATGTGTGGTTTGTGAAAAGAACACACATGCAATGACTCTGGTGGATTCATATGTGGTTTTATGAAAAGAACAAACATGCAATGACTCTGGTGGATCCATATGTGGTTTATAAAAAGAACACACATGCAATGACTCTAGTGGATCCATATGTGGTTTGTGAAAATAACACAAATGCAATGACTCTAGTTGTGGTTTATGAAAAGAACAGACATTTAATGACTCTAGTGGATCCATATGTGGTCTGTGAAAAGAACACACAATTAATGACTCTAGTTGTGGTTTATAAAAAGAACACACATCCAATGACTCTAGTTGTGGTTTTTGAAAAGAATAGACATGCAATGACTCTAGTTGTGGTTAATGAAAAGGACTCGCTAATCCGAGACCATGGGAGAATATCTAGAGGGGGAGAGAGATCCTTCACGAGGAGGTGTGCTTTGTGAGGGAGGAGAGGGGGGCCTTTTATAGGAGAGGGGGACTCCTCCCCTACCATGGCCGGCAGCCAAGGAGGGAGCCCCCTCCTCTTCCTCATTCATGTGGTGGAAGCTCCACTCACATCAATTCAAGATCCACCCAAAGTTCCACTCACATGCATTAAATTTCCACCAAATTTAATGCAACTCTCAGTTAATAAAACTCTTTTATTTATTTTATTCAGAACTTTGTTAATTACTTTAATTAACAAACATTCACATAAAACCCCTTGCAACATTTCAATATCACATGCAAAACCACTTTCTGCAATTTCACCCGGAACAATTCCGGTTTCTTTCGAAACAATTCATGTTTCTATCGAAACATTTCTTGTGCTTTGCAAACCTTTTGTCTGAAACATATGTCATCCTAAATGGTTTCCGGCAACCCTTAAGTGTGTCACCCTATGGTTCGTGAATAATGCAGACATGATTGAGACTCCTCTCAGATCAATAATCAGAAGCGGGACCTGGAGATCCATACCGACTCCTGCACATTCAACGATGACTTGTGTGATCGTGAGAACCTTTAACGCTAGTAACTTAATCTCTTTGTCTCATGATATAATATATGTCCGAGATTCGATCATCGGTATCCAAATACCTAGTTTGATCTCGTTACCGACATGCACTCGTTTCTTATTCCCCTGATATAAAATTCTAGTGATCACATCACTTGCTTGCAAGCTATCTTAATGCGATATCACCGAGAGGGCCCAGAGTATATCTATCCGTCATCGGGATTGACAAATTCCACTCTTGATCCATGAGCCTCAACATAACACCTTCGTAGCACTGAACCCACCTTTATAGTCACCCTGTTACGGTGTGACGTTTGATGTTATCAAGATACTCTTCCGGTGTTAGCAATTAACATGATCTCATGGTCTAAGGATAAAGATTACTTCGTATGATGTTATAGTAATATAAAAATAATGACTTGATCGTAATGCTATACTTCGGATGAATGTTCATCACATCATTTCACAAATGTTGTGACCTTGTTATTAACAACATCCAATGTCCATGATCAGGAAACCTTGATCATCTTGTTAATCAACAAGCTAGTCTATAAGAGAGGCATAACTAGGAACCCTTTTTGTTTATTAAACACACATGTATTGATGTTTCCTATCAATACAATTATAGCATGCAAAATAAACATCTATCATATACAAGGAATACATAATAACAACTTTATTATTGCCTCTTAGGGCATATTTCCTTCACTACTAACAACGGAAAGCATGCAAGATCACAAATAACAAAGACATGATAGAATCAATAAACAATCTGAAATATCATCTCAATATCCATCGGATCCCCGCAAACACAACATGTAGAATTACAAATAGATGATCTTGATCATGAACGGAGCTCACATGATCTAAACATGATAGCACAAAGGAGGAGAACCAGCCATCTAGCTACTACATGGACCCGTAGTCTAGAGATGAACTACTCACGCATCACACCGGAGGCTTGCATGATGATGAAGAAGGCCTCCAGGGTGAATTCCTTTCTCCGACAGGGTGCCGGAAAGAGCTTCAAATCCCTCCCGATCTAGGGATGGAGACGACAGCGGCTACAGACACTTTCGTGGAATTTTGATCAGGTCCTTAGGGTTTCTTTATCGGAGGCAACTTATAGGCGAAAGGGGAGGCCAAGGGGGTGCCGGAGGTGGCCAGACCACCCCCTAGCGCGGGCCAGGCTAGGCCGCGTGGCCAGGTGGTGTGGTGGCCCTATGGCCCCTCTCCGTCTCGTATTCTGGATCTAGGTGTCCCTCGGTGAAAAACTAACTTTGGCTTTTGTCCCGTCCAATTCCGAGAATATTCATTTTCTGACTTTCCTGGAACAAAAAACAGCAGAAAACAGGCAGCTAGCACTATGGCTCTTGTTAATAGGTTAGTCCAAGAAATTGTATGAAAAGTACTCCAATGTGTGGACAAAACATAAGAAAGTAGATAAAACCAAGCATGGAACATCAAAAATTATGGATACGTTAGCAACGTATCAACATCCCCAAGCTTTACTCCTGCTCGTCCTCGAGTAGGTAAGTGATAAAAATAAAGAATAATTTTTGAGGTGACATGCACCATCATAAACTTGATCAAAGTATTTGTAAAACATGGATAACTGGGATCATAGTACTTCAATCATAACATGAAAGATAAATTTCTAGCAATAAGACAAAGCAACTAAGCTGCAACATGAAAAGGCACAAACAAAAGATTCATGAATAACAGTGCTTTGCAAGACGTTTGTTTGTTTCACATAAAGAAAACATAGAATAGTAGCATTCAGCTTGTCCCTCATAGAGTAGCAAACATAAATGCATAGGACACCTTCAAAGTTCATAAGAGTGACTAGATACAAATAGTTTAAAATAAGCAATATCAAAGTTATGGAATCCCCAAGCTTTGACGCTTGTACTTCTTGGATATTTCTTGGAGTGACACGCATGGAATCCCCAAGCTTGAGCTTTAGTCCATCCTTCATCTCATTACTCGTTCCTTCCATACACCTGAAATTTTTCCTTCATACAAAACTTCACACAATCTTTATTAGCATCATTAGTGCACTCAAGATAATAAGTCTTTGGGTTAAGTTTCAACACCAATAACACTCCCAATAAAACACAAGCTACTGTAGAACTTCCCTCAAAAAGCTCAATTGCCCAAAAGAACTCAAAAAGGAACCAACAAGAAGCAAATGCAAATAATGGCACAAATCTGTCAAAACAGACCAGCAGGTAAAGACGATTTTTTTCGAAGACCTTATGTTGCTCCCATCGAAAAGTGTTGAATTAAAGAAAGTTAGATAACAACCTGGGGCAGAAGCGCAAAAATTCACGCCTAATGAGGACATACAAAGATTTTACACGAATTTTTACGGTGAAGCACATAAATCTGTTTCGGGACAACAACTTTCCCAATCATTACTTCTCTCTCATTAGAGGTTACTCTTGGCACAAAAAGCAAATAAAAAGGATAGGGAGCGGTTATTACAGAGGTAATAACTTCCAAGAGTCATCTAAAACTTTTTGTTTATCTCCCAATAAGTACTTTTCTTTAACACCTTTAAGTTAGGCATGATAATTTTGATGATGATCACATAAGAAATATGAATTGAAGTAAAAGAGAGCATCAAGAAGGGAATTCAAAACACATTAAGTCTAACCCACTTCCTATGCATAGGAATCTGATATGCAAATAAATTCATAAAGAACAAAGTGACAGGCATAGGAAGATAAAACAAGAGTAGCTTCAAAACCTTCAGCACATAGAGAGGTGTTTTAGTACCATGAAAACTTCTACAACCATATTTTCCTCTCTCATAATAATTTTCAGTAGCCTCATGAATAAACTCAACAATATAGATATCACATAAAACATGCTTTTGATGATCTACTAACACATAATTTTTATCAAGCTCAAAAATAGTGGGATTAAAACCTTCATACCCACTTTTAACATTTTTATAACAAGATGATTGATCAATCTCATTTCAATAGTAGTACAATTAATATTATCAACCAATATAGGACCATCATGTAGATCTTTATTATAAACATTTTCAAAAGAATCCACAGGAACATAACATTCATCCTCCTTTGGTAAGCACGGAGGACAATCAAATAATGTAAGGGGTAAAGAGTTACTTTCATGAGAAGGTAGACATGGGTAGATCCATTCTTCCTCCTCTAGATCATCACTCTCCTCCTCTTTTTCATCCAATAAACTTCCAGTTTCAGCAATTCCTTCTTCCATAGTCTCCTGCAAGGCATTAGTCTCTTCCATTGGTGGAGAGCATCTATTAAGATATTCAAGAATATAGCCATTTTATTTATTGTAATTATCAAAGCAAAATTTAAGTATATCATAAACCTCATATTTATAAGGTGCATCATCAGTATTTTCAATCAAATAAGCAAGTTCGAATGCACCCTTCCAAGCAATAAATTCTTCAATTTGTTCCACATCATAAAAGTCATAATTTCCCTTAACATAAGAAGATATGGTAACATTATCATTATACTCACATTGAAAAGGGAGGTGTTTATACCTCCTACAGCAACAAGATTTATCAAAGAAATAAGTAACATTATAAGTAGAGCACACATTTATAGCAATGGTATCCAACTTATTAATTTGTTCCCATAAGTGTTTCCCTTTTTGTGACAGGTGGTGTTCCTTATAATAATATTTTTGTTCTTCTATGAACCCAACTTGGCAATAAGATTCAATTTCAAAGAAACCAATCATTGATAAAAAGCATGATAAAGCAGGACAATAAGAGACCAACGAAAATAACCACTATAGTAGGAACTAATTTTTTTGTATTTTTAATAAAGAAAAAAACTAGTAAAACTAATTTTGTCGTGGTGGTGTCACGACAGATGCCATGTATAGGCTAAAGGTGGGGACTAATACACGCTAGGAGAATCCAGGGAGGGATAGTGAAGTGATTCTCCACACAAGAGCTTGTATTGATTTACTTCCAAGGTTACAAGTTCTCTTAGAGCTGTATTGGCGAGAGAAGGAAGAAGGAGCTCTCTTACTCTCGCCCACAGATCTCACCACAAACCCTAGACCAAATAGAATAACAGAAAAACCAACCCATCCCCCTTCTACTGAAGCCGTAGCCCCCCTTTTATAGGGGAGGCTCGGTTTCTGCCTAGGGCATACGTGGAGGCATATTCCTAAGAATATGCCTCCACCCAAAGTGGTAAGCCGACCGAGGTGCTTTTTCCCCTGCGTCACACATGCTTTAGCTACGTGAGCCACTACGGCGCCCTCGTTAGCTGACACGGGCGTCGTCACGCTTGTCGGCCACACCCCGGTGGTCCTGTCCTTGCTCGCTTTGCTCAGGCAGTGCGTACCGGGGCTCCTTTTGACCAGCGAGATTCCTTCCTTCTCCTAGAAGCTTGATTCGACCCGGATGATGGTTCATCCGACCACACCCTTTCCTGCATACAGGTAAAACACACGCTTCCGACTTACCCCTTAAGTCGGATGAGGGCTAGTTAGGCGAACGCCCCTAGGTCCGGATTACCCCGTGATTCGGCCTGCCTTGAGGTGACCCAGCCAACATCTGCTTTGGCCTTGCCGAACCTCGGCTAACTCGTCCTTTATATCCCGGCGTGACCCTACCCGGGGGTATCCCCCAAACATTAGTCCCCGAAGCTGGTGCGGCCTTAGCCGCCTTGGCCGCTAAGGCCACACCAGGTTCCATTTTGTGCCCCTGTTGTTGTTGCCGAGTTACCTCTGTACCTCGGACGGCTTGGATTTACGTTCCCTTCGCACATTGCAAGTTTTCACTTGCTGGCCGGGTTACCACAGTTCTATCCGGGTCTTACTTCCTTCTCTCGTACGCTAGCCCATGTGAAGGGTAATCATTATGTTGTCTTATTTTAAGGGACGGTAGAGTAACCGGCGCAGTAACTGTTAGTTATCACTGTGCGCAGGTCACGTCACGCTTGCCTCCTCGTCTACTGCATCAGCGCGTCACGTCACAGGACTCTCTCCGCCCTGTGGCCTTCTGTGTGGCTCCTTACTGATTGGTCCGAACGGGTAATACACGGCCACAGCGTGTGGCCGGTCCACAGGATGCGATCCCACTCACCCTTGATGGGTGTGGTTAAATAGCGGAGGGGTGCGTCCCTTAGGATTTTTCCCCCTCCGCACCCCTCTGCCCGCCGCCAGCACTGCCAAAAAGCAGCGTCGCCGCCGCACTTCTCCGTCGCGCCTCTGTGTCACCGTCACTGCGACGCAAATCTCCCCTTACGGGTCCTCGTCAATCCAAGCCACTGTCCCCCGCCGCCTCTAGCGCCAGCGAGGGCTTCGAGGAGCAGATGGCAGAAGAAGAACTTGCCATTGCTGAGCAAGAGATGGAGGAGGATGCCGCCGCTGCGGACCGCGGCGCATGGGCCGGCTCCTGGGTCGGCTAGGACGATCTAGACTGGCTCTACCGGACCAGACGCATCCCCGCCGGCGTCGCCGCTCGCCTCGCCTCCGCCGAGCTAGCTCCTTCACCCAATCCCGGGGAGTTCGTCGTGTTCCTGTCTCACTTTCAACGGGGCTTCGGACTCCCGGTGAGAGATTTCTTCCATGATTGGCTTAGCACCTACCATCTCCAGCCGCACCATCTTCTAGCCAATGCCATTACTTCTCTCTGTGCCTTCGCTTCTACAATCGAGGGCTACGCAGGATTATGTCCCACGAAGGAGCTGTGGATCCGATTTTTCGCCCTTCATCACAACGTTATTCCTCACATTCACACTGATCTAGAGGACAAGCGGCTCACTCAGTTCGGAGCGGCCTCCATCTCACCCTGGAGGTTCTCTGTTTTCCCCCGGGTCACAGGGCTAGAATCCTGCAAAGGGTAGGCCCGGACGTTCTTTTACGTCCGGAACACGGGCACCAAAGATTTGATCCGGTTGCTCCCTTATACATCGGATCCACCGAACCCAGATCTGTGGGACGCCGTTCCCAGGAAACCTACGGCCCTGGCCAACCAAGTGAACAAAAGGTTCGCGGAGCTGAAGGAGCTCGGGTTGCGCAACAAGGATGCAATGATCACTTTCGTGCGCAATCGAATCTCCCCTCTCCAGAAGCGCACCCACAAGGTGTGCCATATGAGCTACGGCCGCAATCCCAACCGGAATTCATCTTTCGAACTGAACAACACGGAGATCTTTCGCCGGGTTAAGGCTCTCTTCACCAATCACAAGGACTTCTCCTCTGACTGGACTTGGGGGATTGAGCATTTCTGCCGGGACCGGCTTCCTCCCGCGGTAAGTTCCATGCTGCAAACTTACCCCGAACTAATCACGTGTCTGTTATTGTTGCATTTTTGACTCGTTTGTTTACTCTTTTCCTCAGCTATTCCTTCAGCAGACGCTCGAGGACGCTACCGATCCGACCCTTAAGTGGGCACCGGACCGGGTGACTTCGGACATGGAGGAGACGGACCAAGAGATGTTTCTCCCCATGACCGACGCCACGAAACGACCCATGGGTAACTTCTCTTCTGCTAGAGATTGGCCCGATGATAAAGAATTCTCGGATATCGAGATAATTGAACCCTTTGAGGCTGTCCCCCTTTCTTTTGCTTTTCCGCCATCCGCTCACGCCGGCGGTCATATCCACGAGGATCATCCCCTCGCTACAGACGAGCCAGTTCCGGGGGCGCCGAAGAAAAAGCGCGCGGCTTCCACAAGCTCTTCCTTCGGACCTTCCCAGCCCGTTAAAAGGCGAAAGAAGGTGCCAGCACGAAGGGCTCGGAAATCCAGAGCAGCCGAAACCTCAGATGCGTAAGTCTTTCTTTCTTCTGTAACTCGCTCTTCCTTACTTCGTCGTAATTTTTCTTCTGACGTTACTTGATTTCACAGGGCTCTGGTGGAGGTCCCTCAAAGTGGATCCAGTATCTCATCACCTCTCCGGGCCAGCCCTTCAGCCCGTCGTGACGACGAGCCACGTCCGCTGAGCCCTATTCCGGAGAGCTCTGCGGCCGCTCCGGGTCATCCTAGGGCTGGGGGAACTGGCCCAGCCAGAACAACGGCAGCCACTACCTCGGCAACGCCACAACCAGCAGCCACTAAGGCTACCTTGACTCTAGCATCTGTTCTAGTACCAGCAGCCAAACCCACACCAACTCGAACCTCGACAGGAGCACCAACTCCGGCAGCGAAAACATCAGCGCCGGCACCAAGTACAGCAATGAAAGTACCAGCGCCCAGTTCCTCTGCATGTTCCGAGTCCTCTCAACCTCGGCAGGGAAAAACCGATGCTACGGCTTCTTCTTCCCAGCAAGCCAAGGGCAAGAAGATTCAAGACGTTGCTAAGCCTAGTGCTGCCGAGCCTGGGCAACGCACCCTTGAGTCCATGCTCCCCAAGAAGACATCAGTGGAAAAGGACGCGCCTGCCGAGCCAAACGAAGCCCAGTAGTTGGTTCTGCACACCAGCCCCGCCCTTGCCTTGGTGGAGAGGAAGGAAGCACATGCTAAGGGTTTGGTGACGCCTCATATGCCCACGTGCTAAGGAAGGCGCAGCACCAAACCGAGTTGAAAAGGGTTGGCCAGGACTACACCGAAAAACGCGAGCGCCTCAAACTCCAAAGTGCTAAGGATCGTGAGCTTCTTCAAGAAGCCGAGGTCTAACTTGAGTCGGCAAATGCTGAGCTCTAGCAGCTTCGGAAAAGGTGTGATGCTTGCATCAATGAGTTGACCCGGATTCACAGTCACATCTCACGTAACTTCTTTTCCTTTATCCGCCTTATTTCTCCGGGTTACTTCATATGGCTTGTTTTCTCAACTTTGTCCTTTGCCTTGTTTCCCAGGCCACTTTCCTGAGGGTACTGCCATTGCAAGTGCTGCTGTCGCCAATTTCCGCCGAGAAAGGGGTACTCCGGTCACTGCTGAGGGTGAGAGCATTCCCTTTGACATGGAGGACCTGTTGGTCAGCCTGTCATCTCGCGTGGAAATTATCAAGAACTACGGCAGGGACCTCCTCGATGTTTCAGTCCGGGTCTTCAATGCCTTCTGGCCTGCCGATGATGCTCCGGAGAGAGTCACGCAGCTCGCTGAAAGGCTTTCAGAAATTGAGACCCAGCTCGACCTCTGGCGAGAATCCGCTGGACGTGGTGCTGCCGACACCGTCCTTCACCACATTTTGACGTGGTATGAGAAGATATACCTCAGCCTCCTCACACGCCTGCGCACCGGGTCCAAATGGACAGATGACCCGGAGTGGGTAGCTCGGCGCCAGGCTTGCGCCCACAGCCTCATCGAATATGCCCCCATTCATGAATGGACAGAGGGTCCGAGCTTCCTGGAAGCCGCAGGTGAAGAAGAAGTTGAGAACATTAAAGATGACTCGGGTGAAGACGAGGAGGACACTGCCTCGGGCATCGAAGAGGGCGACGATAATGCCGAACTTCCTCCTGCTGCTCCCTAAGTAAAAACACTTGAAAATTCATGAGATCCCCGGTATGCCGGGTGGAATTGTATTCCAAATACATGTGATATTTTGCTACTGAGTACTTATGCCGGATTAACGTGGGCGTAGTCCCAAAGTTTCTTTTTCTTGTTCGTTCCATCTTTTGGCTCGGATCATGTCTACCTTGATTCGGTTTTACAACTTACGAATCCGAGCCTGAAAAATTGTCTTAACAATACTTGGAAACTTTTACACTTAGCTCAAAAATAAAACTTCATAATAACTTGAAAATAAATACAGGGTTAGTCCGAAGAACAAACGTCGGCTCGAATAAATTCTTTTCCTTAGTCGTTTTTCATGTGCTACGCAATTCCAAACTTGTTCTCTTGCTTGCCATGAAGCCAATTCTTGTTGGACAGCAGCAAGTCGAAGAGTTGGGTTTTTGGTGCTCACACACTACTAATCCGAGCTAAGTAGAATAACCTATCCCGGCCGACGCACAAATAACAAAAGACAAAAAATATTATTAAGGCAGTCCCCGAGTTACTGCTCGAGGTGCCTACATTTCATTGATAAGCTCATTGCCGACATACATACCGACATATGAGATAACCCAAATACATACACTTCTTCGCTAAGTGTAGAAAGGACGAAGGAGAGCTACATTCCATGGACGTTTAGATTCCTCACCGGACCTGTCCGCCTTGTACTTTTCCTGTGGCTTTGCATCTATAAGATAGTAAGAATCGTTGTGCAATGCTTTGCTCACGATGAACGGCCCTTCCCATGGGGGGATAATTTATGCATTCCAGTAGTACGTTGTACCAACCGGAGCACCAGATCGCCTTCCCGAAATACTTGGGGGCACACTTTCCGGCTATGATAGCGTCGGAGATTTTGCTGATATATGGCCGATTTGGACAGTGCCAGTTCTCTCGCTTCTTCCAGCAGATCAACATCATTTTGCCGGGCTTCTTGCACTTCGGCTTCGGTGTATTGGGTGACCCTAGGCGAATCATGCTCTATGTCGGCTGGAAATACAGCTTCTGCCCCATATACCAGAAAAAATGGCGTATAGCCTGTTGTTCGATTCGGAGTTGTTCTTAAACTCCACAGTACCGCTGGTAGTTCTTCTATCCAGCACCCCGCGGATCTTTGGAGCGGCTCAATGAGCCGGGGTTTTATCCCGGATAATACTAATTCGTTGGATCTCTCCACTTGCCCGTTTGATGCGGGGTCGGCTACCGAAGCTACGTCAAGCCGGATCCTCTTATCCCGGCAGAAATGAGCAAATGCTCCTTCCGCAAAATTTGTGCCATTATTAGTTATGATACTGTGTGGATAACCGTATCTTAAGATGATATCTTTGAGAAACGTTACAGCCGTAGCTCCATCACATTTTCTTATAGGCTTTACCTCGATCCACTTCGTAAACTTGTCCACCATTACCAGAATGTGAGTCATGTTTCCTCTTGCTGGTTTGAACGGGCCCACCATATCCAAGCACCATACGGCAAATGGCCAAGTGATTGGGATGGTCTTGAGTTCCGACATTGGCATATGTGTCTTTGTAGCGTACCTCTGACAACCATTACATTTTCTCACCAGATCTTCTGCTTGCTCTAAGGCATTTGCCAGTAGAATCCGTGTCGGAAAGCTTTTGCTACCAAGGCTCGGGATGAGGCGTGATGCCCGCATTCCCCCTGATGTATATCTCGGATGATTTCAAGACCTTCTTCCGGGTCAACACACCGCTGGAGGACATTGGTCACACTTCTTTTGTATAACTCGGAATTGATGATCGTGTAGGCCTTTGCTCTCCTCTGTGTTTGCCTCGACAGCACCTCTTCAGTGGGTAACGTTCCATCTTTCAGGAATTGAAATATAGGCAGTGCCCAAGCCGGTATTGGCCGCACGGGGAACACGTCCTCGTCCATCTCCATCCGATCCACCGGCATAACTTCAACCGGACCACGCTGAGCAGTCCCCGGGTCTTGCGAAGCAGTCCCCAGGTTTGCCGAAGCAGTCCTCGGGTTTTGCGCACCACTTCCTGTGTCAATGTCCATGGGCACAGCTCCGAACTTTGTGTCCTCTGGGACGTAGATTGACTCGGACTCCGGGGATGGCCTGATGGATGGTTTCTTGAGGTGCTCTAATGCTACACCCGGTGGAATTGCTTGTCTGGTTGACCCGAGCTTCGACAGCATGTCGGCAGCCTCATTTTCCACCCGGGGTACATGATGAAATTCGCATCCCTCAAAGTAACCGGAAATCTTCTACACATGAAATCTATATAGTGCCATGTTTGGATCAAGGGCGTCCCACACTCCGGACACTTGCTGTACCACTAAATCCGAGTCGCCAAAGCATATAATCCGACGTATACCAATTTCGTTTGCTACCTTGAGCCCATGCACAAGTGCTTCATACTCAACGACATTGTTTGATGCGGTGAAGTGGATCTGCAGAACATATTTCAATTGGTCCTTGTTTGGCGACGTGAGTACAAATCCGGCACCTAGCCCGGTTTTGGTTTTTGATCCATCAAAGTGCATCCGCCAATAGTTCGGATCCGGAAGTGGTGGTTCGTACTGTACCTCGGCCCAGTCCACGAAAAAGTCCGCCACAGCCTGAGACTTGATGGCTTCTCTTTGGTCATATTGCGGAGCATAAGGAGCTAGCTCAATGTCCCATTTTGCAATTCTGCCGCTTGCATCCTTGTTACTCATTATCTCGGATATAGGGGCCTCACATATGACCCGGATGGGATGCTCCTCAAAGTAGTGCTTCAATTTCTTGGAGGCCATGTACACGCCATACGCCACTTTTTGATAATGTGGGTAGTTCTGCTTTGAGGTTGACAACACTTCACTCAAATAATACACCGGCCTTTGCACCAACTTACCTTCCTCATCACGTTCCACCACTATCACTTCACTTACAACTCGGTTGGTTGCAGCTATATAGAGCAACATTGGCTCCTTTGATAGTGGTGAAGCTAGCACTGGTGCCGTGGCTAACATTTTCTTTAGGTGAGCAAAGGCTCCATCGGCCTGCGGTGTCCAAATGAATTTATCCGACTTTTTATGAGTTGGTAAATAGGCAAAGGCTTCTCTCCCAACCGACATACAAACCGACTTAACGAGGCCAGGCAACCTGTGAACTTCTAGACATCGTTAAGACACTTCGGAAGTTCCATTCGCTCGATGGCCCGGATTTTAGTTGGATTCACCTCGATACCTCGGCTGGAGACGAGAAAACCGAGCAATTTTCTAGCCGGGACACCGAAAGTGCATTTTTCCGGGTTAAGTTTCATCCGGAACCTTCTTAGGTTTGCAAACGTTTGCCTGATATCGTCAAGGAGAGTTTTGCTTTCCTTGGTCTTGATAACCACATCATCCACGTACACCTGTACATTTTGACCTATTTGGTCGTGCAAACATTTTTGCATACATCTCTGGTACGTTGCCCCTGCATTACGTAAACCAAACGGCATGGTGCGATAGCAATAAGACCCATACGGGATAATAAACGCAGTCTTTATTTGATCATTCGGATTCAGAGGTATCTGGTGGAAACTAGAATAAGCATCAATGAATGACAATAGTTCACATCCAGAAGTTGAGTCTATGACCTGATCTATTCTTGGCAGCAGGAATGGATCTTTTGGACACGCCTTGTTCAGGTTCGTGTAATGGATACACATGCGCCAAACCACTGCCACATTCGGATCATCCTTTTTCTTTTCCACCAGCACCGGATTAGACAGCCAATCCGGGTAGAGGACCTCCATGATAAATCCTGCAGCTAGCAACCGAGCTATCTCTTCCCCAATGACTTTCCTCCTATCTTCGGCGAAGCGGCGGAGAGGTTGCTTCACCGGCTTAGCTCCGGGTCTCACATTTAAAGAGTGCTCGGCCAACTCCCTCGGAACACCTTGCAAGTCCTGTGTGGACCAAGCAAAAATGTCCCGATTCTCACGGAGGAAGCTGACGAGCTCGCTTTCCTATTTATCGCTTAGCCCGGCACCAATTGTTACGGTGCGCTCTGGGAACATGTCATCAACGGGAACCTTCTTTGTATCTTTCGTGGCCTGGAAGGAGACAGTTCCATGCGGGTTACTCAGCGCCGGCATGTACTGCTGCGCGGACTGAGCCAATGCCACCACCTCTTGAATTTTCTTTATTCCTGCGCGATCACAAGTGACTCGGCTAAGTTTGATCCGGCCGACGCACACTCCATCGACCGTCGGAAGTCCCCAGCAATGGTAATCACTCCGTTTGGTCTGGGCAATTTCATCTTCAAGTAGCTGATATGACAACTTGCCATGAATTTGTTCAGCGCTGGCCTTCCGAGCAACGCATGATACGCGCTTTCTAAGTTCACCACTTCGAACTCCAGATTTTCAGTTCGGCAATTGTCCCTCGTGCCGAACAAGACGTCGACCCGGACCTTGCCTATGGGCTCGCAAGAAATGCCGGGCACAATGCCATGGAAAGTTGTCCTCGTGGCCTAGAGCATGTTCTCCGAGATACCCAACTTGCGCATTGTGTCCGCATACATGATATTTATGCTACTGCCGTTGTCGATCAGTACCTTTGAGAACCTTACGTTAATGCTAGGCCCAATGAACGTAGGATCCAGCACCAACGCATATGAAAGAGGTGTGGGCATGAGCTTGGGATGATCACTTATGCTCCAGGTGATTTCCTGATCAGACCAAGGCATGTACCTCGTCACTGCAGGCATTACCGCATTCACCTCCATATGCCTACGCTGCAAGCTTTTTCTATCAGTTTCCTCTGTGGTAAATACAAAGTAGCTCGAGTGATGCTCCCTGTACTCGTTTCTCCCCTCATTTCCGGGGTGCCTCTGATCCGGCTGATGCTGATTTTCTACCTGATGCACTGCATCCCCTCTTTCATTGTTATCATACCTCGGCGGAGGGGGAGGCAACATTAGCTGTTGCGTCTTCCCTCTGGAGAGCAATTGCTGCCGGGGTAACTCCTGCCGAGGCTGATCATTCTGGGGTGCCTGAGCATTCCCCGAACCACCTTGCTCGATCTTGCGCATCCACTCGCATTGCCTCGTCGTATGGCCCGTTGGGTTGTTTGGATTTGGCGTGTGAAACTTACACGGCTGGTCCAACATCGACTTGTAAGTATAGCTTGGACGGTCTTTCCTTTCTTGCCATTGCTTCTTTTGCTCCGGAGTCCAAGTTTTCTTCCCATCATTCCTTGGAGTCCATTGACCTCCAGTTTTCTGGCGCTGGCTACCCCCTGCTCCGGGTTGATCTTGATTCACGGCTGCCACTTGGTGCGAACCGTACCGATGGTCCGGTCGATCATCTCTCTTTTTTCCTCTGTAATCATTTCTTCGGGATGATCCGGATCCATCCCTCTGATAGTACTCATCGCTTGACTCGTTTGAGGCGAGCCTTGGTTGGGTTGGGTCAACCAACGCATACGAATCTGCGATCGAGATCATCTCTGCCAATGTTGCCAGCATTTTGTGTTGCAACTTCATCCACAACTCGCTTCCATATCTGCACCCCTGTGCAAACCATGCTATGGCCTGTGATTCTATCCGCCCTCGCATGAATTTCTCACGGTACACCACCGGGTCAAAAACTCCCGGTCCATCTCATTGGGTCTTTGTTTGCACATAGCTAGGGTCTGTGGCCTATTTGGCCTTTGATACGTACTCGAAAAATTGCTGATGAACATCTCCTCGAAATCTATCCAGCAGTTGATGCTTCCTGGTGGTAAATTGTTCAACCACACCCTTGTCGGGCCTTCCAACATCTAGGGTACATACCGTACAACCCATCTCAGGTTGCCTGTGGCAATTTTTACAGCAGTAGCATAGTTTATCAGCCAATCCTCTGGTTTGGTACTACCGTCATAGGTCTTGGTGCCCCTGGGCAGCTGAAAGTTCGGTACTGGTGGCTCTTTCATGATCCGGGGTCCAAAACATGCTGGACCCGGTGGACCTTGACATTCAATCTGTTCCGACCTATACAGTCGATCTAATTTCAACCTTGCATCCTCCGACATCAAATCCCTACTTCCCAATCTCGACCCTATCACATGATAGTCCGGTCTCGGGTATCCCGCATTTGCCATCTCCGAATCACCGTCGTTATACCGGTTTTGCTCTTGCGGCGCACCTTTCTGTTGCATACCTCGGCCGGTAGTGTGCTCTTGCCTCGGCATGTTCCACTGCTGCGGTTGTCTTGCCCCTGCTGAGTTTTGCTGCCCGGCATTGCCGTTGACAAGGTTCCTTTGACCGGCATTGCCTTGGTCACGGTTACCTCGGCCAGCTTCGCCTCGGCTCACACTCCGTCGATCATCATTTTTCTGCGCTTCTTTTTCTTTCCCCGCCCGTGTCGGGTCATACGGGACAATCTGTTTGTTCCGTCTGGCCGAGGTTACCACCTCCTCTCTCCTTGGACTGCCATGAGGGGGCGATGCGGCTCCAGTGGATTTCTCCGGGTTACCCATCGCCGAATGGACGATCTTGGAGGCCCCAGCTCTCTCCGGGTTTGCCCTGAGCAGTTCCTCGTTTTGCTTATTCGCAATCGGAACTAGCTCGTTAACCTGGTCTTGCTGCCTTTGCCGGGCTTCACCCGTCAGTCCCACTAACTCGGATGCAGCTGCATCCGCCGCTCTGAGGTTCTTGGCCGGGGTACTATACCTCGGCAGCCCCACGGACAAATAGTTTTCTGATTCCTCGATTCCAACATCACCTTCTCTGTTCATCTCGCTCATGAGATTTCTCCCTTTAACTTTTACAGTATCAACTTTGTTCGCCTTAGCGTACCCACGCAGCGTCATGATCAACGACTGCTAGGCCGCGGCTATTTTCTTTGCGTCCTCTAGTATTTTCTGCCTAGTTTCTTCCAGCTCGGCCTGTGCACGAGCCGGATCTACCGCTGCTACTACAGGGTTCGCCAGCCTATCGATTGCCTCTCTCAGCACGTTTTCCGGCCTCTCTAGCGGAGGACCTCTACCTTTCCTAGGTGCCTTGGTCGTCACCTCCGGATCTGGCGCCGGATCCTTGCTCGCACCCGCACCTGGCGCTGTCATCATTACCTCTGCATGGTCCAGGGAACGAGCGATATGCTCCCCGCGAGCCACAGTGAGAGGCGGTTCGCTTGCTTCGACGACGTGGCGCGGATGAACGCCTGACACGTCCACCGCGACGTAGACCTTGTGCGCGCCGAGCTTGAGGAAGATGCCATTGCGCGATAGAGGGCGTGTGCCGAAGCAACCTGCGTTGTCGCTGACGAAGTCCCGCGCTCCAAAGCGCTGAACGAGCCTGGAGACGATGCGCTCGCCGGTGGCGATGAAGTTTCCCATCCAGATTTTGACCCCTGCTAGCGCCGCTAGCCCCACGGTGGGCGCCAACTATCGTGGTGGTGTCACGGCAGATGCCATGTATAGGCTAAAGGTGGGGACTAATAAACGCTAGGGGAATCCAGGGAGGGATAGTGAAGTGATTCTCCACACAAGAGCTTGTATTGATTTACTTCCAAGGTTACAAGTGCTCCTAGAGCTGTATTGGCGAGAGGAGGAAGAAGGAGCTCTCTTACTCTCGCCCACAGATCTCACCACAAACCCTAGACCAAACAGAATAACAGAAAAACCAACCCATCCCCCCTTCTACTGAAGCCCTAGCCCCCCTTTTATAGGGGAGGCTCGGTTTCTGCCTAGGGCATACCTGGAGGCATATTCCTAAGAATATGCCTCCACCCAAAGTGGTAAGCTAACCGGGGTGCTTTTTCCCACGCGTCACACATGCTTTAGCTACGTGAGCCACTGCGGCGCCCTCGTCTGCTGACACGGGCGTCGTCATGCTTGTCGGCCACGCTCCGGTGGTCCTGTCCTTGCTCGCTACGCTCAGGCAGTGCATACCGGGGCTCCTTTTGACCAGCGAGATTCCTTCCTTCTCCTAGAAGCTTGCTGCGACCGGGATGATGGTTCATCCGGCCACACCCTTTCCTGCATACAGGTAAAACACACGCTTCCGACATACCGCTTAAGTCGGATGAGGGCTAGTTAGGCGCACGCCCCCAGGTCCGGATTACCCCGTGATTCGGCCTGCCTTGATGTGACCCGGCCAGCATCTGCTTTGGCCTTGCCGAACCTCGGCTAACTCGGCCTTTATATCCCGGCATGACCCTACCCGGGGGTATCCCCCCAACAATTTTTTTTGTGTGTTTTTGATAAAGAAACAAGCAAACAAAGGAGAAATAAACTAAGCAAAACAAAAACAACAAAGTAAAGAGATTGGTTATGCAGGACTCCCCTTGTGAAGATGTCCTTGACTCCCCGGCAACGGTGCCAGAAAAGAGCTTGATGGCCCAAGATATCTCGAGCTCGTTGGGGAACCCCAAGAGGAAGGTATGATGAGCACAGCATCAAGTTTCCCTTAGTTATGAAACCAAGGTTATCAATCCAGTAGGAGCAAGGAAACAACCCAAATGTGTTGCTAGCTGAACTTTGGAAGGGCGCACTACCGGTGCCAGCAGCAACGTGGAGACCTACACAACACAACCACAGAACTCTGTCCCCAACTTGCGATGAGGTTGTCAATCTCATCGGTTTTGCTGAAAACAAAGGATTAAACGTATCGAATGGAAGAAAGTAATAGTTTGCAGAAAGTAAACACAAAGCAGTAAATAGTTGATTGTAGATTGAAAGTAAAAGAAAGGACCGGGGTCCATAGTTCACTAGAGGTGGCTCTCCATAAGATAGATAACATGTTGGGTGAACAAATTACAGTGGGGCAATTGACAAACATCGAGAAAGCATACAAGCATATACTACTCATCTTGACTCCTTTGCGACTTGGTTGGGCATTACAACATTATACATAGACCGCCATCCAACTGCATGTATGACTAATAATCCACCTTTAGGTTATCATCCGAACCCCCTCCAGTATTAAGTTGCAAGCAACAGATAATTGCATTACAAATTGCGTGTAAAGTAAACAATACGGTTGTTCTATGAACAAATGGTTGTTGTTTTCTCCCTAGTAGCAATAGCATATCTAGTACCTTAGAGATTTCTGTCACTTCCCCAGATTACCAGAGGCATGAACCCACTATCGAGCATAAATACTAACTCTTGGAGTTGCTAGAATCTACTTGGCCAAGATAGCTACTAACAACGGAAAGGATGCAAGATCACCAATAACAAAGACATGATAGAATCAATAATCAATCTGAAATAGCATCTCAATATCCATCAGATCCCCGTAAACACAACATGCAGAATTACAAATAGATGCTCTTGATCATGAATGGAGCTCACAAGATCTAAACATGATAGCACAAAGGAGGAGAACCAGCCATCTAGCTACTACATGGACCCGTAGTCCAGAGATGAACTACTCACGCATCACACCGGAGGCTTGCATGATGATGAAGAAGGCCTCCAGGATGAAATTCCCTCTCAGGCAGGGTGCCGGGAAGAGCTTCAGGTCCCTCCCGATCTAGGGATGGAGAAAGGGGAGGCCAAGGGGGTGCCGGAGGCGGCCAGACCACCCCATGGCGCGGGCCAGGCTGGGCGCGCAGCCAGGTGGTGTGGTGCCCCCCTGGCCCCTCTCCGTCTCATATTCTGGCTCCAGGTGTCCCTCTGTGAAAAACTGACTTTGGCTTTTGTCCCGTCCAATTCCGAGAATATTCATTTTCTGACTTTCCTGGAACCAAAAATAGCAGAAAACAGGCAGCTAGCACTATGGCTCTTGTTAATAGGTTAGTCCAAGAAATCATATGAAAAGTACTCCAAAGTGTGGACAAAACATAAGAAAGTAGATAAAACCAAGCATGGAACATCAAAAATTATGGATATGTTAGCAACGTATCAGTCACCCATACAGACCACCGCAATTAAGGGTCTTCCCGTGGATATCGTAATTAGCTTAGTGAATCTCTCTTTGTCCCCCTTCGACCGTGCAGGTTGCTACCTGTGCTTATAGTAACAATAGCTTCGGGCACGCTTCCAAACATGTCCAAAGGATTTCAAGATCTTCTTTAGGCACGAAGGCAAATGTTATGTGGCCGACTACACATACCATCTAAAGAGAGAGATCAAACACACATCATAGATCAATGGATCATAGACACAAGTAATAGATCATCTTCATTTCATTTCATAATAATGCTACGGTTTCTCCATCTCCCCAAGAATGAAGGGAATTACTCACACATGGAAAAAATCAACAACATCATCATAATCAAATGGATAGATAAAGGTAATGGAATGAATTTAGCGCAAACCACAATTGAATATGCAATTACAACAAGATATAATGAATGGAATATGGGGGTAGGGATGGTGATGGTGATGCAGCAGTTGATGATGTAGGGGATGATGGGTTGTCCTCCAATGATCCGTGAAGCAGCAAGTATTTTCCCTTCTCCAAGTTCCTCCTTCAGATCCCTTTCTAGTGTGGTTTTTTGTTGCTAGAGGCTTCTGTGAGTGTTGGATCTCTATATCTATCTTCGCGAGGTGGAAGTATTTGACGAGGTGGTCATGATGCAGGGTCGTGCGGGAAGATGCTACGGGCAGGCTCTGCCCCTACCACTGGTTGTTACGTGGCTTGTAACCTCTTGGGTGCAAGAAATTCCTCTAGGTGCGAAGATAAATCAATGTAATGACTTTTATCACTTAAAAATATGATATTACAGTACAATATGATAGTCTCAATTGATATGTTCATAATAGACTTAGTAAATTGGGATCCTATTGAAATAAGGACTAAAGATGCATGCAAACGTGGTAAAATACTAAAAACCCTACTCTACTTATGCAAAAAGCAATAAGTAAAAATGCTCCAATTTTGGACTCATCACCTTGAAACATAGGTAAGAACCCTTTTTTACTTTCATCCATTTTGAACTTCTTCAAAATATTGTCAAGATATGTACTTTGTGACAATCCAATTAAGCATCTTGATCTATCTCAATAGATCTTGATGCCTAATATATATGCATCTTCACCAAGGTATTTCATTAAAAACTTATTATTTAAGTAATCCTTTATGCTTTTTAAAATTTCTATATCATTTCCAATCAATAATATGTCATCCACATATAATATTAGAAATGCTACAGAGCTCCCACTCACTTTCTTGTAAATACAAGCTTCTCCGATGGTTTGGAAAAATCCAAACCCTTTGATAGCTTCATCAAAGCGGAGATTCCAACTTCGGGATGCTTGCTTCAGTCCATAAATGGAACACTGAAGTTTGCATACCTTGTTAGCATCCTAAGGATCGACAAAACCTTTAGGTTGCATCATATACACATATTCCTCAATGTTTCCATTAAGGAATGTTGTCTTGACATCCATCTACCATATTTCATAATCAAAAAATGCAGCAATTTCTATCATAATCCTAATAGACTTTACCAGCGCTACCGGTGAGAAAGTCTCATCATAGTCAACTCCTTGAATTTTTCGGAACCCCTTCACGACAAGTCGTGCTTTATAGATGGTCACATTACCGTCATTGTCCGTTTTCTTTTTTAAAATCCATTTACTCCCAACGACCTTTCCTTCACAAGGTAAGTCCACCAAACTCCAAACTTGGTTTTCGTACATTGATTCCATCTCAGATTGCATGGCTTCAAGCCATTTGTTGGAATCTAGGCTCATCATCAATTCATCATACGTCGAAGGGTCATCGCTTCCATCTACCATGAAATTTAGGACTGGATCACCGTACAGTTCAGGAGCTACACTTATCCTACCGGACCTGTGATGCTCGGTAGTACTCTCTTTCAGAGTTTCATGAGGAGGAGGTTCCTCATCATCATTTCCTTCTTCCATTGGTGGAGTCAACACTAGAACAGATTCCGGCGCTGTGCTACTTGCCACTTTAGGAAGGGAAGGTTCAATAACCTTGTCGAGTTCTACTTTCCTACTACTCACACCTTTCGAGAGAAACTCTTTTTCTATAAAGGATCCATACTTGGCAACAAAAACTTTGCCTTCGGATCGGTGATAGAAGGTGTACCCAATTGTTTCTTTTGGGTATCCTATTAAGACACATTTTTCCACTTTGGGTTCGAGCTTATCAAGCTAAAGTTTCTTCACACAAGCATCACAACCCCAAACTTTAAGAAATGACAGCTTAGGTTTGTTACCAAACCATAATTCATACGGTGTCGTTTCAATGGATTTTGATGGAGCCCTATTAAAAGTTAATACAATTGTATCTAATGCATGACCCCAAAATGATAGTGGAAAATCGGTAAGGGGCATCATAGATCGTACCATATCTAATAAATTTCGATTACGACATTTGGATACACCATTTCGTTGTGGTGTTCCAGCGGGAGTGAGTTGTGAAATAATTCCACATTGTCTCATGTGTGTGCCAAACTCGTAACTAAGATATTCTCCTCCATGATCGGATCATAGAAATTTGATCTTTCAGTTACGATGATTTTCTACTTCACTCTGAAATTCTTTAAACTTTTCAAATGTTTCAGGTTTGTGTTTCATTAAGTAAACATACCCATATCTACTTAAATCATCCGTTAAGGTCACAAAATAACGATATCCACTAAGTGTTGACACACTCACCGGAACGTATACATCGGTATGTATTATTTCCAACAAGTCGGCCGCACACTCCATTGTTCTAGAGAACGGAGTTCTAGTCATCTTGCCCATAAGGCATGGTTCACATGTTTCAAATTATTCATAATCAAGTGATTCCAATAGTGCATCAGAATGGAGCTTCTTCATGCTTTTAACACCAATATGACCCAAACAGCAATGCCACATGTATGTAGCAATATCATCATTCAACTTCATTCTTTTGGCATTCACACTATGAATATGTGTACTATTAATATCAAGATTCAAAACAAATAAACCATTCAACATAGGTGCATGACCATAAAAGATATTATTCATATAAAAGGAACAACCATTATTCTTAGATACAAATGAATAACCGTCTTGCATCAAACATGATCCAGACATGATGTTCATGCTCAATGTAGGTACAAAATAATAATTATTTAGGTTTATTGTCAATCCAGATGGTAGATGAAGTGGCAGCGTCCTGGCGGCGATCACATCAACCTTCCATCCATTGCCTACGCGCATCGTCACTTCATACTTGGCTAGTGGTCGACTATTCCTTAGTATCTTTTTCGAGTTACATATATTAGCAACCGAACCAGTATCAAATACCTAGGTGCTACTTCCACTACTAGAAAGGTACACATCAATAACATGTATATCACATATACCTTTGTTCACTTTCCTGGCCTTTTTATCTGCCAAGTACTTTGTGCAGTTCCGCTTCTAGTGACCAGTCCCTTTGCAGTAATAGCAATCAGTATCCGGATTAGGGCCTACCTTGGTCTTCTTCTCAGGTGCATCAACAGATTTGTCATCCTTCTTGAAGTCACCTTTGGGCTTGGCTTTCTTGCCTATTTTCTTGAAACTAGTGGTCTTACTGATCATCAACACTTGATGTTCCTTTTTAATGTCAACTCGGTAGTTTTAAGCATGGCTGCGAGTTTAGCGACCGACTTGTTCGTACCACTCATCTTGTAGTTAAGTAAAAACCCTTTGTATCTTGGTGGAAGCGATTGTAGGACCCTATCCATCATGAGATCAACTGGAATCTCACATCCTAGTGTCTCAAGACGTTGAGTGAAGCCCGTCATCTTAATGACGTGCTTGTTCACAGAGTTGTGCTCCTCCAACTTCGCGCTAAAGAACTTTTCAGCGATCTCATATATCTCGACACGGATTTTCTCCCCAAACATAGTTTTAAGTTCCTCCACCATGTCATCAACATCACTAAGTTCAAAGCTCTTTGGAGTTCAGGCTCCAACGATTGGATTATCGCACACTACACAAGAGTGTAGTCATCAAACTTTGTATCATACACAATATACTCTTCAGGAGGAGCATATTCTGCAAGGACGTCACCTAATGGACCGTCTAGCACATAGGACCTTTTCATGCCCGCGAGGATAATCCTCAAGTTGTAGTGCTAGTTGGTGAAGTTAGACCCATTGTCTTGCAGCTTTTCTTTCTCTAGGAATGCATTAAAATTGAATGCAAGGAGTGCCATGATGTACAATGTATTTGCAAAGACTATTTAGACTAGGTTTATAACAGATAGAGTTCAAGTTAATTAAAAATTCACTATGATAAATCCCACTCAAAAACAACATCCCTCTAGTCATTTTTAGTGATTACACGAATAAAATTCACTATGCCACGACTGATCATCATGAGTGGTGGCGCAACTCCAACAGCGAGCATCGTATGAACCTCATATCATCCATATGACTCGTGCTTTACCTTTTGGTTCATGTTCCAAGGCCATGTATGTACATGCTAGGATCACCAAGTAAGAACCTTAGTATTCACATGTGTAAAACTATCTTACACCCATTGTATGCGAATGTAGAATCTATCACACCCGATCATCACATGGTGCTTTGAGACGATGAACTTTCTTAACAGTGCATACTAGTAAGAACATATTATTATCTTTATATTTAGTGGGAGGGATCATCTTATAATGCTACTGAGGTAATCAAATACTACCGAGGCGATCAAATCAACGCAATATAAGATGCATCAAAGGATAAATATCACATATATATATATATAATGTGATATGATATGGTCCCTCTCGGATTCGATCTCCATCTTGTGTGTCATGGTATGATATCCATCATTCCATCGGCGTGCCACCAAGGTCCATGGCGCCACCATCATGGTTGTTCTCCACTAATCTAATTACATGGATTTGCATTTTCTGGCACGCATGCCATAGAATAAAATAACAACCATGTGCCTCATGCTGGTTGTTTTAACTTACAATAAAACACATTTCATACAACAATTGTTATATCATAGATCATATCACATGCCCTACAAAAACAAGCTAGACGCTTCTAATTTATTTTTACATATTTTACACGGATGTGGGCTTTCCAGGAGAGAACTGTTCTACCTACGAACTTCAGCCACAACGGTGATAACAAAGTTATTAGCAGACCATTGTAAATCATATATTAACTATACTAGGAGATACAGACACCCGCTAGCCAATTATGCAAAACTAGTTGCATGTCAAGCTTGGAATAGGTCTCGTGTGTAAGGACATGTAAAGTTTATCCAGGCCGCTTCATCCCACTATGCCACTAATATCCGAAATACACGAAGGTTTGCAATAACATGATCATAATCGCCCACATCTCCATGTGTTCTAACCGTACAAAGCATCCACACATAGACATAGCTCTGATACCACTGATGGGATTCATTGAATAGAAAACACACAAAAATCATACGGTTGCAACTGCCAAGATCGAATCAAGGCGATACTTTGTAATGGTTTTAGATGGACTCGCCCTTGAAGACTGTAAGCCGGATAATGTTCCCGAAAACAAACATGGTTGGTGTAGATGTACACGACCATCCTCAAGGACATGCAGACGATCATCGCCACAAGAGGGAAGCGCCTCCATAATCGGCCACAGGTATGATGTGCCGACGACTTCCGTCCCTCGCTCCAGCCAGGCAACGGAAGTAGAGGATCCCCTAGAACTCCAACATCACTACGGCATGGTAGAGGTGGTGGAGGGGCATATCTCAAACAGGGTTTTGCCTAAGCTCCTTTCTCTTGGCAATGGACAAGGCTAGCAAGGGGGGGGAAGATGCCATCCAAAGGGCATATGAGAGGAGAGGGAGAGTGTGTGAGAGGGAGAGAGGTCTCCACCTCCTTTTATAGGGGGAGGGGGCAGCCCCCTCCTATGGCCGATGGCCAGAGAGGGTGCCTCCTATCCTCTCTCATTCATGTGGGTGGACACTCCACTCACAAAATTGATTCTCCACTTTCTCCCATTGATTCTCCACTCAAAAACCAAAGGTTTTTCCATTAAATCACTTTAATTCTCTTTGTTTAATTCAACTCAATTTAATGAGTACTTCATTTAATGAACACATTAACATTTTATTCCCTTGCTTTGTTTTGATACGCCAAAACCATTTTCGCAGATTCGACAGAACAATTATTGCGATTTCTAGTATCTTCTCATGTGTTCCTATGCACTCAAATGCGTCGACTATCCTTACATGTGTCTCCCTACGGGTCTGAGAACTATGTGGACATGATCAAGACTTTCTCCGATCAATAATCATTAGCGGGACCTAAAGATCCATAATGACTCCCACTAGCTCAATGAAAATCCAATCATTGTCTGAACCTTTTTCACAGTAATCAATTCCTTTTGTCTCGTGATATTTTACTTGTTCGAGATCTGATCATTTGGTATCACCCATACCTAGTTCAATCTGTTTACCGACAAGTACCGTTTTTCTCGTTCCCGTGATCTGACATTCTAGTGATCGAATCACTTGCTTGCAAGCTATGTCAATGTGATATCACCGAGAGGGCCCTGAGTATATCTCTCCATCATGTGGATGGACAAATCCCACTCTTGATCCATGAGCCTCGACTAAAACTTTCCAAGTACCCGACGACACCTTTATAATCACCCAATTACGGTGTGACGTTTGATGGAATCAAAGTACTTTTCTAGTGGAAGTGATTGATGTGATCTCATGGTCTAAGGACACGAGGCTAGCCTGGTGGACTTTTCTGTTTGTTTTGGTTTGTTTAGGATATATGTACATGGAAAGCAAAGGTTTGAGCCTACTTTGCCATAAAATAGGCTCCGGTTGTCCCGTAGCGGGAGTTTCCACGTACAGATCCTATCTATGCTTTTGTCAAATCGTATGTATGCCTTTATTTTGTATGGGTGTTGTCTGAAAAAGCAGCAGTCTCTTACGTCTACCACAAAAGCAATGATCTCTAGTAGTGTTCCACTGGTTGGTGAGGAAATAATTAGGAGTAATTTTTTTGGAAGGTGGTACGCAGAGGGCAGCCGTCGGCATAAGGGCGTGGAGACTATGCCGAGGGTAGCCCTTGGCGTATCCCTGGTGCCGTGAGAATGCCGTCATGGCCTGGTCTTCTATGGGCACGTGGCCACCCCTTAGGTTGATGATCGATGTACGCCAAGGGTAGCTGTCGGCGTAGAGTGGCCTAAGTTGATAACTCTCCTACACCGATGGCTGTCGTGACAGGCTGGCCTGATTGAGGTCTACGCCAACGGTTCCAACCTTTGCCCATCGTCGTAGCACCCGGTTGTCAGCACGTCACTCCATTCATATAGTCCGATTAGTAAACCTAGGAGTCGAGTGGGCAACCGCAAAGCTGCTATGTAGAAGAGGCGTGGCCGGGTCGGGGCTCCAGTGATGGCTGATGTTGGAAGCGACCGTGGACAAACTTCATTGTTATTTGGTGGCGCCATGGACACAAAGGCGGCTCAGCAGCGTCGTAAACTCTATACCACAGCTTGTAGGTAAACGCGATGACTGGTGTGTTGGGTTTGTTGTATAGTTGTATTGTATAGGTAGGGGATTATATATAGAGTTAACGTGGCAAATTGAAGAGTACCTAAAGGATGTCTTTCATCAAATTTACCTTTAATCTAGACTTGCCAATAATGGTGGTGAATTCATGTTTGAGGAAGCAGTACTTGGCTGGAAAATCAACGAACATGGGCTCAATTAGATCCCCCTATAATGTCATAAACCAACTTAACTTGGAAATAATTTAGCAATCTACACCAGGCACCATTTTTCCTGATCCTTGTAGGTTTAGGGAGTCAATCCACAGGCATGGAAAATTTATACTACTATGTCATTAGGCTAATCCTGGTCGTTAGATTAGATTATGAATGATTGTGATTAGGGGT
This sequence comes from Avena eriantha, assembly GCA_910589775.1. NCBI lineage: Eukaryota > Viridiplantae > Streptophyta > Magnoliopsida > Poales > Poaceae > Avena > Avena eriantha. The sequence continues at coordinate 288,683,795 of OU342741.1, forward strand.
AATGACTTTAGACAAATCTATAGCGTTGGATGTTGGGAATAGGTCATGGTGATGAACAAGAGGATGAGAAGGATCACGGGCGTTGTCAATCTACGGGTGGAGATGCGGTCTTCGGATTGTCGCTATTGATGAGTCCAAAATTGAAGCATATTTACCTTTTGTTTTTGCATAAATAGAGTAGGGATCTTTGAATTTTACAGCGTTTGCACGCACCATTTTGTTCTTATTTTAACAGGATCCCACATCACTAAGTCTTATATGAACATATCAATTGGAACTGTCATATTATGTTATAATATGATATTTCTAAGTGATAAAAGTAATTTTATAGATTAACCTTCGTGCCTGGGGGAATACCAAATGAGCAGAAGCAATCAATACCAATAACGAACGGTGGTACGGGCGGAGCCCGCCTGTCCTGTCTGCCCGTACCAGGTGTCAGCATGATTGCCTCATCAAATACTTTCTCCTGGTGAAGACTAGAGGGGTATCCAAGATTCAGAACCAAGAGAAACCTCAAAAAATCATATCTGAAAGGGATCTGAAGGAGGAACTTGGCTAGGGTAAAATCCCAACTGCTTCACAGATCATAGGAGGACAACACATTACCCCCTTCATCATCAGCCGCTGCATCTCCATCACCACCATTACCCCGATCTCTCATCTATTAGATCTTGTTGTAATTCCAGATTCAATTGTGTCTGCATTAGATCTATCTCCGTACTTTTATCCATTCATTTGACTATGATGATGTTCTTGATTGCTTACATGTGTGAGTAGTTCCTTTGTTCTTGGGGATATGGAGAAACCCTAGCACAATTATGAATTTGTAATAAAGATGATCTATTCTTGTGTCTGTATGACTTGCTGGTCTATGATAGATTTATGATTTGTGTTTGCTCTCTCTCTTTAGATGGTATGTGTAGTCGGGCACATATCATTTGCCATTGGGACTAAAGGGAGGGAGAAATCAATTGGACGTGTTTTGGGATCGTACCCGGAATGGCCTCGAGACAGATCTGCGCTGGCTCGTAACCTACATGGTCAAAGGAGGATAAAGAGGGACTCCCTAAGCTAATTATGATATCCACGGGGAAACCCTTAATTCTGGTGGTTTGTATGGGTGAATGCTCTCAAACATCGCAGTGGTTATTTAGAGACGACCTCACTCTTGGCTCAACAAAGTGGCTTCCTACGAGCCTCGTAGTGAACATCTTATTATGGAGCTCTCTCCACACATCTCATGACATAAGAAGTATGTTGTCTTGATTTTTAATAATAACAATACTATGCTAGTGGTGTATCCTACATCCCTGAGAACGTTTTAGCCCTATTGAGTTCAACCACATTTTCACACAACCTCGTTACTTGTTTCCTTTTACTTGTTTTAATTACTTTTTGGCAAACAACCAAAAACCTTTCAAACACCCTTTACTTGAGATCAAAGGCAACTTACAAGTATCCTTTGGTAGATAGTAATGAGGGGCATAAAGACCTTTACCAAAGCTCTATGTGGGTTCGATATCTTTACTTCGAAACTACCTACAATCGATCTGTGCACTTGCAGTCATCAAGCTATTTTCTAGCGCCGTTGTCGGGGAGCTAAGTGCTTTTGGTCTTGGTTCTTAGGTGCTTATTTTATTAATTGTTTTACTAAAGTTTCTTATTAGTTTCAGGTAAGCACCATGACTACACTAAGAGTGATTAATCAGCTCGATGCTACTAAATACCTTGGGAAGGTCAATAGAAGACTCGAGGAATTCCTAAGTGGGAGCAAACCATAATATGAGGTCAATCCTCGTTTTATCGCTATTATTAAAGAAAAAAACTTTTGCAGGAGATGATCTAGACAAGGATCCTTACACTCATTTAATGCATTTTACCGAGCTATGTTGGACTCTTAAACTGAGAGGCTATTCCTATGATGAATTGAAACTTAAACTGTTTAGCCAGTCTCTAACCAACACTGCATTGGCTTGGTATAGAATTTGCCCTGCAGATAAAATTGATACTTGGGAAAAATTCAAAGGAGAATTTGTGTTTCGATTCTTTCCCAAGGTAAAAACTGCTGAAGTAAGAAGGCCAATTACAAGCTTCAAGAACTGCCTAGGTGAAGGCTTGGTAAGGGCCTTCAAAAGGTATAAGTCCCTACTTAATAAATGTCCCAGCATGATTTACCTGAATGGTACGTTTTAGATATTTTCTATGGAGGACTTAATCAAGAAATTAAGCATGAGCTTGACATGAACTCCGGAGGCTCTTTCATGGAGTTAACTATAATTAAAGCTTGGGAACTTTTAGAACGAATTCACCATAATATAGAAACATGGGGATTTGATTTAGGAGGCAAAGGAAGTATAGAAATTGAATACGATTGTCCAATGCTTAAAAAGACTCTGGTAAAGTAAAAGAAACTACTAATGAACTTCAACTTGATGATGATATTATTTTGCAAATCCTTCAATGTTTTATAGAACATATTGAGGCTCCTAGGAATGACTGGATTCATTACACTCTGCCACCCGAGCTAGTTGTAGAAGATGACCCAATAATCACAGCCCCTATCGAACCATTAAAGGAGGTATCCCCATATGTTGAAACCCTTCCTTTCCCAAGGACTGTGAGGAAACATATGATGGCTTTGCAGCTAGAGGATCAACACAAAGAAGAAGAGCTATTTCTCAGGAAGCTGGATGATGAGGCACAAAGAAGGAAAACTAAAGAAGTAAGTGTACAAGAGGAAGGGGCATCGATGAAGGAAGATATTTTAACCATATTTGCACACTGCAACATAATTGAGGTAGATACTAAAGCTTTGCAATTCATCGAAGGAAAGGTAAAAGCGAAAGAAGTTGGTAAACCTATACTCCCTTGTACTTTCAGAGGAACTTCCTATTATGGCCTTTGTGACACCGGGACAGCTGTTAACATGATACCTTTTAAATTTTATTTAAAAATCCAAAACAAACTAACACCAGCCGAACTGGAGGATAGAGACATGACTATAATGCTTGCATATAAAACACTCAGAGTCCCCATGGGAATAATTAGAGATGTTCCAATTTGTGTTGTACCATACAAATACCCCATTGATTTTGTGCTTATTGATATGCCTACTGATGTTTATTGTCTGATTATTTTTGGAAGAACTTTTCTAAATAACGTAGGAGCAAACATAGATTTCAAGAGACAAATTGTGTCCCTCAAGTTTGGTGAAGAGAAAATGGATTTTCATTTCTCCAAATTTGATCATAAGCTGGCTATTGAAGAACTAGATGATGATGAGTATGAATGTGAGGAAGAAGGTAATATAATTAATTTAGCATCAATAGTCATTGAGACTCCTGATGATGATTTAGCAAGAAGCTTAGTCAACAATAATAATCTCCTCCGAGACATAGAAAAAACTGAAATGGATGATTATCTTGACTCCACACCTGAGGTGGAAGCCAAGATTAATAAAAAATATGAAGAACCCATAAGGAAGGGAGATGAGGCTCCTCCCCCTCCTATCCTTAAAACTTTACCAAAGGAACTAAAATATAGATTTCTTGATGAGACGAATAAATTTCCTATTATTATAAGTTCTGATTGACATGGGTATACCTTACATGTACTCGAGATTAGCCTATACGGTCCAAACCAAGAAGGAGTCCATGGTGCGAACGTAGCCCAGCAAGGATCCGGGTGGCCCACAGGAGTTCGATTTCTTGAAGGACACGACAAAGTGTAGATAAAAAATTAAAGGGAAAACCCTAATCTGTAACCGACTCGACCTGATATCCCGAGACCTAGCCTCCCTATATAAAGGCTAGGTGGGGGCGGCGAGGAGGACAATCCACACACCCTCGCATACACCTCGCCATATTGCATCTGTGCACCCTTGTAACTTTCGAATACCTCGTAATCAAGAGCAGACAAGAAGGAGTAGGGTCCTCTACAAGGCTTGAACCTGGGTAAAACCTCGTGTCACAAGTATGCTTGTTTGCTAGCCTATCGATGCCTCCAGCGCTACCTACTTCCTCGAACTTAAGTACATCAATGATGGGCATTGATGAGTTAACCCCTCGTCAATTGGCGTCGTTTGTGGGACTCATGGGTACTGATGTTGCGGCTTCCTCGGCCGATCAACTGCAATCTACGACTCCGATGTAGTTCTAAGACTCCTCTTCGGCGCCTTCAACTTCACCGTCCACACGTTAGAAACTCTCTCAGATTTCTAGTCCGTGGGCGATGGGATTGGACTGGTGATCGGAAGCCTACGCTTCCAGGTCGGCCAGATCGACACACTCCACTTCCCTGATCAACTGCAGGCTCCTTCGATTACCCCTGCATCGTGGTTACCACTGATCGGTACCCTGAGCGAGCTCAACGCCTCGACATCAGTCGAGGACACGGACATCAACAACAGTTGTGAGTCCAATGTGGGCGATCTAGCGACAGATGATGGAGCCTGCGGCTCCAGATCTAAGAGTTGTAGGAGCAGCAGCTTCCGCAGCCACTACATGTGCGCCGTCATCATCACCGGCGACGGAAGTACTCAAAGGGACAACGCAAATGGTGCACCCACCAATGGGCTGACCAATCGACCTACCATCGGCCCCCTATAGGACGATCAATAACCGCCCAACCCTAAGGCTGAATGCGGCAACGGCTCAGCGTGGTGGCAGGAGATCCACCTCAATGATATCGAGTGGGCGCGATGCAGGGAGGCCCTATAGGGCAACCCCCTACCACCAAACTCATCACAATAGATGTTGATGGGTTATCATTACCTACTCATCCAGGAGTTCAAGCTCCAGCAGGCGGTGACTCAATGAACGCAAAAGGATAGCGGACGAGTCAAGTCTTCGGCAAGAAATGCTCTCATCCATCGGAGGATCCTCCTCCAAGGTTAATGACCATGCAGCCGCCAAAAGGCACTCTCAACTGGCCTAACTCAATGACAAAGAGCGAGACGAGCCCACTCGAGCCCTCGACTTCTCGTTCATGATGGTGGACTGACGGGGCAACGTGCCCCTGAAAACACCACAATCAGCGGTGAAAATAACCACCATGTACCTGTCAACAATCAACCACCAGCCAGGGATCCAGGATTCGCCATGCACCGATCTACGTTCGTTGGCCTGGGACTTCTCAAAGCTGCGCTCACCAAAGATCCAACGCCGGAGCCGAAGAAAAGCAAGGCTCCAACCAGGTACTACTCGCTCTCCTCTAGTAATGACGAGCATGACCTGCCGCAGTGACGCTGCTCTCGTCGATATGATCGTGACTACGATGCACATGATGACATCACACAGCGCAAAGTCGACAAGATGCGCGCCATGCATGCCTACTCAACGGAGTCAGAAGACGAAGGAGTGGAGCTCTGCGATGCTGGCTACTTCAGCAGGGCTATACGGCAAACACGAATGTCGAAAGGGTTTAAACTCCCGTCGGAGAACCCAAAGTTCGATGGCCTCCAAGACCCAAAGATATGGATGGAGAACCACATCTCCTTCGTCTAGATGCACGGAGGAAACAAGAGCACAGCCATGCAGTTCCTCTAGCTGCTGCTGCAGGGAGCTTACCTTGGATGGCTCAACAACCTCCCCCACGGGTCGATCCACAACTGGGAAGAGCTGGTGTACAGCTTCGTGCGAAACTTCAAGGGCACTTACAAAAGGCCCGCGTCAATCAAAGAGCTAAAAGCCTGCTAACAGAAGCCCGCTGAATCACTGCGCTCCTACATCCAGAGGTGGTCCATCATCAAAAACTCTGTAGAAAACATATTCCAGGACCGCGCAATCGACGCGTTCAACGGCGGCATATGCCGCAGAGAGCTCAGGGAGGAGCTGGGCCACACGAAGACCAAAACAATCAACCACCTAATGGAAATCACAAATATGTGGTCAAATGGAGAGGACTCGGTAAAAAATAACCGCGTCCACTCAGACGATGATGATGACCTTGTCTTCAGATGTGACTGTTGAGGAAAACGTCGGATGCGCGGCTACGAAGATCGCGAAGAAGTCGACATGGTCGCGGCTGGTTACGCCGACAAACACGACGATGGCAACCGCAACAACGGGTACCGCAGTGGTGGCTACCACGACAGTGGGAAAACCACGCAAGTATGGAAACGTTGTATCCGTGAAGAAGCTCCTAGAATGTCAATCCAGGATAAACTATCTAGAACTTGCAACATCCACTTCTACATCGACAAACACGAAGGAAAGAAGAAGTCCAACCACCTCCTAAAGGACTGTCACGAGTTCCTAAAGCTCCATGAAGGCCTTGCCCAAATGAATCGTGATGCGATAAACCAGGGCTACAGAGCTGCCCCGGGTGCCATATCTCACAGAGCACCACCACCGCCGCCCGGACCACCCCCACCTGTGGCTATGCCGACCCAAAACAATGGAGGCGAGCAGTACCCATTACCACTAGGGAATATGGGCATGATCCAACAAGGACGGCCCTCTAGTCGGGTGCAAAAATCAATTATTCGCCAAGTTAATTTGGCGGTCAGCTCTGCACCCTTAACCACTGAGTACCTCAGTGGGTACGAGTCTTGTATCACCTTCGACATGCACGATCAACCGCGCCAAGTACCTCATCCGGGCCATTTTCCCCTAGTGCTCAAGGCACAAATTGGTGGCTTCGATATGAGTCGGGACTTCATGGACGGCTGCAGCGACATCAACCTCATGTTCGCTAGCACCTTGGACACCATGCGGATCCCCTCTCCTGCTTAGAGGTTTCTGACACAATGTTCCACGACATCATCCTAGGAAAAAGCGTATATCCCCTGGGTAAAATCAACCTAGACGTCATCTTCAGCACACTAGCAAACTTCTGGCGAGAGCGCCTCGAGTTCAAAGTGGTCGACTGGCCCTCACAATATCACACATTCCTCGGACGTGTCACGTTCACGAGGTTCATGGTGGTCCCGCATTACGCCTACCTATAGATGGAAATGCCAGGACCCAATGGCATCATTACTGTTAGCGGAAGCTTCGCCAAGTCCGACAGCTACGACAGGGAATGCAATAGAATCTTTGAATCTTTCGGCATGCAAGAAGAACTGGCGAGGCTGAAGGAGTCGATAGACAATAGTCTCCCTCCTCCGAGTAAGCCTAACACACCCGACCAATCCTTCGACTCGTCGGTGCATACCAAGGCGGTCCAGGTCCATCCGATGGACCTAACCAAGATGGCCCTCATCGCCAACAACTTGAGTTCCACATAGGAACTCACGCTTGTCGAATTCCCCCATGAGCGCTGCGAGATCTTCGCTTGGTGTCCAGCAGACATGCCATAAGTTCATAGGGAATTCGTGGAGCACTCACTCAACGTGAATCCTGATTCCAGACCATTCAAGCAGTCGATACGTCGACTATCAGAACCAAGGGAAAAGGCGGTCGGTATGGAAGTCAACAGACTCCTCGATGCCAACTTCATACAAGAAATCAAGGAGAGCACATGGGTAGCAAACCCTGTGCTTGTTCCTAAAAGGACATGGATATCCCGCGGATGTGCATGGACTTCACCTCCCTCAACAAGCATTGCCCGAAGGACCACTTACCATTACCGCGGATCGACCAAATCATCGAATCCACCGCGGGATGCGAACGCCTCTACTTCCTCGACACCTACTCAGGCTACCATGAGATTCGAATGAAGGAGGAGGACCAGGAAAAAATGGCCGTCATCACGCCTTTTGGCGTCTACTGCTACACAACAATTCCCTTCAGGCTGAAGAACGCGGGGGCCACCAATCAGCGATGCATGCAGGCTTGCCTCAAAACCAGCTTGGTCGGAACATCTAGGTCTATGTTCACGACATCGTTGTCAAAACCAAGGAGGAAGCCACATTACTCGACGATCTCCGCGAGATCTTCGACAACCTCGACTATTACCGGATAAAGCTGAATCCGGAGAAATGTGCGTTCGGCATACCATCTGGGAAACTGCTCGGGTACCTCATATCCGCCAGGGGAATCGAGGCCAACCCAAAAAGATAAAGGCTAGACTGGCCATGGAGAATCCAAGGAACATCAAAGGCGTCCAACAGCTGGCTGGGCAAATCTTGGTGCTCAGTCGATTCATCAGACGAATGGGCGAAAAGGCACTACCGTTCTATCTGCTCCTCCTCAAAGCTGAGAAGTTCGAGTGGACGGATGAAGCACATGAGGCATTCAAAGATCTCAAGCGCCTACTCTCCACCTCGCCCGTGCTAGTGATGCCTAGGGAGAAAGAGCCCATGTCGATATACATCCCCGCCACCAAACAGGTGATCAGTACCGTAGTGGTGGTAGAGAGAGCCGAAGACAACAAATTCCATGGAGTGCAACACCCAGTCTACTACCTCAATGAGGTACTCAAGCCAAAAAATAGTGGTACCCACACTACCAAAAGTTAGCTTATGACGTCTTCATGATAGCACGGCGACTGCACCACTACTTTCAGGAGCACCCCATCATCGTGGTGAACGACGCTCCACTAGGGTACATCCTCAACAACCCTGACTCCATGGGATGAGTCGCTCTTTGGGGAATCAAGTTGTCTCCATGAGACATTACATATGAGAAGCGGGTGGCGATCAAGTCACATGTTCTCCCGGACTTCCTCGTTCATTGGATGGAGAACCAGCTTCTAGACACACCAGATATGTCCTGCCTATGGACAATGCACTTCGACGGATCCAAACATTGAGAAGGAGCTGGGGACGGTGTCATCCTGACGTCACCGCAGGGTGACAAGATGAGATATTTCTACGAATGCAGTTCTGTGCCTCCAACAATGAAGCAGAATATGAGGCCCTGCTCCATGGAATGTTAATGGCTATAGCCTGCGGCGCAACACGGCTCGTTATCTACAATGACTCCAAGCTTGTGGTGGACCAAACCATGAACCAGTGTGATGCTCTGAGCGACAACATGATCGCCTTCCGCAACCTCTATGACGCACTCGAAGGAGATTTCGATGGTTGTGAACTATGGCACATAGGCCGTGAAAGCAATCAGGAGCCTAACACACTCGCCAACATAGGGTCCACCTGTGCACCGGCGCCACCCGGCGTATTTTTGGAGCAGATATGCGAGTGCTCCATCTAGCCAAATGCTCCTGAAGGACCATCCAGCACATGAAAGGACTCGGGGGCTGCGCCACCCGAAGAAATCAAAAATCCTAGCAATGCGGAATAGGGACCTGAACTCGAAGGCCCCATGGAGGTCATGCTCATCGAGCCATCTTGGACACAGTCGTACATCACATACCTTCTCAACAAAAGGCTGCCAAATGACCCGACAGATGCGCGACACATAGCACGACGCTCCAAAGCCTTCACCATTATCAACGACGAGCTATAAAAACACAACATTACAGGAGTCCTTCAGCGATGCGTCTCCAATGGTGATGGGAGAGCCATACTCCTCGAGATACACGAAGGAACCTCTATGATCTAGTTTCTACTAGCCAACGGTGATGCGCGATGCCAAGGACATCATCCAGAAGTGCAATGCTTGACAAAGATTTGCGGATAAGCCGCACACACCAGGTGCAAAACTCAGGCCAATACCTGTGGCTTGGGCTGTCGTGCAATGGGGACTTGACATGGTCGGCAAGCTGCAAAAATCATCACCTGGATGATATGTCTTCCTCCTCGTCGTAGTCGACAAGTTCACCAAGTGGATTGATGCCATGCTGGTGACGAACCAAATAGGCGCCATGGCCATCAAGTTCATTGAGTCCATTGTCTTCAGGTTTGGGGTGCCACACAACATCATCACCGACAACGGGACGAACTTCACCTTGAATGAGTTCCAAGATTTATGCGAAAACTTGGGAATCAACATCGGCTATGCCTCGGTAGCACATCCCTAGACCAACGGTCTCGTCTATAGTGGCATCAAGAAAAGACTCCTCCAACCACTCGAGCGAGCAGATGGGTGTTGGGCTCAGGAGCTACCATCCGTACTATGGAGCTTGCACACAACTCCAAACATCGCAACAGGCTATACCATGTTCTTCATGGTACATGGCGCCGAAGTAGTACTACCTGCAGAAGTGTGCTACAAGGCCCCAAGGGTCATTGCATACAGCGAGGCCGAATCTACGACTGCAATCAAAGACTCCGTCGACCTCCTCGATGAAGCATGTGAGATCACGGCAGAACAATCAACGATCTACCAGTAGAGTCTCCGCAACTACCACAGCCGACAGCTACCAAGATCCTTCGTCGAAGGACACCTCAAGCTCGAGTCCCCCTAGGAGGGACCCTATGTGAATACCAAAGTAATCCCAGGTGGTGCCTATCGCCTGAAGGACGTAGAGAGCGGAGTCGCACTCCAACCCCTAGAGCGTCGCGCAGCTGTGACATTTCTACCCCTAAATGTTTTAACTTTACAATAAGGCTACTCAACCAGGCTACTTAGCCAAACACTGTACATCCTGATATTCTACAAATAAATAAAGCTAAGTGCCTCCAACCATGTGTCTTGTTACATTTACTTTCATTGCTATTTCTGCACTCGGGGGCTGCGCCTCCTTGACGACCTCGTCGCACATACAAATTCAGAAGGCAAGGACCCAAGTACCTGACTAAGCTGCCAATTGATTCCTTGATAAAACCAACCCAGTTGTAACACAACTAGTAGGCTGGAAAGGCGATGATATCCGCAAGTGTCAGGCTAACAGAAAGGAATTTCACACTCGCAAAACAAATAAGCTAACAACTTTACATACAAACATGGGTATCAACACCCAGTTGAAACAACTATACAAGTTTTACATCACTTATACGTCATGTGCATGTCAATAACTATTCTACTGACGCGAAAGAAGAACGTTGGTGCACTCATCAAAAAATTAACGATGTCTTCCACTGGATGATCAACCACTCGATAATGGGCACCATGTTGCATGCCATCCCTGCTGGAGGAGGCGGTGGTCATGCAGCTACAGCATCCAAGTCCACATCGGGTTGTTCCATGCATACAAGCGCCAACACAACCTTAGCACTTGCAACAAGTTGTTGGTGCATGCACTCGCGTATTGCATTAGCACTCTAAAACTTCCCCATCAGAGCTAGCAGGCTTGAGGGTGCGGTATCCAATGAAAACATTGCCTGGAATATATGCTTCAGGCACGACTATGCTTTCTTCAGAAAATGCAGCACCTGTGACATGCAATCTTGCAATGTCGCTAGAGTGATCGCACGATCCCGGTCAGTCCAAAAGAATCCACCAGCTTCCAGCTGATCCAGAGTCAAACAACTCAGTCGAATGCTGATGCGAACCCTCTCTTCCAACGGAATGAGATTGACTGCTACAAATAACAAACATATTAGTCAACACACTGGCTACATAAAAACAAGAGCAAAGCAGTCAAGCAAACACCCACACTACAACTGCTCATTGATTTGGGACACCTCGCCAAGAAGATAAGAGTTTTATGCCTTCGACTTCTAGACATCAGCATTACCGCGGTTGACCAGCTCTTCTCGCTCCAAGTGCTTCACACAGTCGTGTAGTTGAGATAAAAGCGATAGCTCCTCCACCTTCGAATGTGGTTGCCCCACAGGTCCACTAGAGGAGGGTTTGCCAGGCGCATCAGCAAAAGGAACATCTTGCCAACCACTCAAAGGGCCCTAGCCAAGCATAAGATTGGAAGAATAAGAGACACTACACATGGAATCTGACTAGCACAAGCACGGAGATAATTTATACACTCAGAATAGCACCAAGATTTAACAGGGGCACCCCCACATAAATTGTTCAAATCCAAGACCAAGTTTCTACGACACTACAAAAGGAAAACAACAAGAAGCTACGCCTATACATCGGCACCGTAGGCTTCTTCGAATCTGTGGCAACCTCCGACGTCGTGGCCTTTGTTGTGGTGGTTCCTAACGCTGTAGCTCCTGCTGCGGTGGCCCCCGACGCCGTGGCCCTCGCCGCCTTTAGCCGCTTTCGCTCCACAGAGTACTTCGCGAGTGTCTCTATGAGCCGCGACCCATATTTATGATAGCTAGTAGGAAAGGGAGCAAAAAGTACCTTCTGTCCCTCCGCGGTCATTGGCATCCTCGAAGTTATCCGGCTGATGTCCAGATTGGCGCCACCGGCCTATGCCATCGCCAACCCCAAGGATGCGTCAACTCCCTTTTGCGCATTCTTGAAGTCCATAGGCACGCGACATGTGAAGGTCTTGACTAGGCCATTAAGATCTTCAACTAGCTTGGCCTTGGTGAGCATCTCTTCATGGAGGAGCCCTAGAACGTCTTTGGCCTTCTTGAGGGCATCTTGAGTGGAGGCACCACGATCTTTGACCGCGGTCACAACATCGATCAGGGCGTCCCCACGGGCCAGAGCTTGGCGGTCGAAGAAAACACTGGCAGCATCTGGAATGGCATTCCATCAAGTCAGCAAGCATGACCAAAAAGGAAAATACAAGCACAACAAAAAAGATCAGATAAACACATACTAGATAGCGCTTGTGCGATAGAGAAAAGTTGTTCTACGAACCCCTTTTCTTTGCCGTCTACGGCGGCCATCAGGTCATCCTCGTGCCTCTTTGACTCCTGTTTGAGGCACTCGAGGGCTTCGAGTGCCTCATCCCGCTTGGTCTCCGCCACGTGGAAACCCTTCTCAAGGGAAGTCACCTGACGAAGCATGTCATTGTTCTCCTCTGAAGAACAAGGGAAACACATCAAGCCCAGACAAAACATAGATTCAGTAGCACAATGCAGGTTGACAAGCTTACTTTGAAGCTGATGGTTGTCAACATCCAGTCGGGCATGCTGCTGGCCCAAGGTTGCAATCCGCTCTCCAAGGCGAGCAGACTCTTGCAAGATGGGCTACAGAAGAAAACATATATCATGATTTAAGTTTGACCTTGCACAAAACATGGCGAATGAAAGGTTCACGAATACTTACGTGGTCACTCAAAGACTCCAAAGTTTCTTTATGAAATGATGTTTGGGCAAGAACCAAGTACTCCCCCACATTGAGAGAACTCGAGGAATTTGCGCCGAAATTGGCTGCTATCTGCGGAGAGAGCGCAGGCTCCTCCACATCCTTATTTTTCGAGTCGACAACTCCCGCCTCCTCCAAGAGATGGCAATCTCCGGAAGATGACGAGGTAGTCACACTACAGTGGAGCACCAGAAGTACATTAATACAAGGAGCCCGCAAGACATGCAATTTAAGACAAGACTTACCTATCGAACCTATCGAGGTCGAAGTCCTCATCCGATTCCAGCGGCTTTTTCAACTTCTTCAGCTTCTTCAGCGATGGTGGAGCCAGGCTACGGACAGGAACCGCTGGAATCGGGCTGATGGTGCCTATCTCAAGCGAAGTATCCATCAGCGCCTCTGGCGTAGACGCGTAAGATTCTTCGCTCCGGGAATGCTTGCGAGTGTCGCCCTCGCTAGAATCAGGGATTTCTTGTGAAAGCATTGTCGACCCTGATTCATCATCATCTTTGGCCTCGGAGGGCAGAACTTCCTCCATCTGAGTTGGTAGCGAAGCCACCACTTTCCATTTCTAATATGAGCAGCAAACTACAATCAAGGCAGGCCTTACGGGCAAAATAACAAACAGACAAAAGACGATGATTAAAGTTACCTCGGGAGGAGGGTTACTCGTGCAGAAAGGTAGGGCGGCTGAGTCGCCAGGAAGTTTATCCTTAGCAGTGTACTTGGTCAGCGACCTGACCCTCTTATCAACCTCACCAGCAGATATGTCCTCCTTGGAGACGCGAGTGATGTCATTACCACTGGTCTAAAGGAACATTGGGGTGCCCTGTCCTACAGAGGCTACACCCGACACCTCAAGAACATGCGAATAAGGTCGACGCCTTTGACCTCTTGGCCTGGGACAAGCTGAAGGTCGCAGACGTGCTTATACAATACTTCGAATTCCTCCGCCTCGGTAGGCATCACAACATTCTTCCAGGACCTCTTCCTCCTCATCTCAGCCTTGGGATCAAAAGGAGCAAGTCCATATTGTTCGCTGTCAACATGTTTCTCGTGAATGTAGAACCACTTCTCCCTCCACCCTTGGACGGACTCGGTGCTTCTGAGGCTAGAGTATTGGACACTGGGGTCCACGAAGATCCCACAGCCGCCAACATCATACATGATAGAGCCAGAACCTGACTGCCGCTTCAGCTTGAATAGCTTCTTGAAAAGGCTGAAGTGTGGCTCGATTCCAAGCTAGCACTCGCAGAGGGTAATGTAGCACACGATGTGCAGGATGGAGTTTGGGGACAGCTGATGCAGCTGGAGCCCATAAAAACATAGCAACCCTTGCTCAAATTTGTGGAGGGGCAGAGAAAGACCATGAAGGATGAAGGACAAAAACATCACCCGAAATCCAACAAGGGGATTGGGGATTACCTCTAGCCCTGGCATCCTGCAATCTGCTACATTGGCGGGCAGCAGGCCGTCCTGACGATGAGTGTGGAGCTCATGCTCCTTCAACGAGGTACGCTACCATGACCAGTTGGCCACACGGGTCCACGGACCCTTCTTAGCTGCAACAGCGGTGCCGGACCCAGCAGCGATGGCGCCCTTCTTCTTCGTCGTAGTAGCGGCAACAACAGATCCAGCGGCAGCACCTCCCTTCTCCCCATACTGCGGCGTCGGAGAGATCAGAGAAAGTAACTAGGAAATGCCTTGAGTATGTCCAACGCAGCTAGAGAAATGGCGCAAGACAGTAAAGGGGAATGGCAATGGCAATGGTACGCGCAGGAGGAAGAAGAACAAGTGCGATAATTACCACACCCAAAAACCCTACTTAAGCACCGGGGGATATCATCCAACGGCTTGCAGAACTTTACCTCTACATGTGGCGCACATCAATGAAGACACGTGGCAAGGGTAATACAGAACCGTTGCTGCATGTTCCCCACTACGCGCGGGAATCAAGGAGGCACAGTTAAAACAAAGATTACGCGTGACTGGTCAAATCCCGGTCAGACCTCGGGGCCCACCTCTATCACCTCCCATCAGCACTGCTTATGCGGGCAACCGACCTCATCCGATCATCAGCACTGATGTCATCAAAAGACCCACTCCAACGGAGATTGTCTTCGACTGAGTTAGTCCTTTCTTGACTTTGCGAGTTGACCAACCACTTGGGGGCTACTCCTAACAGGAGCGCTGACCATGCACTCAAACATTATAAAAAGGGCATACATTTCCATGACAAATGAATGACATTTATATCTCACCCCCTCTTTCAAATTCACGATTCGATTGTGGACTCGAGGGCTACTCCCATGGGGAGCACTGAAAGCACAATCGGTAAAAATAAAACTAATGATAGAAATTGACATTTGAGCAAAGTTCCCACTCGAGTCTACGACTCGAGTAGGAACTCGAGGGTTACTCCCATAGGGAGTGCTGGTCGCGCACCCTATGAAACAAAAAATAATTATACATGCCAAAAAAGCGTTGACCACATCCGCACCATGAGCATTCGAAGCATTCGGCGACTTCGCCCCACAGTTGTTGAACATACCCTTCAAAGAGACAACATCGCCTGGGCTCACAAGAATCACCTCTGCGATGAATAAAACTTCGGATGCTGCGTTAACAAACGTGAAGGTAAGACCTGCAAAAGGCCTGGCAACGCACCTGATGCGCTCTACCAGAAATAATCCGTGCCTACAGGAACGATGCAAAGGCCTTGATGGACGCGTCGAGTTCCCACACCAAAACACTGGAATTCGAGTCTATAAGGCCTCCAGGACAGGAGTCGAATTACGCCGGCACTCTTCCGAATTCGAGTCCGGGGACTCGAGTTTGAGTAGATAGCGTTGTTTTGCCCTAAGGCAGTTAACTAATACCCGATCCGTTGGATGAATCATGCACGCATATCGACAATCCCTATGACACAAACAGCGACACCCAAAAGAACTTCGGATGAGCCTATATCTCATGCACTCAAAATACTTATAGTCTCCACCCGAATTTGCGATTCGGCTGGACACTTGGGGTCTACTGACATGGGTATACCTTACATGTAATCGATATTAGCCTATATTGTCCAACCCAAGAAGGATTCCATGGTGCGAACGTAGCCTAGCAAGGATTCGGGTGGCCCACATGAGTTCGACTTCTTGAAGGACACGGCATAGTGCAGATAAAAAATTAAAGGAAAAACCCTAATATATAATCGACTCGACCTGCTATCCTGAGACCTAGCCTCCCTATATAAAGGCTAGGAGGGGGCGGAGCGGAGGACAATCCACACACCCTCGCATACACCTCGCCAGATTGCATCTGCGCACCCTTGTAACTTTCGACTCCCTCTTAATCGAGAGAAGAAAAGCAGAAGTAGGGTCCTCTACAAGGCCTAAACCTGGGTAAAAGCTCATGTCACCTATGTTCTTATTTGCTATCCAATCGATCCCTCCAGCGCTCCCCACTTCCTCGAACCTAAGTCCATCAACGATGGGCACTGATGAGTTAACCCCTCGTCACTAACCTTGCTGAAAAAGAGGAGGAGAATTGAAAGGGAAATGAACGTCCCCTAGAGGGGGTGAATAGGCGTTTTAAAATTATTACAGTTTAGGCTCTAATAAATGCGGAATAAAACTTAATGTTTAATTTATCAAGCCAAAACCTATATCCACTAGGTTCACTGAGTGCACCAATGACCTATGCTAAGCAAGACAAGCAACAAGGTGATAGCAAGATATAATACTTCAAGCACGATGGCTATCACAATGTAAATTGCATAAGTAAATGGCTCGGTTGAGAGATGCCAACACCCGGATTTTCAATCCCAGATGCCTGTTATGCCATACATCACAATCTCAGGATTACCATTTTTGCGAGACATAACAAATTGGATATCACAGTACATCATCCATTACAAACCATAATAAGGTTTTACATGAATAAAGGATCTCATGATCCAGTCTTAATACAAACAAGCAGCGGAGTAAATAGCGTAGCGGTGGGGTCCATCTTCAGTGTGACAGGTAATACCGACGATGGGAGATGATCCTAGTTGTCGTAGACGCCCTGCTGTCCTTCCTCTTGGTAGTATTCTTCATAGCCTGGCCACGGCAATAGCCAAGGACAAAGCCATGAGTACTCTTTAAATACTCGCAAACTATCACTAGCAAGTAAGGTAGTTCTAGTAGGAATGCTAAACTCTAAGTTTATTTGCAAAGTTTAGTTTGAAACCTAAGCTGAGTTCAGAGACTAAGAAAGATAATATAAAGTTCTAAATCACATAAGTGGGAACTTAGTTGTCATAGTTACAACTCTGTTGTGGTCAAGTCATGTCACAATTCATCTCATAAGTCATTTTGAAAACATCTGACAACGGAAAAGTATGGCCACTCCAACTGTCCATGACCGTGAATGCGGCTATTCGGATAGTTTGACACTCTGAAGTGGTGGTACACTTTCACCACAAGATTCGATACATCTGTCAGGAATAACCCTGAATCATCATACTTAGTATGCAGATAATCAAACATAACCTTTCCTTTACACACCCTAGTACAAGCACCTCTCTTATGAGCTTGGCCTCCCAGCCATGGCCATCTACCATCCTAGGCATTTCATAGGTGGACAACATTGAGAGGTAGCCTCAGCTCAGACATCTCCCACGAGGGAACTCATACTAATGCATATAAACTTCCGGCTAAGCCTTACCCAATTCAGGTATTGTGGTTGTACGGTAAAATTGGAATGGTATCGCCTCCGAACTCAACCATCAGTTTTTATAAAGGTCTAAGGCTCATGCCTCAACATTTTCATCATCATAAACCATTTGTGTTTCTCAACACATGTCAAAACATCTCAATATAATGACTCATCATTCCAAGGTTTTCATAAGCATTTTCACCAAGTATTCCCATCTAAAGTTATCAAGTTTTTGGTTTAGCTCTAAACACCAAGTTAAGAGTGTTCACTAAGGTGGGATGCTAATCTCAATCTCATGCCATAGAATGACATCTAAATCTAACTAGATAAGCCAAGTTTTATAATCTTTATGCTATCTATAAACAAAGTAAAGAACTTTGGTAAAGTAAAAGAAAGTAAAGCTTGTAAGTAAAACTTGGGGTAGGTACAAATCACTAGGTACAACCAAAGCATACCTAATGCATCTTGCTTAGGTTATCTTGTATAATTCTAGCTTGCTAACAATAGCTTGATCAGTTTACTTGAAGTGCTAGGCTTGCTAAGTATAATACTTGCAAGGGTTAGCTTGCCTTGGTTGGTGTAGTGGTTGAAATTCTCCTCTTCTTCTTCGGGGTAGAACTCCTCCTCCTCGTAGAGTTGTTCGGTACTATCGTCTATAAATACATACGGAAATACACAAGCACCAAATAATACTTAACTAGTCTATTTAGTACACTACGGCACACATTTGATGATCTAGTATCATCACATTCATCACAAGGTTTTAAGAACTAGTTTCATTTATTTTATTTGGGAAAAGTAATTTCTACTCATTGAAATTAACTAAGATTTAATATTCTCCAATTTAAAATATGGGATCATGTGGACACATGTCATCACCACATATTATAATACATGGGAATGTGATTTAAATGTTTGATCACCATTTATAAAGTCTAAAATTAATATTTTAATGATTTAAAGTGACTAGAAATGCCCTAATAGCATTATTTTGGTACTAGTCCAAAGTCACTGGATGAAAACCTAAATATTATTACATATTCAGATAGGTATGGTCAAATGTGATTTTTGAGAGTTGGAATCAACTCAAAAGCTATTATGGTTGATTTTAGAAAAATGTTTGATTGCAGAAAAGTCTCTGTCTTGTTATTTTTTCTCTATGTGATCTATAACTCCAAATGATTTAAATCCAACGGGCTTGGATACAGATTTTAATTATCTTTCTAGAAAAATTTGCATCATTCAAATTGGTTCAGTAAATCGTTCTGAATTGATTTTTAAACTAGTGGACAAAAACTAAATTAAGTCTAAATCGAAAAATCTAAATTTGAATTCCAGGGCTAGCGCAGGAATACTAATGGGCCGGCCCAGTGACACTCTAGGGCGTGGTTGGCAAATAACAGGTGGGGTGCACATGTCAGCGACACAACTTACCATGAAGCGGTACGGGGCGATGTGGGTCGTGCGATTAGAACCTAGATCAACGGCTCCCGTTCATCGTCGACGACGAACTGGTCGTTGGCGAGACGGAATCCTAGCGGCTCGGTGGGGGTGCAATGGGGGCATACCAGGGCTCCATCTAGTGTGGCGATGGGGTCGATCGAACGAGAAGACGACGACGTACTCAGGCGAGGTCGTGGCAGCTCCTAGGGTGGACAAAATCGACGGGGCTCTTCCTCCTCTGCTGCGGCGGCTCCGGTGGAAATTCCGGCGAACTATGGCTCGAACGGCTCCAACGATGTGGTGAGGTGGTTCTGAGAGAGAGGGGAGTGTTGGAGTGTGGAGAAATGGTGTTGGGGAGGGCTCCTTATATAGGCTCGACGAGGAGACCGTGGGGGCAACGGTGAGCTCGTCGGTGACGTTGATACAGGGCGCTAGAGGCATGGGCGGTGTAGGCGGACGGTGGCTTGCCTCCTGGCGGTCAGCTACGGCTTAAAGGCGATGCTGGGGGTGATGGCTTGTGGTTGGGAAAGGCTAGCGTACTGAGCGGCAGAGGCGGTGCTCGATGCAGCGTGCGATGGCTGCTGGTCGCGTGGCAGGGAAGGGCGTGTCTGGGGGTGTGCTGGGGTTAAGGCGGAGCGGCCCACGCGAGCTAGGAGCAAGGCGCGGCTTGTGTAGGCTTGTCGGGGATGGCGCTCTGACGTGAGCTGGGCACGACGCAGAGGTAGTGGGCGCGAGCGTTCCTCGGTGGTCCAGGGGATGACAAGGCTCGAGGAAGGGACCGTGGGCGGCGGTAGGGTGCGGCGGAGCTAGGGTTGTGCTGGTTTGGTGCGGCAGTGTCTCTGGCGTGTTGTCCACGCTTGGCTGGCGACGACAAAATTTTGGCGGCGCGCCACTGCTGATCCAGGCTTAGGGGTAGCTCCTTGATGACTTGGTTAGAACAAAGGGAGACAGGGAAGAGCAGAGAGGGTAGAATAGGGGACAAGAACTTGATCAGCAACAATATTAGTTAGGCCAAAATTTCTCTGCCTGCCAACTGTTTGACACAATGGCCGCAAGAACAAAAGTTTTGAATTTTGAAAAGATTTTTGGTGGAGTTGTTGGTCATACGCTTGAGCATCTTTGGTTGCTTGGGATTTGCAAATTGAACTCATTTGAGTGGTGATACATTGTAAATGTATCTATAATTTTTGATGTTCCATGCTTAGTTTTATCCACTTTCTTGTGTTTTGTTCCAACTTTGGAGTACTTTTATTATGATTTCTTGGACTAACCTATTAACAAGAGCCACAGTGCCAGCTGCCTGTTTTTTGCTGTTTTTGGTTCCAAGAAAGTCAGAAAATGAATATTCTCGGAATTGGACGGGACAAAAGCCAAAGTGCCTATTTTTCAGGAAGGGATCAAGTGCCAGAATACGAGACGGAGAGGGGCCAGGGGCCGGCCACACCACCTGGCCGCGCGGCTAGGCTTGGCCCGCGCCAGGGGGTGGTCTGGCCGACCCCAGCACCCCCTCGGCCTCTCCTTCCGCCTATAAGTTGCACTCGGGACGAAAACCCTAGGTACCCGATCAAAAAATCCACGAAAGAGTCTATAGCTGTCGTCGTCTCTGTCCCTAGATCGGGGGGGTCTGAAGCTCTTCCCGGCACACTTCCAGAGAGGGGAATTCACCCTGGAGGCTTTCTTCATCACCATGCAAGCCTCCGGTGTGATGCGTGAGTAGTTCATCCTTGGACTAGGGATCCATGTAGTAGCTAGATGGCTGGTTTCTCCTCCTTTGTGCTTTCATGTTTAGATCTTGTGAGCTCCGTTCATGATCAAGATCATCTATTTGTAATTCATACATGTTGTGTTTGCGGGGATCCGATGGATATTGAGATGCTATTTCAGATTGATTATTGATTATATCATGTCTATGTTATTTGAGATCTTGCATGCTTTCCGTTGTTAGTAGCTATCTTGGCCAAGTAGATGCTAGCAACTCTAAGAGTTAGTATTTATGCTCGATAGTGGGTTCATGCCTCTGGTAATCTGGGGAAGTGACAGAAATCTCTAAGGTACTAGATGTGCTGTTGCTACTAGGGAGAAAACAACGATCTTTTGTTCATAGAACAATTGTATTGTTTAATTTACACGCAGTTTGTAAAGCAATAATTTTTTGCTTGCAACTTAATACTGGAGGGGGTTTGGATGATAACCTGAAGGTGGATAATTAGTCATAGATGCAGTTGGATGGTGGTCTATGTATTATGTTGGAATGCTCAATCAAGTCTCAAAGGGGTCAAGATGATTAGTATATGCATGTATTGCTTTCTCGGTGTTTGTCAATTGCCCCGCTGTAATTTATTCACCCAGCATGTTATCTATCTAAGGATAGCCACCTCTAGTGAACTATGGATCCCGGTCCTTTTACTTTACATACAATCTACAACTGTTTACTGCTTTGTGTTTACTTTCTGCAAACTTTTACTTCTTTCCATTCGATACGTTTAATCCTTTGTTTTCCGCAAAACACGGTGAGATTGACAACCTCATCGCAAGTTGGAGACAAAGTTCTGTGGTTGTGTTGTGCAGGTCTCCACGTTGCTACTAGCACCGGTAGTGCGCCCTGTCAAAGCTCAACTAGTAACACCTTTCAGGTGTTTCCTTGCTCCTACTGGTTCGATTAAATCTTGGTTTAATAACTGAGGGAAACTTGCTACTGTGCTCATCATACCTTCCTCTCGGGGTTCCCAACGAGCTCTACATAAACACCGCCTTCAAGCATTTTTCTGGGCGCCGTGCATTGAGCCATCAAGCATTTTTATGGCGCCGTTGCCGGGGAACGAAGAAGAAGAAACTCCCACGTCAACTACGCGCCATTAAACATTTTTCTGGCGCCGTTGCCGGGGAGTCAAGGACATCTTCACAAGGGGAGTCCCTCATAACCAATCTCTTTACTTTGTTGTTTTTGTTTTGCTTAGTTTCTTTTTGCTTTGTTTGCTTGTTTTGTTCTTCAAAAACACAAAAAAATAGTTTTACTTGTTTGCTTTCTTTATCAAAAACATACAAAAATTAAGTCTCCCTTAGTTGTCACTTCTCCGTTAGCTCACCATGTTGATCCCCAATTTCACCCTGAAAGACCTTCCAATTGGTAGTGGTTCTATAATTGGGAAAGATAACATTGAAGAATTCTTTAATCATGTTAGCAGACATGAAGATACTAAGGATAGATCCCTTGTAGAACTTGCTCCAAATTATGAGATTGCTGCAGCTTCTTTAATTCACATGTTATAAGCTAGGTTTGTTAACCTCAACCCCTTAATGCAATTAATGTTTCTTAAGCTAAAAGAAATTGAGGATCCTGAAAAGAGGGATTTTATTCTAGAAACTTTGTTTAAGGAGTTCTATGATATTGCCAAGGAAGCTAGAAAAGTTTTTGAACGTTTCAATATGCTAGGCTCATGTGTAGATGTTGTTGGTATGCGAGAAAAGATGAACAAAACCGAACCTAATGGGGAGGAACCTAAGATACCAATACCCTTTAAACTAGTAGCAATACATGATACCATAGAAAAGAATCTTGATTGGATTGTTCCTGCGAACCCTTTTGATGAGAATAGTGAACCTAAGAGCATGGAGACAGGATCCTATAGAACCTATTTGGATGATATACCTTGCCTTGTTGAAAATATTTCTGGTATTGATCTTAATGCTTCTTCATTTGAGAACACTTGATACTTTCTTTGGTTCTTTTGCCTAACTTAAAGGCGTTAAAGAAATGTACTTGTTGGGAGATAACCCAAGAGTTTTAGTTGAGTCTTGGAAGTTATTACCTCTGTAATAACCTCTCCTTATCCTTTTTATTTGCTTTTTGTGCCAAGAGTAACCTCTAATGAGAGTGAAGTAATGATTAGGAAAGTTGCTGTCCCGAAACAGATTTCTGTGCTTCACCGTAAAAATTCCTGAGAGAGCTCTGTACGTCGGATGGAGCTGTAATTTTTTGTGCTTCGGCCCCAGGTTGTTATCTAACTTGCGTTAGTTAAATACTTTTTGATTTGAGCAACATAAGGTCTTCGAAAAAATTCGTCTTTACCTGCTGGTCTGTTTTGACAAATTTCTGCCATTTTCTGCATTTGCCTCTTGTTAGTTCCTTCTTGAGTTCCTTTGGGGAATTGAGCTTTTTGAGGGAAGTGCTACAGTAGCTAGTGTTCTAATGGAAGTTTATTTGTTGTTAGAACTGAACCTTGAGACTTATTTATCTTAAAGTGCACTAATATTGCTAATGCGATTGTGTGAAGTTTTGTATGAAGGAAAAATTTCAGGTGTATGGAAGGAATGAGTATGAGATGAAGGATGGACTAAAGCTCAAGCTTGGGGATGCCATGCGTGTCACCCCAAGAAACATCCAAGAAGTACAAGCGTCAAAGCATGGGGATGCCCAAGGCATCCACTTCTTCATCAATAAAAAATCCAGGTTTCTTCCAAATGCTTCATTTTTATTGTTTCATGCACAGTTGTGTTTTTCTTGGAGCGTCTTGTTTTTCGTTTTTGGTTTGGGTTTTAGTTTGCTTGGTTTTCTTAGTTTTCTGAATAAGTTGGTTGTACCCCCTCTTTCACACATTGGTTTGCAAATAGTTTGGTTTGGTTTTGGAAAAGAGTAGGAAAGTTCATGCTTATGTGGTAAAAAGAGCTCGTTTTTGACTGTGGCTATGCTTTGTCATGCCATGCTTGATATCGTTTTGGCTTTATGCTTAGTATTATTTGTTGTAGCATGACTTGTTATAAACAATTGAGATTGCTTAATTTGCCTTGGATGAATCATGCATTGCTTTAGCCTATTGAAGCATAGTATAGTGGTATTCTCATTTGATGCTTTATTTGGGTTGACTTGGCACATGCTCACACCATGTTATGACTATCTCAAGTCACCATAGCCTTTATGATCCTTTAGTTTTCAACTTGTAGTATCACTTTATTCTTTGATCAATGATGTTTTGTCGCTCTGCATGATTATGGCCATTACTGCTCTCTTAGTTTGTCGCTCCTAGTCTTTTTCTAGCCTCCACAACAAAGTATGAGTTCCACTCATGCATCCAACTCCCTAAACCAAGTTATTACAAAGAGTCCACCATACCTACCTACTAGCTTATGCTATTCCAAGTATATTCATTCTTTTGTTTACCTTTCACTTGTTATGAGAAAACTAGTGATTAAAGCTCTCACAAACTTGATGGCACACTTTACTTTATTGCCTCTAATAAACTTGAACCATTGGGTCCTTCTTTGTTGTGTATATGCTTGCGTTTTATAAGTTGAAATTAGCAGAACCATGTTTCATGGGGAACGCTTTCAACATTGCACTTGTACTTTGTACCCCGTTGATATTATGTTCTTTTGCTGACGGATCCCGGCGGTGTGAAATAAAAGTGGAACTTGTAAGATCATGGAGTTTGTATGTGTGTTAGAGAAATTCCTGGGCCGCTAGCCTAAGCCATCCCTAATCATGGTGGAAACTTGCAGCATCACCATAATGAGCACTCTATGAAGCATCCTCAATAAAAAACTATGCAAATAGAAAATAAAAAGATCGCTGAGATGCTCATTGTCTGCTTGCCTTGTCATTTTGATTATGGGAAAGCTCCCGTATCATGTGCAAGGGGTACCCCGTTGGCGGTTCTTAATGATACACATATACTTACAATGACAAGAGCTTACTCATGACTGAAGTTGAGTAGCATGAGGATCGGTCTTCGTAAGTAAGGGGCATGAGATTTTGGTTTATAACTTGTCAAGCATATCCTCTTAGTTGTGTCACTTTAACCTTAATCACCTTCAAGATGCTTATGATAGGGGCAATGAGAGCTGAAAACTACAAGTACCATAATTTTTGGAAGCTCTTTATGAGACTTGAATCCCTACTTCCTTTTTACAAAAAGGCCTTTCTTCCACCATTATATTGAGTCTCCATCTTCTAACTTTATGCACCTACTTTGAGAGCATAGTGGCCATTCTTAGTTCTATGTGCATTGTCCCAAGACTAGTTGATTGATGCATAACTTGTTATTGCTTGTTTTAAACTATTGTATCTAGTCACTCTCGTGTACTTTGAAGGTGTCCTATGCATTTATATTTGCTACTCTATTGAGGGACAAGCTGAATACTATTATGCTATGTTTTCTTTATGTGAAACAAACAAACATCTTGCAAAGCATTGTTATTCATGAATCATTTGTTTGTACCTTTTCATGTTGCATCATAGTTTCTTTGCTTATTGCTAGAACTTTGTCTTTCATGTTATGATTGAAGTACTATGATCCCAGCTTTGAATGTTTTGCAAATATTTTGATCAAGTCATTGATGGCGCATGTCACCTCAAAAATTCTTTATTTTTATCACTTACCTACTCGAGGACTAGCAGGAGTTAAGCTTGGGGATGTTGATACATTGTAAATGTATCTATAATTTTTGATGTTCCATGCTTAGCTTTATCCACTTTCTTGTGTTTTGTTCCAACTTTGGAGTACTTTTATTATGATTTCTTGGACTAACATATTAATAAGAGCCACAGTGCCAGCTGCCTGTTTTCTGCTGTTTTTGGTTCCAAGAAAGTCAGAAAATGAATATTCTTGGAATTGGACGGGACAAAAGCCAAAGTGCCTATTTTTCTGGAAGGGATCAAGTGCCAGAATACGAGACGGAGAGGCGCCAGGGGCCGGCCACACCACCTGGTCGCGCGGCCAGGCTTGGCCCACGCCAGGGGGTGGTCTGGCCGACCTAGCACCCCCTTGGCCTCTCCTTCTGCCTATAAGTTGCCCTCGGGACGAAAACCCTAGGTACCCGACCAAAAAATCAACGAAGGAGTCTATAGCCGCCGTCGTCTCTGTCCCTAGATCGGGGGATTTGAAGCTCTTCTCGGCACCCTGTCGGAGAGGGGAATTCACCCTAGAGGCCTTCTTCATCACCATGCAAGCCTCCGGTGTGATGCGTGAGTAGTTCATCCTTGGACTACGGATCCATGTAGTAGCTAGATGGCAGGTTTCTCCTCCTTTGTGCTTTCATGTTTAGATATTGTGAGCTCCGTTCATGATCAAGATCATCTATTTGTAATTCATACATGTGTGTTTGCGGGGATCCGATGGATATTGAGATGCTATTTCAGATTGATTATTGATTATATCATGTCTTTGTTATTTGAGATCTCGCATGCTTTCCATTGTTAGTAGCTATCTTGGCCAAGTAGATGCTAGCAACTCCAAGAGTTAGTATTTATCCTCGATAGTGGGTTCATGCCTCTGGTAATCTGGGGAAGTGACAAAAATCTCTAAGGTACTAGATGTTCTGTTGCTACTAGGGAGAAAACAATGATCCTTTGTTCAACAATTGTATTGTTTACTTTACACGCAGTTCGTAAAGCAATAATCTGTTGCTTGCAACTTAATACTGGAGGGGGTTCGGATGATAACCTGAAGGTGGATTATTAGTCATAGATGTAGTTGGATGGCGGTCTATGTATTATGTTGTAATGCCCAATCAAGTCTCAAAGGAGTCAAGATGATTAGTATACGCATGTATTGCTTTCTCGGTGTTTGTCAATTGCCCCGCTGTAATTTGTTCACCCAGCATGTTATCTATCTAAGGAGAGCCACCTCTAGTGAACTATGGATCCCGGTCCTTTTACTTTACACACAATCTACAACTGATTACTGCTTTGTGTTTACTTTCTACAAACTTTTACTTCTTTCCATTCGATACGTTTAATCCTTTGTTTTCCACAAAACATGGTGAGATTGACAACCTCATCGCAAGTTGGGGACAAAGTTCTGTGGTTGTGTTGTGCAGGTCTCCACGTTGCTACTAGCACTGGTAGTGCGCCCTGCCAAAGCTCAGCTAATAACACCTTTCAGGTGTTTCCTTGCTCCTACTGGTTCGATTAAACCTTAGTTTCATAACTGAGGGAAACTTGCTGCTGTGCTCATCATACCTTCCTCTTGGGGTTCCCAACGAGCTCTACATCAACACCGCCTTCAACCATTTTTCTGGGCGCCGTGCATTGAGCCATCAAGTGGTTTTTGAAAAAGTGGGATCTAAGTACATACACTTGATTAAGGATGGCAATGGAGCGGGTTTGGACGGATATGCCAAAACCATATCCATATCCAAATCCATGAGCCTCACTCTAGCCTACCCACGAAACTATCCATGGGTATGGATGTCACCCTAGATCCAAACCCGCCGGATATCCGGGTATCCATGGATATCCATTGGTTTATGTGCTATGTGGTTCAAATATGTCAAATCTCACACGATCACCACAAAATACATAGATGTCTCATCACAATAATCTCATGGAACATAGTTAATACTTTTTATTATAAGTTTTCAACACAACATGTGATGTACTCAAGTCCAATCTTACTGATTAAAAGCAATTAGCTAGGGTTAGCCATAAACAATTAGTTAGGTGGACCTTTGGGCCTAGGGCAAGGGAGGTTGAGCCTGTTAGTTACTCTAGCACACGTAATGGTGAAAAACAATGTCCCACTGACATGTGGTTCCCACTTGTTAGTCAAGTATCCATTGGATATCCATGGAGTGAAACCTCTGCCATGCCCTCCCCATGAGTTAGCGGATATCCGTCCCATGAAATCCGTGGGCGTAATTACCCCTCCAAACCCTTACCGAGTGGGCCGGATATCCGTGGATACCTGGACCCGTGGATAAAATTACCATCCTTGCACTTGATTCCATTTTCAAATAGCATTTACAATTAGGGTTTAAATGTTTTTGTAAGATCACAAAGTGGGCCTTGGTACATCTTTACTTGTACTAGCAAGGGGTGCAAGATCCATAATTGTTTCTGTTTGAATTTGAGTTCTAGGAACACCTAAAGTTACCTAATGGATTAAAATGGCCAAAATGACCATTTGGTCTTTTTTATTCATATTTGATTTCTTTTCTTTGGATTTTTATTTTTGAATGATCTAGATGATGTGGCATTCACCCTTGGATCATTTTACAACCATTAGAACAAACAAACATTGCAATTCAGAACAATTCCATATTAATGCAACACACATATGCATTCCTAAGTATTTAAATGATAAAAAGTTTTTGTTAACCCAAATTGGGTGATTTGGATCTTGATAACCTTTATTAAAGTTTTGGGATGTTACAAACCTTCCCCCTTAAACAAAATCTCATCCCGAGATTGAAGAAAGAAAACTAGGAACTAAAGAGATCTGGAAACTCGGTCCTAATGTAATCTTCTCGCTCCCAAGTGGCTTCTTCTTCGGTATGGTTGCTCCATTGGATCTTGAGAAATTTGATACTCCGGGTCCTGGTGGTTCTGTAAGCTTCTTCCAAGATACGAATGGGCACTTCATGATACGTCAGATCCTTGTTTACATCAACGGCTCGGTGATCGATGTTCTTGAAAACTTCAGTCTTCTCCGACACTTCTAAGTACTTGCGAAGTAACGAGATGTGGAACACATCATGAATGGCTGACATCTCATCTGGTAGTTCCATCTGATACGATACTTCTCCTCGATGATTCAGAATCTTGAAGAGTCCAATATATCTAGGGGCTAGCTTTCCTTTTAGACTAAAATGTTGTGTTCCCTTCAATGGCGAAACTTTGAGATACACAAAATCTCCGATATTCAAAAGTCAGGTCTCTCCTTCTCTGGTCGGCATAACTCTTCTGTTTGGATTGGGCAGTCTTGAGGTGCTCACGGACTTTGTGAACCTTCTCTTCGGCTTCTCGTAGGATGTCATGTCCAAAAATATGACTCTCTCCTACTTGCGACCAATTCAAAGGGGTAAGACACTTCCTTCCATATAAGAACTCAAATGGGGCCATCTACAAACTGGCCTGATAACTGTTGTTGTAGGAGAACTCTACGAAAGGCAGACAGTCTTCCCATTTTGATCCATACTCTAGCACACAAGCTCTCAACATATCCTGTAAGATTTGGTTGACTCTTTCAGTTTGTCCATCGGTCTGCGGATGATAAGCGGTGCTGAAATTCAACTTGGTTCCTAATCCCTCTTGGACTTTCTGCCAAAAGCTTGAGGTAAACTGGTTCCTCGATCCGACACTATGGTCTTGGGGGTTCCGTGCAAACTGACAATTCTAGCAATATACAACTCTGCTAGCTTTGAAGTCTGGTAGGTTGTCTTGAAAGGTATAAAGTGGGCTACCTTGGACAGTCTATCAATGATGACCCAGATTGAGTCATTTCCCCTACTAGAAGTAGGCAAACCGGTGATAAAGTCCATTCCGACGGAATCCCAGTTCCATTTCGGTATCTGCAATGGTTGCAACAGTCATGCGGGTCTCTAATGTTCCGCTTTGACTCTCTGACAGATATCACACTTGGCGATGTAGCTTCTAATTTATCTCTTCATCTTGTGCCACCAAAATTGTTCCTTCAAATCCTAATACATCTTTGTTCCTCTGGGGTGGATAGAATAAAGAGTATCATGAGCTTCTTGCATGATAACTTGCTTCAGCTCCGAATTTGCTGGCACACAGATATGTCCTTTGTACCACAAAACTCCTTCTTTGTCTTCAGTGAATCCAGGTACCTTTCCTGTACCAATACGATGTTTGATTCCGTCGATGCTTGCATTTCCTTTCTGGGCTTCCTTGATCTGGCTGATCAAAGTGGGTTGAAGTTCAATGCTAGCTAGGAATCCGCTGCTAACTAGCTCAGTTCTAAACTGCTCCAACTCCTCATGCAAACTTGGCTGGGTTTCTTTGATCATGGTGTTTAACCTATGTGGCAATCTGCTAAGAGCATCTGCTACCACATTGGCTTTGCCGGGGTGATAGTGAATGTCAAGGTCATAATCCTTGATTAACTCTATCCATCTCCTTTGCCTCATATTCAACTCCTTCTGAGTGAAAATATACATCAAGCTCTTGTGATCCGAATAAATCTCACAACGGTTACCCATAAGGAAATGACGCCATGTCTTCAAGGCTAAAACTATGGTTTCTAGTTCAAGATCATGGGTAGGGTAGTTCTGCTCATGCTGCTTCAGTTGTCGAGACAAATATGCAATGACTTTGCCTTCTTGCATCAATACACATCCGAGACCAATCTTAGATGCATCACAATACACATCAAACGGCTTCTTCATATCCGGCATAATCAAGATTGGGGCTGAAATCAATCTCTTCTTGAGCTCTTGGAAACTTGCTTCACATTTGTCGGTCCATTCATACTTCTTGTCCTTCTTCAACAATTGGGTCATTGGTCTTGCGATGCTCGAAAATCCTTCAATGAACTTGCGGTAATATCCCGATGATCCGAGAAATGCATGGACTTGTTCTTGATGGTGACATCATTCAGTTTCCGGTAATCTGTGCACAAACGGTTACCTCCATCCTTCTTGTCGACAAACAGAACAGGTGATCTCCATGGCGATGCGCTTGGTTGAATCAAGCATGTTGGCAACATGGCATCAAGCTGCTTCTACAGTTACACTAACTCTGATGGGTTCATACTATAGGGTCTCTGAGCTATGGGTCCAGTTCCAGGAATTAGTTCAATAATGAACTCGATATCCCGATCTGAGGGCATACCGGGCAATTCATCTAGGAATACGTCAGGGTATTCACAGACTACTCTGACTTGGTCTATGGTGGGTAGGGCTAGACTCTTGTTGCACTTGAATTGACAGGGTAAGGTTTCAGATATATGCTCTACTGTTACTCCAGAGCTACTAGTCATGGTGATGGCTTTCTCGGCACAGTCGATCAATCCTTTATGTTTCGACATCCAATCCATTCCTAGTAATACTTCAAAACCTTTGGTTCCAAGTACTATTAAATTGGCCTAAAAATCTATCCCATGTATTCTGATAGGTACCGCCTTGCAAATTTTTCTAGCTTTTGTGGTTGAACCAGGTATTTGAACTATCATGACATGCTTCAAGTTGGTTGGGTGAATCTTACTAGTGCATGCAAATTCTTCGGTAACAAACAAGTGCAATGCTCCAGAATTAAACAACACTCTTGCTAATAGTGAGTTAACAGAAAACATACCCAACACGACATATGGCGCTTCCTGGGCTTCTTCGGCGTTCATGTGGAAGAGACGGCCGTTGCGGTTGAGAGAGTTCCCTAGGGCGAATCTTCTTCTGGGCTGAACACGATGCTACTGCTCAGCTGGGGCATTCACATTGGCATTGGCGGCAATCTTCTTGGGACACTCGTTGGAGTAGTGACCCTTCACACCACACTTAAAACAAGTAATCTGAGACTTGTCTTTGGCTGCAATAGGCACGCAATTGCTTCCAGTCCATGGGGTAGTATTGTTGTTGCTGTTGTCGTTGGACTTGGGCGGTGCACGGTTGAAGTTGTTGGAGTTGTCAGGGTTGTTATTGGGATTGCCTCCGGACTTCACATTTTCTATGCTACGGTTGGGGTAGCTTTGACGAGACATTGGGGGTCTATTGTTCCTTGGGGCATATCCTGCAGATGGGTTGGGGCGATACTTCTGCTGACTATTGGATCCACTCTGGTGCATCATTCTGTGCTTGCGGTTGTCGTTGGCTTGGTTGATATTTCCTTCCATCTGGATGGTAGAGTTGACTAGCTCTTCGAGATCATCAAAACGGATGTTGCTTAACACCGTTTGCATCTCATCATGCAATCCATTTAGGAATCTCTCCTTCTTCTTGGCTTCAGTGTTGATCTCATCAGGTGCATACCTAGCGAGCGACAGAAACCTGTCACAGTACTCTACTATAGTCATTCTGCCTTGCTTTAGTTCTCTGAACTCATCTCTCATTCTGGTGACTAAACCTTGCGGCTAAACTTGGTCTTGAAAGCTTCCCATGTCATCACTTGACCGTGGTTCATGGTACGGGTGTTGTTCCACCCTGCTCTTGCATCTCCTGCCAAATAGTGGGTGGCAAACAGAACTTGCTCATTTGCGTCTACTCCTTCTACTTCTAGGTTATTCTCCATGGTTTGTAACCAATCATCAACATCCAGTGGGTCTTCAGACTTGCTAAAGATATGGGGATTGGTATTCTGAAAGTTCTTGATTTTGGATCCATGATGATCCTGATTTCCATGGCCTTGATTATGGTGGGCCATCTAGGCGATCTGTTGCAGGGTAGCTATGCTGGCTTGGCGCTCCTCTCTACTAGCTTCACGGTCCGAAACTAGCATATGTAGAATCTACAACATCAGGTCCTGTGATGAGCTGCTTCCTCCGGGGTTTCCACGAGTCATCTGAAGATTGAGATAGATAAAGGGGTAAGAGGGAAAGTTCTAAGGTTCATGGTTTTTTTTCAAAAGCTAAAACTTTGAGTTTGACTCAGGTTTTGCAACTAACTTCTTTTCATTAATTCAAGCAAAGTACACGATACAAACACACACACACACCACAACATGAAAGCAAAACATATGGTTTTAAGAACCATTCTGTAAACTAAGATACAATGGGACCGATACATCTCCTTCCTACGGTAGTGATCAGGAGCATCTACTCATCATCGATGAAGTCGAAGTCATCATCGTCGGTATAGAAGTCCATGGCATCATCCTCCAGGTAGTCATCATCATTGCTGAGGTATGAGTGAATATCCCCCTGGATGTCTTCACCTTCTTCCTCTTCTTCTTCTTTTGCTGCAAGCTGATCTTCTTGCTCCTTGCTGGTCTTCTCGAGGTCGGCCACCATCTTGCGAAGACGGTCGATGGTGTGATCCTTCTTTGCACGTTGACGACGAATTGATTGAGAATCCTTGACGAGCAGGGCGAAAGTCTGGGCCTTCTGGGTGGCAATGGCAAGGTTGTGGTTGGCGTACTCTCGAGGGAGAGATCCATTGTTAGTGGTGTCGAATTGTGGCGCCCCACAAAAACCACTACTAGAAAATCGCGGTGTTTTTGTACATTGCATCATCATGACCGCATGCTCATGTCATCATGCCACCTTGCATTTGAGCATCGTCATGTCATCTTGCATTTGTTTGCATAAAACTATTTTCGAAAAGTCTGTTTTTGTTTTCTAAACGCCCCGTCTTGTTTTCAAATTAAAACCCGGGTCTGTCCGGAATATTTTGTTTTGTCTACCAACAGATTTCAAAAGCCTCGTTTTAAATATTAAAACATTTATTTTATTTTTGGGAGGCAGCCCGCCAAGCCCGAAAGCCCGGCCGGTCACCTCCAAGCCCTAAACTAAAACCTAGTCTAATCCTAACCAAACCCTAACCCACACACCCCCTCAGCCGCCACTCTCTCTCTCCCTCTCTCTCTCCCCCCACCTGCCAAAATCCCTGCCGCCACCGACCGTTTCTCCCGCCCAGCCACCTCCACCTCACCAACCCCTCCACCTCACTCCATCCATTCACCTCCTGCCACCTCACCCGCACGGGCCCACTTTCCCTGGTGGATAGCCACCCCGCCGCCACCTGCCTGCACAGCCCCCAGCCCCACCTGGGCGCACCCCAACGCCACCTGCCCAAACCCCCGCTCACCCCACTCCCTAGGCGCATCGCGATCCCACCCTGGCCCCACCTGCCGCTCGCCCCACATCCCGCGTGCCGCCTGGCCCACCACGAGCCACGCCCTCCCCGCGGCTCCTTCCTCCCAATCCCACCTACCCCGCAGCCCCATCTTCCCCGCGCCTCTGCCCGGGTCGCCGCCTGCGCCCTTCCCCTCCTCGCCGCCCCTCTCGCTGGTCTCCCTCCTCTCCGTCGTCGCCTCGACCCCACCCCATTGGACACCGCCGGCATCGCCCGTCTCCGCCTTGGCCCCTCACCTCGCCGACCTTCCCCGCTGCCGAGTCGCTCCGATGATCGCCGCCCCGAGCACCGTGCAGCCCCGCCACCGTGGGCAGGTCCTGGAGCCCTGTCTCCGTGCCCCTCTCAGCCGCCGCCAGGCGCCATGGCCGCCGCCTGCGCCTCCCCTCTGCAGCGCCTCTTCCCGCCGCCATATGCCTCGAGCCCGCCTTCGGTCGCCCTCCGTGCTCGCCAATGACCTCCGGCCGTCGCCTCGGGTCGAGCTCCTCGCGCCGGCCTTCGCCTCTTGCCGCCAACGCCTCCTCCGCTCGGCCCACATCCTCCGCCTCCGCCAGAGCCCCTCCGTCCGGAGCACCGAGCCTACAAGCTCGTGGTCGCCGGAGCCCGCCTCCCTTGTCTGGCGCCTCTTCTCTGCCTAGCAGTTGCGCGCCGCCCTCTCCTCTGGTCCTCATCAGGCCCGCCCCATGCCGCCGGCCAAGCCCCTGCCTCGACCTCACGGACGCGGCCCCCTCCCAGCACCACATCGACCTCGGCTCCGTCCGCGATGCCCTATTCGCAGTTGTGCATATACTAGTATTGCCATGGAGTGTTGGGTGTACTAGTGCTTCCAGAGTAGAGTATGAGTGAGCTTGTGTGACCATGAGATGACAAGGCATGAACCAGGATTGTTGTGTGCTGTCTGCCAATAACCAAAGGACATCGGGTGACAAGATCTTCTTCTCGGAAGCCCCCACACCTCAAGATCTCCGCCACGAAAACCCCAAGGCCTTCAATGTAGGAATGACAAGGTCTCCTTCACGGTTTCGACTCCCCGAGCTCTCTCTCACGAACGCCATGACCTCCTGATGGACCCGAGCGTCCAAGGCGGCTAGTTGTACAAGGACCACACCAAGATCGACAGTGATGAACCATCTGCGATGAATCCGAGACCCCGAGCGCGCCGACAACAAGATCTCCTTCCGGGATCCAATGCCCGAGAACCCGAACGCCAAGATTGCCGACGCGGATACGCCAAGTTCGTCTACCCGGACACCGTGCGACAATATCTACTTCATGGATCCGAAGACCCCGATACCCGATCCACTCAAGTTCGCCATCAACGACAAGATCGACACCGGCCAGGGCGAATCCGATGCGCCCCCGACGCCGAACCAATTCCTTCTTCCCAGAACGCCAAGATCTACTCCGTTGTCCGAGAACATTCCCGCCGAGATCGATCCCCGTCGAACCCTAGGCCCTGTCGAACCCCGAACCCCGGAACCCAAGATCTTCGGAACCCAGATGTGTGAACCCTTTCCGAGCCCCTATTTTATAAATGCTATATATAAAACCTGTTGCATAATAATTGTTCATCTCGCATGCATATCATAATCATGCCGGATCTTCTGCCGTAGTATTAAATATTGCATCCGGTGTTTCTTTTAGTGCTTGTCTTCTTCGCGGATTAGGCCGATGAGTTGCTGAGAGTATCGACAAGTTCTCCGGATATGAACCTTCGGCAGTGTTTCCCAGGCGAGCATCTCTCCCCCTTCTACCTATTTTGCATTTAGTCGTTATTTCCTCCTGTTGATCTATTGCTATCCGTGTCGCGATGCTTTAGTTTCCGTACACCAGTTATACACCGTGCAACCTCTATATAGCCTTGGACACCTCCTATTACCTGTGTTTGGTAGATAGCTGGCCTTGCGAGGCGCAGTCGCTTGCTCAGGTGTGATCTTGTGTTGTCGAGTACCACAGTTGTTGGAATGCTGGCAGATGTTTATTGGTCGAGATGGTCATGACTTTAAATACAACTATTAAAATGCTAGATATAACTAATGCAGAGGCATCGGTGGGCAATAGATGTTATTTGGTTCTTCCACGGTCACTTGTGTCCCGTAGGAACCCTAGTACTTGATACCTGTTCCTTGATTTTTCGCACTATCCACATCCGGGAGGCCTTATGGACCCCCCTGAGCGAGAGCTTGATTCATTTCTATTTCTTGGGGCCACAAGTAGTTTGGGGCTTTATTACTATTCTGTATCTATGCCATGCTTTACTGCTTTATTTGAGATTATGCGTGGAGCACCTGTACTATTTTAGAACGTGGAATGTTTTCGCGGTATCGATAAGCCCAGTCACAGTTTCGGGTTCCCAGTCGTTTACAGCCATTGACACAAACCCTGGGTCCGTTCTGGAGCCGGCCAACTTCGTTGCGGGTAGCTTAGTGGGGTGGCCCCCTGAAATATTTTATGAATCCTGTGATCGCTTTGTCGTGAATGCCTCGTTGGGTTTTGAGTTGGTTTTTCCGAGGTTGATCGAGTGTGTGTTGCTATTTGTGCACCCCTGCAGGGTAAAACTTTCTGAAAGCCGTGTCCGCAGTTATGGACGACTTGGAGCACAGTATCTCGATCATAGACAAGCATAACTAAAGTAGTGCTATAAATTTGACTTAATATGTGACTAGTAATCAGCTCAATTATAACGGAATGGATATTAAAAATGCCAACAACTGGTGGATCTTGGTCGTATCGTGTGCTGATATACCTACCTAGTAAGTATTGCAACTCTAA
The DNA here is from genome assembly GCA_910589775.1 of Avena eriantha. Lineage (NCBI taxonomy): Eukaryota > Viridiplantae > Streptophyta > Magnoliopsida > Poales > Poaceae > Avena > Avena eriantha. The sequence continues at coordinate 288,720,178 of OU342741.1, forward strand.
TGGAATGTGATAAAAGTGCCAACAACTGCTGGGTTTTGAGATTCTCAGGACAATTATATCTGACTAGTAAATGTCCCAACTACAACAGAATGGTTATTAAACTGCCCACTACTTATGCTATCAGGACGACTCATGCTATCTATATCTGATTAGTAATTGCTGCAACTATAATGGAATGAGTAAAATTGCCAACTGTGTGAGTTCCTTGGTCTGACTTCCTCGTTTGGTCTCGAGGGGGAAATACCAGGATGGGTTTGTTTGGTGTTAGCTTCAGGTTGGAACCGAATAGGTCTTTCTTATCCCTCTCTGATAACCGCCAGTTGTATCGAGTCTCTATATGTTGTTTAGTGCCGCTGCGCTGCCGCTTCAGCCCACCATACCTATGTAGGCGAGATCCGCCGAAATCTAGCCTTGGCGTGTACTGGCCTCAGTACTGACGCTCCTCTTTTTCCTTTGCCCTTTGTCGGCACCCCTTTTGTTTTAGCAGGTTTGAGATCGCCATCGTTAGCAGGGTTACCCTTCCGGCTTGGCCTGGGCAGGGTTATGGACGCCATTGGCTATTCTTCAGGGCTCTTAGCCCCATTTGCATCTTGTCCGTAGTCGGACGCTCTATCGTTTGCAAGGTGATTTGAATTTTTGTATTGAATATCTGTATTCTTGACTCGCTGAGTCGCTGTTGTGTATATATCTATTCTGTGGGTCCCATCGAGGACTGTTGTGTAATGGTATTAGTTTGTTTTCCACCCCGCATGAAAATGTCTGGTGGGCGTCCTTGAATCGTTTTGATGCGGGTTTGGCGGAAAGGGCTAAAACTTGCATAGGGCCGATTTGAGGGTGTTACAGAGTGGTATCAGAGCTCAGCAGTTGCGATACCCCACAAGTCCAGCCTATAGGATAACCTAGCTAACGGTCGAAGTAGAGTGTCAAACTATTTTGGAAAAATCGGTTGGATAGATCTGAATAGGTCTGCTTTTACTCCTTACCCTCTGCTGTTCTCCTCTTACCTCTGCGTGTTTTGGATCTGTTCCCTTCCCTTCTTCTAGTCCAGGATTTCTCGTGGTTGGGTTTTCCGTCGTACCTTCAGGGTTTCGCTTCCTCCTCTGGCAACAGTGTGTCTACATCCGGTCTTCGTGCTATTTGAGGAATCCTTCATCTGTTGGACTTCTCTCTGTTCCTTCTTGTGCCTTCTGGTGTTTTCCGACGCGACGACATCCTCTACGCCAGATCTGGTGCAGAGCCTGCATCACTCCCTTGTTCTGGACCTCGATTGTCGAGATCTTCAGTCTGATTCCGAGAATGGTTGCATGTTTTCTACTGATTGTGCGGAGTAATAGTTTGGGTGCGTGATGGATTGGCCCCCATGCCGACTACTCAATCTATTTGCTCTTGTACATTGAAGTGGATGAGAATGCATCGGTTCTCTCTTTCTATCAAAGCTAGAGGTGGCTTTATTTGTGGATACCTTTACCTTCGCCCTTTGTTTTCCGGAGTGTTCTCTCGACGATCACGGACAACGACCTCATGTTAGTGGTGTCGCGAGGATCTACATGAAGCGAGAAGTTTCAGATCGCCGACCTTCTTTCCGGTACCATGAGGCGGATCTCGAGGGAGAGATCCATTGTTAGTGGTGTCGAATTGTGGCGCCCCACAAAAACCACTACTAGAAAATCGCGGTGTTTTTGTGCATTGCATCATCATGACCGCATGCTCATGTCATCATGCCACCTTGCATTTGAGCATCGTCATGTCATCTTGCATTTGTTTGCATAAAACTATTTTCGAAAAGTCTGTTTTTGTTTTCTAAACGCCCCGTCTTGTTTTCAAATTAAAACCCGGGTCTGTCCGGAATATTTTGTTTTGTCTACCAACGGATTTCAAAAGCCCCGTTTTAAATATTAAAACATTTATTTTATTTTTGGGAGGCAGCCCGCCAGGCCCGAAAGCCCGGCCGGTCACCTCCAAGCCCTAAACTAAAACCTAGTCTAATCCTAGCCAAACCCTAACCCACACACCCCCTCAGCCGCCACTCTCTCTCTCTCTCTCTCTCTCTCTCTCTCTCTCTCTCTCTCTCTCCCCCCCCCTCTCTCTCTCTCCCCCCACCTGCCAAAATCCTTGCCGCCACCGACCGTTTCTCCCGCCCAGCCACCTCCACCTCACCAACCCCTCCACCTCACTCCATCCATTCACCTCCTGCCACCTCACCTGCGCGGGCCCACTTTCCCCGGTGGACAGCCACCCCGCCGCCACCTGCCTGCACAGCCCCTAGCCCCACCTGGGCGCACCCCAACGCCACCTGCCCAAACCCCCGCTCACCCTACTCCCTAGGCGCATCGCGAACCCACCCTGGCCCCACCTGCCGCTCGCCCCACGTCCCGGGTGCCGCCTGGCCCACCACGAGCCACGCCCTCCCCGCGGCTCCTTCCTCCCAATCCCACCTACCCCGCAGTCCCATCTTCCCCGCGCCTCTTCCCGGGTCGCCGCCTGCGCCCTTCCCCTCCTCGCTTCCCCTCTCGCCGGTCTCCCTCCTCTCCGTCATCGCCTCGACCCCACCCCATCGGACACCGCCGGCATCGCCCGTCTCCGTCCCGGCCCCTCACCTCGCCGACCTTCCCAGCCGTCGAGCCGCTCCGATGGTCGCCGCCCCGAGCACCGTGCAGCCCCGCCACCGTGGGCAGGCCCTGGAGCCCCGTCTCCGCGCCCCCTCTCAGCCGCTGCCAGGCGCCATGGCCGCCGCCTGCGCCTCCCCTCTGCAGCGCCTCCTCCCGCCGCCATCTGCCTCGAGCCCGCCTCCGGTCGCCCTCCGTGCTCACCAACGACCTCCAGCCGTCGCCTCGGGTCCAGCTCCTCGCGCTGGCCTCTGCCTCTTGCCGCCAGCGCCTCCTCCGCTCGGCCCACATCCTCCGCCTCCGCCAGAGCCCCTCCGTCTGGAGCACCGAGCCTACAAGCTCGTGGTCGCTGGAGCCCGCCTCCCTCGTCAGGCGCCTCTTCTCTGCCTGGCAGTTGCGCACCGCCTCTCCTCTGGTCCTCATCTGGCCCGCCCCGTGCCGCCGGCCGAGCCCCTGCCTCGACCTCAAGGACGAGGCCCCCTCCCAGCACCACATCGACCTCGGCTCCGTCAGCGATGCCCTATTCGCAGTTGTGCATATACTAGTACTGCCATGGGGTGTTGGGTGTACTAGTGCTTCCAAAGTAGAGTATGAGTGAGCTTGTGTGACCGTGAGATGACAAGGCATGAACCAGGATTGTTGTGTGCTGTCTGCATTTAACCAAAGGACATCGGGTGACAAGATCTTCTTCTCGGAAGCTGCCACACCTCAAGATCTCCGCCACGAAAACCCCAAGGCCTTCGATGTAGGTACGACAAGGTCTCCTTCACGGTTTCGATGCCCTGAGCTCTCCCTCACGAACGCCATGACATCCTGATGGACCCGAGCGTCCAAGGCGGCTAGTTGTACAAGGACCATGCCAAGATCGACAGTGATGAACCATCTGCGCTAAATCCGAGACCCCGAGCGTGACAACGACAAGATCTCCTTCTGGGATCTAATGCCCGAGAACCCGAACGCCAAGATTGCCGACGCGGATACGCCAAGTTCGTCTACCCAGACACCGTGCGACAATATCTACTTCACGGATCCGAAGACCCCGATACCCGATCCAGTCAAGTTCGCCATCGACAACAAGATCGAAACCGGCCACGGCGAATCCGATGCGCCCTCGACGCTGAACCAAGTCCTTCTTCCCGGAACTCCAAGATCTACTCCGTTGTCCGAGAACGTTCCCGCCGAGATCGATCCCCGTCGAACCCTGGACCCTGTCAAACCCTGAACCTCGGAACCCAAGATCTTCCGAACCCAGATGTGTGAACCTTTTCCGAGCCCCTATTTTATAAATGCTATATATAAAACCTATTGCATAATAATTGTTCATCTCGCATGCATATCATAATCATGCTAGATCTTCTACCGTAGTATTAAATATTGCATCCGGTGTTTCTTTTAGTGCTTTGCTTCTTCGCGGATTAGGCCGATGAGTTGATGCGAGTATAGACAAGTTCTCCGGATATGAACCTTCGGCAGTATTTCCCAGGCGAGCATCTCTCCCCCTTCTACCTATGTGGGCAATAGATGTTATTTGGTTCTTCCACGTTCACTTGTGTCCCGTAGGACCCCGAGTACTTGATACCTGTTCCTTTATTTTTCACACTATCCACATCCGGGAGGCCTTATGGACCCCCCCCCCGAGCGAGAGCTTGATTCATTTCTATTTCTTGGGGCCACAAGTAGTTTGGGGCTTTATTACTATTCTGTACCTATGCCATGCTTTACTGCTTTATTTGAGATTGTGCGTGGAGCACCTGTACTGTTTTGGAACGTGGAATGTTTTCGTGGTATCGACAAGCCCAGTCACACTTTCGGGTTCCCAATCGTTTACAGCCATTGACACAAACCCTGGGCCCGTTCCGGAGCCAGCCAACTTCGTTGCGGGTAGCTTAGTGGGGTGGCCCCTGAAATATTTTATGAATCCTATGATCACTTTGTCGTGAATGCCTCGTTGGGTTTTGAGTTGGTTTTTCTGAGGTTGATCGAGTGTGTGTTGCTATTTGTGCACCCCTGCAGGGTAAAACTTTCTGAAAGCCGTGTCCGTGGTTATGGACGACTTGGAGCACAGTATCTCGATCATAGACAAGCATAACTAAAGCAGTGCTATAAATTTGACTTAATATGTGACTAGTAATCAGCTCAATTATAACGGAATGGATATTAAAAATGCCAACAACTGGTGGATCTTGGTCATATCGTGTGCTGATATACCTACCTAGTAAGTATCGCAACTCCAATGGAATGTGATAAAAGTGCCAACAACTGCTGGGTTTTGAGATTCCTCAGGACAATTATATCTGACTAGTAAATGTCCCAACTACAATAGAATGGTTATTAAACTGCCCACTACTTACGCTATCAGGACAACTCATGCTATCTATATCTGATTAGTAATTACTGCAACTATAATGGAATGAGTAAAATTGCCAACTGTGTGAGTTCCTTGGTCCGACTTCCTCGTTTGGTCTCGAGGGGGAAATACCAGGATGGGTTTGTTTGGTGTTAGCTTCTGGTTGGAACCGAATAGGTCTTTCTTATCCCTCTCTGATAACCGCCAGTTGTATCGAGTCTCTATATGTTGTTTAGTGCCGCTGCGCTGCCGCTTCAGCCCACCATAACTATATAGGTGAGAGCCGCCGAATTCTAGCCTCGTCGTGTACTGGCCTCAGTACTGACGCTCCTCTTTTTCCTTTGCCCTTTGTCGGTACCCCTTTTGTTTCAGCAGGTTTGAGATCGCCGTCATTAGCAGGGTTACCCTTCCGGCTTGGCCTGGGCAGGGTTATGGACGCCATTGGTTATTCTTCAGGGCTCTTAGCCCCATTTGCATCTTGTCCGTAGTCGGACGCTCTATCGTTTTTAAGGTGATTTGAATCTTTGTATTGAATATCTGTATTCTTGACTCGCTGAGTCGCTGTTGTATATATATATCTGTTTTGTGGGTCCCATCGAGGACTGTTGTGTAATGGTATTACTTTGTTTTCCACCCGCACGAAAATGCCTGGTGGGCGTCCTTGAATCGTTTCTATGCGGGTTTGGCGGAAAGGGCTAAAACTTGCATAGGGCCGATTTGAGGGTGTTACACTAGATCAAGTTGATGTTATGTCCGCAAAGACGGGTGAGAGCTTCATGCATAGCCCTGGCTAATCCATCTAGCTAGTTGTTCTCTCTCACGGTGAATTGAATCTTCTCAGAAAGTTGTGCTTCCATCTTGCCTCGAAGATAAGCAACTATTAGCCATTGTAAATCTCCTCCTAGGTGGTCATTGAGTTGAGCTCCGAAGAATTCCAGATGTGGGCGCTCCAGGTACTCAGATAGTGCATCAAGATCCCTCTCGAAGATCAGTTGGCCTCTGTTGCCCAACTGGTAGAACTTGCAGTACTGAACTTCCATCTATAAGAATTTAGGATGAGTAAGTGAAGTGATCAAGTGTGTCAAATTTTATGTAATTGTGTAAGAATTTTTGGAGGAACATGAATTTTATTTGAGAGAAAGAATCCCAAGGGTAAGAGTGGAAATAAGTTTTCATAAATACTCACTTCTTTGTTTTTGAAACTAAGTTTTTTGTTCGGACGTCCATTCTAACTAGGGTCTCCTATGGTTAGGATGGCTCTGATACCAAATTGTCAACACCTGGATTTTTAATCCCAGATGCATGTTATGCTTTACATCGCAATCCCAGGATTACCATTTTTGCGAGACATAACAGATTGGATATCATAGTACATCATCCATTACAAACAATAATAAGGTTTTACACGAATAAAGGATCTCATGATCTAGTCTTCATACAAACAAGCAGCGAAATAAATAGCGTAGCGGTGGGGTCCATCTTCAGTGTCACAGGCAATACTGATGATGGGAGATGATCTTAGTTGTCGTAGTCGCCCTGTTGTCCTTCTTCTTGGTAGTCTTCTTCATAGTCTAGCCACGGGAATAGCCAGGGACAAATCCATGAGTACTCTTTAAGTACTCACAAACTAGCACTAACAAGTAAGGTAGTTCTAGTAGGAATGCCAAACTCTATGTTTGTTTGCAATGTTTAGTTTGAAACCTAAGCTGAGTTCAGAGACAAAGAAAGATAAAATAAAGTTCTAAATCACCTAAGTGGGAACTTAGTTGTCATAATCACAACTCTGTTGTGGTAAATTCATGTCACAATTCATTTCATAAGTCATTTTGAAAACATCTGACAATGGAACAATATGGCCACTCCAACTATCCATGACCGCGAACGCGACTATTCGAATAGATTGACACTCTCTAGAGGTTGTACACTTTCATCACAAAATTCGATACATCCGTCAGGGATAACCCTGAATCATCATACTTAGTATGCAGATAATCAAACATAACCTTTCCTTTACACATCCTAGTACAAGCACCTCTCCTATGAGATTCGCCTCCCAGCCATGGCCATCTTCGATCCTGGGCACTGCATAGGTGGACAACATTGAGAGGTAGCCTCAGCTCAGACCTATCCCGCGAGGGAACTCATACTAATGCATATAAACTTCCGGCTAAGCCTTACCCAATTCAGGTATTGTGGTTTTACGGTAAAATTGGAATGGTATCGCATCCGAACCCAACCATCAGTTTTTATAAAGGGATAAGGGTCATGCCTCAACATTTTCATCATCATAAACCATTTGTGTTTCTCAACACATGTCAAAACATCTCAATATAATGACTCATCATTCCAAGGTTTTCATAAGCATTTTCACCAAGTATTCCCATCTAAAGTGATCAAGTTTTTTGCTTTAGGTCTAAACACCAAGTTAAGAGTGTTCACTAAGGTGGGATGCTAATCTCAATCTCATGCCATAGAATGACATCTAAATCTAACTAGATAGGCCAAGTTTTATACTCTTTATGCTATCTATAAACAAAGTAAAGAACTTCGGTAAAGTAAAAGAAAGTAAAGCTTGTAAGTAAAACTTGGAGTAGGTACAAATCACTAGGTATAACCAAAGCATGCCTAATGCATCTTGAATAGGTTATCTTGTATAATTCTAGCTTGCTAACAATAGCTTGCTCAGTTTACTTAAAGTGATAGGATTGCTAAGTATAATACTTGCAAGGGTTAGCTTGCCTTGGTTGGTGCAGTGATTGAAATTCTCCTCTTCTTCTTCGTGGTAGAACTCCTCCTCCTCGTAGACTTGTTCGGTACTATCGTCTATAAATACATACGGAAATACACAATCACCAAACAATACTTAACTAGTCTATTTAGTACACCAAGGCACACATTTGATGATCTAGTATCATCATATTCATAACAAGGTTTTAAGAACTAGTTTCATTTATTTTATATGAAAAAAGTAATTTCTACTCATTGAAATTAACTAAGATTTAATATTCTCCAATTTAAAATATGGGATCATGTGTACACATGTCATCACCACATATTCTAATACATGGGAATGTCATTTAAATGTTTGATCGCAATTTATAAAGTCTAAGATTAATATTTTAATGATTTAAAGTGACTAGAAATGCCCTAATAGCATTATTTTGGTACTGGTCCAAAGTTGCTGAATTCAAACCTAAATATTATTATGTATTCAGATAGGTATGGTAAAATGTGATTTTTGAGAATTGGAATCAACTCAAAAGCTATTATGGTTGATTTTAGAAAAATGTTTGATTCCATAAAAGTCTCTGTTTTGTTATTTTTGCTCTATGTTATCTATAAGTCCAAATGATTTAAATCCAACGGGATTGGATAGATATTTTAATTATCTTTCTAGAAAAATTTGAATCGTTCAAATTGCTACAGTAAATCTTTCTAAATATATTTTTAAACTAGTGGAGAGAAACTAGATTAAGTCTAAATTGAAAAATCTAAATTTGAATTCCAGGGCTAGCGCGGGAATACTAATGGGCCGGCCCAGTGACACTCCGCAGCGTGGCTGGCAACTGACAGGCGGGGTCCATATGTCAGCGGCACAACTTAACGTGAAGCGATACGTGGCGATGTGGGCCGTGCGATTAGAACCTAGATCAACGGCTCCCGTTCATCGTCGATGGCAAACTGGTCGCTGGCGAGACGGAACCCTAGCGGCTCGGTGCGGGTGCAATGGAGGCATACCAGGGCTCCAGCTAGTGTGGCAATGGGGAGATCGAACAAGGAGATGACAGCGGACTCGGAGAGGTCGCGGTAGCTCCTGGGGTGGACGAAAATGACGGTGCACTTCCTCCTCTACTGCGGCTGCTCCGGTGGAAATTCCAGCGAACTATGGCTCGAGCGGCTCCGGCGATGCGGTGAGGTGGTTCTGTGATAGAGGTGAGTGTTGGAGTATGGCGAAATGGTGCTGGGGAGGGCTCCTTATATAGGCTCGACGAGGAGACCGTGAGGGCGACGGTGAGCTCGTCAGTGACGTTGATATAGGGCGCTAGAGGCATGGGCGGTCTAGGCGGACGGTGGCTTGCCTCCTGGAGGTTAGCTACGGCTTAAAGGGAACGCTAGGGGTAGTGGCTTGCGGTCGAGAAAGGCTGGCGCACGGAGCGGCAGAGGCGGTGCTTGACGCGGCATGCGGTGGCTGCTGGTCGCGCGGTGGGGAAAGGGCTTGTCTGGGGTGTGCTGGGGTTAAGGCGGAGCAGAGCACGCGAGCTGGGAGCAAGGTGCGGCTTGTGCAGGCCTGTCGGGGACGTCGCTCTGGCGTGAGCTGGGCACGGCGCAAAGGCGGTGGGCGCGAGCGTTCCTTGGTGGTCTAGGGGCTGGCAAGGCTCGGGGAAGGGACCGTGGGTGGAGGTTGGGTGCGGCGGAGCTAGGGGTGTGCTGGTTTGGCGCGGCGGTGTCTCTACCGCGCTGTCCATGCTTGGCCGGCAACAACCAAATTTGGGCGGCGCGCCACTACTGATCCAGGCTTAGGGGTAGCTCCTTGATGACTTGGTTGGAACAAGGGGAGACATGGAAGAGCAGAGAGGGTCGAATAGGGGACAAGAACTTGATTAGCAACAATATTAGTTAGGCCAAAATTTCTCTTCCTGCCAACTGTTCGCCACAATGGCCACAAGAATAAAAGTTTTGAATTTTGAAAAGATTTTTGGTGGAGTTGTTGGTCATATGCTTGAGCATCTATGGTTGCTTGGGATTTTCAAATTGAACTCATTTGAGTGGTTTTAAAAAAAGTGGGATCTAGGTACATACACTTGATTCCATTTTCAAATGCCATTTAAAATTAGGGTTTAAATGTTTTTGTAAGATCACAAAGTGGGCCTTGGTATATCCTTACTTGTACTAGCAAGGGGTGCAAAGATCCATAATTGTTTCTATTTGAATTTGAGTTCTAGGAACACCTAAAGTGACCTAATGGATTAAAATGGCCAAAATGACCATTTGGTCTTTTTATTCTTATTTTAGTTCTTTTCTTTGGATTTTTATTTTTGAATGATCTATATGTTGTGGCATTCACCCTTGGATCATTTTACAACCATTAGAACAAACAAACATGGCAATTCAGAACAATTCCATATTAATGCAACACACATATGCATTCCTAAGTATTTAAATGATAAAAAGTTTTTGTTAACCCTAAATTGGGTGTTTTGGTTCTTGATAACCTTGATTAAAGTTTTGGGATGTTACAAGAGATAACGGATGGACGCGGAGACAATGATTTGTTTCCCGAAGTTCACTTCCAAAGAAGCTATGTCTCCATTGGATAGGTACGGGGGCGCAATGTACTTCGAACGCCACAAGTGGCTCACCTCGAGGTGTGGTGGCTCGATGCTCACCCAACACCACACAAGGCCTCACCCCAATATACGAAGGCACGCAACCTACTGAAGCCACAAAAGGTTCACCCTATTCTCCCGTGAGCTCGCCACAGAGGCCTAGTCACGTTCCACTATGGGACACTTGAGGGAGGTCACCGAACCCGTACAAGGTTGGGGAAATCTCCACAACTCAATTGGAGGCTTCCAACAACAATGCCACAAAGGCTACAAAGCCACAAAAGGCAACAAGGCCACAAAAGGCAACAAGGCCAAAAAAGGCTACAAGACCACAAAAGGTCAACAATCCAACCACACAACCGTCTAGGGTTCCAAGAACCCAAGAGTAACAAGCCCATAAGCTCTTACTCACTGAATCTCCGAGGAGAACTCAAACCTATGCAACAAATGCAAGGGCAAGTCCTTCACTCCCAAATTCCAACAAAGCTACAAAATTTATTGGGGGAATAAGGGAGGAACAACAAAAGAGGAGAACACAAAACTCTCCAAGATCTAGATCCCAAGGATTCCTTCACAAAGATGGGATTTGGTTTGGTGGGGTTGTAGATCAAGATCTCCTCTCTCAAATCCCTCAAAAATATGCAAGAATCATAGGCGGGGGAAGGGGAGAAGGCAATATCTTAAAGGTCAACAAAGGAGGAGAGAGAGAGAAGGGCAAAACCCAAGAAGAACAAGTTAGGCCCGAAGGGGAAAGGGGAGCTCCTTTTAAAGGGCTCCCAGATCTGCCTGTTACTCTCAGTTCCACGCACGGCCAGTAGTACTAGTGGGTGGCCGGTACTACCGGTGGAACCTAGCCAACGGTCCAAAACGGCGATGCGAACGAACACAAAAAGATCATGGCCGCTACTACCGCCTATCCACCGGAACTTCTGGCAGGGTCGGTGCTACCGTCTGAAATACCGATCCAAGTTCCGTCAAGTATGCACACCAACACAGAGAGGGTACTGAACCAAAAACGGGGTTGCTAGAAGTTGGGCCGGAATTACGACCGGTACTACCGGCGGCATTTCTGCCCGAGCGGTACTTCTGGCGCCTGGTCAGTACTTCCGGTCAGAGAAACTTCAGAAACCAAAAATGCAATAAATTTTGCATCCTAACTCCAAACGAGATGAAACCAATTTTGTTAGAAAGATAACAACGTGTAGAATCCATCGAAATATTGGGTATCACCAAGGGAGAAAGTACCATGAATATATATGTGAGATACATCCCAAGGTGTGGAGCCAGAAAAACCTGCAAGATCAAAAAAGCAATAAGATATGCAAGGGAAATCCGTTTTTGATGAACTAGAGCTTTTTATGAAGATAAGCACAAGCTCTAGATCGTCACATGGACAAGAACCAAACAATGACCAAGAAAGATGATGCTACGTATGCAAAGGTTTGAGCTCTCTCCAAAAGATACGAACGAGACACCCACTCGAGAGCCCCTCTTGATAGTATGGCTATCTATCCTAAACCCGGTCTCCCGATACTACAAGAGACCGGTAAAATAGAAACCCTATCAAGATCATACCTTTGGCTCGAGCATCCCACTTGAGCATGATGTAGACGATCTTATCAGCTTCAAGATGGAACACCTTTCTTGATTGCTCTTGCTTGATGAAGACTTGCGAATGGCTCCCCCATACTCCATGGGGAAACTTCTTCTTTGACCTTGTCTTCATCACTCCATGAACGCCGAGGATGGCAAGCTCCAAGCACGAGATATTCTAGAGATGGCGCACCGTGAGCTTGCACCTCAATTCTTGATGATGATGTCTTGAAGAAATCCATGAGGAACTCCATCTTCTTCTTCTTCTTCAAGACAAACTTGATCTTCTTCTTCTACTTGATTACAATAGGCACAAAGCCCTTGGAAATATCTTCTTCTTTTTCATCCTTCAAGCCAACACATGGTCCAAATGATACCAATGGACAAACCTACAAGTCCATAGGGATTGTCATTAATTACCAAAGCCACACATGGGGGCATACATGCCCTTTCAAGAATTTAATGAGGGTTTTCCACATACATAGAAATGCTCTTGGGTATTCAATGAGTGACTTGAAGGGGATTAGTCCTTCGATAATGACCCATAGAATATTCATGGAAGAAGGAGCTCAACCGGTCACAGATTTTCAGCGACGACTTAATCCTCACATGACAGAGGAGGTAATAAAAGAAATAATATGTATGCTAGATTCAGGCGTCATCTTTCATGTAGAATAGAGTGAACGGGTAAGTCCTGTCATTGTGTTCCTAAGAAAGGTGGATTTAGTGTTGTAGAAAATGAACATAATGAAATGGTTCCTACTAGAACTATTGTTTGCCACGGGATGTGCATTGACTATAGAAAACTTAACAAGGAAATTAGGAAGGATCATTACCCTTTACTTTTTATAGATCAAACTTTAGAAAGGATTGCTATGCATTCTCATTTTGTTACTTAGACGGTTATTCTAGGTTTTTTCAAATTTCTATTCACCCTGATGATCAACTTAAAACAACTTTTATTTGTCCCTATGGCCTTTATGCTTATCACCGTATGCCATTCGATCTCTGCAATGCTCCTACCACTTTTCAAAGATGTACGACTACTATATTTGTTGATTATGTTGAAAGTATTATGGAAGTATTCATGGATGACTTCTCTGTTTATGGAACTTCCTTTAATCATTGACTCCATAATCTTCATAAAGTTTTGTAGAGATGTGAAGACACTAACTTAGTCTTGAACTAGGAAAAATGTTGTTTTATGGTTCAAGAAGGCATAGTGCTTGGTCACAAAGTCTCAGGTAAGGGTATAGAAGTTGATAAAACAAAAATTGAAGCAATAGAAAGGTTACCCCCTCCTTGAGACATAAAAGGTATAAGGAGTTTCCTAGGCCATGCTAGATTTTATAGAAGGTTCATTATGAATTTTCAAAAACTGCTAGACCTTTAACTAACCTTCTTCAAAAGGATGTTCGTTTTAATTTTGATGAAAAGTGTCTCGTTGCTTTCAACATATTAAAACAACCTCTCCTTAAAGCTCCCATTATAAAACCACCTAAAAGGAAGAAACCTTTTGAGCTATTTTGTGAGGCCAGTCATGAAGCTGTAGGAGCAATTATTTGTCAGTACGATGGTGATGATCTTAATATCATTCATCATGCTAGTCGCACCTTAAACGGAGCCCAAAAGAACTACCCTATGGTAGAAAAATAATTTTCACTGTGGTTTTCTCCTGTGACAAGTTTAGATCTTATATCATCGACTCTAAAGTAAGAGTACACACTAATCGTATTGGATTAAATGAAATCCTAGAAAGGACTGGCGTTAAGCAAAGGATGATTCGTTGGACTCTACTTTTGCAAGAATTTGATTTACAGATTCTACAAAGAAAGGAAGAGATAGAGGAAACATCCATGGACACTCAAGAAATTGCTCATCCTAAAGAAGTGTCATCTGTTTACACACCTGTGGGAACCACACTACCAAAAAGGAAGTTCTCGATTTATTCTTGCAATGGTTTTAGTAATTTTCTACAACCAACTTTGTTCGAAGAGAAACATAAAAAGGTGATCCAGGAAGGAAAAGGTACCAAAATGAACTCATGTTCTCTCGATAATCGAAGCATATAAAACCCCAAACACATATTTGTTCTCGATGATTTTCTATTGTTTCTTTTTGCATATCTGCATCCCCTTCATTTTTCTGAGATCATTGCCGGTCTTACGAGGTCGGTACGGGCGAGCGGTACGGCCGGCTCCACCCGTACCACTGGTCATTAAGCCTGTTGTTGCACTCGTTTTGTTTTTTGCATAAATGGTACGACCGTGTATTATGAGCGCAATTCCACCATACGGTTTGTCGTTATCTGTTATGTGCCTTTTCATCCTTTCTTTGTTCGTTTCGTCGTAAAAAAATGAAGTCGTAAAGTTTGTATGGATGGGTAGTACGGGCGGAACCCGCTCGTACCACTTATTTGGTTAACTATTAACCGACTTTGACACATCGTATTTTTGGAAACGACTCGGTACGAGCGCACTGTACGGGCATCCGCGTGTACCAATTGGTCCTTACGGTCGCGATGTCCTTATTTTGCACTTATTTGTTTCCATACTTATTGGGATTATTTTCTTGGGTGTCCCTTTTCCGTCCAGTACGAATTTCTCCCTACTTCTGACTCTTAATAAGCCTCCCTAGAGATCTTCCTCCCTTTTATATAAATAGATCCAATCTACTTGATGCGCTACCAAGTTCAACACAAAGTCAAGCCTCTAAACCCCATGGCTCCTTCGTGGGATAGTTTCCAGACCTCCTCCATTGAAGCTGATGATCGTGAAGCTCAAGGCCTAATCCCAAAGAACAAGCAGTACACCTATGACTCCGATGATGATTCTGATGACAAGGAGTTTAAGACCTTCATGGAGCAATCGAAGAGGGGATGGAAGCAGCCGAATTACCTAGCTATGGTGAAGCCTGAAGACGAGGAAGAAGCCAAGAAACCTCATGGGAAGGGGTGCATGGAGTCACTCAAGTTCATCACCGTCAACTACTCCTCACCAAAGCGTAAGAAAGCTAACCGTCCCGATGCAGGAACTTATCAAGAGACTATGGTACATACCTCAACAACAAAGAAGATCGTCATGAATGCGCACATGAGCGTGAAGCCATAAGAGGATTGGTTCAACCTTCTGGACGTACCAGTCGGCACGCACGTTCCTGACACTAAACATCGTCTTCACAAGATAGAGAAGTACCAAAAAGAAGACCTCATCCATAGGGAGATCATGCGCATGCGTCTCTTGGATCTTGAAGGCAAGAAGGAACTCAATGAAGTGATGAGCAAGGTCACTCATGGGATGTTCCTCTTGCGTTCAGATCTACAGAAGTGTCTTCGACACATATCCGCCCTGGAAGAGATAAGCAAGAATCTTTACGGATTGGTCTCCAACAAAACTACCTCACCATGATGGACATCACAGTATCAAATAATCACAAGGGATTATTTGATCCACCCAGCTTCATTCCAAGCTTGGGGGGATCTGTGAGAGCCTTGTAATCCATCTTCCAGTTTTCAGCATGTTTACTTTCCTACACGCATGTTAGACTTGAATTCCAAAATTTGCATCAGTTGCATCAACTTCGAGCTCCCTTTGTTCAAGAGAAGATTTATATCCATTGAGTTTCGAGACTTTATGATAATTGAAGTTGTGTTTTGATTCATGATTATTATATTAGATGATTGAACTAGGTTGAGTGTTATGATACTCATACAACTGTTATGATTTTAGGGACTTCCACACCAACAAAAGTATTGATTAAGTTATGAGAAGAAGAATTCCGGTAGCATATAATAATTAAGAGTCCTTTAAAAGCCATTAAAGTAGTGAGCATGATCAAATAGCTGTGCTTAAAAAAAGAGGAAGGGAGGGAGAGTAAAATATATGAACATATATATATATAAAGAGAGATAAGAAAAGAAGAAATAAGAGAGAACAACTATCAAAAGAATCAAGTGTAGAAGAAAAAGAATGATCATGAATCTTTATCACTAAACTAAGAGATTGATATCTCTAAACTTTGTAATCATATGATATGTTGAATCACTAGAAGCTTCTTATGATTTCATTAATACTAGAAAAGGTGTGGAAGCCTCTAAGTCATGTAATGTGTAAGGGTATGGTAATACCCCCCGAAGTATCTCTACATCTGATGTTGTATTCATGTTTCAATTTCTACCTCATTTATTGCAACGACTCGTGTCTCATGAACATGATGATCTTGTCCATAAGACACCATCTTGCTCGGGGACGAGCAAGATCCTAGCTTGGGGGAGTTGATGAGTCCAATATTGAAGCATATTTACCTTTTGTTTTTGCATAAATAGAGTAGGGATATTTGTATTTCACTGCGTTTGCATGCACCATTTTGTTCTTATTTTAACAGGATCCCAAATCACTAAGTCTTATATGAACATATCATCTGGAATTGTCATATTGTGTTATAATATGATATTTCTAAGTGATAAAAGTCATTTTATGATTTACCTTTGCGCCTAGGAGAATACCAAGTGAGGAGAAGCAATCGGTACCAATAATGACCGGTGGTACGGGCGGAGCCCGCCCGTACCGTCTGCATGTACCAGGTGTCAGCGTGATCTCCTCGTCAAATACTTTCTCCTAGCAAAGTCTAGAGGGGATCCAATATTCACATCCACTAGAAACCACAAAAAAACACATCTAAAAGGGATCCGAAGGAGGAACTTGGCTGGGGTAAAATCCCAGATGCTTCACGCATCATCCCCTTCATCATAAACCACTACATCTCCATCACCACCATTACCCCCATCTCTCATCTATTAGATCTTGGTGTAATTCTAGATTCAATTGTGGTTTTCATTAGATCTATCTCTATACTTTTATCCATTCATTCGACTATGATGATGTTTTTGATTGCTTCCATGTGTGGGTAGTTACTTTGTCCTTGGGGAGATGGAGAAAGCCTAGCACCATTATGAATTTTTAATAAAAATGATATATTCTTGTGTCCGTATGACTTGTCGAGTCTATGATAGATTTATGATTTGTGTTTCATCTCTCTCTTTATATGGTATGTGTAGTTGGTCACATATCATTTTCCCTTGGGACTAAAGGGAGGGAGAAATCCTTTGGACGTGTTTTGGGATTGTACCCAGAATGGCCTTGTGTCAGATCTGCACCGTCTCGTAACCTACATGGTCAAAGGAGGATAAAGAGGGACCCCCTAAGCTAATTACGATATCCACGGAGAAACCCTTAATTGAAGTGGTTTTTATGGGTGACTGCTCTCAGACATCATAATGGTTATTTAGAGGTGACCCCACTCTTTGCTCAACAAAGTAGCTTCCTATGAACCTTGTAGTGAACATATTATTATGGAGCTCTCTCCACACATCTCATGACACAAGAAATATGTTATCTTGATTATTAATAATAACAATACTATGCTAGTGGTGTATCCTACATCCCCGAGAGCGTTTTAGCCCTATTGAGTTCAACCACGTTTTCACACAACCTTGTTACTTATTTCCTTTTACTTGTTTTAATTACTTTTCTGCAAACAACCAAAAACCTTTCAAACACCCTTTACTTGAGGTCAAAGGCAACTTACAAGTATCCTTTGGTAGATATCTTTACGGTGGGTTCGATATCTTTACTTCGAAACTAGCTACAATCAATTTGTGCACTTGCAGTCATCGGCTATTCATGGAAGATGGATCCACTCTGAGCTCGAGTGCAATGGATGCATGAGCCTCTTATTTCTCTAGGTTAATGCACTAATACGAGGATCTTCCTTTGCTAAAAATGATTTCCTATTCCGACCAGTGCAGAAATTCAGGAGTTGGGGGTGGCGTTGTTACTGCTATATTGACTTGTTGGGTAATTAGGTTTTGGATCCTGTTAGATGGGTGCCCTTTTTGTATCATATACATCGGTCCTCTATATCTTGAGTACTCCTTCTCTTGGTTTCTATTTCCAGCGGGCTGCGGCTGCCCTTCCGGCGCTGGCCCTAGTGGTGGTGGTGGTGCCGCGAGAGCAAGTGTTCCTGGTGCTACAGTGTACCTGCGGTTTGTTGCACCGTTCACCTTTGGGTTGCATACTGCCTGCATCCCGAGGAATGTGTGGAAATCTTTCATGAGGTGAGTCGATCGTCGCCTTCCCTTGGAATCAATGTAGAAGTGCATATTGCACGGTCCTTCCTGCATCTGCATTGGGGGCATTGGGGGTTCCCTTGGTCGATATGGCTGACTTGGCCTGCTTTTTCCTGCCTCCTCTCGGCAGCCACGATATCTGCCACTGCGGTTGTCACTCCTCCTATTATCCTCCCGACGAAGCTAGCTGCAATGTAGCTTGGTCTGCTGTAACCATCAAAATTGCATCTTCATTTGTTATCATTGTTTAATTGTCCCGGTCTTCCTTAGGTTTGCGCCCGCGTTTGTTGTGTATGGCATCCTTGCCATCAGCCCAGTGGTTTGCCATGTCCATCAGTTGAGAATTGTTTTTCGGCTTCACCTTCTCAATTCCTCAATGATGTCCTTTCGATGCAAACCATCATTGAAAGCATCAATTGCCCTCTCGTCAGAGATGTGTAAAACAATTTTTTTGATGATGTTTCAGCACTGGATGTATGCTCTAATAGATTCTCCAGGTTTCTGCTTGCAAGCCCGCAATTCTTTGATAGATGTGGGTCGCTTGAATGTGGATTTTAAGTCTTAGATGAAATTGTCCTCTAGGTCGCTCCAAATGCTGATGGATTCTTCGGGTAACTGCCTGAGCTATGAACGTGCTGCCCCGCTTAAGTGCAACTGGAGGTTCTGCATTAGTGTGGCCTTTGATCCACCCTAAATTTTGATGGTTTTCAAATAATCGCCTAGCCATGCCTCTGGTTCCTAGAGTCCGTCATATTTTTGGTGGTCATGAGGAAGCTTGAAGTCCTTGGGTTTCGGAGATTTGCGAACTTGACGGGTAAAGCAACTGGCACCACGAGGTTCACGCTTGTCACCACTTTCTGCGTTAGAATATCTTTGGCTACTGCGTTCCTCCCTAGATCTATCGACCCATCTCAGTGTGATGTCGTTTCTGGCGTCATCCCCATGCGAAGAATGTGTGAATCGCACATGGTGGGGAGAGCTTGATCATCGGGTGTTCCCCGTGTGTCGAGGGCTGCTGCTACGACGTGGTGATTTATAGGCTCGTTGTACGATTCCTTGTTCTCCTTGCACAAGAGTTTCGCCTACCATACCCAATCCCATGAGGGCGGAGCAATGAATGGCTGCTCGTGGATCATCGGTTGCTAGTTGGGTTGTCAGGAGATAGGTTTGGGTGGCGACAAGGATGGCCTGTGTTGTTTTTACTTTGATGTTGCCTGCAACATCTACTGACATGAATGATAAATCCAAGTCTCTGGCCAGCTCGCGCCTTTCGGCTTCTAGGATGCGTTGCAGCCGCAAAGTGCCCCTCCTGGTTTGTGGTCCTCTAGTGACACTGCTAGAATTTTGGGTGGAGCTGAGTTGTGCCCGGCGGAGGCTGGATTCATTGGCTAACCTTTTCCTCTCATCTAGAGACCGCTGTAGTCCAAGCATATCCCTTCTCTTGTGGTGCATCAAGTATTGGTAAGCCATCAATTCTTCCCTCGTGGCATCAGTTGACATTGCCACTACACCCGATACATCGTCTCAGGCCTTCTGCCAGGTTACTTGGGATAGCCGAAGTGTTATGCGTTCACCATTGTGTTCTTCACCTCTTTGTACGACACGATGGTCCCCCTCTGGTGGATCCTGTCAGTCCTCACGACGTCCTGCAGCATCGCCCGACAAAATATTGTCATGCTTAATGATCGGCTTACTGTTGGAGTCCACGGGTGCTGAGGTTTCTCCTTCTTCCACGATCACGCACACTTGATGGTGCGTGTGGTATGTTTGGTTGTCATCGCTGCGGTACCATAAGAGACACTGATTTGCAAACCAGCGAAGTCCCAAGGATCTTGTTATGGATATGATTCCCCCTTCCAGATTTCGGAGTCGACGCTTTCTTCATCTTCATTGGGAACTATGCTTGATGAGCTTGGGTTGTGTTGCAGTGTAGACTGCGAGTTCAAGCTGAAAGAGAGCCTATCATATAGATCAACCAAATCTTCCAGATCTGTAGAGTTTCCGTGATTTTCTTCGATGTTTGTCGTACTAGCTACGGCCTGTCCAGTTTAGCTGATAGATGATGCTGGTGTCGCCGTAGGCGATGCAGGTGTGGCCAATGGATCTGAGTAGATCGAAGACGAAAAGCATAAATTCTTGGGTTCTCCCACACGGAAGTGGAAACTTCCGATCATGAGATTAGTCTCCTGGTCGAAATCGAAGAGAGCCGACAAAGGGGTGGGCAGGTGCGGATCAGCGAGATCGTAATGGACCTCGCCAGCCTGAATCACTAGGTTGCTTCTTGGTGAAGGGGAAGCCACCGAATCCATGAATCTAACGCTCAGAGTTCCCACATATGACGCCAATTGATGAGGGCTGACCTCGGCAATGGCCATTGTTATGGACTTAGGGTTTCGTGGAAAAGAGAGCGTTGGGGATTTCGTCAGCTGATAAGACAAATAAGGAAGTCGGTGTAGTCTGACTATAAAGAAATCTTGGTTACAAAGTCGCTGATTTGCTAGTTACGATCTAGCCCACGGTGGATTGTAGAAAAGCTAAGGTTCCCTCTCTTTCGGGTCCTCCCAGCCTTTATATGAGAGGCTGAGTCCTGGAACCATATCCGGAGAGGTTACAAGTTTACAACTACAATGTGAACTCTATGTTGGTTCATGACTATTCCTTGATTGGCAAGTGAAATGGTTCGTATGGGCACCTAGAGGGGGGTGAATAGCTGCTACTCCAAACTTGAGTTCTTTTTCAATTTTAGGCTTTACACAAAGGTAAATTCTCTAGATATGCAACTATGGAGAATTTTTGTATATGCAAACCTATCTACTAAGCAAGTAAAAGTAAGGAACAAGGTAACCATAGTGAAGCACGCAAAGACACAGGATTTGTTTGACCGTAGTTCCTTCCTTGTTAAGGGAAATACATCTGCGTTGGAGGGGTGGGCGGTACTAAGACCACCACGCCATAATAGGCCTCACCCTGTTCTCTAATGGATCTCACCACCAAAGGCCCAATCCACCTTTCCACTATTGGTACTCTTCGAGGTGAGAACCGGTGCCTTTACAACACTAGCAGGGAACACATCCACAACTAAATTGGTGGCTCCCATGATGACAACAAGCTGCCACAAGAACAAGTTTAATCAACAACCAAAATAGAGATCTAGATATTGCAAGAAATACTAGATCAAGAATCCTCCAAGTGAATGGAGGGGAATTGAAGAGTTTGACTGGTGCAAGAAATACTAGATCCTTCGATTCCAGAAAGATCAGAGCCTTCAGGTGGGTGAGTGTGGAGATCTTTATTTGGAACTAGATGAATAGCCCAGCACTTTTTCGCAAAGAATCAAGACTTCTGGCAGGAGGAACAATTGGGTTGTTTATACCCCTGCCAAAACTAGCAGTGGAAGAAGTTTGGGGCCGGATTATCCAGCCGGGGCAAATATCTGGCCCAAAATCGGGTTTTCCGGGTCAAACAAGTCACCCCCTATACCATGTGACGAGCCTTGGCTTCCTTCATAAAAATTCCTGGGGGAGGATTATTTGGGTCCCTGATGGGGCAGATTATCTGGCCAAGGCAAAAGCTCCAGCCCTGGCTGGACAATCTGAGGGAAAATCCACCCCCCATACAGGGTGAAACGCCTTCTCCTTCTTTGACAAAAATCCTGGGGGCAGATTATCTAGCCCCCTTGGAGGGGCGGATATACGGCCCGAGCAAAAACTCCAGCCCTTGCCGGACAATTCGTAGGAAAATTCGCCCCATACAGGGATATGCCTTGCCTCCTTTGTTGATCAAGCCAAGGGCGGATAATCCGACCCTTGGAAGGGGCCAGAAATTTTGTTTTGGCTGATCTTTGTGTGTAGATTATTCTGTAGCACTAAAAACACATTAAATAATCGTTAGTATTGTTATCTAACACACAAAACACTAGGGATCATAAAAATTTCTTTATATCTCCCCCTTTTTGGTGTTAGATGACAATACTCAGATTTGCAATAAAGCCCTACTAACAACATCATTCCAAGAATAAAAAGGCTCCCCCTAAATGTGTGCGTATAAAAAGTGTGCATTTTCATACAAATGCACACAAGAAGGTACAAGAATTTTCATGAGTTGGAAACAAAGATCAAATGATGAGCTAGAAAAAAATACCATACCACTAGAAAATGAAGTCCTCAATAATATAGAGATAGACAATATAATAATCAATTATTGAGACTTCGTAGAATAATACCATTTAGATGCATCCATAAAGATAATACCGGAATTTCATAGCATAGAGACTTGCATAGTGATAAATCCATCGAGAGAATTCTGAATATAACCAGGATATATCCATAGTCTCACACAACCAATCACATAGTCTCAAACAACCACAAGCGAAATAGCAAATTTAAAAGTTCAATGCTAAATGGGCACAAGCAAAGATAAAGAAAGCGATAAGGCAAATGAACTTGTGCCTGACCCATGCAAATCCACGACATCCTAGTAGAACTACTTCTCCCCCTTTGGCATCAAAACGGCAAAAGGAAGAAGAGCGATGCTAGTGTCCCAAGAGATCACTCCTCATCCTTGTCCTATTCCTCGTCATCATCGTCATACTCGTCCTCATCATCCTCATCATAAGTAGCTGGAGCGGTAGGTTCCCTAGCCGAGTCAGGGAACTAGAGAAAAGGCTTAGGTTTAGAAATCCAAACTGTGATGGTACTACACACCCAAAATTGCAAAAGTCAAATAAAAGAAACGCCAAAATTGGGTGTGTTTCCATAAGAACACAAGATATGCAAGAAAACCAAATAAAGTCCACAAAGAACCAAGTCTTCTCAAGGAAGAGTGTGGTGGCCGAAGCCACCATGTTGGAGTTGATCATATGACAACGCAAAGATATATCTTGGCTTCATGATCAATACTCATCAAAAATCTCACATATCACATAATGATATTAAGAGAAATGATTTGTCTTTCTTTCAGCATTATGGGGGGAGGGTTAGCCCAATCAATTAGGAACATACTCCCCATATGTTCATGCCCACAGCTAAACCAAATAAAGGAAGAGATATAGGTGAGTATGGTAATCAAGCCAAGCTCCTTGAATCCACAATATTTAGCTCATTCCTCAAATAATAAAACCTTGCTTCATCAAGTGGCTTCATGAAAATATCTGCAAGTTGATTCTTTGTCCTCACAAAGGACAAGTCAATATCACCATGAGCAACATGATCCCAAATAAAGTGATTGCGAATATCAATATGCTTTCTCCTTGTGCGTTGCACTGGATTGTAAGCAATTTTAATGGCACTTTCATTATCACATACAAGAGGCACTTTGTCACAACTGACACCGTATTCCTTTAAATTTTGCCTCATCCATAATAACTGAGTGCATGCACTTGCAACAGCCACATATTCAGCTTCGCTGGTGGAGAGAGATATACAATTTTGTTTCTTCAAAAACCAGCATACCTAAGATCTTCCCAAAAATTGACAAGCTCGAAAAGTTGATTTTATATCATCCTTATCACCAGCCCAATCAGAGTCCGTATATCCACATAAAGAGAAATTAGAGCCCTTGGGATACCATATACCAAAGTTTGGGAATGAATCAAATATCGGAAGATTCTCTTGACTGCCACTAGGTGGCTTTCTTTAGGAGCTGCTTGATACCTTCCACACACTCCTACACTCAACACAATATGGGGTCTAGATGCACAAAGGTAAAGGAGAGAGCTGATCATGGACCGGTATACCTTTGGGTCCACATCTTTACCATTGGGATTAAGTTCAAGATGGCATTTAGTTTGCATTGGTGTAGCAACACCATTGAGGTCCATCATCTTGAACCTGTTGAGCATGTCTTGGATATATTTTTCTTGATTAATGAAGGTTCCTTATCTTAGTTGTTTGATCTCGAATCCAAGAAAGAACCTTAATTCTCCCATCATAGACATCTCGAATCTATCAGTCATAAGTTTTGAAAATTCATCATTAAAAGCTTAGTTAGTAGAGCCAAAGATAATGCCATCTACATATAATTGGCATACAAAAAGCTCCCCCCTTAACCTTCTTAGTAAAAAAGAGTGGGATCAATTTGCCCAACCTCGAAGCCACGGTCTAACAAAAGTTCTTTAAGATGCTCATACCACACACACGTGGGTCTTGTTTAAGGCCATAGAGAGCCTTATCGAGTTTGTAGACATGGTTAGGGAAGTTGGGATCCTCGAAACCCGGGGGTTACTTGACATATAGTAACTCATGTAGAGGACCATCAAGGAAGGCACTCTTCACATACATTTGCTGTAATTTAAAGTTATGATGTTCTGCATAAGCAAGGAGGATATAGATAGACTCAAGGCAAGCCACTAGAGCATAAGTTTCGCCAAAGTCAATGCCTTCCACTTGAGAGAAACCTTATGCTACCAATATTTCCTTGTTTCTTACAACAATTCCATTCTCATCTTACTTGTTATTGAAAATCCACTTTGTGTCGATAGCATTGCGTCACTCTTTGGGCTTATCTACTAACTTCCAAACCTTGTTGTGCTCGAAATTATTTAGTTCTTCATGCATAGCAACAACCAAATATGGATCTTCAAGTACTTCGAACACCTTTTTAGGTTCCACCATGGAGATATGAGCCTGGTGGTCACTAAATCTTGCCAACTCTTGTCTTGTGGACACTCTCCTTCTAAGGTCACCAACAACTTTATCAAGAGTGAGCCCTCTGAGTTCAATATTTCTTTTGGCTCGAGCTTTGCGACGAGTTTCAATATCCTTGTTGTTTGTTGGAGGAATTATTTCACCATTTGGGTCCTCGTCTTGACCACTAGGTTGACCTTGATCAACAACTTGTCCAACATGGACAGTTGATGGAGATGCTTGCCCTTGATCTTGGTCAGCAGCCATAACAGGAGGTTGCTGAACTAGACTTGCAGGGCCAGATAATATGGCTGAGGGAGGGCTCGGATAATCCGACATGGGATTTTCAGTCTCTGCTTGGTCTCCCTGGTCATTCCTAGAATGATATGGAGAAGGGCCGTATAATCCAGCCTCAAGCGGATAATCTGGCATGGGACTTCCAATTTGCTTAGTTGAATGATGATCTTCAGGAGGTTGTTGTGTTGGTGCAGTAGTTTCTCCAGCAGGTAGGACTTGTTGATCTTTTGTAGATGAGGGCTCTACTCATGTAGAGCATTGTACTTTCCCATCCACTACAAGGGGTTTCTCAATGGAGTAGAAAAATCCCACGTCCATTCTTCTTATGGCATCTTGGGGTATTTCAACATCTATATCACAAACATCAACTTGCCGCACATGGGAGCCATCATTTTCCTCGAACACCACACTACAAGATTCTACAATAGTTCCGGAGAGCTTATTGTAGACTCTATAAGTGTGGGATTTGACACCATAACAAAAAATACCTTCTAAAGCCTTAGACTCAAATTTAGATAAACGAACTCCTTTAATGAGAAAGAAACACTTACAACCAAACACCCGGAAGTATGAAATGTTGGGCTTGTTACCAGTTAGTATCTTATAAGGTGTCTTGTCCAAGATCTTGCGGAGGTAAAGCCGGTTTGATGAGTGGCATGCAGTGGATATAGCTCCAACCCAGAAGTTGTATGGTGACTTGAATTCAGCCAACATAGACCTCGCCATGTCCATTAAAGTCTGATTTTTCCTCTCAGCTACACGATTTTGTTGAGGGGTGTACACAGCGAAATATTTGTGTTTTATCCCCTCTTCACTTAGGAATTCATCTAGAGTTTAGTTCTTGAACTCGGAGCCGTTGTCGCTTCTAATTGCCAATATAGGGACATTGTGTTGACGCTGAACCTCATTGGCAAAGACGATGACTGTTTGTTGAGTCTCACTTTTCTTCTTGAAGAAGTAGACCCATGTATATCTTGAGTAATCATCAACAATGATACAACAACACTTCTTCCCACCGAGGCTTGCATGAGATGGAGGACCAAAGAGATCCACATGAAGGATCTCCAAAATCCTCTTTGATGAGATAATAGTATTCCTATTATGGGGAGAATCATGCATCTTTCCTACAACACACGCCCTGCAAGCACGATCTTTGGAAAAGGAAACATTTCCTTTTCGTCTAAGAATGTGGCCACCCTTGTGAATACTTTGCAAAGTTCTCATATTGATGTGGGCTAGATGGTGTCGCCATAACTAGCCTGCATCATCCTTTCCGAATACGCACATAGGACCCATAGTGGTTTTCCTCGAAAAGTCCACCACATACAAGTCATTTTCGATATACCCAACGAAAGCGACCTTTATAGACTTGCCCCATAAGAGTATCACTAAATCATCATCAATGAAAACTGCAAAGCCCATCTTACCAAGGGAACGAACATAAAGTAAATTGTACCCAAGGGTCTCAACAAGCATGATCTCCACGAGAGAGATATCGTGAGCAACCACAACCTTGCCAAGACCCAATACCTTAGACTTCGATTTATCACCATAGGAGACGGTTATTTGATCATGATTAGGCCTCATCTCCATGAAGATCTCCTTGCTTCCGGTCATATGACTTGTGCAACCACTGTCAACCACCCATTTCGACCCACCGGAAGCATAGCACTACAACAAAATTACTTCTTTGTTTTAGGTACCAATTTTTCAATGGGTCCTCTCATGTTAGTAACAAGGATCTTTGGAACCGAAATAGACCAAGAAATGTAATTATCAAAAGTACCAACAGAACTAGCATAAGCATCACCATAATAATCATGAAATAACTCATAATGAGGATTGTTAGACCCTGCAAAACCATTATAACCAGTTTTGTCCGCCGTGATGTTCTTTTTGATGGTGCTTGTCTTTGCTTGAGCATTCTTGCCCTTCTTCTTCTTTGTCTTGGGGACATAGCCAAGTCCCTCCTTTCCATTATTTGTCCTTTTCTTGCTAAGGACATCACTGAGAACTTCCTTACCTTTAGGAAGTGATGCCTTGGCACGCTCATCTTTCAACCTAGCATTTTCTTCAAGTAAATCTTCATGTGCACGCATTGACACAAAAGTGCTAGGGACATCATACTTAGTCAATCGAGCTTGGAGCTGATCATGAGACTCATTAATATAGAGAATTCACCCTCCAATGCCTTGTGAGAAGTGTCAAGTTTCTCTAGTTGCTCGGAGAGTCTAGCATGAGTAGGCCCAAATTCAACCTTCTCCTTCTTTAGCTTCTTTCCCTTGGCAATGGCATTATCACATTCCTTGACAATTTTGGTCACAAGCTCATCATGTGACTCCTTAATTGACTCAAGTCTCTCCTCTAGAGAGGCCCAAATCTCTTCTTTTTCTTCTCCTTCTAGAGCATTCTTCAAAGATGCAATCTCCATTCAATCCTCCCTTTCAATTCTGCCATTTTCTTCAAGGAGATCTTCCGAGTGAACAAGTTGACCCATAAGGGCCTCGAAATGCATTTTTTCTCACCTTGCAAGTTAGTGATCAAATAATCCATGACAATAACTTCTTCTTTAACCTTAAGACTAGTGGAATCATCCATATTGTCATTCATAGTAGTCTTAGGAAAAGAAGTGGTGGAATATGATACCTCGGAACCTCTTGCCACAAGGCAA
Organism: Avena eriantha; assembly: GCA_910589775.1. Lineage (NCBI taxonomy): Eukaryota > Viridiplantae > Streptophyta > Magnoliopsida > Poales > Poaceae > Avena > Avena eriantha. The sequence goes on from OU342741.1 coordinate 288,747,769, forward strand.
GTGACGTTCTTGTTGATGATGTTCTCATTTGGAGAGTCGAAGAGTGAAATAGTCAGTGTAGATGTGGTGGCTATGGCAGCCACCTCTCGTGAGCTATCATCATCATGTTCGTCTACACTTGCGGATGAGTACTCCTCTTGAGATACCAACACAATCTTCAGTTGCCTCTTGTAAGGAGCATTCTTCTTGACAAATGGTTTCTTCCGAGGTGCCTTTGTCTTCTCCTTGAGAACCAGCCTACCCCCATGATATTCTCAACTTTGATAGGGGCATTAGGCAAAAAATGCAAACGGTCTCCACAATTGTAACAAGATCTCAGCTTGGGACCATTTTCCTTCCTTCCATTTAAACCACTCTTGCGTTCAAGTTCAGATTTAGCTTTAGTGGGGTTCTTCCAAAAGTTCCTTGCATAGAAAGCCATGTACTCTCCATGTGCCTGTTTGACTTCCTCAGGGCAGTTCATGGCAATAACGTCATCATCTTCTTGCTCTACAACATTTGCCTTAAAGCCACATTTACCCCCTTTTGCATTCCAATGGCTCGTGCACGAGCATCTTCAGCGTTCTTGGTGGTGACTTTGAAAGAAACCATTTCTTGCATGACCTCGTTGGAAGTCATTTGATGGTAATTATGTCTACCTTGGAGGCTCTTCAAGTCAGTATGATCAAATGGTAAAAGAGCACTTACATATTTCCTCTTGATCCAAGCATCATCAACATGTGTTGCACCATGGTTTCTGAATGTAGTGGCTATGTATTTGAGCCTTCTATACATATCTTTGTGGTCCTCGCCCTCCATCATATAGAAGCCTTCCGCTTGGTTACTTAGTGAATCACACCTATTCCTTCTCATGCTTTCATTTCCAATGAATAGTGTTAGAGATTCATCCCGCGAAGGAACTAGGGTCCAACGATCCCTTGGTTCGTGAGGGGGCTGAACACACGATTCCGAAGGAGTCTGGAGGTGGCCATTTTAAATTTGATTAGAAGGATAGAAAGTCCATGATGATGGGAAAATAAAAATCAAATCTTTTTAATTAGTTCTCCTTTTTGGCAGTTTGCTTATTTTATTATCCATTCCATTTTGATGCATTTGGGTTTGGATTTTGTGGCAGAGAGAGCGTTCCTGGGGATTTTTTTGGCTCGGATCAATGTCACGTAGGCTATGTGTACTTGGAAAAGTTTTGTGTTCCCACATTAAAAAATGGGGTGGTGATGTGGATCCACGACAGAGAGTCTACGCTAGGGTTTTTTACCTAGGTTCGGGACCCTCGTGAGGAGGTAAAGCCCCTACTCCTGCTATGTTGTATTTCTCGCGTGCTTGTGAGGTTACAATGGTGGATGAAAGACTAGGGTTTTAGATCTTAGGGATTCGCCCCTTACAAGGTAGGAGAAGGGCTCCTTATATAGGGTGGCATCAGGCCTCTTCCCCCAGCTCTTTGGAAGGAAGGGTCACCACATTCCCGCCAATGGATTTGGTCCCGGCTTGTCTTCTTGTGACCACCAGGTGGTTGCCGTGTCAGGGGGTGGTCAGCTGCGCCTCCACTTTACGTCGCCATCCTGTTCTTCTTGCACCAAAATGGCTATCTCATAAGCTACCTTCGTCCTACGTCATGCCACTCCCCCTGCGTGCCTCGCTTTCTTCTTGTGGACCGGTCATCACTTGGACCGACCGTTGGGGCGTCGCCTTGCGGAGCACGGCCAGGCCTAGCGAGGCTTCCCTCTAGAGGTCATGACTGGGTCTCGTTGCCCAGTTGTTATAGTCTTGAGCACCCATGGAATGTTCTAGCATCTCCCCTCCTTCAGAGGCCCTCTATGTTCGAGATCCCTCGAGAGGTTAGCTATGCAGGGCCGGGTGACCTGATGGGACGGGGTACCCCCGGTACCGATAGTGCGACAGTAGGCCCTAGTCACTTGGCTTGCACGTCACCGTGAAGGGACAAGGAGGCCAAGGGGCCTGACGGAGCCAGGCCCAGCTATGTGGTCATGTAGATGCACGATCTCCGACGCCACCGCCTGCAGCTTCCACGTGCCCACGCTGGACATGGCGTGCGCTGGGTATAGGACCCGTCATTTCACTACTTAGCCTCGAGGAAGGGGCTGCCCAAAAAAACCCAAATCCCCGAACTCGCCGGCTTCCGCCCTCCTCTGCTGCCAATCCGCCAGTGTTCTTCATGACACCATTCCTCCTTCTTCTGTGATGCACGTGATGGCGCTCAATAGAGCCCATGATACTTCAGCTGCGCTGAGCTTTCTCACGTCGATAGCGGGAGCCCTGCCGCCGGCAGTGATTCTCAATGGGGAGGGGCCAGAGAATGTCTGCAAGCTAATGGCGTGAGGCTCAAATGAGTGGGGAGCCTCACATGTGTGGTGCACTGGTGTTGGGGGAGACAGGTGGGTCGCCACTGCGGCCTCTGTCTTGACCCATTCCATCGTCGCTGGCCTAGTTCCGCCTTTTCCCCTTTCCTTATGGTCGTCTTGGACCATTACTGCATCCAGCTCCTCCACCTTCATCCGTGGAGCGTGACCCTCCTGGCCACTTTCACGTTCTGGTGCGAGGCCTTCGTTGGGGTGGCCCCGCCCTTAGCATTGTTCCGGCACTTCTACAGCCTCCGCGTCCTCGTACTAGGGGACATCCTCAGTGACATTCGATTCTTCACTTGGGAGGAGGGAGACTTCCTGCCGATCTCCATCCTTGGTGTGGCGTCGTAATTCCCCTGCAATTGGGTCCTAGTGGAGACCGGGCGGGCATGTCCCCCGCTCCACGCTCCTGCTGTGGCGGTGGTGGAGAACCCGGGCTGGGCTCATGAGGCGGCTGCCTGCATGAGTCCCGTACCCCTCTCGAGGCGTGTGGTGTGTTTGAGGAGCGTAGGGATATCCGGTGCAATGGTAGTGAGGGAGTTCTTGTGGCAATAGATTGCCCCCCTTCGGGAGCACAGAAGGCCCGTGTGGTCCGCGTTTCCCGACCTCGACTAGCTCCAACTCTCCGATGGGCCCCACGCCAAGGACACTGTGTCCTCATGCTACTGCTCATTGACACGGACGTGGCAGCGGAGTTTCCGCCGAGCGCACGTCCCTTGTACTTGGTGGGCGGCGCGAGAACCACCCATGCGGGTCTCCCCACCTTCGATGCCCGGGGGGGTATGTCCCTTGGTTGACCTGGATGACGAGGACGAGGGACCAAACCAAGCCCCCGAGCCGATCCGACGCGTGTGGTGCGGGAGGATGATCAACAACGTGTCATCTTTCGAGGAGGAGGATGTCGAGGAGTGTCCTCGCGCTGAGGCCGGTGGCTCTCGTAGCAGAGGGGTCTGCGGGAAGCGGGCCGAACCTGAAGCATCGGTCACCCCGGTGCTAGCGCTGTCAGTCGAGAAGCGCCTGAGGCAGGGTGACAACACCTCCTTCCTCCCTCCCGACGCGAGGAGGGCCAATTGGTACTTGGCAGGGGAAGGAGTGAAGAGGTGAGACACCTTCGTGTGACTCCCTTTCTTTTCTTGCCTCTTTCCTCATGACACCGCCTTGCTCTGTCGCTGCAGGCGTGAGGGGAAAATGAAAGTAGCGGCAGCGAAGACCAATTTGGGTGAAGCAGGAGGGCGTGTTGGGGGCAGCTCTGCCTCCATGTCTACCTAGGAATTCAACCTGGTGGGGGAGAGCTTGATTGATGAGAGCCTTCCAAATATGACAATGGCTCCTGGGCACAGTGAGGCTCCCCTCCCTGACGACCTAGTAGGAGCGCAAGGCGGGACCCTGTTGCCAGCCCGTGATGACCGGGAGGAGTTCGCCGGAGGCAGCCCCCAAGCCCCCCGAGGTAGCAAGGACGAGTGTGCTGGCCCTGCTAGACCCCGAGGGTATCTTCTTGAGTCGGTCGGGGCGCCTGGGGGGCATTGTCACAACTGCCCGTGCCGCGCTCAACCAGTTCCTTGCTGATATCGCAGCAGAGGAGCATCATCTGGCCGGGGCATGGCGCCACCTTCACTTGGAGCGGACCGCTCTCGAACGGGTCCAGAAGCAATGGAGAAACCGTGGAGAGGCCACGAGCTCCAGGGCGGCCGGGGCCTTGAGGAGGCGTCTCGCGAGGCCGGGGTGACCCCCGCGCAAGTTCGGGGCCGCGCTCCGCCTCCTGAGGCCTACCCTGCAGGCATGGCTGGCATCGCCTAGGACTTCTCCATGCGTGCACGTGCGCTTGCCTTTTCTGAGCAGGAGGCCAAGGAGGATTGTCGGAGAGTCGCCTAGAAGGAGCGAGACGTGGCCCTCTGTGAAGAGGCAGTCCGGCTTCACGAGGACGAAGCTTAGCTGGAGAGGAGCCATCTGGAGATGTTTGAGTCCCAACTAGTTACAACCTAGGAATGACTAGAGGAGCGCATGCATGATGTCGATCGTCGCAATGTGAATGCCAATGAACGCGTCCAGCGGTGCTACGCCAAGGTTGTCGCCAAGCGGGAGTAGATGAAGAAGGACAACGAGGTGGTGCTCTTGCAGCTTCGCCAGGCCTGTCGGGCGGAATGGCATGGGAAAGCCAAATTCCAGGAGTCCCACTTTGTGAAGAGGCGGGAGGAGCTGCAAGCTTCTCTCCGCTCAGCGGAGGTGCGGCTAGCCCAGGCTCTTGCTGACCAAGAAGCCCTGAGGGAGCCGCGAGCTGCTCATGAGGAGCTCCAAAAGCGCTGGAATCTTCAGGAACAGATGGAGCAAGACCTCTAGGTATTGGAGAAAGATAGGTGCAAGATGTACCAGGCGCTCGCCTAGCGTGCGGCTGCCACTCTGTAGGACTTTGGGGTGATCGGTTTCTACACCGGGCCCCTCTCCAATGCTAGCACGGATGCTGCCTTCCTGACGCTCTTCAATCGGGTCACGGCGGTGCTAGAGGGGAGGGTCGTGCTTTACCATGGGTATCACCTAGAAGAGTGTTGCAAGATGATGCGGGTCATAGCGACCCATGTTCTCTTTGTCCTCGACCAGTATGACGCCAACTTTTCCTGGAGGGTGCTTTTGGATAAGGTGACACACCCCGTGGGAACCCCGCCTGACGAGGTCTTGTGGTTCAACCAGCTCGTGGAGGAACGCCTCGACGAGTTCCTCCCAATCTTCATGCTGACCGAAGAGGGGGAAGCTTTGAGGCTGTTGAGTCCTCCGGCAATGAAGACGGAGGCTCCCCGGCTGGGTCGCCTGGTGTCGGGGGGAGTGATGAGCCATCTCTGGGAGATAGCGCTTTGAAACCGTTGTCCTGGGGGCCCTGTCGACTGTACTCCGTGTAAACTGAACTGGCGTAGCAGCCATGTCCCAGACCTGATGTCTTTTTGTGGCACGTACTTGTCCATGCTCTTGTCGAGGTGTAAGCATTTGTCTCTGCAGGTGGGGTGACTTGTAGCCCTGATAGAGTGGTAAGTTCAGAACCCGTCCTGCTAAATCTTTTAATCGGCCGAGGGGCCGGTGACTCGTGAGCCATTCTACTGTCCTCCCGAGGAGAGGCTGTTGTCGACATAGGGATTTTTTGGTCTTTTGATGGCCAGGAACCGTGGGCGAGGTGACTTACGGCCGAGGAACATGGCATAGATTCAGAGCTCGACACTTTAGGTCCTCTGGGGCTCGAGCAGCGGATGGACAGGGCCTTGGGAGTTGTCATAGCGATGTTTTCGTTATATTAGAAACTGTGGGTGAGGTAACTTGTGTCTGAGGGATGGGCTACAAGTTCAGAGCTCGACACTTTAGGTCTTGTGGGGCATGAGCCGCGGATGTACAGGGCCTCACGAGCTTCCACAGTGATGTTTTTATTGTGTTAGGAACCGTGGGTGAGGTAACTTGTGGCCGAGGGCCAGACCACAAGTTTAGACCTCGACACTTTAGGTCCTTAGGAGCTCGGGCCGCGGATGAACAGGGCCTCGCGAGCTGTCATAGTAATGTTTATTTTGTGTTAGGAACTGTGGGTGAGGTAACTTGTGGCCGAGGGATGGGCCGCAAGTTCAGAGCTCGACACTTTAGGTCCATAAGAGCTCGGGCCACCGATGGACAGGGCCTCATGATCCATCATAGCGATGTTTTTATATTGCTAGGGAACGTGCGCGAGGTAACTTGTGGCCGAGGGATGGGCCACAAGCTCAGATCTCAACACTTTAGGCCCTAGCAATTTAGGGCCGCCGGAGGGAAGTGCCTCACGAGCCACCTCGTAAGCCTCTTGAGGAGAGCGTAGTAGGGCTTGTGCCAGCCCGTGACCCTCTCAAGGAGGGGATCATAGGCGTCGCACGTTGCGACGGTCCCGGACAGGGACGTGTGTGTCCTGGTCGAGCCCCATTCCGAGCGCCGCCCCGTCCCACTAGTACATCATACGAGGGCCTTGAGCGCTAGGGAACCGCGAGCGAGGTGACTTATCACTGGAGCTAGTCTGTAAGTTCAAAGCTCCCTTCATTGGTCCCCGGTGTCGGCGGAGGCAATCAGGTGATATGTACCACCCTAGCCCCCGCCCGCATGATCGACTATAGGGATGAGGCCAACACCTAGGCAAAGAAGACCTAGAAAAATGGAATAATGTATCCAAAAATAGGCACAAATCATCATCAACAACAGTTGTTTCCCTTCCCGGGTGTCCTGGTGGGTGACACAAAAATGTCACCCAGCGGAGGAGGAGTGAGGATGGTGGTCACCTTGGGGGAAGAGCCCTTTAGAGGTGTCTGCACCTAGGATGCGGGCCGTCCCTGACTCTCCCGGCTCCTCATGGGGGTTATGGTCTTCGGGCTACGCTGCCCACCCAGCCCCCGGGCCCACCGCCAGGGCCACGGGTCCAGGTTATTGGGGCGCCTCGATCTATTGCGCTTGGTGCTCTGCTCGCGCCTCCTCCTACTGTCGTACTCCTCCCTAACCTCCCTGAGGTTTACGCATTGGTCGGTAGCATGGCCTTGCCTCTGGTGGAAGGTGCAATACTGGTGTGGGCCGGTAGAGTTGTCCGTTCCTCTCCTGAGGAGGCCCTGCTTGCCGCCCTTTCTCTGATGCCTGGTGAGGCTTGCTTCACCCTTCTTGCCATGATCGAACAGATTACCGGCATCTGCCTTGCCACAGCAGTAAGCCACCGCAAAGAGCTCGACTACCGTGGACAGGTTCTCCCCATGGCGGCCGATCTCGCTGAGTACTTAGGCATCAGAGACCTCGTCCGCAAAGGCTATTATGACCTCCTCGTCGGTGGCTCCGCTGACCTTGGTGAGGCTTTGGTCAAAACGCTATAGGTACCTTCACAAGGTCTCTTCGGGCCCTTGGCGTAGCCTTCAGAGGTCCTCACACATGTACGTGGACTCGTTTGCCTCCCCAAAATTCACGATGATGAGTCCACAGAGCTTGGACCATGAGCCGATAGACTCTTCGGGAAGGTTCGGGATCTAGGCACACGCCTCCAGTCTTAGGCCTATAGGGAACCAGTTAATCAGGACATGGTCGTCTCCCCTGGCTGCTTCTATGCCCGTGGTGTAGAGCTGCAGGAACTCCACGGGGTTGGTGGTGCCGTCATACCGGGGGCATCTCCGGCTTGAACTTGGGCGGTGATAACTGGGTTCCTGCATCCAACAACAGGGTTATTGCAGTACTCATAGCGGCAACTATTTATTAGAAAGATCGATCCCAAATGAGCTTTGCAAGATTTAAACCACACAACCCCACAACTGCGTTGTCAATGCAGCCACGTTAGCACCCAAAATGGTGTTTGGAAATAGTCTATATTATAAGTTGCTGGAGTAATAGTAAACAAGGGAGATTTAAAGTAACTAGTAATAAGGAGATAAATAAAAACAAAGTAAACAAGAGGGGTTGTACTTGTAGGATTGAATGTAATGAGAGAGGGTTTCTAGGCTTTGGTCTCACTAGTACTAGATGGGCAAATATATGTGAGATCCATTATATACAAGAGATTCCTCGGACAACTAAACGTTCCCCACTTGATTAACAGGCTGTCACACTGTGTGTACTACGCATAATTCTCGCATGTCACTTGCGAGGCAAACGTACACTTCCGGACCAAGGGAACCCATGAACTCATCTTCAACTCATGTAATTAAATACTTGGATCACAAACACATTCTAACTTGGCACACTAGATCAAACCTCAACCTAGAACCTAATCAATCACTCACACATGGAAGAACAACAAAACATAGATGAATATATTAATGAAGTCACAACCATGTTTAATCTAGCAAATACAAGATCTAAAAAGAAGGGGGGAGAGGTGGAGACGCCATTGGAGATGATGACGATGAACGGTGCGCGCGGTGAAGATGGGGATGTTTCCTTCTCCTTCCCTTGCTTGGATCTTGTGGAGGTGCTGGAGGAGATCATGATCTTGGAGGTGTGTGGCAGCTATGGAGAGGGAGGAGCAGCAGGGCTCCGCCCCAAGGGCGTGGACGGATTCTTTCCCTTCATCTAGGGTTTTCCCCTCTTTAAATAGGCATCTGGAGGTCGGTTTCGCGAACCATCGAAGCTGGGGGACGAATATGCCCATGGGTCCTTCACAAATGTTGTTTTGTTTGATGAAACAAAGCCGTCGGTGGGCAGTATGGTCGTACGGTATGGGTGGGCTACACACGTACTGTTGGTCGTTATGCGCGCAGTACTCCATAGTGTTTTGGCCGCCATTTCTTCATACGGACTCTGATTGACGTGTTATTTGGCTCGTTGGATTCATATGGAAGAGGCATACAACACCATGGACTTGGATATTAATTTGGAGTTGATGGAAAAATTCACCTCTTCCTCCCCTCAAATGGCTAAGTTTGGTGCCTGCAACTCCTCCATATTGAATCCTCTTTGCTCCTTTTATCCACGATTCTCCATAGCACCTACACACAAGTCAAACACAAGAAAAAGGTAATAAAATCCTAATAAAACAATTAGTTGTGCAAAGCCCATGTGAGAATGAATGAGAACTACTAATCATACATAATAGGCATAGTTATAGATAGATGTATCATGTAATGAGTGACAATATAAATAATTTATATACTTAAATATGCATCAATTTTGGACTCATCAACTTCCCCAAGACAGACTCTTGCTCGTCCCGAGCAATAAAGTGGCTTATGTACAAGGTCATCATGTTCATGACGCGCGAGTCAATAACATAGATGAGGCAAAAATTGAAGCAAAAATAGAATACAGGATGTAGAAGATCAATGCCTTGCATCCTTATTTTCCCTACAAGCTCAAAGCAATAAAGAACATATCCATACAAGGCAACACAGGCTTAGTTATGTTGATCCATAAAAGATCAATTAAAACTTCAATGCTCCATGTCAAAAAGTGAATCTAGCTTGAAAGCAAACTTGTGATCCTCTTATTGAGCCTTTTAATAAGTTTTGTATCTCCTTACTTTTGTAGAGTAAGGGATTCAATGAGAATATGAATTAACTCATGGTTGGCATTCATATGTGTTCAGCACTTAATCCATTTGTAAATCTCATCAAAGTTAGAGAGATGACAAGAACACTATACAATCTTCGGTAAATCAAGACAATCAAAGTAGAGTTTAATATAAGTATAAATAACTAGAAGTGTAATAATCAATCCAATTCTTCTAGTTAACTCTCAGCTTGCCAAGGAACACTTGGATGTTTTAATAGCATAGTTGAGTAAGAGATTTCATGTCCTAAGTAGCATAATAGTGAAGTGTCTTATTGACACCCACATCAATAAATCAAGTCTATCTAAAACACTTCTAATCCATTCATTATCTTTCAAGAGAAATTCATAAAGTAGTAATGAGACCATTCTAAGGACTTGCTATGTGGATCCTCATAGATATTTTTTTATTTCTTTTATTTTTCAAGGATCGCCGATTGTTTCTTTTGAAAGTGTTTGCACAACCTTTGAGAATACCAATACTTTTGCCCATACATTGACACAGATTCCACTCATATCATCAACTCATATCCGAAATCCGGGGTTACACCATAGATTATTCAAAAGCTAGTGGAGTTGTTGGCATCCCAAAGGTGTGCATTAGAGACATAGAACAAAGTTGTCTCACTTATTTATCTTTCTCTTTTTTTGAGCTAGTACCGCGATTTGATCCATAAGGTTAGCTTTGGCATGCATCACAATTACCACTAGACTTTATTTCAATCAAACAACTCCTTTCATGAGTGTCGTCGAGACTATCAAAATATCTATGGGGTTAAGTATCATCAAGGGTATACTCTCAAGACAATCATTCATCAAACAAGTCGTAAATTTTAGACTTTTTCTTATTGTACTTGTTTGGCATTATTATTTCCAAGTAAAGACTCGGTTAACTAAAAGAACTAGAGCAAGAGCTTCAACAACTAATCATCATACCAATAAAAAGTTTTACCCTAACTATTTTGAATTACTCCCACTAGCATGGCATCTTCACAAATCAACCAACTAAGATAAACAATTCAAACTTCAAAAGTGGGAGACAAAGGTTTTAAGTGTAGAAATCATGGCAATGTATTTTGAGAGGATCACAATGTTCTTCTCAAGCCCGATACAGATATTAACAACGTGCATCAAGCTCCAACTCAACTCTTATGGATCCCAACAAAAGAAAGTGCATCCATTATATAAACATGAAACATAACTTACCCAAGAAACCATTTAAAAATAGTGGGATACATGATTGCACAAGAATTTTTGATCGAACAAGAACATTGCACAAGACCCTACACATGCAGAAGTAACTTCCCCAAACTAGAACTTTTTTAAGAACCAAACTTGAATAGATTACCATAAGAAAAGAGAAAATGCAGTTATCAAAAGAGAGTATGATAAGTGCTTACCTCCCCAAGCTTGAACAAAGAAAGGGTGACACACTTTACTGTTGAGGTACGAATAACCTCACTTTTGATGGACATGGACCTTTGGTTCAACGAATACTTTCTTGTTGAAGTGTTGAGTTGAAACAACCAAGTGACTTGTGCAAGTATTTACACGGTTGACACAAACCATGCACGTCATCACACAAGGTTCAAGTCCCTGCGAAAATAACAAACAAAGTAAAATCAAATGATTTGTTGTACGAACATAGTTCGTTCACCCAACCATGAGAAGAAAATAAAAGAAACACGAAACACTATAGAGAATTATAGGCTAGGGAGTTTTGAAGGTAGGTAAAATAAAATGAAGTATAAAGGAATATGTAGAAGGTAACCCACTCACCTGAAATTGTCAAAATAAATAATTGGAGGGGTTATAACCTTTTTGTACTCGTCCCTGCCCTTACTGCGCGATGCTGCTCCTTGGTACGGGCGCGTGGTATGGGCAGGCTCCGCCCGTACTGCATAATGTATTTGTTTTTGAAGGATTCCGATGAAGTTGGTACGACCGGGTGGTACGGGCGGGATGCGCCCGTACGGGTGGTCATTAAAACTACAGGTTCCTCTTCATGTTTCCTTTGCCTGATAACGAGGTCGGTATGGGTAGACGGTACGGACGCGTCCGACCGTACTAGTGCTCGTTAAGCGTGATATCACATTCCTGGAGAATTTTGTACTTCTTCCGAATTGTCACATGAGTGGTACGTGCGCGCGGTATGGACAGTTCCGCACCTACTGCTGCTCGTTAAGCTCACTGTGAGGTTCGGAACAAGTTGTTTTTCTCCGAAAATTATACTAAGGAGCTAAAACATTAGTCCATCATCCAAACAAAGCAAACATATGTTTATGTTGAGAAGATTTAACCAAGATATGCAACACATGACTAGAACAACAAATAATTCTACACGTCGAAAATAGTCCTAAGCCAACTCTAATAGGAAATCATGCATATATACAAGTGCCAATGCAACATGAATGAATCTAAACTCAGGACTCAAAATTAAGAAAGACACATAAAAACTTCCGGGTTGCCTCCTGGGAAGCACTTTCTTTATAGCCATATAGCCAGGCTTAGATGCTCCATTAGATTATCCACCTGGATCCTGGGGGATATCAATTCGAGGTGTAATGGTACTTACCTCTGTCAAAGAGTTGGAGCATCTCATTGTAGAGTACGGTCGGAGTCGTACCCTCTTGCGGTGCATCGGCATCATGTAGATGAATAGGTTCTCTCTTCCAAGCGAGCGTGGATGCACCAAGTGTGGTGAGCATGCCTCCTTATGTAGCTACAACGAGAGGATTAGAGATTCGAATATAATATTTAAACTTTTATCTTGGTTACCATTGTAGGGGAACACTCTATAGAATTCTTCCTTTGCAATAGAAAGTGGTTCCTACACATTAGCATTGAAAGATTCATAGCAAGGTCCTATCTCTAGTTCATCATTAATAATGCTCTCATCATGAGTGTCTAGGCACAAGGCCTTCGCAGATAAATGACAATCAGTTTTAGCATTATTAGAATCATTACTAAAGAGAGAGGCATCATTATCAAACAAGGTATTTGTAGTCTTCCAATCTTTGTCAACCTTACCTTTGTGCTCCTCATTTTCATCTTGTGATTCCTGCAAATGATTATCTTTGGACACTATGGCTTTACACCATGCCATACTCTCCAACACAAGTGCATTCTCACTAAGATGTCATTGGCAATACTCAACAATATATTGCAAGGTTTCGTATGCCATTTGTAAAAATTCATTATCACTACTCATGATAAGTATCATTATTTTTCAGAGTATTTCATGGGAACCTTCATAAAGAACATACTCTATAACTTCCCTATTAGCATCACTACTATTGTAAGATGACAAAGATTCATCATAGGTGTGAGAACATTGAAAGAAAAAATGTCCGGCACACATACAGTAAAGACATATTATTTGATATGAAGAACATAATGTATGAGCACAGCAGATTACCTGATAAAACATATCTTATACCTACATATCATTAGTAGTTATGAATTCTTCGTTGTATGCACCGTCTTCTTCTTTGGCAACCATGTATAAGGATTTTTTCGTCCCTTCTCCTCCTTTGCAAGTTGAATATGTTCTAAAATAGAAATCTCATAAGACATGATTAGTAGAAAATGTTTTATAATTTTTTATTTTATAATTTTTTATGGGTTTTTGGTTTTATAATTGTTTTGTTCTTTTCAAATAAGTGAAAACAGTAATAGCAACAAATCGAAATAAACTATGTGCGAGTGGGTAGGTAATAACCAAACGCTTTGCTCCCCGGCAACGGCGCCAAGTTGATAGCTGGGTTCATGCGTCCAACAATAGGGTTATTGCAGTACTCGTAACGGCAACTATTTATTAGAAAGATCGATCTCAAAGGAGTTTTACAAGATGGAAACCACACAACCCCGCAACTGCGTTGTCAATGCAGCCTCGTTCGCACCCACAACGTTGTTTTGAAATAGTATATAGTATAAGTTGCTAGAGTAATAGTAAACAAGAGAGATTTAAAGTAACTAATAACTAGGAGATAAATAAGAACAAAGTAAATTAAAACTAAAAGTAAACTGTTCGACACGATTTTATACCAAATAGCAATTTAAACACTATATGCCTAACTAGTATTTAAAAGTTGTAGATATAATTAGCACTTCTATATTCGTGTATGTACGTGTCTGTCTTATTATGCAGGTACAATGGACTACCTGTTTACGTGTAGTTTGTGCAACCATATAGGCGTATAACCGGTGGACTCCAAAGCGAGGAGATAAGTACGGTTTAAACAGCAGTCAACAGTACAGTTTAAACAGCAGTCAGCAGATGTGGAAATACATCAGACGGGAGGGCAGGCCCATATAGACACGTGAACTATGTACTAAGGTACGTACGTATATATTACCTAAAAAAAAGGTACGTACGTATATACGAGCTTGTATTTGCCTGGTGCAGACGTGTGGGGTCAAGAAGAGCAAAAGAACAGATAAGAGGCCAGAAGGTTTTCATCTTTATCTCTCCAAAATAAATCGGCAACGACCGAACGGCTAGCGCAGCCCTACCTCCGCCTATTTATACCCAGGACATGGGCTCGATCGTGGAAAGCGACGGGAGAACTCGGAAGAGCTGGAGCGGACTGAGACGAGACGAACAAAGACCGATTGCATCTAGCACCAGCCGGCCGGCCATCTAAGAAGATCAAGACACACAGCTAGCCACCTTCTCCAATGGTAGAGTACATGTTTGAATTGTTTCTTCTATTCCTCTCGCAGCTAGTATGCCCAAGGTCCAGCACGTGGGACAACGCCACAGCCGGAGCTCGCCTACGTACAGCCCGCCACACCGGCGAAGCTAGCCATTGCCGTCGATGGCCTAGAGGCATGAACCTGCCCACGTCATGTCTGTCGGAAGCCGGAAGCCGGAGTTCATGGAGCACGATGGCATGGAAGCTCCGACACTGCCGGAGCGTGCCAAGGAGCAGCCGTTGGCCGGTGCACCGCCCCCCTCCATCAGCTCCTCGCTTCCGGAGGCGACGAGGAGATATTATGGTCCAAGGTCAAGGCCCGTTCACCGGAAGCCGGAGTCACCGATCATGTGTGTCCCGACTACATCACGCCCAGCCGTGACTCGCCGTCGGGTGTGCAGGTTCAGCTAGCGCGTTGAGCCGGCGTACAAGACTCATCTCATATCCAAGGCGAAGACCCTTAAGGCGCTGTGGGAGTGGAGATTCTTCTCGGTGTTCACGTTCACGCGGTGCTCTTGAAGAGGCGGTGCCGATGCAAATCGAGTTCAAGCTCCTCATCGCGCTGCCAACATGATGTGGCCACGTCCGGCGCTCGACCCGGCTCTAGTGCAGCTAGGTAGGTGGCGTACAGAGGTAGCTCGGTGTGCAGGTACAACCCGGTGGTCAGGCACAGCTCGACGTCACCCGCTACTCGGACCGGCGTACAGGTCCTGGGGCAGCTGATCTGTAGTCTTGCGCACATGAGCAACTCGACGCAGAGGTGTGAAGCATGGCGAGGCACGTACAGGGGCAAGCACACGCAGCGTACGTACACGTGGAATATAATTCTATGGGACCTGGTCCACGAAATCAGCCTCCGTGGACCACTTTTGTGATTGACACGTGCCATTGTGGCGGTTTAGATCTAAAAGTGGACACACAAATGCTGTGATTTTCCTCTCACTTGGACATGTGTCAATCACAGGAGTTGGTCCACGGGACTGATTTCGTGGATTAGGTCCCATAGAATTATTTTCTGGTACACGTGAGGTGCTCTTATGCATGTAACATGCAAATGGATGAGTGCCTATGTTGCATAGGAGAATCAGCAGACTCCCTCGACACCAGCACTCCGTGATCATGTGAGGCGGCGTCTTCGACTACACCGGTTGCCAAAAACATGGCATCATGCCGAGATGAAGGAGCTGACCACACCGGCCATGCCGACATGAGCGCGCGTCGGTTTTAAACCGATGCCGGTCTCTTGATAAAATACCCCCGTGAGGCATACCCCTTGCACACCCTGACCAAGCCGCAAACGTCAAGAAGTCCTTGCCAAACGGACTACATCATGCTAGTTCAACAAACATCATCATCGACATTCAAGACCGACGAGGCGTGACGGCGAGGGTGGGCGAGGCCGAAGCAAAGGCCACGCTCTGCCCACACACCACCACCGCCATCACTATGCATGCAGGACGTGAAGCGAAGACGACGAAGACGACCACGCAGCTTAATCGGAGGTGTCTCGCGGCGTAACCTGCGGGAGTAATTAACCGGGAGCCTTTCGAGGTCCCGGGAACCAGGAGATCGCACAATCTCCATTGTCAGGCTAGCCGCGCTAGTAGGCCACGGAGCGCAATATCGGGAATTGTCTTTGTGAACTCATATGATTAATAAAATACTGTTCCTTCCTCTTTTGTTTTCTTTGTGTATTTACGATACATTGGCACGCCCGCACCCCTTTATTTCTTTTACCATACCCCGGTGCATAGGAGATAACTACCCGCTACCGCATATACTCGCGGAGGCGTCTCGTACGTTTTTCTCGTGTCAAACAAATTGGCACGCCCGGTGGGACATGGTTCTCCTCCCATATTTGCTTCGCCGTGGTCGTCAGAATCATCTTCGCCCATTCATCCATCCGCACAACATGCTGCATCACAAGGTACAGGTATTGAGTCCTGTTGATCAATGATCATGCTCATGTAGGAGGACCGTACAACTACACCGAGCCTATGACGATCCAGTTAGGGTCGCGGCCGCCCATGGTATTCTTCGAGATGGTTGCCAAGGTGTACATGCATGAAGTTCAAGACCCTATGCAATTCCAGGTCTTGAAGAACAAGAAGGCGCAAAAGCGAGCGGCTGCCAAAGAAAAGAAGGAGCGCCACGAGCTGATGCTTGAGGCTCGGGCCCTATTGAAGGAGTCAACAAGGGCCGAGATGAAAGGATATGTGGAGGAGGCTCAACGCCTCAGCATCAAGGCTGCCAATAGACGTACAGGTGTGGCGTCAGTTCGCACGCCTACCTCAACATTGCCGTCGGCGCCACCCAAACCAACAGCCAAGCGCACAGAGGTCGAGCTCATCGAGGGATTGGAAGCTGGCTCCTACCACTTGCGGAGGCTGATGGAAAGCGCACGCTTGTCAGATAGCCCGCACCCACTTCGGAACTATAGGAGGAAGTACCGCAAGGTACAATGACTACAGCAATAGATAAGTTCGTGTGCGCGGTTCCCGCGGAGGATTGGTCCCTTGGGGCTGGGGACCTTTCCGACAAAGTGTTCACCTACACGAATACCATCACCCCACCCTACAACTTGTTCCTAGATGAATGGGCGAACGAACCGCTGAAGGTCAAGCAGATGGTGAGGCGCGCCATCATGAAGGAGTTCTAGAAGTGGCGCTCACGCAAGGAGTCCATTCTTCCACGCCCAACAATCGTGATCAACTGCGGATATTCTAGCGGTGGCATGTGGGCACCATGCCTCCACACTTCGATGGTGGATGGACGGTCCCTTCCAAACAACAACAGGTTCGCCATTCTTCGGAGCGAGGCACCTTCTCCACGTGAGGAGGACCTACGACGCGAGTTTCGCCAACTCAAGGAGCAAATGGACAACATCTAGAGGTGGCTCCATCAACATGAGCATCGTACCTCGGCACCACAACGTCCGCCTTCACCAACCCGACCCATTCGAGGGAGGCATCCAAACATTCCCCCATGATGGAACCAATGGTCATGCCATCAAGGTGGTATAGATGGAAGTTCAGTACTGCAAGTTCTACCAGTTGGGCAAGGGAGGCCAACTGATCTTCGAGAGGGATCTTGATGCACTATCTGAGTACCTGGAGCACCCACAGCCGGAATTCTTCGGAGCTCAACTCAATGACCACCCGGGAGGAGATTTACAATGGCTGATAGTTACTGATCTTCGAGGCAAGGCGGAAGCACCACTCTCCAAGAAGATTCAATTCACCATGAGAGAGAACAACTAGCTAGATGGATTAGCCAGGGCAATGCATGAAGCTCTCGCCCGTCTTTGCAGACAGAACATCAACTTGATCCAGGGAACTCGCTTTGCTCGCTACGCAAGGCGTGATTCGATGGGAATGTTGTTGGAGATGCCAAGTCACCCGGAGATGAGACGCCAAGTGGAGAACCTTGACTTCCTACTGTATGATAGGTAGAAGGATTTGGACAATGCTCGAGAGTACACCAACCACAACCTTGCCATTGCCGCCCAGAAGGCCCAGACTTTCGCCCTGCTCTTCAAGGATCATCAATCACTTCGTCATCAACACGCAAAGAAGGATTGCACCATCAACCGTCTTCGCAAGAAGGTGGCCAACCTCGAGAAGACCATCAAGGAGCAAGAAGCTCAGCTTGCAGCAAAAGAAGAAGAAGAGGAAGAAGGTGAAGACATCCAAGGGATATTCACTCGTACCTCAGCAATGATGATGACTACCTGGAGGATGATGCCATGGACTTCTACACTGATGATGAGGACTCCGACTTCATCGATGATGAGTAGATGCACCTGATCACTATCGTAGGAAGGAAATGTATCGGTCCCATTGTATTTTAGTTCATAGAATCGTTCTTAAAACCATCGGTTTCCCTTTCATGTTGTGTGTGTTTGTATCATGTGCTTTAATTGATTGAATGAATGAAAAAGAAGTTAGTTGCAAAACCTGAGTCAAACTCAAAGTTTTTAGCTTTGAAAATAAAATCATAAACCTTAGAACTTTCCCTCTTACCCCTTTATCTATCTCAATCTTCAGATGACTCGTGCAAACCCCGGAGGAAGAAGCTCATCACGGGACCCGGTGCTGCAGATTCTATATGTGCTAGTTTCCAACAGTGAAGCTAGTAGAGCGGAGCGCTAACACAACCTAGCTACCCTGCAACAGATAGCCTAGATGTCCCACAATAATCAAGGCCATGGAAATTAGGATCAGCATGGATCCAAACTCAAAAACTTCCAGAATACCAATCCCCCTATCTTTAGCAAGTCAGAAGACCCACTGGATGCTGATGATTGGTTACAAACCATGGAGAATAACCTAGAAGTAGCAGGAGTGGATACAAATGAGCAAGTTCTGTTTGCCACCCACTATCTAGCAGGAGATGCAAAAGCATGGTGGAACAGCACCCGCACAATGAACCACGGGCAAGTGATGATGTGGGAAGCTTTCAAGACCAAGTTTAGCCGCACCCATGTGCCACAAGGCTTAATCACCAGAATGAGAGATGAATTCAGAGAACTGAAGCAGGGCAGGATGACTGTAGTAGAGTATCGTGACATATTTCTATCTCTCGCTAGGTATGCACCTGATGAGATCAATACTGAAGCCAAGAAGAAGGAGAGATTCCTGAATGGATTGCATGATGAGATGCAAACGGTGTTAATCAACATCCATTTTGAAGATCTCGAAGAGCTAGTCAACTCTGCCATCCAGATGGAAGGAAAGATCAACCAAGCCAACGACAACCGCAAGTGCAGAATGATGCACCAGAGTGGATCCAACAGTCACCAGAAGTATCGCCCCAACCCGTCTGCAGGATATGCCCCAAGGAACAACAGACCGCCAATGTCTCGTCCAAGCTACCACAACCGTAGTGGAGGAAATGTGAAGACCGGAGGAAATCACAACAACAACCCCGGCAACTCCAACAACTTCAACCGTGCACCGCCCAAGTCCAACAACAACAACAACAACAATACTGCCCCAAGGACTGGAAGCAATGATGTGCCTGTTGCAGCCAAAGACAAGTCTCAGATTACTTGTTTTGAGTGTGTAGTCAAGGGTCACTACTCCAACGAGTGTCCCAAGAAGCTTGCAGCCACTACCAATGTGAATGCCCCAGCGCAGCAACAACGTCGTGTTCAGCCCAGAAGAAGATTTTCCCCAGGGAATTCTCTCAACCGCAACGGCCATCTCTTCCACATGAACGCTGAAGAAGCCCAAGAAGAGCTAGATATTGTGCTGGGTATGTTTTCTGTTAACTCAGTTTTAGCAAGAGTTTGTTTAATTCTGGAGCATCGCACTCATTTGTTACAGAAGAATTTGAATGCACTAGTAAGATTCACCCAACCAACTTGAAGCATGTTATGATAGTTCAAATCCCTGGTTCAACCACCAAAGCTAGAAAAAATTTCAAGGATGTGCCTATCAGAATACATGGGATAGATTTTTATGCCAATCTAATAGTACTTGGAACCAAAGGTTTGGAAGTAGTACTAGGAATGGATTGGATGTCGAAACATAAAGGATTGATCGATTGTGCCAAGAAAGCCATCACCATGACCAGTAGCTCCGGAGTATTAGTAGAGCATATATCTGAAACCTTGCCCCGTCAATTCAAATGCAATAAGAGTCTAGCCCTACCAACCCTAGACCAAGTCAGAGTAGTCTGTGAATACCCCGATGTATTCCCAGATGAATTGCCCGGTATGCCCCTAGATTGGGATATTGAGTTCATTATTCAACTGATTCCTGGAACTGGACCCATAGCTCAGAGACCTTATAGTATGAACCCATCTGGACTAGTGGAGCTAAAGAAACAACTTGATTCCATGCTTGCGAAAGGTTTGATTTAACCAAGCGCATCGCCATGGAGATAGCCTGTTTTGTTTGTTGACAAGAAGGATGGAGGTAACCGTTTGTGCACAGATTACTGGAAGTTGAATGATGTCACCATCAAGAACAAGTACCCACTGCCCAAGATTGAGGATCTGTTTGATCAGTTGACTGGTGCTAGAGTGTTTTCTAAGATTGATCTTAGGACTGGTTATCACCAACTCAAGATTCGTGCAACGGATATTCCAAAGACCGCCTTTACCACCAGATAAGGATTGTATGAGTATACGGTCATGTCTTTGGATTAACCAATGCCCCCGCTTATTTCATGAATGTCATGAATAAGATCTTTATGAAATTCCTGGATAAGTTTGTTGTTCTGTTTATCGACGATATTCTTATCTATTCCAAGTTAGAAGAAGACCATGAGCAACATCTGAGAATCATCCTTGAAACCCTGAGAGAACATCAGTTGTATAACAAGTTCAGCAAATGTGAGTTTTGGCTGAAAGAGGTAGGATTCCTCGAACATATTGTGTCGGCAGGAGGAGTCACTCTCGATCCCGCCAAGATCAAAGATGTTGAAGAATGGGAAGCCCCAACCACTCAAACCCAAGTCCGTGCATTTCTTGGATTAGTGGGATATTACCGCAAGTTCGTTGAAGGATTTTCGAGCATCACAAGACCCATGAACCAATTGCTAAAGAAGGACAAGAAGTTTGAATGGACCAACAAATGTAAAGCAAGTTTCCAAGTGCTCAAGAAGAGATTGATTTTAGCCCCAATTCTGATTATGCCAGATATCCAGAAGCCATTTGATGTGTATTGAGATGCATCCAAGATTGGTATCGGATGTGTGTTGATGCAAGAAGGCAAAGTCATAGCATATTTGTCCCGACAACTGAAGCAGCATGAGCAAAACTACCCCACCAATGATCTTGAACTAGCAGCTATAGTTTTAGCCTTGAAGACATGGCGTCATTACCTTATGGGTAACCGCTGTGAGATTTATTCGGATCACAAGAGCCTGAAGTATATTTTCACCTAGAAGGAGCTAAATATGAGGCAAAGGAGATGGATAGAGTTAATCAAGGATTATGACCTTGACATTCACTATCACCCCGGCAAAGCCAATGTGGTAGCAGATGCTCTTAGCTGATTGCCATGTTTGTTAAACACCATGATCAAAGAAACCAAGCCAAGTTTACATGAAGAGTTGGACCATTTTAGAACTGAGCTAGTTAGCAAAGGATTTTTAGCTAGCATTGAACTTCAACCCACGTTGATAAGTCAGATCAAGGAAGCCCAGAAGGGAAATGCAAGTATTGACGGAATCAAACGTCGTATTAGTACAGGAAAGGTACCTAGATTCACTAAAGACGGAGAAGGAGTTTTGTGGTACAAAGGACGTATCTTTGTGCCAGTAGATTCGGAGTTGAAGCAAGTTATGCAAGAAGCTCATGATACTCTTTATTCTATCCACCGCTGAGGAACGAAGATGTATCAGGATTTGAAGGAGCAATTTTGGTGGCACAAGATGAAGAGAGAAATCGGGAGCTATATCGCCAAGTGTGATATCTGTCAGAGAGTCAAAGCAGAATATTAGAGACCCGCATGACTATTGCAACCATTGCAGATTCTAGAATGGAAATGGGATTCCGTCGAATGCACTTTATCACCAGTTTGCCTACTACTAGGGGAAATTACTCTATCTAGGTCATCATTGATAGATTGTCCAAGGTAGCCCATTTTATACCCGTCAAGACTACCTACCAGAGTTCGAAGCTAGCGGAGTTGTACATTGCTAGAATTGTTATTTTTCATGGAACTCCCAAGACCATAGTATCGGATCAAGGAACCCAATTTACCTCGAGATTTTGGCAGAAAGTCCAAGAAAGATTGGGAACCAAGTTGAATTTCAGCATAGCTTATCACCCGCAGACCGATGGACAGACTGAAAGAGTCAACTAAGTCTTAGAAGATATGTTGAGAGCTTGTGTGCTAGAGTATGGATCAAAATAGGAAGATTGTCTACCTTTCGCAGAATTCTCATATAACAACAGTTATCAAGCCAGTTTGCAAATGGCCCCATTGGAGTTCTTATATGGAAGGAAGTGTCGTACCCCCTTTGAATTGGTCGCAAGTAGGAGAGAGTCAGATTTTCGGACCCGACATCCTACGAGAAGCCGAAGAGAAGGTTCACAAAGTCCGTGAGCACCTCAAGACCACCCAATCCAGACAGAAGAGTTATGCCGACAAGAGACGTAGAGACCTGACTTTCAATGTCGAAGATTTTGTGTATCTCAAAGTTTTTCCATTGAAGGGAACACAACGTTTTAGTCTGAAAGGAAAGTTAGCCCCCAGATATATTGGACCCTTCAAGATTTTGAATCATCGAGGAGAAGTATCGTATCAACTGGAACTGTCCGAGGAGATGTCAGCCATCCATGATGTGTTCCACATCTCGTTACTTCGCAAATGCTTAGAAGTGTCGGAGAAGACCGAAGTTTTCAAGAACATCGATCACCGAGCCGTTGATATCAACAAGGACCTGACATATCGTGAAGTGCCCATCCGTATCATGTAAGAAGCTTACAGAACCACCAGGACCAGGAGTATCAAATTTCTCAAGATCCAATGGAGCAACCATACTGAAGAAGAAGCCACTTGGGAGCGACAAGATTACATTAGGACTGAGTTTCTAGATCTCTTTAGTTCCTAGTTTTCTTTCTTAAATCTCGGGACGAGATTTTGTTTAAGGGGGGAAGGTTTGTAACATCTCATATCTTTAATCAAGGTTATCAAGATCCAAATCACCCAATTTAGGGTTAACAAAAACTTTTTCGCATTTAAATAATTAAGAATGCATATATGTGTGTTACATTAAGATAGAATTGTTTGGAAATGCCATGTTTGTTTGTTCTAATGGTTGTAAAATGATTCTAAGGTGAATGCCACATCATCTAGATCATTCCAAAGAAAAAGAAATCAAATGGAATTAATAAAGGCAAATGGTCACTTTTGCCATTTTAATCCACTAGGACACTTTAGGTGTTCCTAGAACTCAAATTCAAACATAAATAATTCTAACTCTTTGCACCCCTTGCTAGTACAAGTAAAGATCTACCAAGGCCCACTTTAAAATCTTACAAAAACATTTAAACACTAATTTTAAATGACATTTGAAAATGGAATCAAGTGTATGTGCATAAATCCCACTTTTTCAAAAACCACTCAAATGAGTTGACCTTGAAAATCCCAAGCAACCACAGATGCTCAAGCATAAGATCAACACACCCACCAAAAATCTTTTCAACGGCCACTTTGTCAAACACTTGGCAGGAAAAAATAAATCTGCCTAACTAACACTATTTTTGATCAATGCTTTGTCGAGCCATTTGGCTCAATCTTGTTCCCTAGTCTCCCCTAGCTCCAACCATGCCTTAACCAAGCTATCATCTAGCCCCCAGTAGCAGTGCTGCGCCACCCTAACACCATGATCACCGGCCGATCATGCCCACGTCGCCGGACATAGCCCCCCCCTCTTCCGCTGCAACAGGGAAGTGTCAACACCCGAATTTTTCATCCTAGATGCCTGTTATGTCATACATCGCAATCCCAGGATTACCATTTTTGTGAGACATAACAGATTGGATATCACAGTACATCATCCATTACAAACCATAATAAGGTCTTACACGAATAAATGATCTCATGATCCAGTCTTAATACAACAAGCAGCGGAATAAATAATAAGCATAGAGGTGGGGTCCATCTTGAGGGGCACAGGCAATGCTAACGATGGAAGACAGTCCTAGTTATCATAGCTGTCATGTTGTCCTTCCTCTTGGTAGTCTCCTTCATAGTCTGGCCATAGGAATAGCCAGGGACAAAAGCCATGAGTGCTCTTTAAGTACTCGCAAACTATCACTAACAAATAAGGTAGTTCTAGTAGGATTGCTAACTCTAGGTTTATTTGTAAAGTTAAGTTTGAAACCTAAGCTGAGTTCAGAAACAAAGAAAGATAAAATAAAGGTCTAGAATCACTTAAGTTGGGAAGCTAGTGTCGTAATCACAACTCTGTTGTGGTCAAGTCATGTCACAATTCATTTCATAAGTTGTTTTGAAAACATCTGACAATGGAATCGTATGGCCACTCCAATTGTCCGAAACCACGGACATGGCTATTCGAATAGTTTGACACTCTGTAGAGGTGCTACACATTCACCACAAGATTCGATACATCTATCAGGGATAACCCTGAATCATCATACTTCGTATGCAGATAATCAAACCTAACCTTTACTTTACACACCCTAGTATAAGCACCTCTCCTATGAGTATGGCCTCCCAACCATGACCATCTGTCATCTTGGGCACTTCATAGGTGGACAACATTGAGAGGTAGCCTCAGCTCAAACCTCTCCCGCGAGGGAACTAATTCTAATGCATATAAACTTCCGGCTAAGCCTTACCCAATTCAGGTATTGTGGTGGTACGGTGATTTTGGAATGGTATCGCATCCGAACCCAACCATCAGTTTTGTAAAAGGGTTAAGGCTTATGCCTCAACATTTTCATCATCATAAACCATTTGTGTTTCTCAACACATGTCAAAACATTTCAATATAATGACTCATCATTCCATGGTTTTCACAATTCATTTTCACCAAGGGTTTCCATCTAAAGTGACTCAAGTTTCGATTTAGCTCTAAGCTTATAAGTTAAGAGTGTTCACTAAGGTGGGATGCTAATCTCAATCTCATGCCATAGAATGACATCTAAGGTTATCTATATAGGTCAAGTTTTATACTATTTATGCTACCTTCAAACAAGTAAAGGACTTTAATGAAGTAAAGAAAGTAAAAGCTTGGAAATAAAACTTGGGGTAAGTACTAATCAAAGTGGTATAACTAAAGCATGTCTAATGCATCTTGCTTAGGTTATCTAACTTGCAAAGGTTAACTTGCATTGTTAATGATGGCTTTCTAGTATAATACTTGCAAGTGTTAGCTTGCCTTGGTTGGTGCAGTGGTTGAAGTTTTCTTCCTCCTCTTCTTGATAGAACTCCTCCTCCTCGAAAGCATGGCCGGTACTATCGTCTATAAATACATACGGGATACACAATCACTAAACAATACTTAACTACTCTACTTAGCACACTAAGGCACACATTTGATGATCTGCTATTATGACAAGCATCACAAGGTTTTATTAACTAGCTTCATTCCTTTTATTTGAGAAAAGTAATTTCTACTCATTGAAATTAACTAAGATTTAATATTCTCCAATTAAAATATGGGATCATGTGGACACATGTCATCACCACATATTCTAACATATGGGAATGTGATTTAAAGGTTGGATCACATTTTAATAAGTTTAAGTTTAATATTTAATGATTTAAAGTGACTAGAAATTCCTATATAGCACTAATTTGGTACTAGTCCAAAGTCACTGCATGTAAACCTTAATATTATTACATATTTAGATAGGTATGGTTAAATGTGATTTTTGAGAGTTGGAATCAACTCAAAAGCTATTATGGTTAATTTTATAAAAATGTTTGAATGTGCAAATGCTGTTGTCTTGTTATTTTTACTAGGCGAGATCTCTAACTCTAAATGAACTAGTCCAACGGGCTTGGATAGATCTTTCCATAAGCTTTCGAACAAAATTGGAATCACTCAATTTGGACTTGCACAACTCTCTGAATTCCTTTTTGAGCTAAGGGACGGAATTGAATTTAAACTTAAATAGAAAAACCTATATTTGAATTAACTGGGTCGCGCGGGAAAGGAAATGGGTCGGCCAGTGACGCTCAGTGATGCAGAGGGCGGCTGACAGGTTGGTCCCGCTTGTCAGCGATACTTAAAACCCGAAACGGTATCTAGCGATCTAGGCCACACGATTATAACATGGATCAACGGCTCACAGTCGTCGTCGACGACGGACTCGTCACCGGCGAGACCGAACCCTAAACGGATGGTGGGGGTCTACTGGGGACGTACCAGGGCTCCAGCTAGTGTGGCGAGGCGGGCAATCAAACTGGACGGCGACGGCGAACTCAGGTGAAGTCACGGCAGGGGCTGCGGTGGACGGAATCGACGGCAGCGTCTCCTCCTCTACAGCAGGTTCCTCCGGTGCAATTCTGGAAAACTACAGCTCGAGTGGCTCTGGCGAGAGAGGGGAGTGGAATGGTGTGCAGAATGAGGCTAGGGGTGGCCTCCTTATTTAGGCGTGACGGTGAGACCGAGAGGTGTGGGCGGGCGTCTCCGGCGAGGGCGGTACAGGGGGCTATCAGCGTGGGTGAGGTAGGCGGACGGTGGGCGGTTCCCTGGTGGTCAGCTACGGCGCAATGGCGCGGCTAGGAGCGGTGGAATATGGTCGGGAGCTTCCCGCGCTCTAGGAGACAGAGGCGGTGCTCGACGTAGCGCTCGGCGACTCTGGGTCGCGCGGCGGTGCACTGCCGTGTCTGGCAGGGTGCTGGGGTCGAGGAGGAGCGGCGTGCGCGATATGGCGTCAAGGCGCGGTCTGCTGCGTGCTGGCGGCTATCGCGCTCTGGCGTGCTCTGGCTTGCTCGCAGAGAGAAAGGCGGGCACTGCTGGGGAGTGTTCCAGTGGCTGGGGTTGATCGAGGGGTGGACCGTGGGCAGCGGTAGGGTTGGGAGGAGCTAGTGGGCACACTGGTTTGGCACGGCACGGTCCCTGGTGCGTTGCCCGCTTCTGGCCGGTGGTGACCATAAAGTTGTAGTGCTCCACTGCTGCTCCAGGCTTATGGGTAGACCGGTGGGGGTTTTGTTAGAGCTGGGAGGGACAGGGGAACCAAATGAGGGCCAAACACTCGACAAAGCATTGATCTATACACAGTAATAGTTAGGGAGAATTTTTGTGCATGCCACCTGTTCCACACAATGGCCGCATGAACAAAATATTTGAATTTTGGGCTGATTTTTGGTGGAATGATGTAACTTATGCTTAGGCATCTAGGTTTGCTTGGGATTTTAAAATGGAGTTCATTTGAGTGGTTTTTGAATAAGTGTGATCTATACATATGAACTAAATTCAATTTTCAATTGTCATTTAAATTTAGTGTTTGAATGTTTTTGGGATGAAATAAAGTGGGCCTTGGTACATCACTACTAGAAAGGGGTGCAAAGATCCACAATGTTTTCTGTTAAGGTTTGAGTTCTAGGAATAGCCAAAGTAGGCTAGGTGATCAAAATGGCAAAAGAGACCATTTGCTTATTTTATTCTTTTTGATTTGTTTTTCTTTGGGATTTTCTTGGGAATGATCTAAATGATGTTTAATTTACCTTAGAATCATTTTACAACCAATGGATCACTCAAACATGGCAATTGAAAACAACTCCTAAATTATATGCACACACATATGAATGCTTAATGATTTTTAAATGGAAAAGTTTTTGTTAACCCTAAATTGGGTAGGTTTGATCTTTATTAACTTTGGATTAGAGTTTTGGGATGTTACAAACCTCTCCCCTTAAACAAAATCTTGTCCCGAGATTTACGAAAGAAAACTAGGAACTAAAGAGATCTGGGAACTCTGTCCTAATGTAATCTTCTCGCTCCCAAGTGGCTTCTTCTTCGGTATGGTTGCTCCATTGAATCTTGAGAAATTTGATATTTCTAGTCCTGGTGGTTCTGTAATCTTCTTCCAAGATATGGATGGGCACTTCACGATATGTCAGGTCCTTGTGGATATCAACAGCTCGGTGATCGATGTTCTTGAAAACTTCAGTCTTCTCCGACACTTCTAGGCATTTGCGAAGTAACGAGATATGGAACACATTGTGGATGGCTGACATCTCCTCTGGTAGTTCCAGTTGATACGATACTTCTCCTCGGCGATTCAGAATCTTGAAGGGCCCGATATATCTGGGGGCTAACTTTCCTTTCAAACTAAAGCGTTACGTTCCCTTCAATGGCGAAACCTTGAGATATACAAAATCTCCGACATTGAAAGTCAGGTCTCTCCTTCTCTTGTGAGCATAATTCTTCTGTCTGGATTGGGCGGTCTTGAGGTGCTCACGGACTTTGTGACCTTTTCTTTGGCTTTTCGGAGAATGTCGGATTCGAAAATCTGACTCTGTCCTACTTGCGACCAATTCAAAGGGGTGCGGCACTTTCTTCCGTATAGGAACTCAAATGGTGCCATTTGCAAACTGGCTTGATAACTGTTGTTGTATGAGAATTCTGCGAAAGGTAGGCAGTCTTTCCATTTTAATCCATACTCTAACACATAAGCTCTCAACATATCTTCTAGGATTTGGTTGACTCTCTCAGTCTATCCATCAGTTTGTGGGTGATAAGAAGTGCTGAAATTTAACTTGGTTCCCAATCCTTCTTGGACTTTCTGCCAGAATCTCGAGGTAAATTGGGTTCCTCGATCTGATACTATGGTCTTGGGGGTTCCATGCAGACTAACAAATGTAGCAATATACAGCTCTGCTAGCTTCGAACTCTGGTAGGTTGTCTTGACAGGTATAAAGTGAGCTACCTTGGACAGTCTATCAACAATGACCTAGATTAAGTCATTTCCCCTACTAGAAGTAGGCAAACCGGTGATAAAGTCCATTCCGACGGAATCCCATTTCCATTCTGGAATCTGCAATGGTTGTAACAGTCCTGCAGGCCTCTAATGCTCTGCTTTGACTCTTTGACAGATGTCACACTTGGGGATGTAGCTTCCGATTTCTCTCTTCATCTTGTGCCACCAAAATTGCTATTTCAAATCATGGTACATATTCGTTCCTCCGGGGTGGATAGAATAAAGAGTATCATGAGCTTCCTGCATGATAACTTGCTTCAGCTCTAACTCTGCTGGCACATAGATACGTCCTTTGTACCACAGAAGTCCTTCTTCGTCTTCGGTGAATCCAGGTACCTTTCCTGTAGCAATACGACATTTGATTCCGTCGATACTTTAATTTCCCTTCTGGGCTTCCTTGATTTGGCTAATCAAAGTGGGTTGAAGTTCAATGCTAGCGAGAAATCCTTTGCTAAGAAGCTCAGTTCTAAACTTCTCCAACTCCTCATACAAACTTGGTTGCTTTTCCTTGATCATGGTGTTTAGCCTACACGGCAATCTGCTAAGAGCATGCACTACCACATTGGCTTTGCCTAGGTGATAGTGAATTTCAAGGTTATAATCCTTGATTAACTCTATCCATCTCCGTTGCCTCATATTCAGCTCCTTCTGAGTAAAAATATACTTCAAGATCTTGTGATCTGAGTAAATCTCACAGCGGTTACCCATAAGTTAATGAAGCCATGTCTTCAATGCCAAAACTACGGCTGCTAACTCAAGATCATGGGACGGATAGTTCTGCTCGTGCTGCTTTAGTTGTCGAGACAAATATACGATGACTTTGCCTTCTTATATCAATACAGATCCGAGACCAATCTTGGATGCATCACAATACACGTCAAACGGCTTCTTGATATCTAGCATGATCAATATTGGGGCTGAAATCAATCTGTTCTTCAATTCTTGGAAACTGGCTTCACATTTGTCGGTCCATTCAAACTTCTTGTCCTTCTTCAACAATTGGGTCATGGGTCTGGTGATGCTCGAGAATCCTTCTACGAACTTGCGGTAATATCCCGCCAATCTGACAAATGCACGAACTTGAGTTTGAGCGGTTGTGGCTTCCCATGCTTCGACATATTTAATTTTGGCGAGATCAACAGAGACTCCTCTAGTAGACACAATATGTCCTAGGAATCCTACTTCTTTCAGCCAAAACTCACACTTGCTGAACTTGGCATATAACCGATGCTCTCTCAGGGTTTCTAGGATGGTTCTCAGATGTTGCTCATGCTCTTCCTCTGAATTGGAGTAGATAAGGATATCGTCGATAAACACAACGACAAACTTATCTAGGAAATTCATAAAGATCTTATTCATGAGATTCATGAAATAAGCAGGGGCATTTAGTTAATCCAAAAGACATAACCATATACTCGTATAAACCATAACGAGTAGTAAAGGCGGTCTTTGGAATATCCGTTGCACGAATCTTAAGTTCATGATAACCAGTCCTAAGATCAATCTTTGAGAATACCTGGGCACTAGTCAACTGATCAAATAGATCCTCTATCTTTGGCAAAGGGTACTTGTTTTTGATGGTGACGTCATTCAGCTTCCTGTAATCGGTGCACAAACGGTTGCCTCCATCTTTCTTGTCGATGAATAACACTGGTGATCTCCATGGCGATGCGCTTGGTTGAATCAAGCATGTTGCTAACATAGCATCCAACTGCTTCTTCAACTCTAGTAACTCTGAGGGGTTCATGCTATAGGGTCTCTAGGCTATGGGTCTGGTTCCGGGGATTAATTCAATAATGAACTCAATATCCCTATCCGGGGGCATACCTAGCAATTCATCTGGGAATACGTCGGGGTATTCATAGACTACTCTGACTTGGTCTATGGTGGGTAGGGCTAGACTCTTGTTGCACTTGAATTGACGAGGTAAGGTTTCAGATATATGCTCTACTGTTACTCTAGAGCTACTGGTCATGGTGATGGCCTTCTTAGCACAGTCTATCAGTCCTTTATGCTTTGACATCCAATCCATACCTAGTACTACTTCCAATCCTTTGGTTCCAAGTACTATTAGATTAGCATAAAAATCTATCCCATGTATTCTGATAGGCACAGCTTTGCAAATTTTTCTAGCTTCTATAGTTGAACCAGGAATTTGAACTATCATGACATGCTTCAAGTTGGTTGGGTGGATCTTACTAGTGCATGCAAATTCTTCGGTGACAAATGAGTGTGATGCTCCCGAATCAAACAACACCCTTGCTAAAACTGAGTTGACAGAAAACATAGCCAACACTACATCTGGTGCTTCTTGGGCTTCTTCGGCATTCATGGGGAAGAGACGGCCGTTGCGGTTGTGAGGGTTCCCTGGGGCAAATCTTCTTCCTGGTTCAACACGACGCTAATGTTGAGCTGGGGCATTCACATTGGCAGTGGCGGCAGTCTTCTTGGGACACTCATTGGAATAGTGACCTTTCACTCCACACTCGAAACAAGTGATCTGAGACTTGTCTTTTGCTGCGACAAGCACAACATTGCTTCCAATTCTAGGTGCAGTGTTTTTGTTGTTGTTGTTCTTGGGAGGGGCAAAGTTGAAATTGCTGGTGTTGTCGGGGTTGTTGCTGTTTCCTCCGGACTTCACATTGCCTCCGCTACGGTTGGGGTATCTTGGGCGGGACATTGGGGGTCGATTGTTTCTTGGTGCATACCTTGCAGACGGGTTGGGACGGTACTTCTGGTGGCTGTTGGATCCAGCTTGGTGCATCATACGACGTTTGCAGTTGTCGTTTTCCTGGTTAATCTTCCCTTCCATCTGAATGGTAGAGTCGACTAGCTCTTCTAGATCCTCGAATCGGATGTTGACGAGGACAGTCTGCATCTCATCATGCAATCCATTCAAGAATCTCTCCTTCTTCTTGGCCTCCGTGTTGATCTCATCAGGTGCATACCTGGCAAGCGACAGGAATCTGTCATGGTACTCCACCATAGTCATTCTGCCTTGCTTCAACTCTCTGAATTTATCCCTCATTCTGGTGACTAGGCCCTGTGGCACGTGGGTGCGGCTGAACTTGATTTTGAAGGCTTCCCATGTCATCACTTGACCATGGTTCATCAGGCGGATGCTGTTCCACCAGGCTCTTGCATCTCCTGCCAAGTAGTGGGTGGCAAAGAGAACTTTCTCGTTGTCATCAGCTCTGGCTACTTCCAAATTGTTCTCCATTGTCTGCAACCAGTTATCAGCATCTAATGGGTTCTGTGAAGTGCTAAAGTTTAGGGGATTGGTATTCTGGAAATTTTTCAGCTTGGATCCTTGATGATCCTGATTTCCATGCCCTTGGTTGTTTTGGGCCATCTGGGCTATCTGCTGCAGTGTTGCTAAGTTGGCCTGGCGCTCTGCCCTGCTTTCTTCATGGTCTGCAACTAACATTTGCATAATCTGTAGCATTCGGTCTTGCGATGAGCTACTCCCTCCGGGGTCTCCACGAGTCATCTTAAGATTTGGATAGATAAAGGGGTAAGAGGGAAAGTTCTAAGGTTCATAGTTTTGGTTTCAAAGCTAAAACTTTGAGTTTGACTCGAGTTTTGCATCTAACTCCATTTCATTCATTCAAACAAGCACACGATACAAACACACACGATACAAACACACATCACACACCAAAGGAAAATAGATGGTTTTAAGAACCATTCTACAAGCTACGATACAATGGGACCGATACTCTTCATGCTACGATAGTGCTCTGGTGCATCTACTCATCATTGATCAAGTCGGAGTCCTCATCGTCGGTGTGGAAGTCCACGACATCCTCCTCTAGAAAGTCATCATCATTGCTGAGGTAAGAGTCCATATCTCCCTGAATGTCTTCACCTTCCTCTTCTTCCTCCTTTGCTGCAAGTTGAGCTTCTTTCTCCTTGATGGTCTTCTGGAGGTCGGCCACCTTCTTGCGAAGACATACGATGGTGCGATCCTTCTTTTCGCGCTGGCGGCAAAGAGACTGACGGTCCTTGACAAGCAGTGAAAAAGTCTAGGCCTTCTGGGCGGCAATGGCAAGGTTGTGGTTGGCGAACTCCCTAGCATTGTCAAATTCCTTCTAGCAGTCGTAAAGGAAGAAGTCAAGGTTCTCCACTTAACACTTCAACTCCGGGTGACTTGGCATCTCTATTGGCATTCCTATGAAGTTACGCCTTGCATAGTGAACAAAGCGGGTTCCTTGGATTTGGTTGACACCGAGGGCACATAGACGTGCGAGAGCTTCATGCATTGCCCTGGCTAATCCATCTAGCCAGTTGTTCTCTCTCACAGAGAACTGGATTCTCTCGGACGTTGGTGCTTCTATGCTTCCTCGAAGATCAATGGTAACTAGCCATTTTAAATCTCCTCCTGGGGGTCCAGGAAGTTGAGCTCCAAGAAACTCCGGATGTGGGCGTCCCAATAACTCAGACAGTGAATCTAGATCCCTCTTGAAGATTAGTTGGCCTCCGTTGCCCAACTGGTAGAACTTGCTAAACTGAGTCTCCATCTACAAGAATTAAGGATGAGGAAGTTAGTGAAGTGATCAAGTGTGTCAAGTTTTATGTAGTAATGTAAGAATTAGAGGAACATGAATTTTTGAGAAAGAAGAATTCCCAAGGGTAAGAAAAGAATTTTTTTCACAAATACTCACTTTTGTTTTGAAACTAAGTGTTTTTATTCGCACGTCCATTCTAACTAGGGTCTCCTATGGTCAGGATGGCTCTGATACCAACTTGTCAACAACCGGATTTTTAATCCCAAATGCCTATTATGTCATACATCGCAATCCCAGGATTACCATTTTTGCGAAACATAACAGATTGGATATCACAGTACATCATCCATTACAAACCTTAATAAGGTCTTACACGAATAAAGGATCTCATGATCCAATCTTAATACAACAAGCAGCGGAATAAATAATAAGCGTAGCGGTGGGGTCCATCTTCAGGGGCACAGGCAATGCTGACGATGGAAGATAGTCCTAGTTATCATAGGCGTCCTACTATCCTTCCTCTTAGTAGTCTCCTTCATAGTCTGGCCATAGGAATAGCCAGGGACAAAAGCCATGAGTACTCTTTAAGTACTCACAAACTATCACTAACAAATAAGGTAGTTCTAGTAGGATTGCTAACTTAGAACTTAGCATTCCTATTAGAACTACCTTACTTATTAGTGATAGTTTGCGAGTACTTAAAGAGTACTCATGGCTTTGTCCCTGTCTATTTCCATGGCCAGACTATGAAGAAGACTGCCAAGAGGAAGGACAGCACGATGGCTACGACAACTAGGATCATCTCCCATTGTCAGCATTGCCTGTGACACTGAAGATGGACCCCACTGCTATGCTATTTATTCCGCTGCTTGTTTTTATTAAGACTGGATCATGAGATCCTTTATTCGTGTAAAACCTTATTATGGTTTGTAATGGATGATGTACTGTGATATCTAATTTGTTATGTCTCGCAAAAATGGTAATCCTAGGATTGCGATGTATGGCATAACAGGCATCTTGGATTAAAAATCCGGGTGTTGAAAACTCAGCTTACGTTTCAAACTTAACTTTGCAAATAAACTTAGAGCTTAGCGTTCCTACTAGAACTACCTTACTTGTTAGTGATAGTTTGCGAGTACTTAAAGAGTACTCATGGCTTTGTCCCTGATTATTCCCGTGGCCAAACTATGAAGAGGACTATCAGGAGGAAGGACAGCAGGACAGCTACGACAACTAGGATCATCTCCCATCGTCAGCATTGCCTGTGACACTGAAGATGGACCCCACTGCTACGCTTATTATTCATTCCGCTGCTTGTGTGTATTAAGACTGGATCATGAGATCCTTTATTCGTGTAAAACCTTATTATGGTATGTAATGGATGATGTACTATGATATCCAATCTGTTATGTCTCGCAAAAATGGTAATCCTGGGATTGCGATGTATGGCATAATAGGCATCTGGGATTAAAAATCCGGGTGTTGACAAGTTGGTATCAGAGCCATCCTGACCATAGGAGACCCTATTTAGAATGGACAAAAACTTAGTTTCAAAACAAAAGAAGTGAGTATTTATGAAAACCTATCCCCACTTTTATCCTTGAGATTTTTTCAAAAAAAATCATGTTCCTCAAAAATTCTTACCTTACTACATAAAATTTGACACACTTGATCACTTCACTAACTTACTCATCCTAAATTCTTATAGATGGAAGTTCTGTATTGCAAGTTCTACCAGTTGGGAAACGGAGGCCAACTGATCTTCAAGAGGGATCTTGATGCACTGTCTGAGTACCTGGAGCACCCGCATCCGGAATTCTTCGGAGCTCAACTCAATGACCACCCGAGAGGAGATTTACAATGGCTAATAGTTGCTAATCTTCGAGGCAAGATGGAAGCACCACTTTCCGAGAAGATTCAATTCATCGTGAGAGAGAACAACTGGCTAGATGGATTAGCCAGGGCAATGCATGAAGCTCTTGCCCGTCTTTGCGGACAGAACATCAACTTGATCCAGGGAACTCGCTTTGCGCACTACGCAAGGCGTGATTCTTGGGGAATGCCATTGGAGATGCCAAGTCACCCGGAGATGAGATGCCTAGTGGAGAACCTTGACTTCCTACTGTACAATAGGTAGAAGGAACTGGACAATGCTTGAGAGTACGCCAACCACAACCTTGCCATTTCCGCCCATAAGGCCCAGACTTTCTCACTGCTCGTCAATGATTGTCAATCACTTTGTCGTCAATGCGCAAAGAAGGATCGCACCATCCCCCGTCTTCGAAAGAAGGTGGCCGACCTTGAGAAGACCATCAAGGAGCAAGAAGCTCAGCTTGCAGCAAAATAAGAAGAGGATGAAGGTGAAGACATCCAGGGTGATATTCACTCGTACCTCAGCAATGATGATGACTACTTGGAGGATGATGCCATTGACTTCTACACCGACGATGATGACTCTGACTTCATCAATGATGAGTAGATGCACCTGATCACTATCGTAGGAAGGAGATGTATTGGTCCCATTGTATCTTAGCTCATAGAATGGTTCTTAAAACCATCTGTTTTCCTTTCATGATTATGGTGTGTGTGTTTGTATCGTGTGCTTTGAGTTAATGAATGAATGAGTTGTTAGTTTGCAAAACCTGAGTCAAACTCAAAGTTTTAGCTTTCAAACCAAAACCATAAACCTTAGAACTTTCCCTCTTACCCCTTTATCTATTTCAATCTTCAGATGACTCGTGGAAACCAAGGAGGGAGCAGCTCATCGCAGGACCTGATGCTGCACATTCTGGAGATGCTAGTTTCGGACCGCGAATCTAGTAGAGAAGAGCGCCAAGCAAATCTAACTACCCTGCAACAGATCGCTCAAATGGCCCACAATAATCAAGGCCATGGAAATTAGGATCATCATGGATCCAAACTCAAAAACTTTTAGAATACCAATCCCCCTATCTTTAGCAAGTCTGAAGACCCGCTGGATGAAGATGATTGGTTGCAAACCATGGAGAATAACCTAGAAGTAGCAGGAGTTGAAGCAAATGAGCAAGTACTGTTTGCCACCCACTATCTGGCAGGAGATGCAAGAGCATGGTGGAACAACAACCGTACAATGAACCATAGTCAAGTAATGATGTGGGAAGCTTTCAAGACCATGTTTAGCCGCACCCATGTGCCACAAGGCTTAATCACCAGAATGAGAGATGAATTCAGAGAACTGAAGCAGGGCAGGATGACTGTAGTAGAGTATCGTGACATATTTCTATCTCTCGCTAGGTATGCACCTGATGAGATCAATACTGAAGCCAAGAAGTAGGAGAGATTCCTGAATGGATTGCATGATGAGATGCAAACGGTGTTAATCAACATCCATTCTGACGATCTCGAAGAGCTAGTCAACTCTGCCATCCAGATGGAAGGAAAGATCAACCAAGACAACGACAACCGCAAGTGCAGAATGATGCACCAGAGTGGATCCAACAGTCACCAGAAGTATCGCCCCAACCCGTCTGCAGGATATGCCCCAAGGAACAACAGACCGCCAATGTCTCGTCCAAGCTACCACAACCGTAGTGGAGGAAATGTGAAGACCGGAGGAAATCACAACAACAAC
Organism: Avena eriantha; assembly: GCA_910589775.1. Classification (NCBI taxonomy): domain Eukaryota; kingdom Viridiplantae; phylum Streptophyta; class Magnoliopsida; order Poales; family Poaceae; genus Avena; species Avena eriantha. Next base: position 288,784,371 of record OU342741.1, read on the forward strand.
CCCGGCAACTCCAACAACTTCAACCGTGCACCGCCCAAGTCCAACAACAACAACACTGCCCCAAGGACTGGAAGCAATGTCGTGCCTATGGTAGCTAAAGACAAGTCTCAGATTACTTGTTTTGAGTGTGGAGTGAAGGGTCACTACTCCAATGAGTGTCCCAAGAATATTGCAGCCACTGCCAATGTGAATGCCCCAGCTCAGCAGCAGCACCGTGTTCAGCCTGGAAGGATATTTTCCCCATTGAATTCGCTCAACCGCAACGGTCATCTGTTCCACATGAATGCTGAAGAAGCCCAGGAAGCGCCAGATGTCGTGCTGGGTATGTTTTCTATTAACTCAGTATTAGCAAGAGTGTTGTTTGATTCTAGAGCATCCCACTCGTTTGTTATCGAAGAATTTGCATGCACTAGTAAGATTCATCCAACCAACTTGAAGCATGTTATGATAGTTCAAATACCCAGTTCAACCACCAAATCTAAAAAATTTGAAAGGTTGTACCTATCAGGATACATGGGATAGATTTTTATGCCAATCTAATAGTACTTGGAACCAAAGGTTTGGAAGTAGTGCTAGGAATGGATTGGATGTCGAAACATAAAGGATTGATTGACTATGCCAAGAAAGCCATCACCATGACCAGTAGCTCTGGAGTATTAGTAGAGCATATATCTGAAACCTTGCCCCGTCAATTCAAGTGCAACAAGAGTCTAGCCCTACCAACCATAGACCAAGTCCGAGTAGTCTGTGAATACCTCGACGTATTCCCAGATGAATTGCCCGGTATGCCCCCGGATCGGGATATTGAGTTCATCATTGAACTAATTCCTGGAACTGGACCCATAGCTCAGAGACCCTATAGCATGAACCCCTATGAACTAGTGGAGCTCAAGAAGCAACTTGATGCTATGCTGGCGAAAGATTTGATTCAACCAAGCGCATCGCCATGGAGATCGCACGTTCTGTTTGTCAACAAGAAGGATGGAGGTAACCGTTTGTGCATAGATTACCGGAAGCTGAATGACATCACCATCAAGAACAAGTAACCACTGCCCAAGATTGAGGATATGTTTGATCAGTTGACTGGTGCCAGCGTGTTCTCTAAGATTGATCTTAGAATTGGTTATCATCAACTCAAGATTCGTGAAACGGATATTCCAAAGGCTGCCTTTACAACCAGATATGGATTATATGAGTATACGATCATGTCTTTTGGATTAACCAATGCCCCCGCTTATTTCATGAATCTCATGAATAAGATCTTTATGAACTTACTGGATAAGTTTGTCGTTGTTTTTATCGATGATATTCTTATCTATTCCAAGTCAGAAGAAGACCATGAGCAACATCTGAGAACCATACTTGAAACCCTGAGAGAGCATCCGTTGTATGCCAAGTTCAGCAAATGTGAGTTTTGGCTGAAAGAAGTAGGATTCCTCAGACATATTGTGTCTACCGGAGGAGTCACTGCTGATCCTGCCAAGATCAAAGATGTTGAAGAATGGGAAGCCCCAACCACTCAAACCCAAGTCCGTGCATTTCTCGGATTAGCGGGATATTACCGCAAGTTCGTTGAAGGATTTTCTAGCATCGCAAGACCCATGACCCAACTGTTGAAGAAGGACAAGAAGTTTGACTGGACCGACAAATGTGAAGCAAGTTTCCAAGAGCTCAAGAAGAGATTGATTTCAGCCCCAATATTGATTATGCTAGATATCAAGAAGCCTTTTGATATATATTGTGATGCATCCAAGATTGGTCTCGGATGTGCAAGAAGGAAAAGTCATAGCATATCTGTCCCGACAACTGAAGCAGCATGAGCAAAACTACCCCACCCATGATCTTGAATTAGCAGCTATAGTTTTAGCCTTGAAGACATGGCATCATTACCTTATGGGTAATCGCTGTGAGATTTATTCAGATCACAAGAGCTTGAAGTATATTTTCACTCAAAAGGAGCTGAATATGAGGCAAAGGAGATCGATAGAGTTAATCAAGGATTATGACCTTGATATTCACTATCACCCCGGCAAAGCCAATGTGGTAGCATATTGCCATGTAGGTTAAACACCATGATCAAAGAAACCCATCCAAGTTTGCATGAAGAGTTGGAGCAGTTTAGAACTGAGCTAGTTAGCAATGGATTTTTAGCTAGCATTGAACTTCAACCCACTTTGATCATTCAGATCAAGGAAGCCCAGAAGGGAAATGCAAGTATCGACGGAATCAAATGTCGTATTGGTACAGCCAAGGTTCTGGGATTCACCGAAGATGAAGAAAGAGTTTTGTGGTACAAAGACCATATCTGTGTGCCAGCAGATTCGGAGCTGAAGCAAGTTATCATGCAGGAAGCTCATGATACCCTTTATTCTATCCAACCCGGAGGATTGAAGATGTATCAGGATTTGAAGAAGCAATTTTGGTGGCACAAGATGAAGAGAGAAATCGGAAGCTACATCGCCAAGTGTGATATCTGTCAAAGAGTCAAAGCGGAACATCAGAGACCCGCAGAACTGTTGCAACCATTGCAGATTCTGTAATGGAAATGGGATTCCGTCGGAATGGACTTTATCACTAGTTTGCCTACTTCTATTAGGGGAAATGACTCAATCTGGGTCATCATTGATAGACTGTCCAATGTAGCCCATTTTATACCTGTTAAGACAACCTACCAGAGTTCGAAGCTAGCAGAGTTGTACATTGCTAGAATTGTTAGTCTGCATGGAACCCCCAAGACCATAGTGTCAGATCGAGGAACCCAATTAACGTCGGGATTTTGGCAGAAAGTCCAAGAAGAATTGGGAACCAAGTTGAATTTCAGCACAACTTATCACCCGCAGACCGATGGACAGACTGAAAGAGTCAACCAAATCTTAGAAGATATGTTGAGAGCTTGTGTACTAGAGTATGGATCAAAATGGCAAGACTGTTTTCCTTTTGCAGAGTTCTCCTACAACAACAGTTATCAAGCCAGTTTGCAAATGGCCCCATTTGAGTTCTTATATGGAAGAAAGTGCCGTACCCCTTTGAATTGGTCGCAAGTAGGAGAGAGTCAGATTTTCAGACCCGACATCCTACGAGAAGCCGAAGAGAAGGTTCACAAAGTCCATGAGCATCTCAAGACCGCCCAATCCAGACAAAAAAGTTACGCTGACAAGAGTCGTAGAGACCTGACTTTCAATGTCGGAGATTTTGTGTATCTCAAGGTTTCGCCATTGAAGGGAACGCAACGTTTTAGTTTGAAAGGAAAGTTAGCTCCCAGATATATTGGACCCTTCAAGATTGTGAATCGCCGAGGAGAAGTATCGTTTCAACTGGAACTGCCAGAGGAGATGTCAGCCATCCATGATGTGTTCCATATCTCGTTACTTCGCAAATGCTTAGAAGTGCCGGAGAAGACCGAAGTTTTCAAGAACATCAATCACCGAGCCGTTGATATCAACAAGGATCTGACATATCGTGAAGTGCCCATCCGTATCTTGGAAGAAGCTTACAAAACCACCAGGACCAGGAGTATCAAATTTCTCAAGATCCAATGGAGTAACCATGCCGAAGAGGAAGCCACTTGGGAGCAGGAAGATTACATTAGGACTGAGTTTCCTGATCTCTTTAGTTCCTAGTTTTCTTTCTTAAATCTCGGGACGAGATTTTGTTATCATTAAAATAATTAAGAATCCATATGTGTGTTGCATTAATATAGAATTGTTTAGAATTGCCATGTTTGATTGTGCTACTGGTTCTAAAATGATTCAAAGATGAATGCCACATCATCTAGATCATTCCCAAACAAAATCAAAAGAAAAAGAAATCAAATAAGATTAATAAATGCAAATGGTCACTTTGGCCATTTTAATCCACTAGGCCACTTTAGGTGTTCCTAGAAGTCAAACTCAAATAGAAACAATTCTGGATCTTTGCACCCCTTGCTAGTACAAGTAAAGATCTACCAGGGCCCACTTTGAAATCCTACATAAACATTTAAACACGAATTTTAAATGGCATTTAAAAATGGAATCCATTTCATATGCATAGATCCCACTTTTTCAAAAACCACTCAAATGGGTTCACCTTGACAATCCCAAGCAACCACAGACTACCAAGCATAAGATCAACACACCCACCAAAAATCGTTGCAAAATTCAAAAATAAGGTTCTTGCGGCCTTTGTGTCGAACACCCTATGATCACAGATTCACCAGCCTAACTAACACGGTTTTGGTCAATGTTTTGTCGAGCCATTTGAACTTAATCCACTCCTCTGGTATCCCTAGCTCCAACCATGCCATCAACAGGCTACTCCTTAGCCTTTAGCAGCAGTGCCGCGTCACCCCGAAGCCATGCCCGCCGGTCGAGCATGGGCAGCTCGTACGAGACAGCCCGCCCTCTTCCGCCGCACCACGGAGATAGGCGTGAGAGCACCGCCGCCCACGGTCCCTTCCTCGAGCAATGCCAGCCACTGGACAACCTCAGAGCAGCCGCGCACCGAGCCTCTACACCGAGCACAACCCACGCTAGTGCACCACCCCCGACAGGCCAGCACAAGCCGCGCCTTGCCCTCAGCTCGCGTGCGCCGCTCCGCCTTAACCCTAGCACACCACCAGACATGCCCATTTCCCGCCGCACGACCAGCACCCGCCGTGAGCCGCGTCGAACACCGCTGCTCCCGCTCAGAGCGCCAGCCGCGCCCGACCAAACGCCACCGCCCCTAGCCGCGCCATTATGCCGTAGCTAACCACCAGCAGACCACGCACCGTCCGCCTACCTCACCCATGCCATTAGCACCCTGTACCATCGTCACCGACGAGCTCACTGTCGCACCTCATGGTCCCCTTGTCGACCTATAAAAGGAGGCCACCCCCAGCCTCCATTTCCACACTACCTCACTCCCCTCTCACCACTAATCCTTCCCCACCTCTCGCCGGAGCCGCTCGAGCAGTAGTTCGCCGGAATTGTGCCAGAGCTCACCGCAATAGAGGAGAAAGGAGGTCATCGATTACAACCACCCCAGGAGCCGCCACGACCACGCCTAAGACCGCCGTCGTCCACACGTTCGATCACTCCCATCACCACGTTAGCTGGAGCCCTAGAATTCAAATAAGTGTTTTTCTTATTAGACTTAATCTAGTTTCTATCTACTTATTTAAAAATCAATTCAGAAATATTTATTTAACCAAAATGCATGATTCCAATTTTGTTGGAAATATAATTAAAATCTCTATCCAAGACCGTTGGATTTATATCAATTGGAGTTAAAGATCACATATAGCAAAAATAACAAGACAGAGACTTTTCTGCATTCAAACATTTTTCAAAAATCAACCATAATAGCTTTTGAGTTGATTCCGACTCTCAAAAATGACATTTGACAATATCTATCTGAATATGTAATAATATTTAGGTTCTCATGCAGTGACATTGGACTAGTACCAAAAGAATGCTATTAGGGCATTTCTAGTCACTTTAAATCATTTAAATAATAAACTTAAACTTATTGAAATATGATCAAACATTTAAATCACATTCCCATACATTAGAATATGTGGTGATGACATGTGTCCACATGATCCCATATTTTAAATGGAGAATATTAAATCTTAATTAATTTCAATGAGTATAAATTACTTTTCTCAAATAAAATAAATGAAACTAGTTCATTAAAGCTTGTGATGATTGTGATGATGCTAGATCATCAAGTGTGTGCCTTAGTGTACTAAATAGACTATGTTAATCATTGTTTGGTGATTGTGTATTCTGTATGTATTTATAGACGCTAGTACCGACCAAGTCTACGAGGAGCAGGTTTTCTACCCCGAAGAAGAAGAGGAGAATTTCAACCACTGCACCAACCAAGGCAAGCTGGCATTATACAAGTTAACCCTTGCAAGCAATTACTTGCAAGCCTAGCACTTCAAGTAAACTGAGCAAGCTATTGTTAGCAAGCCATCACTAGATGCAAGTTAACCTAAGCAAGATGCCTTAAGCATGTTTTGGTTATACCCTTTTGATTTATACCCCTCCCAAGTTTTACTTGCAAGCTTTACTTCTTTTACTTTACCAAAGTTATTTACTTTATTTATAGGCCAAGGTATAAAACTTGGCCTATCTAGTTAGACCTAGATGTCATTCTATGGCATGAGATTGATATTAGCATTCCCCATTAGTGAACCCTATTAACCTTAGTTACTAGTGCTAAACCTAAAACTTGATCACTTTAGATGGGAATACTTGGTGAAAATGATTATGAAAACCTTGGAATGATGAGTCATTCTATTGAGATGTTTTGACATGTGTTGAGAAACACAACTGGTTTATGATGATGAAAATGTTGAGGCATGAGCCTTAGCCCTTTATAAAAACTGATGGTTGGGTTCGGATGCGATACCATTCCAATTTAACCGTACAACCAAAATACCTGAATTGGGTAAGGCTTAGCCGGAAGTTTATATGCGGGAGAGGTCTGAGCTGAGGCTACCTCTCAATGTTTTCCACCTATGCAGTGCCCAAGATGGCAGATGGCCATGGCTGGGAGGCCAAGCTCATAGGAGAGGTGCTTATACTAGGGTGTGTAATTGAAAGGTTATGATTGATTATCCGCATACTAAGTATGATGATTCAGGGTTATTCCTGATGGATGTATCGAATTTTTTGGTGAAAGTGTAGCACCTCTACAGAGTGTCAAACTATTCAAATAGCCGCGTCCGCGGTCATGGACAGTTGGAGTGGCCATACTGTCCCGTCGCCAGATGTTGTCAAAATGACTTATGAAATGAATGGTGACTTTGACTTGACCACAATAGGGTTGTGACTATGAAAACTAAGTTCCCACTTAGGTGATTTAGAACTATATTTTATCTTTCTTTGTTTCTGAACTCAGCTTAGGTTTCAAACTTAACTTTGCAAATAAACCTAGAGCTTAGCATTCCTCCTAGAACTACCTTACTTGTTAGTGATAGTTTGCGAGTACTTAAAGACTATTCATGGCTTTGTCCCTGGCTATTCCCGTGGCCAGACTATGAAGAGGACTATCCGGAGGAAGGACAGATGACGGCGATGACAACTAGGATCATCTCCCATCATCCGCATTGCCTGTGACACTGAAGATGGACCCCACTGCTACGCTTATTATTCATTACGCTGCTTGTGTGTATTAAGACTGGATCATGAGATCATTTATTCGTGTAAAACCTTATTATGGTTTGTAATGGATCATGTAATGTGATATCCAATCTGTTATGTCTCGCAAAAATGGTAATCCTGGGATTGTGATGTATGTCATAACAGGCATCTGGGATTAAAAATCCGGGTGTTGACACCTAGGAATAGGAAATGGTTTCACTATCCATTTGATTCTAGGGTTTTGATTAATGAAGTAGATATGGGTCTTGTCATGGATGCATGTATAGCTAACTAAAGGTTTCTAAATAATTCTTACCTCAATACTTCACTAAGCTTATCTTGAGATAAGGAATTCCTTTCCTAAATATACCCTATAAATCTCTCTTATCTCATTCACAAATATCACATCTTCCTGAATAAGACAATCATCTGACTCCACCATATCCATCATCATATGATGACATGGTCATGCCACTCCAACAATACTCCATCCTTACTCCTAGTATATAACTCCTCTTAATTTAACTACCATTGATACACCTATCAATGTAGCTACTGCTAACCTCATATGTTAACTTCCTTAACTTCATCTTGCAACTTCTTCCAAAGCTTGCAAGATTATAGTTCCCTCTATATCACATGTGATAACAATTCTCTAGAATAGGCATGATACTACTCCCATAATACAAGTTTGTTCTTGCATTAGCTTGGTTAAACTATTATACTTCCAACTACTCCCTAGGTTCATGTTATATACTTCAACATACTCTAGCTTGATTTCACATACTCAAGCTATATGATTCAGCTTACAAGGGTTTTGCCTAATTTTGTATCCTCACAATTTTTCTTTACCAACTGGTAATATATTCTCAAGTGACTTAAGAATAATGACCATCAACCTTGGATCAAGCTTGGCTTAGGCTTCTAATTGTCTGATCAAGATCTATACTCAATCAAGTAGGATACTTGTACTGGGCTCTCACTGTAGGCTTATCTTGTTAAGCAAGATTACTCTAAGCTTATATCTACTTGGCTTAACAAGATTATTATTTGATACACAATTACTACTAGCTTTCTCAGGGCTCCTCAACTACTAGCTTAACTCTTGGTTTTAAGTACTTCTTCTAGTTAACTCAGGAGTGAGTTGACTCTTCCATCATCAAATGGTTTGATCACCACTAAGGATCTCATTTCCTTGATTATGGCATACTTCACCATAGCTAGTTCCTCCTTCTAATTAATTTACTTAAAATATTTGAAAGGTTAATATGATAGGCCAAAGCTAAAGGTTAACAAGTATATCAAGGTTTAGTTATGGGGTTTCATTACCTAAGTTATACCCTTAACTTGGTATTTAGGGTTTGTTGTCGGTAATACCTTGATATCAGCTTTTAGAATATTAAGTATCCATCCTTGAGTTGTGGTATGGAATACCATGTAATGATCTCTAGAAGATAAAGTACTCCTTATTAAGTAGGGTGTGGTGACTTAGTTTTATTACATTTGATCTACCCTTAGATCAAATTATATTATCCAAAGATAAGGTTTTAGCAAAGGTCATATTGAAACTTATCGCAATCAACTTGATGATCTACTTTAGTTCCACCAAGTAAGAGAAGCTTCAATCACTTTGACAAGTTTTATTTGAATGGGCGAAAATTATCCGAATTTTGTATGCATGAATGCAATGCACACACCTGTGTTCAGCTTATTTCTAAGCTCTAATGCTGGGTAGTTACAGACTCTCCCCCTTAAAATATACTTCGTCCCCGAAGTTCGTACTCTCTTAAGTTTCGGTATGAGCTATTGACTTGTATGGATCACGACATTTCTCAAAATCCATTGTAATCACAATTGGAGATAAGTGTGATATCCCGTATTGATACGTCCAAAACGTATCTACTTTCCTGAACACTTTTGCTGTTGTTTTTCCTCTAAACTTGTGTGAATTGGATGCAACTAACACGAACTTACGCTGTTTTCAGCAGAATTACCTTGGTGTCTAGCTTTTGTGCAGAAAATCAACTATTAGGAAAAATCCCGGAAAATATGCCAAAAATCCTATTTCACCAAAAGACTCACGGAGCCAGAATACGAGACGGAGTGGGCTGGGGCCTGGCCACACCACCTGGCCACGCGGGCCAGGCCTGGCCACGCGGGCCAGGCCTGGCCACGCCAGGGGGTGGTCTGACCGCCCTAGACACCCCCTCGGTCTCTCTCTTCGCCTATAAGTTGCCTTCTGACCTAAAAACTCAAGGGGGTTCAACGTTTTTCCAGAAGGAGTTCCACTCTGCCGCCACCACCAGATTCTTACAAGCTGCAGGGATTCTTGATGATTTCTTGCTACTGATTCAGAGGGTTGGTTTAACCTCATACATGCAAGATGAGAGTGAGCAATACGTTGTGCTCACCAAAACTTTTGTTGAGAGTTTCGTTTTCACTAACACCCCCTATCAGTCAACTGTCTCTTTCAGAAATTATAATCTGCCTTTTACCATGCCATTGGAAAGATTTTGCAACATTATAGGTGTAGGCATCGCAGGGACCGTGAAGAAGATTCAAGGGCGACCCGCTGATTTGCTGGAGCTCTATCGGGGTGTGACCAATGACGACAACCGCGTAGCTCAGCGCGGAAAGATAAGGAACATCCAACTCCCTGCTCTTAGATACTTTGCCTACTATCTTGCTACGAGCGTTCTTGGTAGGGAGACCACGAGTAATATCTCCAATTATCATTTGGCCTTCCTCGCTGCTGCGCTTAACATTGATACTCGGTACAATCTTGGCTCTCTTATTGCTCGCCGCCTAGCTGCTAGGGGGCTTATTTATGGGGGCATCATCGCTTCACGTATGGTCAATGCATTAGAGCTTTCGGTGGATCCCAATGATACTATATTGGCACCACAAAGGCTTGACCTTGCTGCCATTAAAACACATCACTTTGTCACTGCTAGCCTAAGCCATGCCTAATCATGGTGGAAACTTGCAGCATAACCATAATGAGCATTCTATGAAGCATCCTCCATAAAAATCTATGCACATAGTAAATAAAAAGATCGTTGAGATGCTCATTGTCTGCTTGCCTTGTCATTTTGATTATGGGATAGCTCCTGTATCATGTGCAAGGGGTACCCCGTTGGCGGTTCTCTATGATATATATGTACTTACAATGACAAGAGCTTACTTGTGACTGAAGTTGAGTAGCATGAGGTTCGGTATTTGTAAGTAAGGGGCATGAGACTTTGATTTATAACTTGTCAAGCATATCCTCTTAGTTGTGTCACTTTAATCTTAACCACTTAAAGATGCTTATGATAGGGGCAATGAGAGCTCAAAGCTAACGAGTGCCATACTTTCAGCATTTGGAAGCCTTTCAAACTTTTCAAAACCTGTTCATTTTCTTGTTGAGTCTCGACACATTCTTTGAGCACTTTCTTCAGAGCATGGTTGTCATTCTTAGTGTAATGTGCTTGTCTCAAAACTTGATTAATTGTGTTATGATTTTGATGCTTGTATCTTTGATATCATTACTTCTAGTTTTCACTTGAACTTCAGAGGTGCCTTAGCATCTATGGTTGCTCTACAATCAAAGGCAAGCGAGATACCACTCTATCATACCTTGTTATGAGCATTGCAATATTGCTTATGTTTATGTTTCATGCTACTTATTATTTTTGAGTTGGAATCTCTTCATAGCTTGCAATGACTATTAAGTAAACTCAGTAGCATACTCCTCATTATGAATTGCCTAAGTAGTTGATCACACGCTGAGAATATATACATCATATGAAGCAAATGTGTTCGTGAAAGTTTCTTTTATCGCACGCAGTTTTCAACTGAATTGCTTGAGGACAAGCAATAAGCTAAGCTTGGGGGGAGTTGATACGTCCAAAACGTATCTACTTTCCCGAACACTTTTGTTGTTCTTTTTCCTCTAAACTTGTGTGAATTGGATGCAACTAACACGGACTGACGATGTTTTCAGCAGAATTACCTTGGTGTCTAGTTTTTGTGCAGAAAATCAACTATTAGGAAAAATCCCGGAAAATATGCCAAAAATCCTATTTCACCAAAAGACTCACGGAGCCAAAATATGAGACGGAGTAGGGCTGCGGCCTGGCCACACCACCTGGCCGTGTGGGCTAGGCCTGGCCGCGCCAGGGGGTGGTCCGGCCGCCCCAGACACCCCCTCGGTCTCCCTCTTCGCCTATAAGTTGCCTTCTGACCTAAAAACTCAGGGGGGTTCGACATTTTTCCAGAAGGAGTTCCGCTCTGCCGCCACCACTAGATTCCACGAAACAGCACCAGAAACTCCATTCTGGCACCCTGCCGGGACGGGGAATTGGAGGAGATCATCGCCATCATCATCACCATCGCTTCTCCATCGACCATCCATGTTTCCCCCATCTATGAGTGAGTAATCCCCCACTATAGTCTATGGGGATGGTAGGGATTGGATGAGATCGTTCATGTAATGGCATCAGATTGTTACGGCATGGTTCCTAGTATCTACTACTAGTGCTTTTTGACTTTGTTGCGACTTGTTATGCTTAATGAATGTCACTAGGGCCTGAGTGCCATGATTTCAGATCTGAACATGTTATTGATTCATTATGATAGTATTGTTTTTGGTCTTACCTGCAAGTTGTATACACACGTTGTTGTCCGGAACCAATGGACCCGAAGTGACAGCAATCGGGATAACCAGAGGGAATGGCTTTGATATGAGTATCACATGTGTTCACGGAGTGTTAATGCTTTGCTTCGGTGCTCTATTAAAAGGAGCATCTTAATTGCCAGTAGTTCCCTTGAGGCCCCGCTGCAAACGGGCTGGCAGGACAAAAGATGATGTGCAAGTTCTCATTGCGAGCACGTATGACTATGTATGGAACACATGCCTATGATTATCTAGTACTTGGATGCTTTATCTTATTTATCTGCAATTGCCCTATGTTCTGATTGCCATGTGAATTATCTTGTCCATGCAACGCCCGTCCATCCATCCCTATGCCTACCGAGCTTTAATCCTATTGTTTACTGCAATTATTAGTACTGCCTTTACTTTTACTACTGGTATTACTTTACTATTCCTACTACAAAACGGTTGCTACTGATAAACTGTTGTGAGCAAGATTGTTTCCAGGTGCAGCTGAATTGACAACTCAGTTGTTAAGGCTTATAAATATTCTTTGGCTCCCCTTGTGTCGAATCAATAAATTGGGTTTCACTTCCCTTGAAAATACTACGATACACCCCCTATACTTGTGGGTCATCACGTATCCACATCTTTTTCCTCGAATTCTCTTCATACTTGACAATATCCACTATTAGTTCTAATTTATCCTACATTTTCTTCTATTATAACCTCTTGTATTATGACCTTACATTCCTACTTAAACTTGGTTGTGGACACATTTTGTCCCTTCTATTATGATTTTCCTACTACTATATACTAGACTATTTTAGTAGGCTCTCCTCCTTCTTAAGGACAACTTACCAGCTGTTTCTTTTAGAACTAGTCTACTAGGTTTAATTTATTATATCTCATTTGATCTTTTATCCGAACATACTCTCGGAAATACTTTATAATGGTGGCTTCTTGTAACCTTATGATAATAAGGCTTAATCTCATCATGACTCGGTACTTCTTCTCCAACCTTTAGTCAGAAAATTTGGGCAACAACACTTCAGTGTGTATTGGTTACTCTCCCCCTTGGGGTTTTCTAATGGTCTCCAATCTACAGGTATAATACCCATTGGTTAAAGTATTGGTCTCTGCCCAGCTTATATCTTACCTATATAAGGTCTCACGGAAGAAGCTGCAGTACACCCACAAATTTGTGGATCTCTGGAATGAATCTTCCGACATTACTTGACTTAATCTTTACCTTCTGGATATTTTCGCTTTGGTAAGCCTGATTTTGAGCAGCGTCTTGAAAGACGATCTTTAATTTCATACTTCCATAGGTCTAACTTAACTTAGGCCAAGTTTTATACTTTTTAAATTACAAAAAAATGGCCTACTTCACTACACCACTAGGCTACCAGCTACGGATACCAGCTGCGAATCCTCCTCGGTGCATGGATTACCCTATAGGTTTTCGACTTACTATTGGCATTCTCTCCGAGTTGTCAGAGCTTGAATACCACTCTTATTCCAAAGACTTCTTCTTTTGATGGATTCATGATATTTCCATAAACTTGGGATGACTACTTTATTAGCTTCTAAGTAACACCACCCACTTTTAGTGAACTTTAATTCCTCTTATGTTGCTCCACCGCCTTTTCAACACTACTATTCCTTCTTATTGCCAGCTCATAGTGAGTTGGAATTGATCCATCCCTCAAAATAGTGTTGATAAACCTTACATTTGGCTTCCTTCTTCGTGCAAGTCTTCATCTTGATTTTCGAAACTCGTCACTCCCTTACACAAATTCCCATTTCTATCTAGGTCTATAACATCAAGTAATAACTTGATGATGCACATGCATTTGCACACCAAGCCAAACTTCATGCACAGATCTAGTCAATCAAGAAGATCCAAGAAAAACCAAGAAATACTCAAACATATACCATGTATTAAACATATGTCTTCAAAATTTTACAACTCCCGCGGTATACTACCTCCTTATATTACAAGGGATTTCTTGCTCATGTGAGCATATTCTCACTTATTCTAGCAAGCCTCTCAAGCACTACAATACGCATTACCCAATATAAACATTATTCAATCACGCTACTTTATGGATTACTTCCATTCTTACTCTCTTCACTCACTTCCGTGCTTCTAGAATCTTCGTCCATGATGGCACGAAGTTCAACAACTGCCTTCTGGTGCATCAGAACATCCAATAGGTGCGTAACCTTGAGTAGAAGTACCAAGAGTGAGATTAGCCATTGAGAAATGATTATCAAACTCATTACCTTCTTCAGTATTCTTCTATCCTCCTCCGAGCGCATCTTTAAAGTAAGAGGTATTATTTGCTTTTTCCACAATCCAGTCATACATATTGGTGTAGTAACTACCAGGACACTCTTCCAGCTCAATGGGAATATTATTACCCCCATATGGTCCATATGATTCTATAGTATTATAACTGGTTTCTACTCCCTTACCCAGCTCACGAGGTATAGCTTGTACCATGACTTCATCATAAGACTGGCCTTCCCATCCAGTATTGTCTCCAACGACATTATTGAGGTTGGGTGCATTCGATATTCTCTGTTCCTCCTCGTATTTGGTCCATGGGTCTACTGGTTTCTGAGGTTCGACTAGGTAATAGGCATAGGCTTCAGAGTGTGGGTCATTAAACTCTATTTCTTCAAACACCTCCCCTGAAAAGACTGGCTTCTGGTGCTTTGCATCTTTAACTAACTTCTTTCTACGTTCCACAGCCTTTGCAGGATCAGTGAATTCCTCAATGATCGTGTCCAACTCTTGAACTAGCACTTGGTGAGTGTTAAGAAACATGTCCAGTAAAGACTTATAACGATCCATATACTCTATTGCCAGAGTAGGTTTGGTCCTTACCAGAGCAGAATGATCTAACTCTGGATCAGAACTAGGAGTTTCGTGAGGTATAGCAGTATAGGTAGTACCTTCCAGTGCCTTGGAATTCTGTTCTCTTATCTTGGTTATGGCTGCTACTACTGCAATCTGATAGGCTGTTGCCATACATCTTGCTTCTCCCGATGACATTTCTCCATGCACTCCCAACTTCTTGGCTAACATGATCAGGATACGGTACTTGGCCAATATCCGTCCGTCATGGAAACTTTAAACTTTGATCTGAAGTCGAGACTCACAATCCAGACTCCATAGAAGTTGTCTTAGAGTGATTGTCCAGGCATCTTTATAATCATCTATGGTCTTGTTCAACACTTGAACATTCTGAGGTGGATACCTAGGTGCCATTCTTGTAATGTAGATAAGAAATTATCATCAGTCATCTTGAGTTAAAACTCATGGTACTCATTTAAAATTGCATAATAAAGTCATCGCACTAGCGACATGACGAGATTATTCCCAATTGAATATCCATCATATTTCTAGAGAACTCTTTATGGTTGTTAACATCCTTCCTATAGGTTCTACCCATTTACTAGGTTTACCAACCTAAGGTCAAAGCATATGCTCTGATAGCAGCTGCGGTGACCCAGTATACCACTGCATGATGTAGTACACTATAGTCGTTGACATAACACCAATGAAACACCGTTCACTAGTATTACATCCCTTAGAGTGGTACAACAGAAACACACCAGGTCCAATACATGACTATAGATTCCAACTCGACTCTTTACAAAATATCCAGAGAACACTCTAGGTTAAAAAGAGAGAAAGAAACTTCTTACAAAGAAGAACCAGAATAATAACTCAGAACTATCTAGTAACTATGACTAATATCTAAACTATTTGGCTTGCCATTGCTGCTATTGCAATGCTCTACAAAAGTAGGTTTTATGGCTAGAGAATCTACTTCTATCTACTTAAGAACCTTGTCTTCCCTTCAGCTGATGTATACGTTGACTCCATTTACTTTATTGAAGAACTTGAGATGTCGATGATGGTTTCTTGAGCAGAAATTGTTGTTGACGTTGTCTTCAACGGCTGAGAATCTAGCAAAGGTTAAGAAGATACGGTTGAGTACGAGCGTACTCAGCAAGTTCATTAAAAAGGAGTGTATGATGCACTATCTCTACAGCCACAGACCATAGGTCGTAGGCAATGCAGGTTTTCGTAAACATTTCTTCAGAGGTTGCTTTTATTCTGAAAACTTTGTCCGACAGCCTTCACAGGTTGACCAGAACCTTCGTGGGATTCCTTTCCTGCCGCGTTTGTAGCTCCTTCCCGTGACAGGGAGTAACATGTCACAATTCTTACACTCTACAGGGGTGTGTCACTTTTTCCATGAGAGATCAACTCCTTCTTGCACAACCGGGCGATCTTTCCCATCTACAATTCCTTGATGTGGGGCCTAGTAGGTGATCCAAGCCTATCACTGCCCTCTCCACGGCCCCATATGTCGGCACGATCCTCCGAGGCTGACTACACCTTCGTTAAGCCCCCTTTTTGGGCAAGCTACAACCCTGGTGAGTTCCCGAAGACTCTATGAGCTAGTGATGCCCCTGGTAAGCTCTATAAAGGTCTGACTATACCTCCAGCAGCCACTCATAGATAATCTAGACACCAAAATCATGGGGCCTAAGGGTGCCCACCCATATGCTGGATCCACACAAGGAATCACAGCGTCACGATAAGGTCATCTTGCCTCCATATGAAAGGAAGAAGATACAACTAACTTCTCTGTCTCATTCCAAATATCATGGTTAACGCGTAATATACGGTGTTAGAATCACTAGCAACATTGGTTGTTAAGTCCTAGATATTAAGTTCCTTTACCAATGGAACTGTATCAGTAGATTATTACCACTTTGTAAATAATCCATAATCATATTATTATGAAAATAGTTTTTTCCGTCCTTTTTTAACTGCAGGTGATGACAACATTTGAGTTACAAGCATTTGATAGAAAATAATCAAAGGACATGAGCAAGTTGTGAACTTGCCTTTTGTGATTGCAAGATGATGCACTCACGGTCTTCAATACAATAGAAGATCCAAATTATGTAGACAACATCATTGGTCCGGTAAGGATTAATGTTTAAAGAATCAAAATGCAGTGATGCATAAGTAATGTAATGCAATTTGATAAACGCGAATCTCCGGACTAATCGTATTTGAGCTAGGGTTTGGAACTGGTGATGAGTTCTTAGAATGTGTTTCACTTTTATATCAGCTTCACACTTGTGCTTCTTATTAAGGATTATGAGAGTGTGTGAAACAATATGTAGACATAACAAATAGTATGCGATACTAAAGCATTCAAATGGAGCATGGTATCTGAAAGATTTCTTAATCAAGATTAAGATTTAATTAGAGCTTTTAAAGAAGTGTTCATGGATTACTTTTAATGTCTCTTAAAAGAATAACCTTTGAGAAAAACAATACTATCTTAAACAATCATAGGATAGGTGTTTTATTAAAGTTATAAGCGAGTAGAGTTACTTTAACGTTAATTAAGAGTGGTAACACTTCAATTTGAGGCATATTCTCTTAACATTATAGTTGAATAGAATTCTTTATTTACTTACAGATGAATGGGTATGACTCATAATGTGGAAACTTAACCACGCATGAATTATCTTGAGATGCACTTATCAACTTGTGAGTGAAATAATAGTAAAGGTTTTAATAAGTCAAAATATTATTATTGAGGATTTTATAATTGATAAACTATTTTTGGAGAGAAAGATTTACTTAATTCTCAATGGTAGTTTTAGTAAGTTTAACTTAAAATGGTTAGCCTTATGTTATCTTTCATTAAACATTATTTGAACTTGTTATTACATTTTTAGTGAAGTAAAGGTTTATATATTTTTAATGAATTAACCTAAAAGAAAAAGGTTTCAAAACGATTTATCAGACCTTTACCTTTTATTTTACTTCAAAAGTAAGAGTTGACATTTTTATGTGTAGAATTTATTTTTGTGATCGTTTTGGTATATTATAAGTATTTTTGTGATTTTTAAATAATAAGAAATGATTTTTACAATTTTTATCACTTTTTAAATACTAAATAAATAATAAATATTAGTTAAGTGATATAATATTACAAGTTTATAATTTTACATTTTATTTTTTATTTTTCCAAGAATTATAGTATATTATTTATATTTTTCTTATTTACCAAACTTAAAATATGAATTTTCAAAGTATTATCACTTATAAAATCTTTATTAAATAATAATTATTTAAATAGTTAACGTAACAATGTTTGATAATAAATTTAATTATATATTTTATTTTTCTAAGCATTTTGATATATTATATACATTTTTATGAATTATAAAACAAAAGATATAGAATTAACAAGATTTAATTCTTTTATTAAATTTCTGAAAATTATATTTATATCTAAACTTATTTTGTTTTATCTATGTACTAACAGAGAAATCTTTTTACAGCAAGACTATTCCTAGCCAGAGACACTGACTAGTGGGGTCGGAGACACGTTGACACACCACGTTGGCGAAAACCAGACAAACCACTTCTGTTACTAATCCTATTTCTACCCAGGCTCAATGACAAGCGAGTCTGGGCCACGTCAGCATGCCATGTGAGCGTGGACTGGTTCAAACCTGCTGACTAAGCTAGGGTGACTCAAGTGTGATTACACTGTGACGTCAGCGCTGGCCGGAACTCACTGTCGAGCAAGGATCGGTCGATCTGGAGCTCGCGGGGCAGAACTGAGGGCGCTACGCGATAGAGCAGAGCAAGGCAAACTTGGGAGTGGTGTCGCCACCCCGTTTTGGTCACCGGAGGTACTCTGGCGACCAACCTCTGCGGCAGCCGACAACAACATACGACGCGGTGACGCTCTAGAGCGAAAAGAAGAGATTGAAGAGGTGCTTGAGCACCGTTGGCTCACCAGGATGCTCATGGGATGGTTGGCGAGGCGTGAGGAACACCGGTGATGGTGAATCGCCGGTAACGGCCACGGTGGGCGACGATACTCCAGGCTCGATTCCTCGTCGCTCGTGACACGCCTGCCCATGATAGTTGCCGGAGACGAACGAGGAGACGACAGCGTTTATAGTGGTGGCTATGGCTAAGCGAGAGGTGGTCGGAACTGGCCGGAACGACAAACTCTGACGAGCTAGGGTTTCGGGTGAGGAAGAGGGATAGTGGTAGAGAGCAAGAGAGCGGATAAGATCGGTATGAGAAGATAGAGGAGGATGCGGCGGTCTTATCTACACCTCTTAGGGGCATGCTGACGCCGGCGAACGGTATCGAGCACCACCACGCAGGTGTCTGTGTGCGTGAGGATGACGACCATGGTCGTTTTTGCAAAAAAAAACCCTATGTTTCTTAGAATCTAACCCGCGGTCCTTCCTTTGGTCCCACTCGTCAGTCAGAGAATTGGGGATGACCTAGGCTGGTGTTGGGCTGCTGTTGGGCCGGTGAGGCAGTAGATAGGTAGAGAGGAAATGGGCCTCGAGCCAGATTTGGTCTACTCTGTATTTTTTTCTGTTTCTACTTCTTTTCTTTATTCTATTTTATCATTTTCTTTCCAATTTGATTTCTACAAAAGTTTTAAGATGTCTAGAAATTTTGTAAGACATTGATAAATGATAGAGGTGAATTACAACCCATTTCTCTATATTTCTTGTTGTGTATTTAAAATATGTTATTATATGAAGGTTTATTTATTTATTAAAGTACTAGTAAAAATACCCGTGCGCTGCACCGAGCGAAAAAAAACTAAAATGGTCTAGCGAACCATCTCAATTACCCTTCTCCTTTTTGCTACCATTGTCGGTTGTGGTGATGTTTCTTCTATTCATGACAGACATGTTCATTCCTAAAAAGATTAGTTTGCTTGCCCCTTGCTTCACAGACGTGTAACGATGCTGGGAGTCATCCCTATGTCACTTAAACTTTGTACATGCTTCATTCTCACACTATAATTCTGTGAAGTTTTTATGATGGTGGGAAACAACGGTGTTCTGATTTACACTTAGTGTTGTGGAAACAAGGTTGTTAAGTAAACATACCACCTTGGATAAATTTTTATTTGGTATCTCCTTTTTCTATTTTATTTTCTGCAAAAGAGAAAAACTAATTAAAAAAGAAAATGTTTCAGAGAGGAGAAAGAGTAGCCAGCCACTAACCCAGTCTGAGCTGACTGTCCCCGCTAGCTAGAGGCCCAGCTGCCAGTCCCTCTCTCCCTTCTTTGTTCCTGGACCAGCGCCGAACCATCTGCAGCCCACATAACCACAGCCAGGAAGCTAATGGAGTATCTATACGAGCACAAACTGCACCACAAGCTACTGGGTTTTGTATGTTCTCTGCTGATAGCGGTGTTGTCTTCTTGTTTAAAATATAGTCATTTGTTGCTAAATTTTTCAGAGTGGAACAACACTAAAATAGTAAGACTGAAGAATCAGAGGATAAGTCATCAAATTTGTGTAGTCTCTCATGTTTACTCTGAATTATGGCGATATATATCGATATTCCCTTGCATTCAGTATGCATATGTTGTTGCACATGCTATCTCTTATGGGAGTCCTTGTATATTACCATTCTTTCAGGTCAATCCTCTCGCCGCAGCGTGGTGGCCTCCTGGGTCTGCCACGATGTCGATGCTCAGGTCTAGCTTCGCTGCCTCAAGCTGCAAAACTAACCGTCCATCTTTTGGAGTTAGATTCGTTGTTGATTTTTTAACAAACTGCACAGTGTATTTGGACCTCGCTCCCTCTACATTCCACCAAGCCTCAATCATTCCCATTACCCCGTCTTGCCGTGCACTGCTAGGTGATTAATTGCCTCCAAAGCCGGGCAGAGATGGGAGCTGAGCGTCTGCTACGGTGCTACCCATATGTTAGCTGCCATGTTACTTTGGCGTTCAGACTTCCTCTGTAGGATAACCATAGGAACATCTTGTAACGGTGAGGCAATGCTCTCCTATCCAAGCGTGTGATGTGCTAAACCTGCCAAAAACTAAATGGTCTCCTAAAACAATGCAACTAAACCTACATCGGAAAACAGCACAACGATCCATAATTTGTAACTGCTGCCTGCCGCTTGTGCCTGCTCATTCAGAAAACTTCAGAAGTACGTTCTGCCTGCTTGTGTGTACTAATCCATAGATATGCAACGACTTGTCCTGTCCCGCTACAACAGCACAACCGCCACCCTACCACCATAAGCAGCTTCTCCTCCATGTTCTTCGCATGTGGCCGCCAGGAGCATCGAGTTGGGCGGAAGAGGACGCTAGGCGGAGATTGCGGGCGTGCTGTTTGTTGGTTCCAGAAGTCGAAGATGGTCTTCCTGAATTTCTTCATGTGCTCGACCTGCAGCTAGATGGCCGTCGCGGTTGGCGCTGGGGAGCATGGACGTGAGTCCCTTGTAGCGCGATGCACACGGAACAGTGTCTGTGCAGATCCATTTAGACCACCACGCACCACGCACCATGCCTCCCTCGGTGACAGTGCCGCCGCTTGGGGCATCATTCTTGCCGTTGTCTTGCCATCCGAAACCCGAACTTGATCTCAACTTCATAGTTTGTACACCTAGACCTGGTGCTGGTTGGGGTACGTACGAATCTGTGTCAAACTCTGGTCGTAGATCGTCCCGGGCTTCTGGTTCTCGTTGAAGAGCGTGAAGAGTTACACATAGATGTTGGCGATAGGGCGTCGCCGGTGACTGCGTTTCCGCTGAACACGCGGCCTTGGGTGTTGTGCTTTCTTCCTCCCGATCGACCACGATCTACGCTACCGGAGACGGGCGAGTCAGTGGAGCTACCAATCGAGGTAGATGACAAATCTTGGTTCTCTCAACACCATGGTGGTAGCACGACGGTGCACTCGCCCCTCTGGCTTGAGGGAGACCGAGGAGTGCATGCCGTGCTCGAGGGTGGCCGGTGCTACTTGTGCGCCTTGTAGAGCTGCCACACCAAAGACACGCAGCCGGCAGGGTGCGATGATGAACTATCAGATCAGGCCGGACTTTGATGAGATCCCGGTTAGGATAAGAACTGCATGTTGGCAAATTGACCAATAACTGCTCTTGATGGTCGAGATTAGGGCTTTCGTCATGGTCGATCCGAAGTCGTGGTTTCCTATATATGGAACCCGAGGCTTGGAGTTTGTAACGCGCTCGCTTTGCCTATATACGGAAACACACGAAGCCACGATCGAGGTGGGTACATATGAAGGCGCCCACACGAACGGTTGAAGGCCTAAAGAGTCGGACGAAGAGAGAAACGTTAGCCTTTTTATTATTAGGTATAGAAATATAACTTAGGGTTTTAGGGTTTACTTCCTATCAGAAAATCTAATAGAAATGACTTGTATTACCACTAAAAGAAGGCATGGAATATATATATATATTTAACCTCTTTTAACTACCACATTAGATGTTGGTTTAAATCGTGAGTTTATAATATGGTGATTTGAATCCCAGGGTTCTCCTTGATTGGTGATTTCACCAAATCCAATTCTACTTGATTTGTAGAGTTTATAATTACCACAGAACACTTTCCTAATGTGATCTTGATGATTCTATGAGACTAGGTTCTCATTAGGGTTTAAGGCAATCAGATGGACAATGTTTTCTTCTATAAACACTCATCTGGAAGCTTTAATTGCCCAAGAGGTATTGTTTAATGGTTACCTAGGAATAGGAAATGGTTTCCCTATCCATTTAATTCTAGGGTTTTGATTAATGAAGTAGATATGGGTCTTGTCATGGCTGCATGTATAGCTAGCTAAAGGTTTCTAAAGAATTCTTACCTCAATAGTTCACTAAATCTTCAGATAAGGAATTCCTTTCCTAAATATACCCTATAAATCTCTCTTATCTCATTTACAAATATCACATCTTCCTGAATAAGACATCATCTGACTCCACCATATCCATCCTCATATGATGACATGGTCATGCCACTCCAACAATACTCCATCCTTACTCCTAGTATATAACTCCTCTTAATTTAACTACCATTGATACACCTATCAATGTAGCTACTGCTAACTTCATATGTTAACTTCCTTAACTTCATCTTGCAACTTCTTCCAAAGCTTGCAAGATTATAGTTCCCTCTATATATCACATGTGATAACAATTCTCTAGAATAGGCATGATACTACTCCCATAATACAAGTTTGTTCTTGCATTAGCTTGGTTAAACTATTATACTTCCAACTACTCCCTAGGTTCATGTTATATACTTCAACATACTCTAGCTTTACTTCTCATAATCAAGCTAGATGATTCGGCTTCCAAGGGTTTTGCCTAATTTTGTATCCTCACAATTTTTCTTTACCAACTGGTAATATATTCTCAAGTGACTTAAGAATAATGACCATCAACCTTGGATCAAGCTTGGCTTAGGCTTCTAATTGTCTGATCAAGATCTATACTCAATCAAGTAGTATACTTGTACTGGGATCTCACTATAGGCTTATCTTGTTAAGCAAGATTACTCTAAGCTTATATCTACTTGGCTTAACAAGATTATTATTTGATACACAATTACTACTAGATTTCTCAGGGCTCCTCACTACTAGCTTAACTCTTGGTTTTAAGTACTTCTTCTAGTTAACTCAGGAGTGAGTTGACTCTTCCATCATCAAATGGTTTGATCACCACTAAGGATCTCATTTCCTTGATTATGGCATACTTCACCATAGCTAGTTCCTCCTTCTAATTAATTTACTAAAAATCTTTGAAAGGTTAATATGATAGGCCAAAGCTAAAGGTTAACAAGTATATCAAGGTTTAGTTATGGGGTTTCATTACCTAAGTTATACCCTTAACTTGCTATTCAGGGTTTGTTGTAGGTAATACATTGATATCAGCTTTTAGAATATTAAGTATTCATCCTTGAGTTGTGGTATGGAATACCATGTAATGACCTCTAGAAGATCAAGTACTCCTTATTAAGTAGGGTGTGGTGACTTAGTTTTATTACATTTGATCTACCCTTAGATCAAATTATATTATCCAAAGATAAGGTTTTAGCAAAGGTCATATTGAAACTTATCACAATCAACTTGATGATTTACTTTAGTCCCACCAAGTTAAGATAAGCTTCAATAACTTTGACAAGTTATTATTTAAATGGGCGAAAATTATCCGAATTTTGTATGCATGAATGCAATGCACACACCTATGTTCAGCTTATTTCTAAGCTCTAATGCTGGGGTGTTATAATCCCCTAGTGTCACTGCATGTGTTTTCTTTTCATTAACCACAGCTAGAGTCATTGCATGTGTGTTCTTTTCACAAACCACATATGGATCCACAAGAGTTCATTGCATGTCTGTTCTTTTCACAAACCACATATGCATCCATCAAAATTCATTGCATGTTTGTTCTTTTCATAAACCACATATGGATCCCCGGTGTCATTGAAATGTGTGTTCTTTTCAAAAACCACATATGGATCCCCTAGTGTCACTACATGTGTGTTCTTTTCACAAACCACATATGGATCCACCAAAGTGATTGCATGTGTGTTCTTTCAATAAACCACAGCTAGAGCCATTGCATCTCTGTTCTTTTCATTAACCATGGATAGAGTCATTGCATGCCTGTTCTTTTCACAAACCACATATGGATCCACCAGAGTTCATTGCATGTGTGTTCTTTTCACAAACCACATATGGATCCACCAGTGTTCATTGCATGTGTGTTCTTTCCACAAACCTCATATGGATCCACCAGTTTCACTGCATGTGTGTTCTTCTGATAAACCACATATGGATCCTAACCTTAGGAGAGCCCTAACCTTAGCCCCCCCAATGGTGGTCGTTAGATCGAGTCTTCTAGAAGGCACGCCCTAACACAATTGTTCTGCATGACGATTGTTACATACCGGTCGATTGGGGCGCTTGGAAGATTGTGATGGTCTTCGTGAGAGCGATCCGCGAGTAGGCTGATCTACGACATGATTAGCCATCCTTGTTTCCAGCTTGTTCTGGACAAACTGGCAACACCGAGCGCTCCCCTTTTGTGAGCGTCACGACTCATGAGTTCAGTGGGCCATATGCCAGTGTCACATCCCCTTTACTTGTCTTCCTCCCCGTACTTCTCTTCCTTCCCCTCGAAGCCACTTCCCTACTTCTCTCCCATCCTGCCGTAGCCGCAAGCCGATGGTGCCTCTAGCTATCTCTCCTGCAGCCACCCCAGTCCCCCACCCCCCTCTCTCCATGGGTTCAAAGGGAGACGATGAGGAAACCCGTCGTGACGACAGGGACGGTGATTTCGATGTGAGTCATCTCATCTCTATCTCTATTATCTATGGCCAGTTGTCTATTTTGAGCTAGATCTACTTTGTTTACTCATGCGCGTATGATGTGTTAGGCCAACCAGACATTGTACGACTCTGACTATTATGGTTTAGCAGATGAAGACAGTCCTGCGCTATGTAAACATAGATATGTGCCTGCTAAATTTGTAGCGTTCGAAGGACGAAACGCAGGTAGGAGGTTTTTATGGTGTCAAGGACATCGTGCAATGATGCAAGGCAGAAGTTGCGGTGTTGTAAAATGGGTAGATCCAGAGTGGCCCAAATCGATGCAGAAAAAACTAGACAAACTATGGGATATGACTATTGAGTTGAAAGAATCCATAGTCAGATCACTTCTTTACAGTGTTGAGATGAAGCTATGGGACCCAGTTGACACGACCAAGCTTAACCGAGATCTCAGGAGGGTGCAAGACAAGGTTAGCAAAGTCGAGAAGGAGAGGGACGTGGCGTTGGCCCTAAAGGCTAAAGCAGAGCAAGAACTGACTCAAGCAAGGAATGATCTTCACCGGGCCAAAGTCCTACAGTTCACAACTACGAGTATTGACAAGTGCCTGAGGAAAAATGCAGAGAAACAATTGAAGTTGTGCAAGGAAGATGCTAAAAGGAAGGAGCAGACGATTCGATCCTTGCTCTCGCAGGAAGATGAGCATCGGGCTAAGATTAGGAAGATCAAGGAGATGTGTGATAACTAGTTCTATTTAGCTTGAGCTCCGTGCTTTTTTAAGTTGTAATAGTAGTACTTGTTGACCTAGCGGTCTGAACTAGTGGTCCCGGAGTCCCGGGAGAAAAAAATTGGTCGCCCGTTAATCTGTCTTAACCCTGCATTACTTCCTTTTGTCTGATCATGGTGGTATTCTGGCATTGGTGGTTTGTTTAAACGTAATCTACGTGGATTGTGCGGCATGCAAATGGCACAACCACAATTTATAAAGTGGAAGAACATGCACCCGGTTACTGGAGATCTAGGAGCTTCGCCAGATGCAGGGGATGCAGGAGCAGGGAGGCGGTGAGATAGACGGGCTCAAGATTAGGCCAGAAAGTGGTACCGATTTCCTCATCATATGGGTATTATCGGTTGCCATTGCTGTTTATGTTGCCATGTCGTTGTGCAGCAGCTAAAATAAGTTGATGCTTCGTGGAGTGTAGTAGCTTAAATAATTTATTTATGTGCCACTTACATTCCATCGAATTTGGAGACCTCCTGCCCCTCAGCAATGTGGAATCGGTGATGCGTGTTTTCAGATAGTAGTGGCACAGTCACAATTTCGGATTCAACTACTGACTCGGGTGTTTCCAAGCCCTAAGTCGCGGTACATTTTACTTCGAGAACGTGGATAGATTGTTTTGCCATGCAAAATTCCACACACAGAGCAGAATTTAACCGAATTACATATATAGGTTCAAGTTAACACATTACTATGCATCGTCCACTGACTTCTTCATTTCCTATCTTCTTCCTCTTCCTCGGTGCCAATTTTCTTAACTTCACGTACTCTGCATCGCTAGGACAATCAGCACCAGAATCGTGTCCAGCATCATCTTTCCACTTGTTTTTATTTTCTTCGGGCAGCAAAATGACTGACCCAGCTGAAGGAGTTATGCCCTAGAGGCAAATAATAAAGTGTATTGTTTGATATATCTCCTATATGTTCATAATACGTTTTCATACTGTGCTATAACTGTGTTAATACGAAACATTAATACATGTGTGGTATGTAAACATAACGTGTCTCTAGTTACCTCTAGCAAACTAGTTCATTGGTCATGAGGATGATCTGGGTTTGAAGATCATGGGCATTTATGCCAATTGACAATGAGGTCACGTCATTGGTGGAATGACGTGATAGACAAACATCTGATAGTTGTATCTCAATGAGATCTAGTTACAAAGTTCACCATTGATTATAAACGCATAAAACCTCGCAACCTGATCCTTAGACTGTGAGATAATGCAAATCACCGTTATGGAGGGAGCTTAGATGGTTATCAAGTATCATACCGTGACTGGGTGATCGAAAAGTTGCCACTCAGGTTTCCTAAAGGAGCGCGTAGAGGAGTACATATCAAGACAAGGATTTGCCAGTCCATGTAACGGATACATACATATGTGGCCATCTCGGTGACGTTGCATTAACGAAGCTTGCAAGCATGTGACTGCATCACGGAATGCAATGGCATGGGAACGAGTAAACAAGTTCATCGGTAACGAGATCGAACTAAGGTATGGAGATACCAAAGATCAAGTCTCGGATGAACTAGGTATCAAGTGGCAAAGGGAACGGGAAACGACTATTCACGGTTCGAGCGATAAGATTCGTGGAATGCACGAGGGTCATCATGGGCATCCAGGTCCCACTGATGATCATTTGATGTAAGACGATTCGCAATCATGTCCGGAGTGTTCCCGAACCAAAGGATGACACGCTTAAGGGTGGGGGCGCTTAGGGATAGATGAGGTACCATAGGATAAATAGAGAGAGAGAAACCGGAATAGTTCCGGGTAACATCCGATGGTGATCAGAAGGGGTTCGGAAGGAGTTCCGGAGTAAAGGAATATGATAATATATGTATCTGAATGTTAATTGGAGAATTAATATTAAATATATATTTTATTTTATTATTAAAGGCTTCCTTATGCTAATGGGCCTCACCCGAAGGGAGGCCCAATAGGGCAAGGCGCCTAGGGAGAGGGGGCCGGCCAGCCTTGGCTTGGTGGGCCACCCAAGTGGGGCCCACCTAGGGCCGGCGGTAGCCCCTAGGTGGCCGGCGGGTGTGGGGTTTAGTCCCACACTACCTAGCCCCTCGGTGGTGTGCCCTCCCCTGCTACTATATATAGGGGTCTCCCCCACCCGTTTGGAGGCATCCAATTCTCTCATTCTCTCTCTCATATTCCTTTGAGGACTTCTCCGTAATATTGGGGAGGACCTCGAAGGATTTGAGTTCTCCACCTCCACACTACCGTCGTGTGATCTTCAGTCTGGCATCTTCTTCTTCCGCTGCTTGGCTGGATCGGATCCCGGGAGACACCGCCTACACCGGATGTGTGTAGTACTTCGGAGGAACCACACTTGGGATGCTTGGAGCTACTCGGCTTCATCAATATACGCCTTCCTACGTAAGGCGTGCCTCGGTCTTCAAGCGTATGAATATCGTCTCTCTCCTCTGTTACTTAAGTCTACATAGTATAGATCCTGGTTTTAGTGTTCGAGTAGATAGAAATTTTTTGTTTTCTGCTACAGAACCCTACAGTGGTATCAGAGGCAGGTTATGGGTAGACATGTTGTACGGATAGAACACATAGCAATATATGGGCATTGATTCTCTAGTTGCTACCCTCTTTTATGTTCTTGTTCATATCGCGGCACTGTTTGATGAAGCGGCCCCCAACCGACCTCACGTGGTGATTCACGAGACTGGTCCACATATGAAAGTGGCTTAGGGGGGTGTCTGTCTCTCTACGGTAGTTGATATGGCATCGACATTGGAGGGCCCTGAAAAGGGAGGTAAAACGGCAATCATTGAATCCATGTTGTGGCTCTACGTTCGTAGGTGGGAAGGGGTTCTGCCGCGATAGCCCTAAAGCCGCGTAAAACATGCAATAGATAATAGAGTTTATTTGCATAGGGGCTAGTGTTGTGACATGGCAATGACAAGTTTATGAAACTTCCATTGGAGCTCTCGATGGTGATCAAGAAGCTGCAACCACGTCATGACACTTTACTTTATGAAGTATCTTTGTGTGCATCTTGTTATGCTAGTATGATAATATATACGACGGTAGCATAATAGGATAATCCCTCACAGAATTCCAGTCTTCGTATCCCCCTTGTGTGTGCACCACCAAGAAAGTTCTCCATTATGAGGCAGGCCGTGACGATCGGGTGTCAGACATATCTGCGTTCGCATATGGTAGGCGTAAGCCATGTTGCACTGTGAATACACACAAGTTAGAACTAGCGAGCCTAGCATATGTAGACATGGCCTCGGAATACAAGAGAACGAAAGGTCGAGCATGAATCACATGGTTGATGTGATCAATATTGGGGAATGTCCACCTTTGAAACTGCACTGATGGCCGTGACGATCGGGGGAGGTGCAGCGGATTAGGATCATGTGATCACTGAAATGAATAGAGGGATGTTCATTTGAGTGGGGGTTCTTTTGTTTTAGTTTAGAAACATGAATTAAAACTTGAACTCATTATTATGAACATGGTCTAAACACTTTGCAAATCCATTGTAGCTGTCTCTCCCACCCACCTTCAACCTTAGCTCTTTCCTCGAGAAGGACAAGCTGAAAACTGATGGAACCAACTTCACCACATGGTTCCACAATCTTAGGATCCTCCTAGTCCCCTACAAGTTGACTTATGTCATCGAGGCTGAGCTTCCATATAAGCCTGCAGATTTCGCCTCCCAGGATGAAAAGAATGTCTAGCAGTCCAAGGCGGATGATTTCTCCCTCATCCAAAGTGGAATGCTCTATGCCATGGAGCCAGAGCTTCAAAAGCGTTTTGAGAAGATGAATGCTTTTGAGATCATTGAAGATCTCAAGGCTGTGTTTGCTCCACAGGCTCGTGCAGAGAGGTATGATGCTTCCGAGCTCTTCTTCTCTGCTAAGATGGAAGAGCACGGCAGTATTAGTGAGCACGTAGTCAAAATGTCTGGCTATGTTAAGCGCTTGAATGCTCTGGATTGAAAAATCCCAAAAGAGCTTGTGATTGATAGGGTGTTGCACTCGCTGCCCCCTAGCTACAAGAGCTTTGTGATGAACTACAACATGCAAGGGATGACTAAGACCCTTGCTGAAGTGTTCGCCATGCTTAAAACTACAGAGGTAGAAATCAAGAAAGAGCACACGGTGTTAATAGTCAATAAGATCATTAACTTTAAAAGGTCGGGTTCAAAGGGCAAGGGCAACAAGCCAAAGAAGGATGGTAAAGCAGTTGCCAACACCTCTAAGGCTACTAGGCCCAGCCCTAGGTCCGGTACCACGTGTTATTACTGCAAAGGGGATGGGCACTAGAAACACAATTGCCCCAAGTACATTGAGGACAAGAAATCCGTCAAGATAGCCGCCAAAGACAAAGGTATATGTGATATACATGTTATAGATATGTTCCTTACCAACGCCAGGAGCAACACCTGGGTATTTGATACCGGTTCTGTTGCTCCATATGTAACTGCCAACAGGAGCTGCGGAGTAAGAGGCGGCTTGGAAAGGATGAGGTGACGATGCGTGTTGGCAATTGCACGAAAGTCGATGTGGTGGCCGTCGGCACGTTATATCTACATATGCCGTCAGGATTGATTCTAGTTTTGAATAAATGCTACTATGTACCCGCATTGAGTATGAATATTGTAAGTGGATCTTGCTTGTTGCAAGATCGTTATTCGTTTAAATCTGGAACAAGTGGTTGTTCTATTTATATGGATAACGTCTTTTATGTTCATGCACCTGTGAGTAATGGTTTATTCTTACTAGATCTTGATTGCAATACTCACATCCATAATATTGATGCTAAAAGTTGTAAGCATAATGATGATAATTCCATGTTTATGTGGCATTGCCGTCTTGGTCACATTGGTGTAAAGCGCATGAAGAAGCTTCATTCAGAAGGACTTCTTGCATCATTAGATTTTGAATCTCTTGATACATGTGAGCCATGCCTTATGGGAAAGATGACTAGGACACCCTTCTCCGGCACGATGGAGAGAGCTATAGACCTACTGGGAATCATACATATGGATGTATGTAGACCAATGAGTGTCTCAGCACGCAATGGTTATCGTTATTTTGTTACCTTTACTGACGATTTGAGTAGATATGGATATATCTACTTAATGAAACACAAGTCTGGAACCTTTGAAAAGTTCAAGGAATTTCAGAAGGAAGTAGAGAATCAACTTAACAAGAGAAGCAAGCATCTTCGATCGGATCAGGGAGGCGAGTATTTGAGTTATGAGTTTAACATGCACTTAAAGGACTGTTGGATAATCCCACAACTTACGCCAGCCGGAACACCATAGCGTAATGGTGTGTCGGAACGACGTAACCGTACTCTATTGGATAGTGTGCGGTCCATGATGTTTTTGACTGATTTGTCCATGTCATTTTGGGGATATGCATTAGAAACCGTTGAACCGAGCACCATCCAAATCCGTGGAGACAACCCCATATGAGATAAGGTATGGCAAGAAGCCAACGTTGTCATTTCTAATAGTTTGGGGATGTGAGGCTTATGTCAAGGAACTACAGCTTGACAAACTCGAACCTAAATCGGAAAAATGCATCTTTGTGGGGTACCCAAGGGAAACAATTGGGTATACTTTCTACAACAAGGCCGAAGGCAAAATGTTTGTCGCGAAAGCCGGCACCTTTCTCAAGAAAGAGTTTCTCGCCAAAGGAATTAGTGGAAGGAAAATTGAGTTAGATGAAGTTGTTGACCCTTCTCTCCAAATTCCAAGTAGTGCAACGGAAGCTATTCCAAAACCACTCTCCAACATGGAGGAAGATCCCAATGATGATGATCAAAACAACGACGTCGAGACTCTTGAGGTTCGCAGGTCTACAAGATTTCATGCCACTCCTGATTGGTACAGTAGTCTTGTGATGTCTATCATCCTAGATGAACAGGAAGAACCTCCAAACTACAAAGAAGCAATGGATAGTGCTGATTCCGAGAAATGGCTAGAAGCCATGAAATCCGAAATAGGATCCATGTATGAGAACCAAGTTTGAACCTTGGTAGATCTTCCCGAAGGCCGCAAGGCCGTGGAAAATAAATGGGTCTTTAAGAAAAAGATAGATGTAGATGGTAATGTGACCATTCACAAATCTCGACTTGTCACAAAGGGGTTTCGACAAATTCAAGGAGTCGACTAGGATGAGACTCACTCTCCTGTAGTGATTCTTAAGGCTGTCCGGATTTTACTAGCAATTGCTGCCCATTTCGAATATGAAATTTGGCAGATGGATGTCAAGACCGCATTTCTCAATGGTCACATTGATGAAGAGTTGTATATGATGCAACCGGAAGGTTTTGTTGATCCCAAGGATGCTGGAAAGGTGTGCAAGCTTCAGTGGTCCATTTCGGAGCTGGAACCAACGATTTGATCAAGTGATTAAGAGTTTTGGATTTGTCCAAAATCAACAAGAGTTTTGTGTTTACAAGAAAGCGAGTGGGAGCTAAGTTGTTTTCCTAGTAGTATATGTGGATGACATATTACTCATGGGAAACGACGTGGATCTTATGGGAAGCGTGAAAGCATATTTGAGTAGTCAATTTTCCATGAAGGATCTAGGTGAAGCTGCATACATATTAGGCATCAAAATCTATAGAGATAGATCAAGACGCCTGATTGCATGAAGTCAAAGTACTTACCTTGAGAAGATTTTGAAGAGGTTCAAAATGGAGGATGCCAAAAGAGGTTTGGCACCTATAACAAAAGGTAGCATACTGAGTTTATCTCAATGTTCGGTAACGGACGCCGATAGAGAAAGGATGTCTTACATCCCCTATGCCTCAGCCATAGGTTCTATCATGTATGTAATGCTAAGTACTCGACCTGATGTGGCATTGGCTCTCAGTTTGGCGAGCCGATACCAAAGTAATCTAGGAATGGATCACTGGACAGCTGTGAAAAATATCCTAAGGTATCTCAGGAAAACAAAGGATATGGTCCTAGTCTATGGAGGCAATGATGAAGCTCTAAATGTAACTAGTTACGTGGATGCGAGCTGGCACTCAGATCCTAATGACTCGAAGTCTCAGACAGGATTTGTGTTTTTGGTGAATGGTGGGGCGGTAAGCTGGAAGAGCAAGAAGAAACTGGTAGTTGCACAATCTACAATGGAGTCAGAATACATTGTTGCTCCTGATGCAGCGAATGAGGCTATTTGGCTAAGGAATTTTGTCATTAAACTGGGAGTTTTTCCAAGTGCGCAAGATACCGTGATGATCTATTGTGACAACACGGACGCTATTGCAAACGCAAAGGAACCAAGAATTCATTCTGCAGCCTAACTGTCGTGGTGGTGTCACGGCAGCTGCCATGGATAGGCTAAAGGTGGGGACAAGATGCACTAGAGGAATCCAGGGAGGGATAGTGTGGTGATTCCACACACGAAAGCTTTGTATTATTCAAGCTAGATGAGTTACAAGTGCTCCTTGAGCTGTACTGGGAGAGGAGGAAGAAGGAACTCTCTTACTCTCACCACCGGTTTGCTCTCAGGAACTCTCTACCCAAATGCCTATCAACTAGTCAATAACTCAATAGAACTCAACCCCTTCTACAGAGGCCTTAGCCCTCCTTATATAGGGGTGGCTAGGTCTCCAATTAGGGCATACGTGGAGGCATATTCTAGGGAATATGCCTCTTCCCAAAATAGTAAACCGCCCGGGTCACTTTTCCCCATCGTAAGCCATGTAGAGGCTACATGAGCCTCTGTGGCACCCGCGTCATCCGACACAGGCAGCGACACCCTTGTCGGCCACGCCTCGGTGGTCCTAGCCTCTGTCCGCTTCGCTCATGCTCTGCGTACGGTGGTCACCTTTTGACCAACGAGATACCTCCCTTCTCTTGCAAGCTTGATATAACCCGGATCGTGCCTGGTTGATCCGGCCACACCGGTACCTGCATACAAGTTACATAAATCCTACCAGCATACGACATAAGTCGGACGGGACTCAGTTAGGCGGACATCCTCAGGTCCGGGTTACTCTGTGATTCGGCCTGCCTTGAGGTGACTCGGCCAGCACTTGCTTTGACCTTGTCGTACCTCGGATAACTCGGCCATTATATCCCGTCGTGACCCTACCCGGGGGTATCCCCCCAACATTAGTCCCCGAAGCTGGTGCGGTCTTAGCTGCCTCAGCTGCTAACGCCACAGCAGGTTCAATTTTACCGAGCCTTTTGCTCCTTTTTCCAAGTTACCTCCTGACCCGGATTTCATTGACTATCTTTTCCCTTGGCACATTCCGAGTTTTCACTCGCTGGCCGGGTCACCTTATAGTTATCCGAGCCATTCTTCCTTCTCTCGTATGCTTCACCACGTGGAGGGTAATCATTACTTTGCCTCATTTTAAGGGCATGCGCCAGTTACCGCTGCAGTTAATGTCAGGTGTTACTGTTGCACACGTCACATCGTGTCTGTCTCCTCGTTAACTGTATCACCACGTCACGTCGTGGGATCCCCTACGCCCTGTGGCCCTTCCTGTGGCTCGTCGCTGATTGGCTGATCCGGATCGTACACGGCCACACCGTGTGGCCCGTCCGCACAGCACGATCCCACTACCCCTCAAGGGCGTGGTTAAATAGGGGAGGGGCGCGCCCCTTGTGTCTTTTCCCCATTCTCACGCCCCTCTCCCTCTTCTTCTTCTTCCTCCCAGTGACAGCGCCGCCGTCGCACCGTTCCTCGCGCCCCAGCATCGCCGCCACTCTCGCGCATCTCCACCGCCACGG
The DNA here is from genome assembly GCA_910589775.1 of Avena eriantha. NCBI lineage: Eukaryota > Viridiplantae > Streptophyta > Magnoliopsida > Poales > Poaceae > Avena > Avena eriantha. The sequence goes on from OU342741.1 coordinate 288,818,830, forward strand.
GTTCGCGTCAGTCCAGGCCACTACCCCCCACCACCGATAGGGCCAGTGAGGACAGCGACCTCGAAATGATAGAGGAAGAACTTGTCGTCGTGGAACAGGAGATGAAGGAGGACGCGGAGAACGCCGAGCACGGTGCCTGGGCTGGGTCCTGGGTATGCCAGGATGACCTTGACTGGTTGTACCGAACCTGGCGTATCCCGGAGGGCGTCATCGCCCGCCTCGTCGTCGAGGAACTAGCTCCCTCACCCAATCAGGGTGAGTTCGTAGTATTCCTCTCCCACTTCCAGCGTGGGTTCGGCCTCCCTGTCAGTGACTTCTTCCACGATTGGCTCAACACCTACGAGTTCCAACCGCACCACCTTTCGGCGAACGACATCACCTCCCTCTCTACCTTTGCTTCCACCATCGAGGGCTACACCGGATTATGGCCCACCAAGGAGCTCTGGATCCGGTTTTTAGGTCTCCGTCAGAACGTGATTCCGAGCAGAGAGTTTGATCTGGAGGACAAGAAACTTACGCAGTTCGGCGCTGCCTCCATCTCTCCTCAAAAACAGTCCATCTTTCCCCGAGTCACGGGGCTTGACTCTTGCAAGGGCTGGGCCCGACCCTTCTTTTATGTCAGAAATGGCACAACTGAAGATCTGATCCGGTTGCGCCCCTATGCTCCGGGTCCTCCTAATCCGGATATGTGGGACCAGATCCCCAAGAAGCCCACAGTCCTGGTGAACCAAGTCAACAAACGGTTCCAGGAGCTGAAGGATCAGGGACTGCGCAATGAGGATGCAATGATCACCTTCGTCCGCAACCAGATCTCCCCTCTTGAGAAACACACGCATAAACTCTGCCACATGAGCTGGCGCCTTGACCCCAACCGGACCTCCTCATTCGAGTTGAGCAACACCGAGATTTACCGCCGGGTCAAGGCCCTCTTTACCACCAATAAAAACTTCTCTGCTGATTGGGAGTGGGGGATCAAGCACTTCTGCCGAGATAGGCTTCCTCCTGCAGTAAGTCTTGTGCTTCAATCCTTTTCCGAGTTAAACCATATGTCGGATTTTGTTGTATGTTTGATCCCTTCGCATTTTCTTTCTCTTAGATGTTTCTTCAGCAAACTCTTGAGGATGGCACCGAGCCTTCTCTAAAGTGGGCGCCTGATCGAGATGCCCCGGACGAGGAGGAGCCGGATCAGGAGATGTTCCTGCCGTTCCCTGATGCGACCAAGCGACACACCGGCAAATTCTCTTCCATTAGAGATTGGCCTGACAATGAAGATGATTCCAACATTGAGGTGATGGAGGCATTTGATGGTGTCCCCCTTTCTTACACTTTTCTGGCATCAGCTAACCCCGGTGGGCAGATCCATGAAGATCCTCCCCTTGCCACGGGTGAGCCAGTCCCGGTCGCATCAAAGAAAAGGGGGGCCGCATCTTCTTCTTCCTCCGGACCTTCTAAGACAACCAAGAGGCGAAAGAAGTCCGCAGACAAAGCTGCCACCAAGTCCACGACTAAGGCCGTAGCCCGGAGAGCTCGCAAGCGAAAGGATCCTTTGACCTCAGATGAGTAAGTCACTTCTTCCTTATTCGATCTTCTGCTTTGTGCTTTGCCATTCATTTGTTCTTCCTTTGTTATAGTTTCTTATCATTCATCATTTGATTCGGCAGGGCTGCGGTGGAGGTTCCTTAGAGTGGATCCAGCATCGCCTCGCCGCTCTGACATAGCCCTTCTCCCCTCGTGGCGACGATTCACGCCCGTTGAGCCCCATTCAGGAGGGTTCAGCGGCTGCTCCGGGTTCTAGCCCACCTCATCAAGAGGAGGGCAACCTCGGAACAGGGGGAAGTGGTTCTGCCGAGGCTGCGGTGGCTCCCTCTTCGGCTCAGCCACAACCAGCCACCACCGAGGTTCCTTCGGCACCCCTGCCAAGACAAAAATCAGCACCAGCACCAGCGCCAGCAGCAGCAGCACAAGCATCAGCAACAACACCAAGCCCCTCCGCCTCGTCCGAGTCTTCCAAGACTCAGGGAGAAGGCACCAGCAACACCAAGGCTAGCACTAAGGTAGCCCCCAAGGTGAAATCCACGGCTCAGACCTCCACCTCTCAGTAGCAGCCCAAGGGCAAGAAAGCTCCTGATGCCACCAAGGCAGCGTCTATCGAGGCTGGACAGCGTACACTTGCGTCCATGCTTTTGAAGAAGACCCCACTAACGAAGGACACTTCTGCCGGGTCAGCTATTGCGCAACTCGTTTTGTACACCAGCCCCGCTGTTGCCCAAGTTGAGAGGAGGGAGGCCCACGCCAAGGGTTTGGTCGCGCCCCATATTCTTAGCGGAGAACGCTATCCTCAGACCTTGACCGAGTTCATTAACAACTGGAACAAGGCGGAGTTCGTCCATAATGACGATCTCCCGGAGAAGTTTGGGCCTGCCGAGTTTGTTGCACAGATGAACACCGCTGCCAAGGCAATCAACCTCACAGGTCGGATGATGGAGGTACGCTACTTCGCCTTTTCCTTAACATGTACTAGATATTAGTGATATAACCATTAGTCCCCGAGCCTCCGGGGGAGTAACTTGTTACTCGGTCGGATGCTCCTTAGAGAACTAGCGTAGCTCCTTAGTAACTTCGAATATGCACACACCTAGCGCTGGGTTAAGTTCCACTTGGCCCGGATCTTGTACACTTCGAATATGCACACACCTTGAGCTAGGTTAAGTTCCACTTGGCCCGGATTTTGTACACTTTGAATATGCATACACCTAGAGCCGGGTTAAGTTCCACTTGGCCCGGATTTTGTACACTTCGAATATGCACACACCTAGAGCCGGGTTAAGTTCCACTTGGCCTGGATTTTGTACACTTCGAATATGCACACACCTAGAGCCAGTTTAAGTTCCACTTGGCCCGGATCTTGTACACTTCGAATATGCACACACCTAGAGCCGAGTTAAGTTCCACTTGGCCTGGATCTTGTACACTTCGAATATGCACACACCTAGAGCCGGGTTAAGTTCCACTTGGCCCGGATCTTGTACACTTCGAATATGCACACACCCAGAGCCGGGTTAAGTTCCACTTGGCCCAGATTTTGTACACTTCGAATATGCACATGACTAAGCTATCCTTCTGTACTCTTTTCAGGTGACCACCAATCGCTAGAGCGCTAAGTTTCAGCGTCTCTTGGACACTCACAAGATGCTGTGTGCAAAACATACTACGCTTCTCGCCGAATACGAGAAAAGGGGTAAGTTTTTCCCTTGGCATTTTTCCATTCCTCTTTGTCTTTTTCCGCCGGACTAATCTTTTATTCAGATTGGACAGCTAGAGTGGAGGCCAAGAACATCCTTATGAGGAAAATTCTGGACCAGATAAAGGGTAAGTCATTTTTGCTTAATCTTCTTGTGCGCTCTATCTCCTTTTCTTCTTGGCTCGACAAATATTCATACCTCGGCTTTGCCGGGTCAACAAACTATTTCAGCATCTCTTGAAGATAGTGTGCCCGTGCCTGATATGATGCTGCATTTTCTCGAACAAGCAGGACAGCACCAGGCCGAACTCAAGAAGAGGGATGATGAGCTCGCCCTCCTCCGGACCAAGGATGATGAGATTGCCAAGCTCAAGGCAGACATGAAAAAGCTCAAGGCGCTGCACAAATCCGAACTAGATAAAGCAGGCCAAGAATTTACCGAAGAGCGAGAACGTCTCAGCCTCCAAATTGCGAAGGACCAAGAACTGTTGAAAGAGACCGACACTAAACTTGAGTCGGTGAATGCTGAGCTTGCACAACTCCGGACGGGGCGTGACAATTGCACCAAGGAGCTGACCTGGATCCACAACCATATTTCTCGTAAGTTCTTTTCCTTCAACCGGCATGAATCTCTCCAGGTCAACCTCCTTCACCTGTTTCATTTGTCTTGTTTTCAGACAAATTTCCGGAGGGTGATGCCATTGCAACCAGTGCCGTTGCCAAGTTCTGCCAGAAGAGGGGTACCCCAGTTGGTCCTGGCGTAGAAATTATTCCCTATGATATGGAGGACCTGTTGGTCAGCTTATCTTCTCGCGTGGAGATTGTGAAGAACTATGGCAAGGATATCCTAGATGTGCCAATCCGGATCTCCAATGACTTTTGGCCTAATGAAGATACTCCGGAGGGGACCGCCGCTCTCATTGCCAAGTTAATAGAGTGCGAGACATAGCTTGATCTTTAGAGGGAATCTGCTGGACGCGCCGGAGCTGAAATCGTTCTCCACTACGTCCTTACGTGGTATGAGAAGATCAACCTCAATCTTCTTGAGCGCATGCACACCGGATCAAGGTGGTCCAATGACCCGGATTGGATAGCTCGACGCAAGGCTTGCGCCCATAGCCTCATTCAATATGCCCCCATTCATCAATGGAACGAGGGACCAAGCTTCCTTGGCGCCGCCAACGACGAAAATTCTGAAGATGATTCGGGTGAGGAGGAAGAGGACAAAGCCTCAGACGTCGAAGGAGATGAAGATGATGCTGAAGCTGAGGCTGGATTCCACCTGCTGGCACCGAGTTACCTCCCCCTGCTGCTCCTTGATTAAAAACACTTTGCAGTTTATCAGATCCCCGGTATGCCGGGTGCAAATGTATTAAGCACACAAGTTATATTTTGCTACTAAGTTGTTTGTGCTGGATTAACTTGGGCGTAGTCCCCGAGTTTCATTTTCTTGTTTCTCCAATTTCTTGGCTTGGCTCGTGTCTACCTTGGTTCGGTTTTATGACTTATGAGTCCGAGTTTCAAAAATTGACTTAACAATACTAAGAAACTTTAGGATTAGCTCAAAATAATCTAGCATGGTAAACATAAAGTAAGCATAAGGTTAGTCTGAATAACAAATGTCGGCTCGACTAAGTTCTTTTCCTTAGTCGTTTTTCGTGTGCTACGCAATTCCAAACTTGTTCTCTTGCTTGCCATGAAGCCAAATCTTGTTGGACAGCAGCAAGTCAAAGAGTTGAGTTTTTGGTGCTCACACACTACTAATCCGGCTTAGGTAGAAGCAACTCACGCCAGCAGAGACATAAATAATAAATATAGAGAACAAACGATAAATATCACTAAGGCAGTCCCCGAGTTACTGCTCGAGGTGCCAAGATTTCATTGATAATCTCATTGCCGGCATACATACCAACATATGAGAGACTCGGATACACACACTTCTTTGCTAAGTGTAGAACAGACGAAGTAGAGCTACATTCCATGGACGCTTAGTGTAACTACCTCGGTGAATTACGCTCTTAGTTACATGCCTAGATGAGCGAAAGTGGTTAAAATAGTATGGTGGGGCCCGGGGCCACTCACGGTAGACCTTTCGGCCGCCCTAACCACTTTCAGATCATCTAGACAAGAACGAGCGGCGTAATCGGCAGGCGAAGGGATCAACTACATACACAAGTGAGTATGTATGCAAGCCACATACAACAGTCCTCAGAGCCATTCCATCTAAAAGAAAAGGAAATATTGCAACGCCATACGGCAAGATTCAAATATCCTAGATAGAAATAATATTTTAGGATAGCTCCTCGTACATCAAACATCAGAGTATCAGGCGGAAGCGAAAAACAAGATCCGAGTACGGATAAGAAGCAAATCGGCATAAGATGCCACATAAATAAACACATCCCGCCCATAGATCTCACGGATCCCCATTCCCGGAATCTCTACACCGAGTGGTCGTTGCCAACATCATCCGTCTCTTCCACCTAGTATCCGTCTTGCGAGTACACCTGTTCATCTGAATCAAACAATTTATCGTGTGAGACCCTAGGGGTACTCAGCAAGTCTTTATGCCACTAAAGGGGACACAACCTGGGTGACGCAATTGCAGCAAAAGATAATAACTAACAAGTCTAAAGATACTCGCTAACCATCCGCCTAACCAATGATAGACGGATGTCCGTGAAGTAAGAATAATAGTTATAACAGTGTAATTAACAGATCCATCCTCCTCCTCGCTTACCAACAAGGAAGCGGACGAACAGCCCCCCATCCGTTGGCAGTTTTATTAATCATTCCATGAGTATTGCACTACTTACTAGTCAGGTAATTAGTCAAACTAGAAGCGATACTTTAGTTATACTTGTCTATGATCGAGAAACTATGCTCCAAGTCATCCATAACCGCGGACATGGCTTTTAGAAAGATTTACCCTGCAGGGGTGCACGAATAGCAACACAGACTCGATCAACCTCGGAAAAACCAACTCAAAACCCAACGAGGCATTCACGACAAAGCGATCACAGGATTCAGAAATATTTCAGGGGGCCACCCCATTAAGCTACCCGCAACGAAGTTGGCCGGCTCCGAGAAGGACCCAGGGTTTGTGTCAATGGCTGTAGACGACTAGGAACCCAAAAGTGTGACTGGGCTTGTCGATACCGCGAAAACATTCGACGATCCAAAACAGTACAGGTGCTCCACGCACAATCTTAATAAAGCAGTAACATGGCATAAGTACAGGATAGTAATAAAGCCCCAAACTACTTTGTGGCCCCAAGAAATAAGAATGAATCAAGCTCTGGCTCAGGGGGGTCCATAAGGCCTCCCGGATGTGGATAGTGCGAGTAGTCAAGGAACGGGAATCAAGTACTTGGGGTCCTACGGGACACAAGTGAGCATGAAAAACCAAATAGCAGATATTGCTCACCGGTGCCTCTTTCATTAGTTATCCCATTACTACTCAGGTTATGTTCTTTAGGTACCTCATTATTCATCAGACACTCACATACCCTACACATGCTTTTCTACGACTCGTACGGCTCAAACAACTCCTGTAGTAATGGCTCATGGGATGGAGGAACAAGCTTCCGTGGGGTTTAAAAGTAAAAGCTATGCAGTACTTGGGATTCAATTTAATGCAATCGCGACTCAATGATGCAAGAATAAGATAGAGGCAATAGGTACTATATGTATGCAAGCATGTGGTAGTGCTTGCCTGGAAGCTCATTTGAAGCGAGAGGCGGATCTGGGTAGAACTCCTGAGATTCCTGATAATTCTCCTGCTGGGCATCTATTTGAAGAAGAACCAAACAAACAAGGGCCAACATAAATAAAGTGCACAAGCATATGGATTAAAATTCGACAAGCAAACAAGCATGGCATGATGAATGATGCACAATTTACATGGCATTAGAGTAGCATGGCATGGTGAGGTGTGGGGTACAAGAATAAAGCATTTGATTATTTGTTTATTCAAGTTTTATTGCCATAAACAGTTCTGATTTTTAAATATGGCATTATGCATGCTTCAATTCAGAACAAGGACTGCATAGATAGAACGGGATCGTCGCGCTGATCGATTTAGACATATTATTTGTCAAATTTGGAGTTATAGATTTAAAGTTATTAATTTATTAAGAAAAAGGGCATTTTATTGTAATTTTAATCATCTCGAAAATTAAAGTGTTGAAACATTATTTTGAATGGCATATTTGAAATCCTCACATTTTTCTGATTCCAAAACATATATCATTTGTATTATTTGGATTTATAATTTAAAAGTTATTTAAAAACAGATTTGAATTCATATTAAAACATTTAATGAAAAGATTAAAACAAAACAGATAAACAGAAAACCTTTTTCTACTCAGTCAGACCCAGCCCCAGGCGCTGACGAGTGGGTCTGGCCTGACTGGGTGAAACGGCGCGGCGAAAAGGCTCTTTGCACCGGCATAGGGGCTAGCCCAGGAGACTGACGTGCGGGCCCGACGTGGAAGGGGGGCCACGTGACAGTGGCAGCGGTGGGGAGTGCGGGTTGAGGGGTTGGAGAGCTGGGGGGCTTATCTGCAAAAACACAGGGGGCTGACCAGTGGGCCACGAGGTACCGCGGGTTTAGGGAATTTAACAAGGGGGGCTAAATGTAAAGTGGCAACAAGCCCGTACTGTTGATCTCCTTTCTCTGAACCGCGGACAGATCCGTGCGCGACAGCCAGAGCGCGGCACGCGGGGGACTCGAACCCGCGACATGGGCGTGCACGTGGAGGGCGAAGCCGCTGCGGTAGGGTAAGGGGTGGTGACAGGTAGGCGAGCGGGTCCTAGGTAAGTCGCGGCACGACACGCCCACGTGCAGACGCCCGCGGCCACGGCGCACCGAGAGCGTTCGGTGAAACGCCCGGTGATGCTAGGTGTCTACGGCGAGGCAGAGGGTGTCTAGGCGGGAGAGGTACTCACCGCGGAGAGGTGGACGGCGGTGGATCGGTGCGGGAGACGACGGAGCGGCGAGGAAGCAGAGGCTGGGGAGTTAGGGTTTTGCGGTGGCCGTCGTTGTGCAACAGCGCTGAGGATCGGCTCCTCCTCACTGGGGCGTGCAGGGACGTCGCTGTGGAGGCCGGCCGCTTCCCCGACAACCAAAAGCGTCACGCCACCGGCTGTTTCGTGGGGAAGATGGAGTAGGCCGAGGTGATTCTCCGATGATGGAAAAAGCTGGCGCGAAGGAGGTGGCTGCGGCGGGAGGCCAGATGGGGGGTGTTGGGGTACGGCAGATGCGTGGGAAGGGAGGTAGATAAGGAGGCGATAGGGAGAGGGTTGCCATGGGGGCTCGGGAAGGGAAAGGTGGCTTCGGCCACCTTTTTGCCCCACCCTCACGTGCTCGTCGTGGGGAGGCCAGGCAGAGGCTGCAAGGGGGCCAGCAGGGGTGAGGCCAGGCTGTGCTCGTGGGGCCAGCATGGCAGGGAGCGAGGTAGAGAGAGAGGAAGAGGGTCGGGTGGCGCTAGGCTAGGAGGGAGTAGATGGCTAGGGCTGGGGATAGCTTCGGCATGGGGAGAGAGGAGGGCTAGGGGGGACCTGCTGTCAGCGAGAGAGAGGTGAGATAGCAGCTAGGGAGATGGGGCTCGGCATGGGAAGGGTTTTGTAGTTAGGGTTTAACTAGGTATGGTGATTAGGGTTAGAGAGGGAAGTGGAGAGAGGTGTTTAGGGTAGGGGATGGTATGGTGGTTAGGGTTTACTCATGCCCCAAGCAAGATCAAGCATGAAGGGGAGGAGGAGTAGGGTTTGATGGAGATATGGGGATGTGAGGGGTGAGGTAGTGTGTAGGGATTAAAAGGTGCATGATCATGTCTTGATCAAGTGTGGGAAAAAATGGAGATGGGGAGGGTTTTTCATGACCATGCATGGCATTACACATGTGAGAGTGGCTTGATGGGCACATGGCAAGGATAACCAAACAAGGTGGAAAGGTTTGAGAGAGAAGAGAGAGCTCAAAAGAGATAAACCACCCAAAAATCCAAGTAAAATCCAAAAGAATGGAATGGGGTGATGGTTGCATGGCCCATGCATGTATAATAAATGCCATGTTTTATTCTTGTGAAAACAAAATAATTAATCCTGGCATTTATACATATGCATTCCAAAATATGGAGTAAAGCCATGCGAAAGGAAATAGAATTGGATCCACACTAATCCACATGAGCTAGATTAAATTCCAAAAGAAAATAAAAGCCCATGGGTAATTAGGATGGTGGAATTATAAGGTGGTGACAAAGAAAGGTGACGGAGTTGAATAAAAGATATGCCCCCAACTCAATTTGGGCATCAAGCATTTATCAAGATTCAAATACAATATATCAAGAGCCAAAAACAATTGCTAATGCACATGAGAGAAGAACCAAAGGAAAAGGGTTTTATATGATGCTCAAATGCAATGTGGCATGATGACATGAGCATGATATAATTATGATGCAAGAATTATATGTAGAAGTAGCCATTATATTACTAAACCATGTAGCATTACAATTGTTAGACAAATGGGATGCTACAACTCTCCCCCACTAAACAGGAATCTCGCCCCGAGATTCTAGGAAGAAGAAGAAGACTCAAAGAGGGTAGGATACTTGGCACGGAGCTCATCCTCGCGTTCCCAGGTGGATTCATCAACGGAATGGTGCGACCACTGCACCTTGCAGAACTTGATGGACTTGTTGCGAGTCCTTCTTTCTGCGACTTCAAGAATTTTTATGGGGTGTTCTTGATAAGACAGATCTTCTTGGAGATTGATGAGTTCATGGTCCACGGTCCTGCCGGGATCCTTGAAGCACTTCATGAGTTGAGAGATATGGAAAACATCATGGACTTTGAGTTTTTCAGGGAGCTCAAGAGCATAAGCAACTTCTCCTCTTCTTCCACGAATTTTAAAAGGATCGATGTATCTAGGAGCCAGCTTTCCTTTGATACCAAACCGGTGCGTGCCTCTCATGGGAGTGACACGAAGGTAAACGAGATCACCAGGAACATACTCCATGTCCATGTGCTTTCTGTCATAATTGCTCTTCTGGCGACTTTGAGCAATCTTCATATTTTCAAGAATGATGTGAACCTTCTCCTCTGCTTGAGTTACAATGTCGGGGCCAAACAATATTCTTTCACCTGCGCTCGACCAACCAATCGGTGTTCTGCATTTGCGACCATCGAGAGCCTCAAATGGTGCCATCTTTAGACTTTTCTGGAAGCTGTTGTTGTAAGAGAATTCAACATAAGGAAGGCATTCTTCCCACTTCATGCCGAAAGAGATAACGCAAGCACGGAACATATCTTCTAGAATCTGATTGATCCTTTCAACTTGTCCTTGCGACTGTGGGTGGTAAGCTACGCTGAAGTTCAATTTTGTTCCCAAAGCATTTTGGAAATTCCCCAGAACTTGGAAGTGCAGATACTTCCACGGTCTGAACTGATCTCAAGAGGAACCCCATACAGAGAGACAATTCTGTTGATATAAAGCTCAGCCAACTGAATTGCAAAAATTGTTTCGTTGACTGGAAAGAAGTGAGCTAGTTTAGAAAGCCTGTCCATGACAACAAAGATTGCATTGTTGCCCTTCTGCGATCTTGGAAAACCAGTGATGAAGTCCATCTCTACTTTCTCCCATTTCCATTTTGGAGGCTTCAATGGCTGTAGAAGACCGGAAGGTTTCTAATGGACAGCTTTAACTCTACGGCAGACATCACACTCCGAGAGATACTTGGCACCATATCGTTTCAACCCAGGCCACCAATATTGTGTTTTCAAGTCCATGTACATCTTAGTGTTGCCAGGGTGGATAGAAAGAAAAGAATCATGCGCCTCCTTAAGAACTTTCTCTCTTAAACCCGGGTAGTTCAGAACAAACATCCGATGTTCAAAGAAAAGAGTGCCTTGGTCGTCGACGTGGAAGGACTCATACTTCGGAAGCTGAATGTTGGAGATGATATTTTTAGTGTAAGGATCACCAAGTTGAATGGAATGAACTTTTTCTTCTAAGAGAGGTGTTGCCAGAAGATTCAGAAGATACCCTTGATCCACAATTTCAAGGTTGACCTTGCGGAATTCCTCGCACAAGAGAGGCTGTTGTTCTTCCACCATGAGATTGTTGACATAAGCTTTTCGGCTGAGAGCATTGGCCATGACATTGGCTTTGCCCGGAGTGTAGTTGATGGTCAAATCAAAATCATTGATTGCTTAAATCCACCTCCTCTGACGAAGGTTGAGATCAGGCTATGTGAAGATATACTTCAGACTCTTGTGATTGGAAAAGATATCACAACGGTTGCCAAGCAAGTAATACCTCCATACTTTCAAAGCAAAGACAACTTCTGCGAGTTCGAGGTCATGTGTAGGATAGTTGATCTCATGAGTCTTCAACTGTCGAGAGGCATAAGCAACAACTTGTTTTTCTTGCATAAGGACCGCACCCAATCCTTGCAATGAGGCATCACAGAATATCTGGAAAGGCTTTGATGTATCTGGAGGAACCAAGACTGGTGTGGAAGTGAGCTTCTCTTTGAGTGTTTCAAAGCTTGCTTGACATGCAGGAGTCCAAAGGTATTTCTTGCCTTTCTTGAGGAGATCGGTAAGAGGCTTCGCAATCTTCAAGAAGTTTTAAACGAAGCGACGACAGTAACTGGCCAAACCAAGGAAACTCCAGACTTCTTTGACATTTATAGGTGGAAGCCAGTCAACAATTGTCTTAATAGTTTCTGGATTGACGGTAATGCCCTTGGCAGAGATGACGTGACCAAGGTAGGTGACTTGAGGCAGCCAAAACTCACACTTGGAGAACTTTGCATACAGGCGGTTCTCACGAAGCTTGTTTAGGACACACCAAAGGTGTTCTTCATGTTCTTCCTTTGACTTAGAATAGACTAGAATGTCATCTAGATAGACCACAACGAACTTATCAAGATACTCCATGAAAACCGAGTTCATAAGTCTCAAGAAGGTGGCAGGTGCATTGGTGAGACCGAAAGACATGACCGTGTACTCGTACAGGCCATAGCGGGTGGTGAAAGCTATTTTAGGAACATCTTCCTTGTGAACCTTGATTTGATGATAACCACTTCTCAAATCAAGCTTAGAGAATACCACAGCTCCAGCTAGCTGATCGAAGAGATGATTAATCTGCGGAAGTGGATATTTATTTTTGATGGTTTTAGCATTGAGTGCTCGATAGTCAACACAAAGTCTATCAGTCTTGTCTCACTTCTTCACAAAGATGGTTGGGCTACCCCAAGAACAAGTACTGTGCTGAATGAAACCCAACTTCTCTTGTTCATCCAGCTGACGTTTGGGTTCAGCCAACTCAGCAGGACCCATTTTATAAGGCCGCTTGGAGATAGGAGCAGTACCAGGTTCAAGTTCAATCACAAACTCGACCTCACGATCTAGAGGCATACCTGGCAACTCTTCAGGAAAGACATCTGGAAACTCACGGACCACCAGGACACTCTGAATACCTTCCATAGCATCATCATTCAGAGCCGCCAAAGAGAAAAGCTGAATTGCAGGAGTCAGACTTGGAGAATAGACTATATGGCCTTTAGGAATTTTCAGAGAAACCGAACATTCAGCACAATCAATCACAGCTGCATTTGCTGTTAACCAATCCATGCCCAAGATAACATCAATGTCAGAATTGCCCAGAATAATTAAGGAAGCCGAAAACGAAGAGCCACCAATCTCAATTTGATTGCCATGGCTGATCTTGGTAGATAACAATCTTGCCCCGGGAGAAAGAACCATTAACTTTTTATCCAACTGGTCTATAGCAAGCTCATGCACATTTGCAAATTTGTGAGACACAAAAGAATGCGATGCACCAGAATCAAACAAAACTCGTGCAGGAACTGAGTTAACAGGAAGCATACCCATCATAACTCCAGATGCATGCTCAGGTTGAGCGACGTTGACATAGTTGGCACGGGCGACCGTAGACCCGGGCTTGGTGTTGATGTTGAGAGCCCGCGGTGGAGGTGCACGAACCATAGAAGAACTTGCCGTGGGTCTTGGAGGTGGTGGTGGAAGAGCTTTGTTGTCCATTGGACAATTCCAGTTCTGATGCCCAGTGTTTCCACAAGTGTAACAAGCACCAGGTGGACGTGGAGCAACGTAGCCAGGGACTCCGCCAGGCGCTCCAGGGTAGGTGTGGTTGTAGCCCCTGGGAGCCGCAGTGAAGGAGTTTGGTGGCCTTGCCGCGTAGCTTGACGGTCTTGGTGGAGCCGGGAGCGACGGTGGGGTGTTAGGAACCCAGACACGACGCTTAGAAGGAGCTGTCATAGCAGAAGAGCTTGCTGCATCGCGGCTGTGTTTCTTTGACTCCTCAAACACTTGCCTACTTGCTTCTTCCTGCAGAGCTGTATGTTGGAGTTCCAGAAAAGACCTCGGCCTTGCATGAGTGATTGCATATTTGATGGAAGCATTGAGTCCTTGCCAGAACCTCTTTTGCTTCTCTTGTCATCAGAAATCTCATCGCCACCATACCGAGAAAGGTTCATGAAGTTCCTGATATAGGTATTGACATTGTTAGTGCCCTGCTTGAGGTTAAGAAACACTTCCTTCATCCTTTCCATGACAATTTCTGACAGATATTGCTCTTTGAACGCCGCGGTGAATTGCTCCCAAGTAGGCTGAAAACCAGAGAGGTCTGCCTTGAGGTAATTTTCCCACCACAGAGCTACATCTCCCTTCAGAAGGTGAGTGGCACATTTGACCCATTCTTGCTCGGGAACATCCGAAGTCATCAGCAACCTTGATACTTCACGAAGCCAATCGTCCGCATCAAGTGGCTGATCAGACACTTCATATTGGCGTGGGTTGAACTTGAGAAAACTCTTGATGTCTCCTCGCTTGGGAGGTGGAGGTAGCGAAACAAACTCATTCCTCCTCATGCTTTCTTCGAAGCGCTGCTGGTTCTGCTGCATTGTGCTCAAGGCATTTGCAATACTTGCCAAAGCAGACCCCAGTTCAGGTGGTATGTCCTCCTCAGAACGGCGTGGTGGTGCCATCCTGTGATTGATATAAAACACAAGTCAGTACTATAATGGAGAATAATAATAATCCAAAATAGTACCAAAAAGGAATTAACCGAGATTAAAGGATACAATTCACTGAGATGATATTAAAATATCAACAAAGTTCAAAGCACCTAGAAGATATTAAGCATAACGCACACGACTGAACAAGCAGTGTGGTACACAAACTAACAAAGAAAAAATTTCCGCAATTTCGACACTAAAATACCACTATATGCGCAAAACCACTTAACGAATCAAGATTAGTAACTCTACCAATTCAATATACAAGAGCGAATGATAAAAGTAGTGGTATGGTCGCGACTCCATCCCACACTCAAATCATTACTCCGCACATGAATCAGTAAAACACATATCCCAACACCTTCTTCTTAAGTTGAACCCAAAGATTAGTAACTACGGAAACGAACACCCCAAGCAAGATAACGTCTGGTAACAAAGAGTAAGACAGATGGCACCGGTATAGAACGAATCAGATAGATCGCGTCGGTTTACAAAGGCCAGTCAGTATGGAATGTACCAACAGTTGATAACCAAAAGGCAGATAGAGATAACATTTGGATGCAACAGATAGACAAGGAATTCACACACACACACACACAACCTATGGTACTATGGAACCCAGAACACGTGAATCCTAGTTTGAATTTCACGTTTGTTTTTCCCTAATATACATCACTACCAAAAATATTTGCTAGACTGACAACGACCATTTTGGCTGAGACCCTGAAGGGCGGGATGGCTCTGATACCAATTGTAACTACCTCGGTGAATTACGCTCTTAGTTACATGCATGGATGAGCGAAAGTGGTTAAAATAGTATGATGGGGCCCGGGGCCACTCACGGTAGACCTTTCAGCCGTCCTAACCACTTTCAGATCATCGGGACAAGAACGAGGGGCGTAATCGGCAGGCGGAGGGATCAACTACATACACAAGTGAGTATGTATGCAAGCCACATACAACAGTCCTCAGAGCCATTCCATCTAAAAGAAAAGGAAATATTGCAACGCCATACGGCAAGATTCAAATAACCTAGATAGAAATAATATTTTAGGATAGCTCCTCATACATCAAACATCAGAGTATCAGGCGGACACAACCTGGGGTGACGCAATTGCAGCAAAATATAATAACTAACAAGTCTAAAGATACTCGCTAACCATCCGCCTAACCAATGATAGACGGATGTCCGTGAAGTAAGAATAACAGTTATAATAGTATAATTAACAGATCCATCCTCCTCCTCGCTTACCAACGAGGAAGCGGACAAACAGCCCCCCATCCGTTGGCAGTTTTATTGATCATTCCATGAGTATTGCACTACTTACTAGTCAGGTACTTAGTCAAATTAGAAGCGGTACTTTAGTTATACTTGTCTATGATCGAGAAACTGTGCTCCAAGTAGTCCACAACCTCGGACAGGGCTTTCAGAAAGATTTACCCTGTAGGGGTGCACGAATAGCAACACACACTCGATCAACCTCGGAAAAAAAAACCTCAGAACCCAACGAGGCATTCACGACAAAGCGATCACAGGATTCGGAAATATTTCGGGGGGCCACCCCATTAAGCTACCCGCAATGAAGTTGGTCGGCTCCGAGACGGACCCAAGGTTTGTGTCAATGGCTGTAAACGACTGGGAACCCGAAAGTGCGACTGGGCTTGTCGATACCGCGAAAACATTCCACGATCCAAAACAGTACAGATGCTCCACGCACAATCTTAATAAAGCAGTAACATGGCATGAGTACAGAATAGTAATAAAGCCCCAAACTACTTTGTGGCCCCAAGAAATAAGAATGAATCAAGCTCTGGCTCAGGGGGGTCCATAAGGCCTCCCGGATGTGGATAGTGCGAATAGTCAAGGAACAGGAATCAAGTACTCGGGGTCCTACGGGACACAAGTGAGCATGAAAAACCAAATAGCAGATATTGCTCACCGGTGCCTCTTTCATTAGTTATCCCATTACTACTCAGGTTATGTTGTTTAGGTACCTCATTATTCATCAGACACTCGCATACCCTACACATGCTTTTCTACAACTCGCATGGCTCAAACAACTCCTGTAGTAATGGCTCATGGGATGGAGGAACAAGCTTCGGTGGGGTTTAAAAGTAAAAGCTATGCAGTACTTGGGATTCAATTTAATCCAATTGCGACTCAATGATGCAAGAATAAGATAGAGGCAATAGGTACTATATGTATGCAAGCATGTGGTAGTGCTTGCCTGGCAGCTCAGTTGAAGCGAGAGACAGATCTGGGTAGAACTCCTGTGATTCCTGATAATTCTCCTGCTGGGCGTCTATTCGAAGAAGAACCAAACAAACAAGGGCCAACATAAATAAAGTGCACAAGCATATGGATTAAAATGCGACAAGCAAACAAGCATGCCATGATGAATGATGCACAATTTACATGGCATTAGAGTAGCATGGCATGGTGAGGTGTGGGGTACAAGAATAAAGCATTTGATTATTTGTTTATTCAAGTTTTATTGCCATAAACAGTTCTGATTTTTAAATATGGCATGATGCATGCATCAATTCAGAACAAGGAATGCATATATAGAACGGGATCGTTGCGCTGATCGATTTAGACATATTATTTGTCAAATTTGGAGTTATAGATTTAAAGTTATTAATTTATTAAGAAAAAGGGCATTTTATTGTAATTTTAATCATCTCGAAAATTAAAGTGTTGAAACATTATTTTGAATGGCATATTTGAAATCCTCACATTTTTCTGATTCCAAAACATATATCATTTGTATTATTTGGATTTATAATTTAAAAGTTATTTAAAAACAGATTTGAATTCATATTAAAACATTTAATGAAAAGATTAAAACAAAACAGATAAACAGAAAACCTTTTTCTACTCAGTCAAACCCAGCTCCAGGCGCTGACGAGTGGGTCCGGCCTGACTGGGTGAAACGACGCGGCAAAAAGGCTTTTTGCACCGGCACAGAGGCTAGCCCAGGAGACTGACGTGCGGGCCCGACGTGGAAGGGGGCCCATGTGACAGTGGCAGCGGAGGGGAGTGCGGGTTGAGGGGTTGGAGAGCTGGGGGCCTTATCTGCAAAAACACAGGGGGGCTGACCAGTGGGCCACGAGGTACCGCAGGTTTAGGGAATTTAAAATGGGGGGGGGCTAAATGTAAAGTGGCAACAGGCCCATACTGTTGATCTCCTCTCTCTAAACCGCGGACAGATCTGTGCGCGACAGGCAGAGCGCGGTGCGCGGGAGACTCGAACCCGCGACCTGGGCGTGCACGCGGAGGGCGAAGCCGCTGCGGTAGGGTAAGGGATGGTGACAGGTAGGCGAGCGGGTCCTAGGTAAGTCGTGGCACGACGCGTCGACGTGCAGACGCCCGCGGCCACGGCGCACCGAGAGCGTTCGGTGAAACGCCCGGCGATGCTAGGGGTCTACGGCGAGGCAGAGGGTGTCTAGGCGGGAGAGGGACTCACCGCGGAGAGGTTGACGGCTGCGGATCGGTGCGGGAGACAACAGAGCGGCAAGGAAGCAGAGGCCGGGGAGTTAGGGTTTCGCGGTGGCCGTCGTTGTGCAGCAGCACCGAGGATCGGCTCCTCCTCGCTGGGGCGTGTAGGGACGTCGCTGTGGAGGCCGGCCGCTTCCCCGACAACCAAAAGCGTCACGCCACCGGCTGTTTCGTGGGGAAGATGGAGTAGGCCGAGGTGATTCGCCGGCGATGGAAAAAGCTGGCGGGGAGGAGGTGGCTGCGGCACGAGGCCAAATGGGGGTGTTGGGGTACGGCAGATGCGTGGGGAGGGAGGTAGATAAGGAGGCGATAGGGAGAGGGTTGCCGTGGGGGCTCGGGAAGGGAAAGGTGGCTTCGGCCACCTTTTTGCCCCACCCTCACGTGCTCGTCGTGGGGAGGCCAGGCAGAGGCTGCAAGGGGGCCAGCAGGGGGTGAGGCCAGGCTGTGCTGGTGGGGCCAGCATGGCAGGGAGCGAGGTAGAGAGAGAGGAAGAGGGTCGGGTGGCGCTAGGTTAGGAGGGAGTAGATGGCTAGGGTTGGGGATAGTTTTGGCATGGGGAGAGAGGAGGGCTAGGGGGGACCTGCTGTCAGCGAGAGAGAGGTGAGAGAGCAGCTACGGAGATGGGGCTCGGCATGGGAAGGGTTTTGTAGTTAGGGTTTAACTAGGTATGGTGATTCGGGTTAGAGAGGGAAGTGGAGAGAGGTGTTTAGGGTAGGGGATGGTATGGTGGTTAGGGTTTACTCCTGCCCCAAGCAAGATCAAGCATGAAGGGGAGGAGGAGTAGGGTTTGATGGAGATATGGGGATGTGAGGGGTGAGGTAGTGTGTAGGGATTAAAAGATGCATGATCATGTCTTGATCAAGTGTTGGAGAAAATGGAGATGGGGAGGGTTTTTCATGACCATGCATGGCATTACACATGTGAGAGTGGCTTGATGGGCACATGGCAAGGATAACCAAACAAGGTGGAAAGGTTTGAGAGAGAAGAGAGAGCTCAAAAGAGATAAACCACCCAAAAATCCAAGTAAAATCCAAAAGAATGGAATGGGGTGATGGTTGCATCGCCCATGCATGTGTAATAAATGCCATGTTTTATTCTTGTGAAAACAAAATAATTAATCCTGGCATTTATACATATGCATTCCAAAATATGGAGTAAAGCCATGCGAAAGGAAATAGAATTGGATCCACACTAATCCACATGAGCTAGATTGAATTCCAAAAGAAAATAAAAGCCCATGGGTAATTAGGATGGTGGAATTATAAGGTGGTGACAAATAAAGGTGATGGAGTTGAATAAAAGATATGCCCCCACCTCAATTTGGGCATCAAGCATTTATCAAGATTCAAATACAATATATCAAGAGCCAAAAACAATTGCTAATGCACATGAGAGAAGAACCAAAGGAAAAGGGTTTTATATGATGCTCAAATGCAATGTGGCATGATGACATGAGCATGATATAATTATGATGCAACAATTATATGTAGAAGTAGCCATTATATTACTAAACCATGTAGCATTACAATTGTTAGACAAATGGGATGCTACACTTAGATTCCTCGCCGGACCTGTCCACCTTGTTCTTCTCATGTGGTTTTGCATCGATGAGATAGTATGAGTCATTGTGCAATGCTTCGCTCACAATGAATGGCCCTTCCTATGGGAGGGATATCTTATGCATGCCAGTAGTATGTTGTACCAACCGGAGTACCAGATCACCTTCCCGGAAAACTCGGGGGTTTACTTTCTGGCTATGATAGCGTCGGAGATTTTGCTGATATATGGCGGATCTGGACAATGCCAATTCTCTCGCTTCTTCCAGCAGACCAACATCATTTTGCCGGGCCTCTCGCACTCCGGCTTCTGTGTATTGGGTGACCCTAGGCGAGTCATGCTCTATGTCGGCTGGTAATACAGCTTCTGCCCCATATACCAGAAAGAATGGCGTATAGCCTGTTGATCTATTCGGAGTTGTTCTTAAACTCCACAGTACCGCTGGTAGTTCTTCTATCTAGCACCCTGCTGATCTTTGCAGCGGCTCAATGAGCCGGGGTTTTATCCCGGATAATACTAATCCGTTGGGTCTCTCCACTTGTCCGTTCGATGCGGGGTGGGCTACCGAGGCAACTTCCAGCCGGATCTTCTTATCCCGGCAGAATCGCGCAAATGCTCCTTCAGCAAAATTTGTGCCATTATCTGTTATGATGCTGTGAGGATAGCCGTATCTCAAGATGATATCTTTGAGGAATGTCATGTCCGTAGCTCCATCACACTTTCTTATTGGCTTCACTTCAATCTATTTGGTAAATTGTCAACCATGACCAAGATATGGGTCATGTTTCCTCTTGCTGGTTTAAACGGGCCAACCATATCCAAACACCATACAGCAAATGGCCAGGTAATTAGTATGGTCTTGAGCTCCGACATTGGCATATGTGTCTTGGTAGCGTACCTCTGACAGCCATTGCATTTTCTTACCAAATCCTCTGCTTGTTCTAAGGCACTTGGCAATAGAATCCATGCCGGAAAGCTTTTGCCACCAATGCTCTGGATGAGGCATGATGCCCACATTCCCCTTGATGTATATCCCGGAGGATGTCAAGCCCTTCTTCCGGGTCAACACATCGTTGGAGGACATTAGTGACACTTCTCTTGTATAGTTCGGCATTGATGATTGTGTACGCCTTTGCACGCCTCTAAATTTGCCTAGAAAGTACCTCTTCACTAGGCAAAGTTCCATCTTTCAGGAATTGAAATATAGGCAGCGCCCAAGCTGGTATAGCTCGCACCGGAAACACATCATCATCTACTTCCATTTGCTCCACCGGCATAACCTCGGCCGGATCGTGCTGCGCAGTCCCCGGGTTCTGCGAAGTAGTCCCTGGTTTTCCTGAACCACTTCCCACGTCAATGTCCATGGGTACATCTCCGGACTCCGGATCTTCCGGGATGTAGATTGAGTCGGTTTCTGGGGACGCCCTGATAGATGGTTTTCTGAGGTGTTCTAACACTAAACCCGGTGGAATTTCTTGTTGGGTTGATCCGAGCTTCGACAATACGTCGGCGGCCTCATTTTCCACCCAGGGTACATGGTGAAACTCGCATCCCTGAAAGTACCCTGATATCTTCTACACATGGAATCTGTACAATGCAATGTTTGGATCAAGAGCGTCCCACTGCCCTGAGACTTGTTGAACTACCAAATCCGAGTCACCAAAGCATTGGATCCGATGTATTCCAATTTCTTTTGCCACTTTGAGCCCATGTACAAGTGCCTCATATTCAGCGACATTGTTTGACGCTGCGAAATGGATCTGCAGCACATACTTCAGCTGGTCGTTTTTCGGCGAGGTAAGTACCACTCCGGCGCCTAACCCGTTTTTTGTTTTTGATCCGTCGAAGTGCATCCTCCAATAGTTCGGATCTGGTAATGGTGGTTCGTATTGCATCTCGGCCCAATCCACAAAAAAGTCGGACACAACCTGAGACTTGATCGCATCTCTTCTGTCATACTGCGGAGCATAAGGGGCTAGCTCAATTGCCCATTTTGCGATTCGACCGCTTGCATCTTTGTTGCTCATTATCTCAGATATGGGGGCTTCACATATCACTTTGATTGGGTGTTCTTCAAAGTAATGGTTTAGCTTCTTTGCCGACATGTACACACCATATGCCATTTTCTGATAGTGCGGATAGTTTTGCTTCGATGCGGATAATACCTCGCTTAGGTAATATACTGGCCTTTGCACTGACTTACCCTCTTCGTCGCGCTCTACCACCACCACTGCACTTACAACTCGGTTGGTTGCGGCTATATAGAGCAACATTGGCTCTTTGGATAGTGGGGAGGCTAACACTGGTGCAGTGGCTAACATTTTCTTTAATTGGATAAAGGCTCTGTTGGCCTGCGGCGTCCACACGAACTTGTCTGCTTTTTTCATTAGTTGATAGAGAGGCAATGCCTTTTCTCCCATCCGACATACAAACCGACTTAAAGATGCCAGGCAACCAGTGAACTTCTGGACATTGTTAAGACACTTCGGCAGCTCCATTCGCTCTATGGCTCGTATTTTAGTTGGGTTAACTTCGATACCTCGGCTGGATACAAGAAACCCTAGTAATTTTCCAGCCGGGACACCAAAGGTACATTTTTCCGGGTTAAGCTTCATTCGGAACCTCCTTAGGTTCGTGAGCATTTGCCTGATATCATCAAGGAGCGTTTTGCTTTCCTTGGTTTTTATAACCACATCATCTACATACACTTGCACATTCTGGCCGATTTGGTCGTGCAAACATTTTTGCATACATCTTTGGTACGTTGAACCTGCATTATGTAAACCAAAAGGCATGGTGCGATAGCAATAAGCCCCATACGGGGTAATAACCGCAGTCTTTATTTGATCATTCGGATTCAGAGGTATCTGGTGGAAACCAGAATATGCATCTATGAATGACAACAGTTCACATACAGCAGTTGAATCTACGACCTTATCTATCCTTGGCAGTGGGAATGGATCTTTTGGGCACGCCTTATTCAGGTTCGTGTAATCCATGCACATACGCCAAACCACTGCCACATTCGGATCATCTTTCTTCTTTTCCACCAGCATCGGATTAGATAGCCAATCCGGATAAAGCACTTCCATAATAAACCCAGCTGCTAGGAGCCGAGCTATCTCATCTCCAATGACTTTTCTCCTATCTTTGGCGAAGCGGCGGATAGGTTGCTTCACCGGCCTTGCTCCGGGTCTCACATTCAAAGATTGCTCGGCCAACTCCCTCGGAACACCTTGCAAGTCATGTGTGGACCAAGCAAAAATATCCCGATTCTCACGGACGAAGTTGACGAGCTCGCTTTCCTATTTGTCATTTAACCCAGCACCAATTGTTACGGTGCGCTCCGGGAACAGATCATCAACAGGCACTTTCTTCGTATCTTTCGTTGCTTGAAACGAAACAGTTCCATGCGGGTTACTCAGCGCTGGCATATACTGCTGAGCGGATTGAGCCAATGCCGCCACCTCTTGGATCTTTCTCTTTTCCTGTGCGATCACGAGTGACTCGGCCAGGTTAGACCCGACCAACGCGTACTCAATGGAATGTCAGAAATCTCCTGCGATAGTGATTACCCCATTTGACCCGGGCAACTTCATCTTCAGGTAACTGATGTGACAACTTGCCATGAATTTGTTCAGGGTAGGTCTGCCGAGTAACGCATGATACATACTTTCTAAATTCACGACCTCAAACTCCAAGTTTTCAGTTCGGCAGTTATCTCTAGTGCTGAATAGTACATCAACCCGGACTTTGCCACTGGGCTCACAAGATATGCCTCGAACAATTCCATGAAACGTTGTTCTGGTAGCCTGGAGCATGTTCTCCGAGATACCCAACTTGCGCATTGTGTCCACATACATATGTTGATGCTGATGCCATTGTCTATCAGCACTTTAGAAAATCTCACATTGATGTTTGGCCTGATGAACGTCTGATACATTGCAAATGTATCTATAATTTTTGATGTTCCATGCTTGGTTTTATCCACTTTCTTGTGTTTTGTTCCAACTTTGGAGTACTTTTCATATGATTTCTTGGACTAACCTATTAACAAGAGCCACAGTGCCAGCTGCCTATTTTCTGCTGTTTTTGGTTCCAGGAAAGTCAAAAAATGAATATTCTCGGAATTGGACGGGACAAAAGCCGAAGTGCCTATTTTTCCGAAAGGGATCAAGTGCCAGAATACGAGACGGAGAGGGACCAGGGGGCCCCCACACCACCTGGCCCGCGCCAGGGGGTGGTGAGGCCAGCCCTAGCACCCCCTCGGCCTCTCCTTCCGCCTATAAGTTGCCCTCGGGACGAAAACCCTAAGTACGGGATCAAAAATCCATGAAAGAGTCTGTAGCCGCCATCATCTCCATCCCTAGATCGGGAGGGATCTGAATCTCTTCTCGGCACCCTGCTGGAGAGGGGAATTCACCCTGGAGGCCTTCTTCATCACCATGCAAGCCTCCGATGTGATGCGTGAGTAGTTCATCCTTGGACTACGGATCCATGTAGTAGCTAGATGGCTGGTTTCTCCTCCTTTGTGCCTTCATGTTTAGATCTTGTGAGCTCCGTTCATGATCAAGATCATCTATTTGTAATTCATACATCTTGTGTTTGCAGGGATCCGATGGATATTGAGATGCTATTTCAAATTGATTATTGATTCTATCATGTCTTTGTTATTTGAGATCTTGCATGCTTTCCGTTGTTAGTAGCTCTCTTGGCCAAGTAGATGCTAGCAACTCCAAGAGTTAGTATTTATGCTCGATAGTGGGTTCATGCCTCTGGTAATCTGGGGAAGTGACAGAAATCTCTAAGGTACTAGATGTGTTGTTGCTACTAGGGAGAAAACAACAATCCTTTGTTCATAGAACAATCATATTGTTTACTTTACACGCAGTCCGTAAAGCAATAATCTGTTGCTTGCAACTTAATACTGGAGGGGGTTCGGATGATAACCTGAAGGTGGATTATTAGTCATAGATGCAGTTGGATGGCGGTCTATGTATTATGTTGTAATGCCCAATCAAGTCTCAGAGGAGTCAAGATGATTAGTATATGCATGTATTGCTTTCTCGGTGTTTGTCAATTGCCCCGCTGTAATTTGTTCACCTAGCTTGTTATCTATCTAAGGAGAGCCACCTCTAGTGAACTATGGATCCCGGTCCTTTTACTTTACATACAATCTACAATCTTTTACTACTTTGTGTTTACTTTCTTCAAACTTTTACTTCTTTCCATTCGATACGTTTAATCCTTTGTTTTCCGCAAAACACGGTGAGATTGACAACCTCATCGCAAGTTGGGGACAAAGTTTTGTGGTTGTGTTGTGCAGGTCTCCATGTTGCTACTAGCACCGGTAGTGCGCCCTGCCAAAGCTCAGCTAGTAACACCTTTGGGGTGTTTCCTTGCTCCTACTGGTTCGATTAAACCTTGGTTTCATAACTGAGGGAAAACTTTCTGCTGTGCTCATCATACCTTCCTCTTGGGGTTCCCAACGAGCTCTACATCAACTACGAGTCAGCAACGTTGGGTCCAGCACTAACGCATACGAACCAGGGCTCGGCATAAGCTTGGGATGATCCTTGATACTCCATGTGATCTCCTAATCCGACCAAGGCATATACCTCGTCACTACGGGCATTACCGCATTCACCTCCATATGTCGGCGTTGCAAACTCTTTCTATCTGTTTCCTCGGTGGTAAACACACAGTAACTCTGGTGATGCTCTCTGTATTCATTTCTCCCCTCATTTCCGGGATATCCCTGATCTGGCTGACGCTGATTTTCGACTTGATGCACTGCATCCCTTCTCTCATGGTTTTCATACCTCGGCAGAGGGGGAGGCAACATTAACTGTTGCGTGTTCGCTCCGCAGAGCAATTGCTGCCAGGGTAACTCCTGCCGAGATTGATCTTTCCGTGGTGCCTGAGCATTCCTCGAACCATTTTGTTCTATCTTCCTCATCCACTCACACTCCTGAGTCGTGTGACCCGCCGGGTTACTCGGATTTGGCATGTGAAATTTATACGGCTGATCCAACATTGCCTCATAGGTATACCTTGGATGGTCCTTTTTTTCTTGCCACTGTTTCTTCTGCTCTGGCGTCCATGTTTTCTTGCCATCATTTCTTGGTGTCCATTGCTGCCCTCCAGTTTTCTGACGCTGGTTACTCCCTGCTCCGGGTTGATCTTGATTTACAGCTGCAACTTGTTGCGAACTGTACCTGTAATCTGGCCTATCATCTCTTCTCTTACCCCGGTAGTCATTACGCCGGGATGATCCGGCTCCATCTCGCTGGTAGTACTCCTCGTTTGACTAGCTTAACATAAGCCTAGGTTGAGTCGGATCACCCAAGGCATAAGAATCAGCGATCCGGATTGTCTCTGCTAGTGTAGTTGGCATATCCCTTTGCAACCTTTGCCACAACATGCTTGCATATCTGCACCCTTGTGCAAACCACGCTATGGCATGTGACTCAATCACGCCCTCACATGAATTTCGCACTATGCACCACCAGGTTAAGAACTCCCGATCTGTCTCATTCGGTTTCTGCTTGCACATTGCTAGGGTATGTGGCCTATTCGGCCTCTGATACGTGCTCTAGAAGTTACTGACAAACATCTCCTCAAAATCAATCCAGCAGTTGATACTTCTAGGTGGTAAGTTGTTTAGCCATACCCTTGCTGGCCCCTCCAGCATTTGAGGTACGTATCTCACAGCCCATCTCAAGTTGCTTGTAGAAATTTTCACTGTCGTCGCGTAGTTGATCAACCAATCCTCCGGCTTGGTGCTACCGTCATATGTTTTTGTGCCTCTGGGCAATTGGAAGTTAGGCACCGGTGGCTCCTTCATGATCCGGGGCCTAAAACATGCAGGACCCGGAGGACCTTGACATTCAATTTTCTCCGACCTATAAAGTTGATCTAGTTTTAACCTGGCGTCGTCAGGCATCAAGTTCCTGCTTCCCAACCTTGACCCTATCACGTGATAGTCCGGCCTAGGGTATCCTGCGTTCACCATTTCCGAATCACCATCATTGTATCTATCTTGCTCCTGTGGAGCTACTCTCTGTTGGATACCTTGGCCGGCACTTCGCTCTTGCCGTGGTATATTCTGCTGCTGCGGTTGCCCTGCACCCGCTGAGTTACGCTGTCCAGCATTGCCATTCACAGCGTTTCCCTAACCGGCATTTCCTTGGTCGCGGTTACCTCGGCCAGCCTCACCTCGGCTCACACTTCGTCGATCCTCATTTCTCTGCACTTCTTTTCCTTTCCCTGCCCTTGCCGGGTCATATGGGAATATCTGCTTGTTTCTCCTCGCCGAGGTTACCACTTCCTCTCTTCTTGGTCCTCCATGAGGTGACGATGCGGCTCCAGCAGATTTCTCCGGGTTACCTACCGCTGAATGAACAACTTTGGACGCCCCAGCTCTTCCCGGATTAGCCCTGAGCAATTCTTCATTTTGTCTGTTCGTGATCCGAACTAACTCATTGACCCTATCTTGATGTCTTTGCCGGGCCTCGCCCGTCAAACCCTCTAACTCGGACACAGCTGCATCTACTGCTCTGAGGTTCTTTGTCGGGGTACTATACTTCGGCAGCCCCACGGACAAACAGTTTTCTAATTCCTCAATCCTAGTATCACCTTCTTTGTTCATTTCACTCATAAGGTTCTCCCCTTCACTTTTACAGCATCTACCTTATTTGCCTTTGCGTACTCACGCAGTGTCATGTTCAATGACTGCTGAGCTGCTGCTATCTTTTTTGCACCCTCTAATATTTTATGCCTAGTCTCCTCTAACTCGGCATGTGCCTGAGCCGGATCTGCTACTGCTGCAACGGGGCTTGCCAAGCTATCTATTGCCTATTGCAGCACATTCTCTGGCCTCTCTAGTGGAGGACCCCTACTTTTCCTTGGTGCCTTTGGTGTTACCTCCGGATCTGGTGCCGGATCCTTGCTCGCGCCAGCGTCAGGCGCAGTCATCATCACCTCGGCGCGGTCAGGGGAGCGAGTGATACGCACCCCACGAGCCGTGCTAAGGGGTGGCTCGCCTCCCTCGACGATGTGCTGCGGGTGAACACACGACACATGGACAGCGACATAGATCTTGTGCGTGCCGAGTTTGACGAAGAGGCCATTCCGCAGGAGAGGTCGCTTGTCGAAGCTGCCAGCATTGTCGCTGACAAAGTCCAGTGCTCCAAAGCGCTGAACAAGCCCGGAGACGATGTGTTCGCCGGTGCCGATGAGGTTTCCCGTCCGGATCTTCACTCCTGCTAGCGCCGCTAGCCCCACGGTGGGCGCCAACTGTCGTGGTGGTGTCACGGCAGATGCCATGGATAGGCTAAAGGTGGGGACAAGATGCACTAGAGGAATCCATGGAGGGATAGTGTGGTGATTCCACACACGAAAGCTTTGTATTATTTAAGCTAGATGAGTTACAAGTGCTCCTTGAGCTATATTGGGGAGAGGAGGAAGAAGGAACTCTCTTACTCTCACCACCGGTTTGCTCTCAGGAACTCTCTACCCAAATGCCTATCAACTGGTCAATAACTCAATAGAACTCAACCCCTTCTACAGAGGCCCTAGCCCTCCTTATATAGGGGTGGCTAGGTCTTCAATTAGGGCATCCGTGGAGGCATATTCAGGGAATATGCCTCTTCCCAAAATAGTAAACCGACCGGGTCACTTTTCCCCATCGTAAGCCATGCAGACGCTATGTGAGCCTCTGCGGCGCCCGCATCATCCGACAAAGGCAGCGTCACCCTTGTCGGCCATGCCTCGGTGGTCCTAGCCTCTGTCCGCTTCGTTCATGCTCTACTTACAGTGGTCACCTTTTGACCAGCGAGATACCTTCCGTCTCTTGCAAGCTTGATATAACCCGGATCGTGCCTGGTTGATCCGGCCACACCGGTACCTGCATACAAGTTACATAAATCCTATCGGCATACGACATAAGTCGACCGGGACTCAGTTAGGCGGACATCCTCAGGTCCGGGTTACTCCGTGATTCGGCCTGCCTTGAGGTGACTCGGCCAGCACTTGCTTTGACCTTGCCGTACCTCGGCTAACTCGGCCATTATACCCCGGCGTGACCCTACCCGGGGGTATCCCCCAAACACAAACACATCAAGCTACGATTCCACGTCATCCGGCAGAACATTGACGAAGGTGAAATCAAGATTTGCAAAGTACACACAGATCTGAATGTGGTAGATCCGTTGACTAAAGCTCTAATACAAGCCAAGCACGAACAACACCGGGATGCCATTGGTGTTAGGTTCCTGCCTATTGTAAACTAGATTAATTTGTACTCTAGTGCAATTGGGAGAATGAAGGAGTTATGCCCTAGAGGCAAATAATAAAGTGTATTGTTTGATATATATCCTATATGTTCATAATACATTTTCATATTGTGCTATAACTGTGTTAATACGAAACATTAATACATGTGTTGTATGTAAACAAATCGTGTCTCTAGTTACCTCTAGCGAACTAGTTCATTGCTCATGAGGATGATCTGGGTTTGAAGATCATGGGCATTTATGCCAATTAACAATGAGGTCATGTCATTGGTTGAATGACATGATAGACAAACATCCGATAGTTGTATCTCAATGAGATCTAGTTACAAAGTTCACCATTGATGATATACGCATGAAACCTCACGACCTGGTCCTTAGACTGTGAGTTAATGCAAATAACCGTTCTGGAGGGAGCTTAGATGGTTATCAAGTATCATACCATGACTGGGTGATCGAAAAGGTTCCACTCGGGTTTCTTAAAGGAGCACGTAGAGGAGTACATATCAAGACCAGGATTTGCCAGTCCATGTAACGTATAGATACATATGTGGTCATCTCGGTGACGTTGCATTAATGAAGCTTGCAAGCGTGTGACTGCGTCACAGAATGCAATGGCATGGGAACGAGTAAACAAGTTCATCGTTAACAAGATCGAACTAAGGTATGGAGATACCAAAGATCAAGTCTCGGGTAAACTAGGTATCAAGTGGCAAAGGGAACGGGAAACGACTATTCATGGTTCGAGTGATAAGATTCGTGGAATGCACGGGGGTCATCATGGGCATCCAGGTCCCACTGATGAGCATTGATGTAAGACGATTCGCAATCATGTCCAGAGTGTTCCCGAACCGAAGTATGCCACGCTTAAGGGTGGGGGTGCTTAGGGATAGATGAGGTACCGTAGGAGAAATAGAGAGAGAGAAACCGAATAGTTCCGGGTAACATCCGATGGTGATCGGAAGGGGTTCAGAAGGAGTTCTGAAGTAAAGGAATATGATAATATATGTATATGAATGTTAATTGGAGAATTAATATTAAATATATTTTTTATTTTATTATTAAAGGCTTCCTTATGCTAATGGGCCTCACCCGAAGGGAGACCCAATAGGGCAAGGCGCCTAGGGAGAGGGGGACGGCCAGCCTTGGCTTGTGGGCTGCCCAAGTGGGGCCCACCTAGGGCCGGCGGTAGCCCTTAGGTGGATGACGAGTGTGGGGTTTAGTCCCACACTGCCTAGCCCCTGGGTGGTGTGCCCTCCCCTCCTACTATATATAGGGGTCTCCCCCCACCCCTTTGGAGGCATCTAATTCTCTCATTCTCTCTCTCATATTCCTTTCAGGACTTCTCCATACTATTGGGGAGGACCTCGAGGGATTTGAGTTCTCCACCTTCACACTACCGTCGTGTGATCTTCAGTCTGGTATCTTCTTCTTCCGCTGCTCGGTTGGATTGGAGCCCGGGAGACGCCGCCTACACCGGACGTGTGTAGTACTTTGGAGGCACCACACTTGGGGTGCTTGGAGCTGCTCGGCTTCATTAATATATGCCTTCCTGCGTAAGGCGTGCCTCGGTCTTCAAAGGTATGAATATCGTCTCTCTCCTCCGTTACTTATGTCTACATAGTATAGATCCTGGTTTTAGTGTTCGAGTAGATAGAAATTTTTTGTTTTCTGCTACGGAACCCTACACCGGCAGTCATGTTTCTAACCTTGCGGCGCTTCCTGTCAAAGAAATGGGACTGTTGCATAACTGCCCAATAGATACAGAGTAAATAAAAAAATTACAATTCAACACAAACATGCGAACCCCAAGAGACTTTTGCTTACCAGGAGCTAATTGGGTTCAAGTGACCACCCTGTCCAAGAATAGAAGGGCGACTCCTAGTTGCGGCAGCTTCCATATATAGTACATCACAATTCAGCTCAAACATGCAAGCTGAAGCATACCTTTTCATCAACCCAATTAGCTGACTGTCACATGTTAGACGAACCATGATGCCATGTTCATCCATGAAGCTGAACTTTGCAGTCTTCTTCGGCCATATTTCATCATGATTACGCAGAGCAGCAACCATACCAGAGATAGTGCAGATCTGCGTAGGTGCTTCTTCCATCCTGATACAATGGTGTCCATACCACTTGCCCTTCTCCCTTGCTAATTTAGAGTCGTACCTGAAGAGGACTACCGTAACCAGGTAAGGGTGGTTCGTGGAGATCCCACTTGACAGAAAACTGTGGACAAAATATGTTTGTCAGCGTTGGGCTAACAAACAATTTTAGGTTCAGTAGCCAGCTAGTAGTTATAATTAGTGCGAGTAGCAAAGAGAAGGGTAGCTCACCCGCATGTAGCCATAACTTCTTCCTTGGTAGTAGGATCTACCATCCTCCGAGCTGCTCAGCTCAATGGCAACGGAGACAGGCTAGAGCCTCGCAACAGCGGCTACAGCATGCACCATTGGAGCTCGGGATCGGTGAATGGGCATAGCAACTAGGCGCAGCAACTTTGCGCCAGAAGTCAAATGTCTGAAGTGATCATCTGCCTGGAGGGTGGATTTCGACGCCGTCGGTGCTAGGGGAAAGGAGGGAATGGATTTGTGAAATTGGTCAACGCATCCAATCCACTTAGTTCATCGATTTGCCTAAGAGGTTGTTGCGTGGCACTCGCGTCACGGATAGATGACCAACATGTGGGTCCCAACCATCTACTTCACGGGGAAGTTTAACGGAATGTTTGAAATTGGCAGGGGTGAGATGAGTTTGCCTCGAAATGGCCCCTCTGAGTAGTTGGTAGCCCAACTTTACGAAAGGCGACAATTACAAGGAACTTGGGTACCGCGATGCACTCGCCCAAGAACTTTCAGGCCGTAAACCAACAATCCTGGTTTCATGGTAGATGAGTTGGAGTCCACTGACATGATGATATGTGGCTTTGACAACCAAGGAAGGCCAACATTGGGCGCCATCACGGTGAAGATCCAAATGTCAACGTTCAGCTTCAAGGTGTGTTTCTTTGTCATTGAGGCGAACACCTCCTACTCGGCCCTCTTAGGACGGCCGTGGATCCACAAGTATCGTGTGGTGCCCTCTACTCTTCACCAGTGCTTGACGTTCCTTGACGGCAACGTCATGCAACCGCGCACAATCGGCAACATCAACCCCTACACTGTCCAAGAATCGCATCATGCGGACACGAAGTACTACTTCCCCGGTGAAGATAGCGATCAAAAGCTCGGGCGGACAACACCAGCGGTTGATGTCTTGGTCAAACCTGGTGTCACGCCAGCAGCCGAGGCAAAATGGCTCATCATGCCATGTTCGCCCAATGGAGTGCAGGGTTCCTCCTTGTGGAGTCGCAAACACCCTACACAAAGAAGATCTTCCTCAACCACCCACGAAAACAAGCGTTACTCCCTAGTAGGGATGGGAAATTTTACTCCAATGGCATTGGGAGCAAGCTCTTCTATGCCTACCCCATCAGCCCCGTTGCATTTGAAAGCAAGATTACCGTCATCAACACTGATACCTTCGATCCGGATTACGTATGTAGTATAGCTTCTTTTTCCCTAGTAGACCTAGATTATCGAATCCTTGGGAAGCGAATGTGTATTGAAGTTACTTTAACGGACCTTCGGGTGTTCTAGAATTCCTTTTGTGTTTTTACCGGACCAATAGCTTGCGTCCTTTTGTTGCTGTCGATGATGGAGAGAGAGGGCCTAGGGCGTTTGGTTTCACCTATAGTTGTGCAAAACATCTTATGGGAATAAAAGATAGAAATAAAGTATGCATGTACTTGTTAAAGCGAGATAAATTATATGCGGGCAATGCATCCAGAATTGCTATTGCCTCCGCAACCGCTTATAGTAATAACCTACTAGTCTCATCCATAGAAGAAAGAGAACTAATGATATGCACAGTGATGTCACCGTTAATCCAAGTAAATCCCTCACATACAGCCGTACTACCCCTTCTGTCACTAGGGTTCCCAACCTGCAGATCAGTCATTACTCATACTCCCTATACCTAGCTCAACCCTCGGAGTCTTAGGTACCTGACAAGTCCTTAGATTGAGGCAAGAGAGGATACAATAATCTTCATGTTATACAAACTAATACATGATCCCATCTATGATAAATAACATGCACAAACGCTACATGGCTAGGCCGAAGCCCTTAGCCCAAGGAGAATTACTCACACATAGAGATGAGATCAACAATCATAAACATTGTATTGAAAATCATAAGATTAATAGCAATAGTCTTACAATGTCGCCAATCAAAGAAGAGATCTACTATTACAAGTGGTGAAATATGGCTATGGAGATGGAGAAGGGTTTTGAGATCTGGAGGCGGCAGGAGATCTCTGGCAGAGACTTTAGGCAAGGGTATGGCTTGTTTTCTCGTCGCCCGAGGCTTCTTTATATAGGGGTCCCTTCACGAAAGTTGTTCTGTTTGACCTAACGGTGGCGACACCAACTATACGACCGGAGCTATACGGCCAGAATTTTTCTCCGGTCGTATAGTTGGTCGTTAAAGCGTCTGCCTCCGCTTCATGCCTCTTGGTTTCTTCTAGTTGTTGGAAATCTCGTATCTTTGACTTTAATGTAGTGATTCCCATCTTCAAACGACATTATCTGTGCAGGAAAAACATAAAAAGAAAGGATTGCATACCCCTTTGTATATTAGGCATTAGTGGCAGGGTTTAGAGAGATATTTCATAAAAAATATGAATAATATCTAGTTTAAATGTGGATGTAGATGGCTATATTTCAGAGCCATCAACCTCCTGAAGCTTAAACTTGATCGTCCCCGAGCAAGAAAACCAAAATCAAAAAGTAACTCACCATTTAAACTGAAATAACAAGATGGTGATCTTACTCATGATTGGTAGTCTCATGTTTCCTCCACTTCATAAATTTGAAAAACTTCAGCATAGATAGAGTAATGGCAAGCATATCATATGGGTTTTATGCATCCTTATAGTGCAGCAAAATTATTGTTAACATGGATGATTCAAATGAGTAAACTTTATTCCATGTCATGTAATAAACTCATATGCTTCCCTTTGAACAATAAATTATAATCATGTAAATTGAGAGTGTGAGAGTTGTCATGAAAAGCATATACACTAGAGTATCTCAATCCTCCCACATCAGTAAACTACTTTTCTATTCATTGTCCTTTAAGAATTTTAGTTCTTGAGTAATTGAGAGCATGCCAAAGATTTTTATTAGTTTATCGGGCTATGATAGACACTCGTGGCACTAAGGTTTTTGTTCCTTTTGCATAATGATTACTCATAACAGCTAGAGGAGTGATTCCATCATGATTACAACTGTAGGGGATCGGTGCGAAAAACAAAAAAATTCCTACGTTGAAACCCCAAAACTTGCCCAGGATCTATCTATGTAGTAATGCGGTAACGGCCGGAGCGTAGAGAATACATACCCTTGTAAACCGTACGCGGTTAACGCTCCGCGGGGAACGTGGTTGATGTAGTCGTACTCGAAGCCGACCTCAAGGTCGCGAAGCTCCTCGTAGGTCACCCCTTGCTCCTTCTTGATCTTCATCATGCAACAGCTCCGGCTCACGACATTCAAGCGCCCCAAGTGTTGCGCCTCGTGTCTTCATACACATCCGGTGCACAATGATACCTCCGGCTCCCCGATCCCGCCGGGAGTGCGGAAGTTGATATCCGGCTAGGAATCCCTGCAGCGCAACAGCGTACTGCAGGAGTGCCTCGATCGCACAGCCCAGACTTGGGGCCATGGTCACGAGGTATAGAGAGAGGGAGGAGGAGAAAGTCAACCAAAGGACTTCTCCAATTGTGTGTGTCTAAACCCAACCAATGGCACCCCTTTATATAGGCTAAGGGGGTGTACCTTTCTTAAAGGCTAAGCCATGTGGGACTATTCTTAAAAGAAAAGGGGCAGAAAAACATGTGCCAGCCGGATGGGCTGAATCAGCTCAGCCCAACAGCAAGAGGAAGCACATCAGCCTGGGAGGAGGAGCAGCCGGATGGGCTGGCTCGCCCCTGGCAGCCTAGCTCGCGCGTCACCTGGTTGTGACCGCAGCTGGCCGGGTGGGCCGGCCATCCTTCCTGCGGCCCGCGACGCCAGCGGCCCAAGGCGGCTACCCGCCCTCAGTCCTGCCCAGGTGGGCCGGCAGCGGCCAGCGGCCCGCTCGCCTGGACCCCGCCTTCTCGGGTGGGCCGTTTGCCCCGCCAGCGGCCTAGTTGGCGCAGCCTGCCGGCTGGCCCCCGCGAGCTCCTCTTGGGCCGGGTCGAGCTGGCCTGGCAGCAGCTGCGGCCAGCTGATGCCTGTCGTGTGCGGCGGATATTATCCGCTGGCTGTTTCTAAATAATAACTTAAATATTACTTTGAATATAATAATTCACAATTAACATATAATAAATATATATTTAAATTCCCATTTATCCGAAAACACTTTTCGGTCTTTTCCTTTATTCTTTCTCCGAACAACTTCAGATCTCTCCGCGGAACGATTCCGTCTTTCTCTCTTTGTCTATTGTGATTCCATCTTACGAATGATCGCTCTCATCGTACCCTTAAGTGTATCCTCTCATGGCTCAGGAATGCTCTAGACATGATCTGTATCAATGATCAACAAAGGGACCAGGGATGTCCATGTGACCCCTATGCATTCCTGATGACAATGTCGTTTGAACCATCTAAATGTAGCATCCTCTTCCTTTTGTTTCTCGATACAACTTTTCCGAGATCCGATCACTGGTATCCCATACCTTTGTTCAATCTCGTTCACAACAAGTTTTGTTTTCTTGTTACCATGATATTACATCCCCGTGACCTAGTCACATGTTGCAACATTTATAGATGTAATCTCACCAAGCCGTCCGTATGTATCTTTACCCATCATATGGGTGAACAAATCCCGGTCTTGTAGTCACATGTCATCTACTGTTCCTTCGGAATACCCAACGTACACCTTTATGGCCACCGTATTACCAGATGACGGTTGATGCAGTCTAAGCAGCCTAGGGAAACCGTGAGTAATATGAGCTCACGGTCTAAGGAGAAGGAGTCTAGGTATAGTTGTTGCAACAATGAACTATATGACTTGATCGTGTTGCAATCCTTCGAGGAGTGTCCAACCACATCATTCTCCAATGATATGATCTCGTTGTCAGTCGACATAAATGCCCATGATCTTGAAACCCGGATCATCTTCGTGACCAACGAACTAGTATGAATAGAGGCTCTAGGGACTTTGTTGGTTCATACCACACCTGTACCAATGTTTCTACTTGGCACATTTATAGCACAATATGAAACTATTATAAACTAATTGAGATATGGCAATAAAAACCTATTTATTATTTGCCTCTAGGGCATATCTCCTTCAACAACTACCCGGGAGTGCCAAGAATATTATCCACTATAGCATTGCTGCTACAAGTGTTTAATCAACTCCTAGCCAAAATCTAGGAGTTTCCCCCATGAAGATCGTCTGTAGGCTAGCGGAGTTATTGGCATCCCATGAAGTTTGACATGCATAAAGCTATAACATTCTTATGATTAACAAGTCAAACTTTGGCATGCTCATAAAAACCGCTAAACATTAATTCAATCGAACAAATCCTTTTAAAGAAGCTATCAAGTCAATCAACATTTTCAGTGGTGTTGAATGTATCTAGAAATAAACCTTCAAGACTAAGCACTACAGCACCCAAGCCTTCAATTGTGAGAATTTTTCTTATTACAATTGTTTAGCAATTTTTAGGGAAGACTTGGTTAATTACGAGAGCTAGAACAAAACGTACCCAACTAAATACCGATGCAAACAAAAATCTTACTACAATACAAAGACTCACTCCACCAATATAATATCTCAATATTTACTACTAACTAGCATGGATTTCTCAAACTTCAAAAGTGGGTCATAAGGCATACCTCTCATGTTTGGTTCCACTTCTCTCTTCCTCAACCTGCAAGTCATTTGATTCTTGGAAACTCTTGGAAACTCTCCTGCAAACATATGAACCTCGAGGCGGAAAGAAAAGAAAGAGGGAAAATGGAGAAATATTTTTGTGGTTTTTAAGAGAGGGAATTTAAAGAATAGAAAATTGGTGGCAAAGCTCGGCTAGAAAATATCGAAAACGAAATAGAAAGAACTAGAAAATAAAGTGTTGGGGAAACCAACATGGGTGCTTATAAACTCAAATAAAAACACAACCTCTAAATAAATAAAAGCAAATGAACGCCAAATAAAGATACATGAGGAAACTTCCCCAAGCTTAGGCTTTTGCAAGCCCTTCAAATCATTGTGGTGGCGGGAAAAAGTCGTTACTCCAGTTCGCAAATTGAGTTGAGAAGATACTAGTTGATTCTCGGAGGTTCAAAAAGAGGCTATGCATCCTCTCCATGGTCCCTCCAAGTCCTTGGAAATCTTGGTATGTGGCGAATTGGGTTTGTGGCTGGTACTCTTGGTAAGGAACTTCTTTCTCCTCATCCTCCTCCAGAATCTGCTCCGCGGGTTGGTGTTGCTCAACCTGCAAGTCATTTAGCAAATGTCCATCCTCGATAGAGAAAAGACCATTAGGCATAGGAGCAGGGTAGAGACGCCTAGCTCCAGCAATATGCAGGTAATAAACACCACCTCTCCTGGTGAGCATTCCCCAAGATTTCAAAGTGGAGAAACCAACACGTCGCTCACCTAGCACAGGTTGCAACTCACCTAGGTCGATGCCTAGGGCAGTGGCAAGCACAGTGA
Source organism: Avena eriantha (assembly GCA_910589775.1). Classification (NCBI taxonomy): domain Eukaryota; kingdom Viridiplantae; phylum Streptophyta; class Magnoliopsida; order Poales; family Poaceae; genus Avena; species Avena eriantha. The sequence continues at coordinate 288,856,227 of OU342741.1, forward strand.
TGACGCCTCCACCTGTGATTGGTCCGTGGCTTTGGGAGGCTTGGTGCTCCAGGTAGCACCCAAGGATGGTGCCCAAGTTGAGTGACAATCCACAGTTGATGTAAGCAGCCTTTGCAAGGACTACAATGTCCTCCTCGTTGAGTCTCGTGAACTCATTGCAGGATGTTGAATATTCTTCCCCTTGCTCACTCTAGTAGTGAAATTCATTCCATTATATTACTATTCAGGGGTAGGTTCTAAGCTAGTAAAGGATGCGCGCAGGGCATTAACATCATTGTTTGGCAAATTAAAACATGTGCACCATTCATCTAAAGTTAAAGTGTTGTTGTTCATAAGTCGGAAAGAAATAGTGTCCTCTCCTTGCCATTATCTAACGGTGCTTTGCAACAAACTTAGGAATTCAATGATTAAGCGGCGATAAGTAGCCACATCATTATACACAAAGTTTTGCAGGCCAGCTCTATTGCAAAGTAAATTGAAGTCATCAAAAATACCGATTTGGTTCAATATAATAGGGCAAGCCCACTTGGTGGCCTTCACTTCGTGGTTCTTGATCTTGTTGAAGCGATCACGTTGGGGCTCATCCCTAAACTGTATCCCCATGCATTCTTGAGTGACAGCCCGAGAAGCGCTAGCGGTGTCACGAGCATGAGTTTGGCTCCTTGTGTTCATCATATAAAACATTGAAGAAAGACAAAAATAAAACTTTTAGATCCAACAATAGTAAGTACAACATATTCCTCATCATAGAACAATAAAGAGTCTCCCCAAAATAATAATCTAGGCAAGAAAATCATGGAAATTGGTTCATAGTAGGTCTCACCCTAGATTGATAATGACAATAGATCGAAGATGAATTTGCAAAAAGTAATTGGAGGATCGAAGGAGAAACATATCATAGATCACTTGTGCATGAGGAAATCGAACAAAATTGAGTAGAGATGAAGATATCTTAGAGGTTTTGAGAGAGTTTGGAGGTAGAAGAGAGAAAAGGGATTGAAGTTTTGGAGTTGGAGGTACCTTCATGTGCGATTTTATGGTCGCAACTATACGGGCGCAACTATATGGCCGGAACAATGTGTTCCCGCCATATAGTTGGCCTTCTGTCAAAATTTTAGGGTTTTCTCCTGGCGGCGTAGATATACGGGTGCAACTATACGGCCAGAACAAAATGTTCCCACCGTATAGTTGGTCGTCAAACTATTTGTCCCTGGGAAAGAAAATATACAAAGGCATCGATATCTATACGACCAGAACTATACAGCCAGAATTTTTATTCTCATCGTATAGTTGGTTATTAAACTCTCAGTACATTGGAAAAGAATTTGTACGAAGGCACCGATATCTATACGACCGGAGCTATATGGCCAGAATTTTTATTCCTGCCATATAGTTGGTCGTTAAACTATCAATACATATGAAAGAAAAAAAATCGATGGCAAAGATATCTATACGATCGAAACAATACGGTCGGACGTTTTATTCCCGCTATATAGTTGGTCGTTAAACTCTCTGCATGCATCAAAAAAATTATGTTTCTTCGAAAACTATTTATTTTCCTGTAACTTAGTGATATACCTTGTTTATGATAGAAAATTGACAGTTAAAATTATCGACCAACAACAACATGTATATAGTAGAATTTTAAGTACTACCAAACTTCTTCTCCTCAAATGGAGTTTTCTATCACTCTTTATTAAACATAAACTTAAACTAAAAACTAAAAACTTAACTCAAACCTTTATTTAACATGGGTTGCCTCCCATGGAGAGCTCTTTTATGGTCAATAGCTTGACCTTGATGTTACTCACTTGGGCTAGATGAGTGGAACACCCACTCCAAAGTAGTTGGCCTTCAAGGTGATGGCCTCCTTCTCGTCATGTTTGGCTTTGTTTTTTCTGGGGAAATGGATAACAAAAGGATCCCGTGAAGACAATTGCAGCTTCACGTTCCCTTCATGGAGGTTAATTAAAGCCTTTATAGTTCTCAAAAAAGGACCGCCTAGTATGACATGAGCAATAGTATCTTCAGGCATGCCAACAATAATGAAGTCAATTAGAGCGGGACAGCCTTTAATGTAAACTAAAGTGTTCTCCTTAATTCCTAGAGCTTGTTTATAAGTGGAATCTACAATATGTAGCTTTAGTTCAGTGATTTCGAAAGAGCCAAGGTTTAGCTTGTTAAAAAGACTATTTGGGATTGTTGAGACGCTTACACCTAGATCACAAAGTGCAGCTATCTCATTAGTCCCAATCTTAATTTTAATCGTGGGCTCAAATATATCATCTAGTTTAACAGGTAACTTTTCAGCGATTTTCTCATATTCCTCTTCAAGCTTGCGTACCTTAATCGCTACAAGATCAACAAAGTGTTGATACATGGCTTCATCGTTACCTTCACTTACCGGAATCTTGACGGTGATCCCCTTTACGAGGTCTTCGATGGTATAGCTTGGTGAAGGGGCGTTGCCATAATCAAGCTCTTCAGGCTCCTCCCTTTGGATCCTCATCATTTTGAGTTCTTCAACAGGATTAGGCTCAGCTTTACCTGCAAATTTAGCTAGAATGAGAGTTTGACTCTCGGTTATCTTATCTAGTTGTGCCTCAACGATCCTCATTCTTTCTTGGAGGGCCTACAAATCATTTCTCAAACTAACGGCTTGGTTAGACAATTTACCAAGCATAGCATCATGGTTCTCCATTATTTTAATAACAATATTGTTTTGTTCATTTTGTGAGTCTATAAAAGAATTAAATGTTTCCTGGAGACTACCATTACTAGTTCCCATATTATTATTAGGATTACCTACAGGACTGTAATAGTGTTTCTGAAATTAGGATTATAATACTTCTTCCAAGCAGGGTTATAATCATTACGAGCTATGAAGTCTATTTCTTACATATTTTTTCAGGGATAGCTCTTACCTGAGTTTCCTTACCTTTCATGGCTAGTATGAGCTCATCGAACTTAGCATTGAGTTCTTCATTTTCTTGTGGTGAGATGGAGTTCACCTTCTTCGTGTATTATCTATCCACATGCCATTGAGCATGGTTGTCTTGCATATTATCTAGCAGCTGCTTTGCTTCAGTAATGTGTTTACCCATAAACATTCCTCCAGCTGCAGTATCAAGCATAGACATAGACACGGGATTAAGAGCATTATAAAATAAATGGAGGATTAACCAATCTTCCATCCCATGACTAGGATAGTTTCTTAAGCATTCTTTCATCCTCTTCCATGCAAGCGCTAGTGTCTCACGCTCTTCTTGTCTAAAGCCAGTAATATTAGATCTGAGTTGCATAGTCTTTGCAGGTGGGTAAAATTTAGTCATAAATAAAGAAGTACATCCCACCCATGATATAATAGTATGTTAGGCAAAGATAGAAACCATTCTTTTGCTATTCCTCTAAGAGAGAAAGGAAATAGACGCAATTTGACCGCATCGGGGTCAACTTCTTTTATACGCATCATATCACATATTTCAGTGAAAGTATTCAAGTGCATACCCGCGTCTTCAATAGCAGAGCCTCCAAATTGATTATGTTGAACCAAGCTTAAATAATTGGGCTTAATTTTATAGTCATCAGCAGCAATTGCTGGCTGAGTAACAGGAGTACGCAAATAATCATTGTTAGGAGTAGCAAACTCCCCAAGCTTCTTTTCAGCCATATTTCCTATATTTTTGGGTTTTCTTAATCAAAGAACTATAATAGTAAAAGCAAGAATTTAGAGACTAACTAATTTTTTTTTGTTTATCAAATAAAGACTAAAAGCAAACTAACAAAATTGAAAACAAGAATTAAAACTAGCAAGGTTCCTAATAACCTCACCGGGTAGCTATTGCTTCCCCGGCAACGCGCCAGAAAAAGGGTTGATACCTTCGATCCGGATTACGGATGTAGTATAACTTCTTTTTCCCTAGTAGACCTAGGTTATCGAATCCTCGGGAAGCGAACGTTTAGTGAAGTTACTTTAACGGACCTTCGGGAGTTTTAGAATTCCTTTTGTGTTTTTACCGGACCAATAGCTTGCACCTTTTTGTTGTTGACGATGATGGAGAGAGAGGGCCTAGGGCGTTTGGTTTCACCTGTAGTTGTGCAAAACATCTGATGAGAATAAAAGATAGAAATAAAGTATGCATATACTTGTTAGAGCAAGATAAATTATATGCGGAGAGTGCATCCATAATTGCTATTGCCTCCGCAGTCGCTTATAGCAATAACCTACTAGTCTCATCCATAGAAGAAAGAGAATTAATAATATGCATAGTGATGTCACCGTTAATCCCAAGTAAATCCCTCACATACAGCCATACTACCCCTTCTGTCACTAGGGTTCCCAACCTGCAGATCAGTCATTACTCATACTCCCTATACTTGGATCAACCCTCCGGGTCTTAGGTACCTGATAAGTCCTTAGATTGAGGCAAGAGAGGATATAATAATCATCATGTCATACAAACATGCATGATCCCATCTATGATAAATAACATGCACAAACGCTACATGGCTAGGCCGAAGCCCTTAGCCCAAGGAGAATTACTCACACATAGAGATGAGATCAACAAGCATAAACATTGTATTGAAAATCACAAGATTGATAGCAATAGTCTTACAATGTCGCCAATCAAAGAAGAAATCTACTATTACAAGTGGTGGAATATGGCTATGGAGATGGAGAAGGGTTTTGAGATCTGGAGGCGGCTGGAGATCTGTGGCAGAGACTTTAGGCGAGGGTATGGCTTGTTTTTCGTCACCCAAGGCTTCTTTATATAGGGGTCCCTTCACGAAAATTGTTCTGTTTGACCTAACGGTGGTGGTGCCAACTATACGACCAGAGCTATATAGCTGGAATGTTTCTCCGGTCGTATAGTTGGTCGTTAAAGTGTCTGCTTCTGCTTCACGGCTCCTGGTTTCTTATGGTTGTTGGAAATCTCATATCTTTGACTTTAATGTAGTGATTCCCATTTTCAAACGACATTATCTGCGCAGGAAAAATATAAAAAGAAAGGATTGCATACCCCTTTGAATATTAGGCATTAGTGGCAGGGTTTAGAGAGATATTTCATCAAAAATATGAATAGTATCTAGTTTAAATGTGGACGTAGGTGGATATATTTCAGAGCCATTAAACACCAATCACGATGAGGTCAATCCCAACACCTCCACACGAGGCTACCACGTCTTCGTCGACTTTGGCTTGCCGCAAGCCCGATTGTTTAACACTTGGAAGCCCTGCAGGTGCCCAGGGAAGTTCAAAGACAAGGACCGATATCAGTGATGCGCCATCAACCATCACGCTAAGGGTACACAACTCTCCAAAAGAGGAGCAAGTGCCCGCACAAGCGAGAGTGGTCAAAAGAAGAATACAAGAGATTGAGGAAGTCGCAAGGGGAGCTCAAGGAGTGTAGCCCCATCCCTCTATATATCTGTGACTTCTCCATTGGAGGTTTGGGCTATCCTAAGTTCATGTGGGTCTAGAACCCAAACCATTTTCTATAAAGTTCCACAGGTACAACACTACGATTCAATATTTGAACTTCCACAACCTCACCATGATACAGAAGAAGCACTATACACGACGATGAAGGTCGGGCCTAAGATGGCTCGCCTCCTAGAGAAGGCCGGCTTCACTCTTCGGCAAAATAATAGAATGCCTGCGCAGCCCGCTGTGTGTGAGGAGTGGTGGAGGCAACCAGAAGACATCATCAAGAGTGAATGCAAGATCTGCCCCAAGTTCGGGCTTGGCGACATCAACACCAATGACACTAACGACAAGGACGACATCCCAGGAGCTAATTGTCATGCCTTGTATGTTTCCTCAGGAAACGATGAGCTAGCCGAGGTTGAAGAAGAGGTAGTCTCCACACCAGCACCACCCGAGCTAGAAGACGGCGGGCAACCCACCATTTATGAGCTCGTTGAAATCAACCTCGGGGCAGAAGACGATCCACGCCCGACTTTTGTTAGCGCCACGCTGACGGAAGAGGAGCGAGAAAGCTATCGAAGCTTCCTGATGGAGTACCAAGATTGCTTCGCTTGGAGCTACAAGGAGATGTCGGGTCTCGACCCTCGTGTCGCTACACACAAGCTAGTGATTGATCCAAAGCACAAACCCATCAAGCAGCCTCCGTGACGCTTGCGACCGGAGTTTGAAGACCAAGTCATCACCGAGGTAGATAAATTAATCATTGCAGATTTCATCAAAGAGGACAAATACACTACATGGCTTGCCAACATCGTCCCGGTGGAGAAGAAGACTGGCCAAGTGCGTGTTTGCCAGGACTTCCGCGACCTTAATCGAGCATGCCCCAAAGACGAATTTCCCCTCCTGATCACGGAGATTCCACAACGGGCCATGGTGCAATGTCCTTTATGGATGGCTTGTCACGCTACAACCAAATCAAGATGGACCCCGAGGACACCATCAACACCGCGTTCAGGACCCCGAAGGGCAACTTCTACTACACCGTCATGCCCTTTGGTTTGAAGAATGCTGGAGCAACATACCAGCGTGCCATGACATACATCCTCGACAACTTGATCCATCATTCGGTGGAGTGCTACGTCGACGACCTGGTGGTCAGGACCAAAGACCGTCAAGATCACCAGGAGGACCTTCAGATCGTCTTCGAGCGTCTACGCCAACACCAGCTCAAGATGAACCCACTTAAGTGAGCCTTTGCCGTATAGTCGGGCCTCTTCCTTGGCTTCGTGGTTCATCATCAAGGTATAGAGATAGAGCCAAAGAAGATCAAGGCGATCCTCAACATGCCTCCCCCTTCCAACCTCAAGGAGTTGAGGGGATTACAAGGGAAGCTAGTGTACATCTGGCGTTTCATCTCCAACCTCTCAAGACACATCCAGCCCTTCTCAAGTATCATGAAGAAAGGAGCTCTGTTTGTGTGGGATGAAGGATGTCAAAAGGGATTTGACGCCATCAAGAGGTACTTGCTTAGTCCACCCGTATTGGTAGCTCCTGTACAAGGGTGCCCCTTATTCTTTACATTGTAGCACAACCTACTTTGATAGGTGATCTACTTGCTCAACACAATGACGATGGGAAGGAGTTGTCTTGCTACTACCTAAGCCACACGAGGGTGGGTGTCGAGCGAAAATACTCTCCAATAGAGAAGTTGTTCTTGGCAATAATCTTCGCGTTGAAGAAATCGAGGCACTACATGCTCGCACTCCAAATCCAGCTCGTGGCAAGAGCGGATCCTATAAGGTATGTGCTAAGTCAGCATGCACTAATGGGGCGACTCAGGAAATGGGCATTGCTCATGATGGAGTTTGACCTCACCTTTGTCCCACAGAAGGCGATTAAAGGACAGGCCTTGGCAGAGTTTCTTGCAGCGCATCCCGTCCCGGGAGACTCCCCACTCATCACCAACCTACCAGATGAGGAGGTATTCACCGCCGAGCTCGAGGGTCCATGGAAGTTGTACTTTGACGGTGCTTCCCGCACGGAGGTCAACCTAGATGGCAGCCCAAGGCAGAGAGCTAGTGCATGACTGGTATTCAAAACTCCACGAGGGGAGGTGATGTACTACTCATTCTCCCTCCTCAAAGAAGAATGCTCCAATAACAAGGCGGAGTATGAGGTGCTCATCTTCGGCCTTCTCCTAGCCCTCTCTATGGACATTCGTGTCTTACAAGCCTATGGAGATTCTTAGCTCATTGTCAGGCAGGTCAACAACATCTATGAGGTGCGCAAGCCTGAGCTGGTGACGTACTACAACGCGGCTCGGAGACTCATGGAGAAGTTCCAGCGGATTGAAGTTCTCCATGTCCCACGAAGCAGGAATGCACCTATTGACGCCCTGGCAAAATTGGCGGCAGCACTAGTGCTCCCAGATGAAAAATCCATGTAGCTAATGATTGAAGAAAGGTGGCTTCTTCCTGCTGTGTTGGAGCTTGTTCTGACGGAATATGAAGTTAACACCGTCACGACAAATGCCGTGGATGAAGACGAATGGTTGGAACCATTCCTCGACTACTTCAAGCATGGCAGCCTCCCCAGCGACCCTGTCAGCAAGCGCCAACTACAACGACGATTTCCCTTCTATGTCTATACGGCTGGTGTCTTGTACAGGCAGTCTCATGGACAAGAGATTCTTCTTAGGTGCGTCAACCGAAGCAAGGCCGAGAAGGTCATGCAGGAGGTGCACCACGGAGTCTGTGGTGGCCACCAACGCCGAGTCAAAATGTACCATACCATACGCCTGACTGGATACTATTGGCCCGACATCATGAAGGACTCCCTGCGAGTGGCCAGGTCATGCCATGGCTGCCAAATCCATGGTGACTTCAAGCATCAGCCGTCGGCGCCTCTACACCCGACCATTCCCTCATGGTCGTTCGACGCCTGGGGATCGATGTCATCGGCCTCATTGACCCACCATCTTCCAGGGGGCATCACTTCATCCTCGCAGTGACAGACTGCTTCTCCAAATGGGCGAAGGTGGTCCCACTACGTGAGGTGAAGAGCGACAACGTTATCAACTTCCTCGAGCAAAATATCATACATTGCTTTGGGATACCACACCGCATCACCTCCGACAATGACAAGGCATTAAAGTCCAAGAAGATGATAGGTTCATGGAGAAGTACAAGATCAAGTGGAACTACTCCACCGGCCACTACCCTCAAGCCAATGGAGCAATTGAAGCCTTCAGCAAGACACTAGGCAAGATACTCAAGAAGACGGTGACGAGACACCGAAGGGATTGGCCTGACCATCTCTACGAGTCTCTATGTGTGTACCGCGTTACGTCTGTACGCCAACTCAGGCTACTCCATACTCTCTCGTCTATGGGAGTGAAGCGGTCTTGCCATTAGAATTCGAGCTACCCTCTCTACGGGTGGCCATCCAGGACAAGCTCACCAAAGACGAACAGGTACAATTGCGTTTCTAGGAGCTCGATGCCCTAGAAGAGGAGCGACTCAACGCCGTGCAAAACTTGGAGCTCTATCGCTGGAACATGGTGAGATCCAACAACAAGCTCGTCAAGCAGCACGTCTTCCAGAAGGGCGAGTTAGTCCTGGTGCTAAGATGTCCCATCGTCGTCACGCACAAGACGAAGGGGAAGTTCGAGCCAAAGTGGGAAGGACCCTACGCCATCGAGCAAGTCTATGACGGGGGTGCATACCAGCTGGTTGATCCTCAAGGATCTCGGCCCATGCCTCCAATCAACGAAAGGTTTCTTAAAAAATATTTTTGTTAAAGATTTTCCTCTTATATTGCCCTTTTTTTCTTTCTTTCGTTTTTCTACGGGGAATTTCTCGGTCGGCTCAGATCCATGATGCATTCTCTCTTGCATAACATGGATATTTATTTTCCTCCAAACAAAAACAAAAACTGGCTTTCCCTCATCACACCACGCTTGTGATGGAAGATCTTGCTACCCTAGGACTTGTCGGAGGGTGGCACAACATGTCAAGTTGCAAGTGGAGCGGCTCTCACACCCACCAAGCACGACACATACCAAGTGTATGATCCTAGAGACAACGGAGAAGATTCTTGGGAACTTCATCGTACCGAGGCTCCACGCCACCATCTTCCAGTCGGGCCACATGTTAACATAGACTCACGCCCCAGGGAAGATCATAGGAAAAGATCATGAAAGGGCTGCCCAATTTGGTGTGTAGCCGCGTGACAACCCTAGGGTGTGCCACTAGAAGCCCCACATAGAGTGCCATAGGGTGTCGTAGTCCACCAAGGTGAATGGATTCTCGGGAGGCTCACAAGAAAGCAACGAAAGAATCCAAAGGAAGTTGAAGTCAAAAAAATCATAAGTTCAAACAATCAACAAGGTCCATGGCCATCCAAATGGCCCGTGCAAGCAATCCTCTCAAGAGGGAGAATATCCAGAAGTTCAAGAATCAAGCCCAATGATCCAGTGTGTATCGGGAAAATCATGGAAAGAAGACAGAAGATAGCTGTTCACCACCCCTCAAGAAGGCACGAAAAACCCCAAGTTGTCATCCCAAAACCATTTACCCTCATCTACCATGCCCAAGTCTCTGGATTCATGGGGTGACGAGCAGGGGGCATGTTTGAGCCGTGGGGTTCCTCGGAACCATGATGGGCTAGAGCATGATTCTTGGTTGCCTCTCGGAAGCATCTCTGAAGACGGCATCTCCACACACGTACACTGAAGGATAAGTTATGGTCATCATGGTCTTGCGACGATTCCCAATGACAAGTCCGTTAGCGGTTTTTAAGGTATCACACATATAGCTAGTGTATAATGGAAAAGCTAACATTTCAAAAACTCAAACCCAAAACCTTTTGTCTTGTGTTGTTCCTCGCATTTGCATGCCCTTGTTGTCGGGGCCCTCAAGTTTGAGCATGTACATCATCAAAAGGTCTCGAGACTTACCTACATCAACAATGTTCGGGGCACTTCCATCCCTAGGTCGTCATCACTACAAGGGCACCTCGTCGTCAATGGCGACGCACACTTGACGATGCTATCTCCACCTTACAGGTGGAGTCTCCACCCCACAACGTTCACGCTGACAGCTTACCAGTGTCCCATCTACATCAACACGCCAAGATACGGGAGCAGTGCAGCGCGCCAATGCGGTTAGTTCAAATCTGTGAAACCCTTTGGTCTAGTTGGCGGGCACAGCATCGGCTAAGCGGTCACGACTGGATCAATGAACTTCCTTTGGGACATGGCATGTTATTTCGTCATCAATGGAAGATGAATCAAATATGGCTGGTTGGCTGCTGCCCTACATGGCCCCAACTAACTCATCAAGTGACTAGCATGTGGTCTACCCTACATGCCACCTCGAGCAAGAAGATCAGCTACATCAACCGCGACCTGACTCTAGGGTCGGGGTAAATGGTTGCTACCACAACAACCATGGCCGTCACAAGAAGGACGCTTGCGCTGCAATGTGTGTGCTTATTTCTCTAATGCAGGGTATCCTCCTGATGACTCGAAGAGAAGCTGTGTCACATATTTGCATATTTTTTCCACGACCACGACGCCGAGCACGGGATGGTGCCAATGACGCAAGCGGATGCGTCGCAAGCGCCGTGGGAATCGACGGTCACGCTGCTGCGGCAAACCAGGGCGACAGAGTTGCCACCCGGCCGGCCGCTGTCTCATGCACGGTTCGTGCCTGCCAGCAAGAGCAGGTCACGTGTAATCTACTTGTACCTACTTTCTATTCCGTCTTATGGTAGGTCTGATGGCCGATCGCTAGCCGAGAAGATCGACATCACGCGGCATAGGACTTGTACTGAAGATCGTGCTAGGCGGTTGCTCAACCTGATGGACAAAATACACGGCGACGGATAGTACGACAACAAAATATGAATCAAATTCAGGCTGCCAAGCCATTTTTCTCGGCTTTCTCTCACGGGGTTTCTTGCAAAAAAAAGTCGAGGATCAGTACAAATTTAGGCTGCACCAGGATGGCGCGCCCAAAAGAAAATTTTGTTTTCACTAACTTCAATTCGATTTGCTTTGCACTCGAACTTTACTTGGTGAGGGGATATTTGTTCAACGAGATTTTATACCAAATAGCAATTTAAACACTATATGTCTAGCTAGTATTTAAAAGTTGTAGATATAATTAGCACTTCTATATTCGTGTACTAGCATAATGCCCGCGCGTTCCAGCGAAAGAACATCATGTCAACCTTGTAGATAATAGAAAAATGTTTGTGCGTTGCATCGAGTGGAAAAAAGTCGTGGAAATCTAATATTACCCTAGAGAATTTGACTACTCGTTTTTTTGTTAACAGGACAAAACACATTTCTGATCTAAATTCACCCGGATTATTTGAAAAATAGAAAAAACTGCCAACCCGAGTTCTTCTACCGAGATAATAGACACGTCAAATCTTGTTTTCAGTAACTGCATGTAGTCAGCTTTGGTACGCCATTGAGCCAATGGAGACATGAACGGAAACAAATAAACCAGAGCGAACCAATTAAAACAGGATGAGATAGAATTAGAAAAAAATAAAAGAATTAGGGAAATTTATTTTAACCATCGGTTGAATTTTAAAAAATCAGAAAACCCCTTAAACAGGCCATGCTCACGAGGCCCAGTTGGCCCAGCCGGACGATAGCAGACCTATTTCGGTGCACGATGCGTCCTTCTCGCTCAGCCTCTCGCTAGCCAGCTTCTCTATTGACGTTCTCTCTCCCAAGATTTTTCCTACCGACCTGAAGTAGGTAACGCATCGAGTCAGGCATAACTGTGCGTCCTTTGATTCATCGTCTCCTTGATTCCTCTTAATTTAGCTTTACTGCACATACATCCAATACTCCTTCATTTTATTCAAGAATGCAACAGCCCAATTTTCCTCGGTCATGTTTAATCCTCTGCCCATCATCAGCACATGGGGAATTTTATCCCACTTGATCATTTGATTCATACGAATCATCCTTGTTGCCGCTTGCTGATAAGAATTTTTAGTGTACATAAACTGGTTATACTCATTGTAAAGCAGAAAGGTGGGACTATTTTTAAACCAAAAATGCATGCGATCAGAAACGAAAATCAGCGACGGTCGAACTAAGCCCTATTTAAGCAGCCCACGACACCCGAATCGGCCTAGCTAGAAAAAGTTTCAGCATGTCCCGTCGCACATGACCGGAAAATCAGCCATGGCAAGCCTCTCTCCCTCCAACAGTGCCCCACTCCATCCTGAGTCGCTGCCCGACCTGGCCCGCCCCGCCGCCATGCCCCGTCGGAGAAGGCGAGGTAGAGATGTGTAGACAGCGCCACGGCACAACAAGTTCTTGACGCAGGTGGTGAAGGCGTTGTTGTTGTCGACGGCCAAGCTAGCCGACGAGGTTCATGGCGAGCACGACCCAGTGCAGCGTAACCATGTTTCGGCTTGTGATTAGTTCATGGACTGATATAAATTATACAGCAGCAGTAAACATAGCGCAACCACACAAGTCATTTGGAGAACTCCGGACGTTAAAACTAACAAGCACATGAAAACATGATTCGGGAAAAAAGTCGCACCGTGTAATCAGCACAGTGGTGTTGGCCTCGCCTCGCGTGCTATGCTTAGAGACGACGGAGGCGTGCTAGAGACGACGGAGACGTGCTAGAGCGGGACCGTCGGGAAACGCGTCAGGTCTGGCGGGCGGCGGCGGCCAATTTCAAAGGACTTGTCCCTACCGTCGACGCTCCACCTCCTCTGCTCCGTCCCCGTCCAAGCCGGGTTTGCCAGCCCCTACCTCCTTGAACTCCTGCTCCACAGCCCGTGCGTGTCGCCATGTTCTCCTTCCTAGGCTCCAACTCGACACTCGCTCCCCGTCGCCACCAACCTCCTATGGTCGATTATGAGCCTCGCCAGGTCGTCTCTCCTTCCGTGCGTGAGCTCGACCTCCGCCCCGCTCTCCTGCACGCGTCCGCAAGCACGGCAGCCGCCGTGCTCGCGCCTCCCGCTGCAATTCGCCTCCACGTGGGTGTCTTCGGAAAAAACATGAGCACTAACGACGGAGAAAATATTAAGAACGAACCGGTACAATGGCAATCCGTTTTTTTTAACTTACCGATGGTGTTGGTGGTATTATGTATTTTGGTGAGAGAGTAAAACAGACCCAAAAAAATGTTGGACCGGAAGAAATAATCCGTCCTTTATTATTATTAGTATAGATATAGATTATTACTATTACTATTACTATTACTATTACTATTACTATTACTATTACTATTACTATACTATTATTATTATTATATCATTATATATATATATGAAAAATCCATCCTAGTTACTCCTTCATGTCCACCGTTGATCACATCCCCAATGGTTTTCCGATCTCTATCCATGCAGCACTAACGGGTTAACGGATGTGCATACCCACCAAGTTCCTAGAGTAAATTCAATTCAATACTTATTTTATTCTGGAATTAACACAGTGAGTTTGTTGGGCTCAACAAAGTTTTGAAATTTGAACCATCGGCGTCCTTATCTTATCTGCTAAACTGGGCGTATCTTCTTTTATTGCTATTGGATAAAGACGTGATTATCTAGTTACCAACAAACAATCATTTTTTGTTTGTGTCACACGACCGGGAGGAGAGAGTTGTCGTGTAGTGTCTCTTCTTTTCTTCCATGAGATCTGATTAAACTCATTCACCCGCAAGGAAACGAAAAGAAACAATGGTGGTAGGTGGACCTGTCCAAAATAATAATGATGGTACGTACATGCATCAAACTGCTATACGGATGCATGCAACAATACAACAGCTGATTTTCCTCAAAACACACTCCAATCTACATACTACATCCTACAAAAGTTGGTATTGCGTGCTTTAAATCTATACGATCATACTACATACATCATCCCTACTTCTCTCAGAATACTACATACTCCATACGTCATGCCCAGTTCTCTTACTCACATAGATGTAGACTACATACTACATCCTTATATGATAGATACCCCGTACTACCTACTCCCTCCGATCTAAATTAATAGGCTTAACTTTGTCTAGATACAAATGCATCTAGTTTAAATATGTAATTAGATTCGTACGAATCTATACAAAATTCAGTTCATTAATATGGAAGGAGGAAGTACAAAAATTAAAAAGTTATAGATAGTTCAACACACGACAAGATCTTGATACAAAAACTATACCCAAAGACTTCATTATCTTAGTACTATCAAATTACATCAAGAAGAACACGGTTTGAATACCAAAATAAAATACAAAGTTCAGAATGGCTTATCAGTTTGCCGTGAAAAGAAAACACAAATCTAACCAAATAATGGAGTTCCTGATATCTCTATTGCATGTTTTCTACGGAGAGCCATGTGCACAAGCTTCTGATGTTGTGGCATGGACGTCCGCATGCTGTGCAAAGCCTCGATCGATCTCACTCCGTTAGAAGTACACTAAATGCAGTCTTGTAGTAATAGCCAGAAGATACATTCATTCAGACGTTTGGTTAGTTAGTAGCATTGATGTCTATTTACATCTATTTCTCAGCTTGTGAGATTGGTTGATGTAAGAAGGATTAGCTGTGAGATTGGTTCATGTAAGAAAATAATTGATTTTCTACTGCGTAAGGTATGACACATTTTTGCTCACTGAAGCTCAGTGGTTATTTTGATGTTCTTTGACTTTGGAGTCATGAGTGGTTGACGTCGTCTTTCCCATCCTCGAAGGAAACAATAATGGTTTCCTTGGCTGTCTCCTTTGTATATGAACTAAACGATTAATCTGTATAACTCCAGGCAAAACAACACGGTTGCATCAGCCTAAAAATAGAGCCCCAGATCGAGACGGTTCTGGAGTTCAGCAGCCTATTCCAAACCCTATGGCGGCGGCTGCGGAAGGAGGAGCGCATGGCCGATAACATTGCTGATAACCATAGCAGTGGCGATGGTGGGTTGAGAGAAGATCTTCGCGAGGAGGAGGAGTTCCTGGAGGAGGTGGATTGGGTCAAACCGGTGGAGATAGCCGATGAGGAGGACGAAGATCTGGACGCTATGGCTGGGCGGTGGACGGCGATGGCTCGCTACGTCTCGCGGCGTCGGTATAGTGCCAAGACCATGTTCGATGAACTTGGCTCTGTTTGGCGCATGGAGAGCAAGATGACTTTCAAGGATTTAGGGGACAACTTGTTCCAACTAGATTTCTCTGGTGATGCCGATTATAAGTTTGTGATCAAGGGCGGCACTTGGCATCATCGGCATGACGCTGTTATTGTGGTTCCGTTTGGAAGGGACCAGAACGCTGCTGACGCTCGCCCCTCTGCTTTTCCGCTATGGGTGCGGGTTTACGATCTGTCGCGCACCCTGATGACGAAGAAGAAGGGCACTGCTCTTCTGCAGAATCTAGGCGAAGTCATGGAGGTTGCAACAGATGATGGCGAGCAGGCCAGTGGCCCTTTTCTCTGGGTGCGTATGAGGTGGACGATCCGGCAGCCGTTGGTGTATACGCTGCCAGTGAGTTGGAAGGAGAAAATAACAAGACACAATCTGCGTTATGAGACGAGTATACATTTTTGCTTCTTCTGTGGACGCATTGGGCATGCGCGTAAGGAGTGTAAGCTGGAGACCGTACCACACCCTGGGCGGCGCTATGGTCCAGAGTTATGAGTGTCGCCTTTTAAGAGGTTTACTGGCCAGCTCTATACTATCAAAGGGAAGAAGTCGCTGGCAGCGAGGAAACTATTCCCGGATGAGGATGAGAGTAGCGCTTCTGGAAGTGTCCGGGCGTCAGCACGCAGTACGCCGGTGCCATCCCGCTCAACATCTCGGGCGGTGTCCCCGGAGCGTAGCTGTAGCACCCCATTTGTCTAACAATTGTAATGCTACTTGTCCTAGTAAGATATTGGCTACTCCATATAGATTGTTGTTGCATCATAATTATATCATGCTCATGTCATCATGCCACCTTGCATTTGAGCATCATATAAAACCCTTTTTCTTTTGGTTCTTCTCTCACATGCATTATTAATTGTATTTGCTTCTTGATATTATATTTGGCTATTGATATATTGTCCAAATGCCCAAGTTGAGTTGGGGGCATATCTTTTATTCCATTCCACCACCTTTCTTTCTACCACTTTATAATTCCACCATCCCTTCACCATGAGCTTGTAATTCTTTTTCTTGTGACATTTTAATTCTAGCTCATGTAGTTGGGGTGGATCAATCTTCTAAATTCTTGTGCTTGGTTTTATCTCCATTTTGGAAATGCATAAGAATAATGCCATCATATTATTATTGTTGTCACAAAATAAATAATGGTATTATTATTTTTGCATGGGGCATGCAAGCTTCTCCACCACCTTTTACTTCTATTGGTTTTTCTTTGGTTTGAGTGGATCTTATCTTGGGAAAACCATCTACCTCCCTTACACCATCCTCATAGTATCACCCATTTCTTTTCCTCTTATTTTATTCTCCATTCATGGACCATATGAGGCTTACCCTATAATTCTTTTCTTTCTCTTTCTCTTAGAATTCTTTTCACCTCCACCTCATGATCATTCTAGCCTCCACCATGCTCCACTTGGGATGGTCTTATCCACATTCCTTTCTTTTCTTTTCTTTTATTCTTTTTCTACATATATGATCATATGAGCCTTATTCCACCTAATTCTATTCTTCTTCTTTCTTTCTAGTTTCTTCTCTACATTAGCCCATGCAAGATCAAGCCAAGGTGTCTTCTTGGTTTAGCCCCATACACAAGATACAAATCTAAATATCTACTTAAATATAACCTAGCCACTTTTACTCTCTCTCTCTCTAAATTCTTCTAAACCCTAGACTCTCTCTCTCTCTAGCTTGGCCTCCATGCCAAGCCCCTCTCTCTACCTGGCCCCACCCTAGCTAGCCCCTCCTCTCTCTAACCTAGCTAACCCAAAACCCTAACCCTAGCCCGAGCTCACCCGAGCCCCTACCCTCTATCTCTCTTTGCCGAGCCAGCCCCACAAGCCACCACGCCGCCTGGTCCACCTGCAGCCTCCCTGCCTCGCCCTGGACCAGCCCCAGCCAGCCCAGCCGGCCGAGCACGTGCTCGAGGAGGAAAAAGGGCAAAGCCCGAGCTCCTTTTTCCTGCCGTGCACGCCTCCCTCTCCCCTCCCTTTTCCTCCTTTTCCTCCCTCCTCACGTCTCCCAGAGCTCGCCCCAGATCTGGCCGAGTCTCCCCTCCTTCTTCCTCCTCGGCGACAACCACCTGCCGCCGGTCGCCGCCAGCTACACCGCGCCCCCGTCGTTCCTGTCCGCGAGCTCGACGTGGAAGAAGCCTGGAAGATCGAGCACGATCCCCTGCGACGCCCCGACCATGCTGACGCGGACGAGAAGCTCCCCCGCGACGCCAGGACCTCGCCGCCTCCGAAACCCTAGTCCGTCGGTGCGCCAGCAACCTCGCCGATCCGCAGCTCCTCGCTCCGATCCGACCACACCAGCGAGCCCGCGGTGAGCCTCCCATTCCCCCTGACACGGTCCGCCTCGCCGTACCGCTCTAGCCTCGCCGTGCGTTTCGTCGAACACTCACCGCGCGCCAGAGCTCGCCAGCATCTGCACCCTCCCCGTGCCGCGCCACACCTTACCTAGGCCCCAGAACCTCCCCTATCAACTCCCCTCGCCCTACCGCATTGGTCCACCCCCTCAGCGCGCTCGCCCGCGTCCCGGGTTCGAATCCCCGCTCCGCGCTGCGCGCACACCGCCGTCAGACCGCGAAGACGATAAACAGTACGGGCGCGTGGTCGATTTGCAAAAAGCCCCCCACCTTTTTGATTCCTACGACCCGCGCTCCTAACGACCCCACCTGTTAGCCGCGCTAGCTCTTTCGCAGAAAACCCCTCCATCTTTCTTAGCCGCAACCCGCGCTCCAGCCGGCGCCCCACCTGTCAGCCCCTGACAGCCTCACGCTGGCCCGTGGCCCCTGCGTCAGTGGGCCCCGCCTGTCAGCGTCCGCGGCTAGCCTCCACCCGGTGCAAAACGTTTTCTCCTGCACACGTGGCCCCAGTCCGCGCAGGCCCACCAGTCAGCGCCCGGGGTTGATATCTCCTGGGTATAAAAAGTTTATGCCTGAGCCTGTTTTTATTCAAATCTTTTCCAAATTAATTTAAATTCAAATTCTTTTCAGATTCAAATAATTTTTAGAATACAAATCCAAATAATACAAATAATATATGTTTTGGAATCAGAAAAATGAGAGGAATTCAAATATGCCCTTCAAATTATATTTTGCACACTTTCAATTTTCGAGTTAATCAAAATTACAAGAAAATGCCCTTTTCCTTATTTAATTAATAACTTTTGTTTTATAACTCCAAATTTGACAAATAATATGTCTAAATCGATCAGCGCGACGAGCCCGTTCTATTTATGCAGTCCTTGTTCTGAAATGAAGCATGCATCATGTTGTCATTTAAAATCTGAACCGTTTATGACAATAAAACTTGGGCAACTAAATAATAAAGTGCTTTATTTCTTGTATCCACACCCCACCTTTGCCATGCTACTTTAATGCCATGTAAATTGTGCATCATGCACCATGGCATGCTTGTTTGCTTGTCGCATTCTAATTCATATGCTTGTGCACTTTATTTATGTTGGCCCTTGTTTGTTTGGTTCTTCTTCGAAAAGACGTCCAGCAGGAGAATTACCAGGAATCACAGGAGTATTACCCAGATCCATCTCTCGTTTCAACTGAGCTGTCAGGCAAGCACTACCACATGCTTGCATACATACAGTACCTATTGCCTCTATCTTATTCTTGCATCATTGAGTCACGACTGCATTAAATTGAATCTCAAGTACTGCATAGCCTTTACTTTTAAACCACATTAAGCCTGTTCCGGTCCCATGAGCCATTACTACAGGAGTTGTTTGAGCCATGCGAGTCGTAGAAAAGCATGAGTAGGGTGTGTGAGAGTCTGATGGATATTGAGGCACCTAAACAACATAACCTGAGTAGTAATGGGATAACTAATGAAAGAGGCACCGGTGAGCAATATCTGCTATTTGGTTTTTCATGCTCACTTGTGTCCCGTAGGACCCCGAGTACTTGATTCCTGTTCCTTGACTATTCGCACTATCCACATCCGGGAGGCCTATGGACCCCCCTGAGCTAGAGCTTGATTCATTCTTATTTCTTGGGGCCACAATTAGTTTGGGGCTTTATTACTATCTTGTACTTATGCCATGTTACGGTTTTATTTAAGATTGTGCGAGGAGCACCTGTACTGTTTTGGATCGTGACACGTTTTCGCTGTATCGACAAGCCCAGTCTCATTTTCGGGTTCCCAGTCGTTTACCGCCGTCCACACAAACCTTGGGTCCGTCTCGGAGCCGGCCAACTTCGTTGCGGGTAGCTTAATGGGGTGGCCCCCTGAAATATTTCTGAATCCTGTGATTGCTTTGTCGTGAATGCCTCGTTGGGTTTTGATTTGGTTTTTACGAGGTTGATCGAGTGTGTGTTGCTATTCGTGCACCCCTGCAGGGTAAATCTTTCTGAAAGCCGTGTCCGCGGTTATGGACGACTTGGAGCACAGTTTCTCGATCATAGACAAGTATAACTAAAGTACCGCTTTTAAATTGACTAAGTACTTGACTAGTAAATAGTGCAATACTTATGGAATGGTTTATTAAAACTGCAAACGGATGATGGGGGTTGTTCGTCTGCTTCCTCGTTGGTAAGCGAGGAGGAGGATGGATCTGTTAATTATACTGTTATAACTGTTGTTCTTTATTCACGGACTTCCGTCTATCATTGGTTAGGCGGAAGGTTAGCGAGTCTCTATAGAATTGTAGGTATTATCTTTTGCTGCAAATGCGTCACTCCATGTTGTGTCCCCTTTAGTGGCATAAAGACTTGCTGAGTACCCCTAGGGTCTCACATGATAAATTATTTGATTCAGATGAACAGGTGTACCCGCAAGATGGATACTGGGCGGAAGAGACAGATGATGTTGGCAACGATCATTTGGTGTAGAGATTCCGGGAACGGGGATCCGTGTGATCTGTGGGCGGGATGTGTTTATTTATGGGGCATCTTATGCCAATTTGCTTCTTATCCGTACTCGGATCTTGTTTTCCACTTCCGCCTGACACTCTGATGTGTGATGTATGAGGAGCTATCCTAAATTATTATATCTATCTAGGATATTTGGATCTTGCCGTATGGCGTTGCAATATTTCTATTTCTTTTAGATGGAATGGCTCTGATGTACTGTTGTATGTGGCTTGCATACATACTCATTTGTGTATGTATTTGATCCCTTCGCCTGCCGATTACGCCGCTCGTTCTTGTCCCGTTTACTGAAAGTGGTTAGGATGGCCGAAAGGTCTACCGTGAGTGGCCCTGGGCCCCACCGTACTATTTTAACCATTTTCGTTCATCCAGGCATTAACTAAGAGCGTAATTTACCGAGGTAGTTACAATTGGTATCAGAGCCATCCCACCCTTCAGGGTCTCAGCCAAAATGGTCGTTGTCAGTCTTGCAAATATTTTGGTAGTTATGTATACTAGGGAAAAACAAACGTGAGAGTAAGATTGCTTCCATTTTTCTTCTTACCCACCCACCCACCCTTTTCTGGTAAGGAAGTGTAACGTTTTCAATCCTCTTCTAAACTTCAAACTAGGATTCACGTGTTTTGGGTTCCGTAGTACCATAGGTTATGTTTGTGTGTGTGTGTGTGTGTGTCAACTCCTTGTCTATCTGTTGCATCCAAATGTTATCACTATCTGCCTTTTGGTTATCAACTGTTGGTACATTCACTACCGACAGGCTTTGTAAACCAACGCGATCTATTCTGATTCGTTGTACACCGATGCGATCCATCTTACTCTTTGTTATCCGACGTTATCTTGTTGGGGTGTTCTTTTCCGTAGCTACCAATCTTTAGGTTCATCTTAGGAAGAAGTTGTTGGGATATGTTTTACTGATTCATGTGCGGAGTAATGATTTGAGTGCGGGATGGAGTCGCGACCATACCACTACTTTTGTCATTTTCTTTTGTATATTGAATTAGTAGAGTTGCGAATCTTGATTCGTTAAGTGGTTTTGCGCATATAGTGGTATTTTAATGCCAAAATTTGCGGAAAATTTTTCTTTGTTAGTTTGTGTACCACACTCATTTGTTCAGTCGTGTGTGTTATGCTTTATATCTTCTAATTGCCTGGAACTTTGTTGATATTTTAATATCACCTCAGTGAATTGCATTCTTTAATCTTGATTAATTCCATTTTGGTACTATTTTGGATTATTATCATTCTCCATTATAGTACTGACTTGTGTTTTATATCAATCACAGGATGGCACCACCACGCCGTTCTGAGGAGGATATACCACCTGAACTTGGGGACGCTTTGGCAAGTATTGCAAATGCTTTGGGCACTATGCAGCAGAACCAGCAGCGCTTCGAGGAAAGTGTGAGGAGGAATGAGTTTGCTCCGCTACCTCCACCTCCCAAGCGAGGAGACATCAAGAGTTTTCTCAAGTTCAACCCACGTCAATTTGAGGTGTCTGATCAGCCACTTGATGCGGATGATTGGCTTCGTGAAGTGTCAAGGTTGCTGATGACTGCGGATGTTCCCGAGTAAGAATGGGTCAAGTGTGCTACTCACCTTCTGAAGGGAGATGCAGCTCTCTGGTGGGAAAATTACCTCAGGGCAGATCTTTCTGGTTTTCAGCCTTCTTGGGAGCGATTCACTGTTGCTTTCAAAGAGCAATATCTGTCAGAAATTGTCATGGAAAGGATGAAGGAAGTGTTTCTCAACCTCAAGCAGGGCACTGACAATGTCAACACCTACATCAGAAACTTCATGAACCTGTCTCGTTATGGTGGCGATGAGATCTCTGATGACAAGAAGAAGCAAAAGAGGTTTCGGCAAGGCCTCAATGCTTCCATCAAATATGCAATCACTCATGCAAGGCCAGCATCTTTCCTGGAACTTCAACACACAGCTCTGCAGGAAGAAGAAAGTAGGCAAGTGTTTGAGGAGTCAAAGAAACACAGCCGTGATACAGCAAGCTCTTCTGCTATGACAGCTCCTTCTAAGCGTCGTGTCTGGGTTCCTAACACCCCACCGTCGCTCCCTGCTCCACCAAGACCTTCAAGCTACGCACCAAGGCCACCAAACTCCTTCACTGCGGCTCCCAGGGGCTACAACCACAACTACCCTGGAGCGCCTGGCGGAGTCCCTGGCTACGTTGCTCCACATCCACCTGGTGCTTGCTATACTTGTGGAAACACTGGGCATCAGCAATGGAATTGTCCAATGAACAACAAAGCTCTTCCACCACCACCTCCAAGACCTGCGGCAAGTGCTCCTATGATTCGTGCACCTCCACCTCGGGCTCTCAACATCAACACTAAGCCTGGGTCTGCGGTTGCTCGTGCTAACTGTGTCAACGCCGCTCAAGCTGAGCATGCTCCTGGAGTTGTCATGGGTATGCTTCCTGTTAACTCAGTTCCTGCACGAGTTTTGTTTGATTCTGGTGCTTCGCATTCTTTTGTTTCTCACAAGTTTGCTCATGAGCAAGATCTGGCTATGGTTCCTTTATTACACCGTCTTGTGGTACAATCTCCTGGGTCTAACATGAGGGCTGCTCATATCAGCCATGGCAATCAAATTGAGATTGGTGGTTCTTCGTTTCCGGCTTCCTTAATTATTCTGGGAAATTCTGATATTGATGTTATCTTGGGCATGGATTGGTTGACAGCAAATGCAGCTGTGATTGATTGTGCTGAACGTTCGGTTTCTATGAAAATTCCTGAAGGCCATATAGTCTATTCTCCAAGTCTGACTCCTGCAATTCAGCTTTATTCTTTGGCGGCTCTGAATGATGATGCTATGGAAGGTATTCAGAGTGTTCCTGTAGTTTGTGAGTTTCCAGATGTCTTTCCTGAAGAGTTGCCAGGTATGCCTCAGGATCGTGAGGTTGAGTTTGTCATTGAACTTGAACCTGGTACCGCTCCTATTTCCAAGCGGCCTTATAAAATGGGTCCTGCTGAGTTGGCTGAACTTAAGCGTCAGTTGGATGAACAAGAGAAGTTGGGTTTCATTCAGCATAGTACTTCTTCTTGGGGTAGTCCAACCATCTTTGTGAAGAAGCGAGACAAGACTGATAGACTTTGTGTTGACTATTTGGCACTCAATGCTAAAACAATCAAGAATAAATATCCTCTTCCGCGGATTAATGATCTCTTCGATTAGCTAGCCGGAGCTGTGGTATTCTCTAAGCTTGATTTGAGAAGTGGTTATCATCAAATCAAGATTCGCAAGGAAGATGTTCCCAAAACAGCTTTCACCACTCGCTATGGCCTGTATGAGTACACGGTCCTGTCTTTCGGTCTCACCAATGCACCTGCCACCTTCTCGAGGCTTATGAACTCGGTTTTCATGGAGTATCTTGATAAGTTCGTTGTGGTCTATCTGGATGACATTCTAGTCTATTCTAAGTCAAAATAAGAACATGAAGAACACCTTCGTTGTGTCCTAAGCAAGCTTCGTGAGAACCGCCTGTATGCAAAGTTCTCCAAGTGTGAGTTTTGGCTGCCTCAAGTCACCTACCTTGGTCACGTTATCTCTGCCAAGGGCATTGCCGTCAACCTAGAAACTATTAAGACAATTATGGATTGGCTTCCACCCATAAATGTCAAAGAAGTCCGGAGTTTCCTTGGTTCGGCTAGTTACTGCCGTCGCTTCGTTCAAAATTTCTCAAAGATTGCGAAGCCTCTTACCGATCTCCTCAAGAAAGGCAAGAAATATCTTTGGACTCCTGCATGTCAAGCAAGCTTTGAAACACTCAAAGAGAAGCTCACTTCCACACCAGTCTTGGTTCCTCCAGATACATCAAAGCCTTTCCAGATTTTCTGTGATGCTTCATTGCAAGGAT
Organism: Avena eriantha; assembly: GCA_910589775.1. Classification (NCBI taxonomy): domain Eukaryota; kingdom Viridiplantae; phylum Streptophyta; class Magnoliopsida; order Poales; family Poaceae; genus Avena; species Avena eriantha. Next base: position 288,880,588 of record OU342741.1, read on the forward strand.
TGGGTGCGGTCCTCATGCAAGAAAAGCAAGTTGTTTCTTATGCATCTCGTCAGTTGAAGACGCATGAGATCAACTATCCTACACATGACCTCGAACTCGCAGCAGTTGTCTTTGCTTTGAAAGTATGGAGGCATTACTTGCTGGGCAACCGTTGTGAGATCTTTTCTGATCACAAGAGTCTGAAGTATATCTTCACACAGCCTGATCTCAACCTTCGTCAGAGGAGGTGGATCGAAACAATCAATGATTTCGATTTGACCATCAACTACACCCCGGGCAAAGCTAATTTCATGGCAGATGCTCTCAGCCGAAAAGCTTATGTCAACAACCTCATGGTGGAAGAACAACAACCTCTCTTGTGCGAGGAATTCCGCAAGCTCAACCTTGAAATTGTGGATCAAGGTTATCTGCTGAACCTTCTAGCAACACCTCTCTTGGAAGAAAAGGTCCGTTCCATTCAGCTTGGGGATCCTTACACTAAAAAGATCATCTCCAACATTCAACTTCCGAAGTATGAGTCCTTCCACGTAGATGACCAAGGCACTCTCTTCTTTCAACACCGGATGTTTGTTCCGAATTTCCCGGGTTTAAGGGAGCAAGTTCTCAAGGAGGCGCATGATTCTGTTCTTTCTATCCACCCTGGCAGCACTAAGATGTACATGGACTTGAAAACACAATATTGGTGGCCTGGTTTGAAACGATATTGTGCCAAGTATGTCTCGGAGTGCGATGTCTGTCGTAGAGTTAAAGCTGTCCATCAGAAACCTTCCGGTCTTCTACAGCCATTGAAGCCTCCGGAATGGAAATGGGAGAAAGTAGAGATGGACTTCATCACTGGTTTTCCAAGGTCGCAGAAAGGCAACAATGCAATCTTTGTTGTCATTGACAGGCTTTCCAAAGTAGCTCACTTCTTTCCAGTCAAGGAAACAATTTCTGCAATTCAGTTGGCTGAGCTCTATATCAACATAATTGTCTCTCTGTATGGAGTTCCTCTTGAGATCAGTTCAGACCGTGGAAGCATCTTCACTTCCAAGTTCTGGGGAAGTTTCCAAAATGCTTTGGGAACAAAGCTAAACTTCAGCACAGCTTACCACCCTCAGTCGCAAGGACAAGTTGAAAGGATCAATCAGATTCTAGAATATATGCTCCGTGCTTGCGTTATCTCGTTCGGCATGAAGTGGGAAGAATGTCTTCCTTATGCTGAATTCTCTTACAACAACAGTTTCCAGAAAAGTCTAAAGATGGCACCATTTGAGGCTCTCTATGGTCGCAAGTGCAGAACTCCGATTGGTTGGTCGGGCGCAGGTGAAAGATTATTGTTTGGCCCCGGCATTGTAACTCAAGCGGAGGAGAAAGTTCACATCATCCTTGAAAACCTGAAGATTGCTCAAAGTCGCCAGAAGAGCAATTATGACAGGAAGCACACGGACATGGAGTATGTCCCTGGTGATCTCGTTTACCTTCGTGTCACTCCCATGAGAGGCACGCACCACTTTGGTATCAAAGGAAAGCTGGCTCCTAGATACATCGGTCCTTTCAAAATTCGTGGAAGAAGAGGAGAAGTTGCGTATGCTCTTGAGCTTCCTGAACAACTCAAAGTCCATGATGTTTTCCACATCTCTCAACTCAAGAAGTGCTTCAAGGATCCCGGCAGGACCGTGGACCATGAATTCATTAATCTCCAAGAAGACCTTTCTTATCAAGAACACCCCACAAAAATTCTTGAAGTCGCAGAAAGAAGGACTCGCAACAAGTCGATCAAGTTCTGCAAGGTGCAGTGGTCGCACCATTCCGTTGATGAAGCAACCTGGGAACGTGAAGATGAGCTCCGTGCCAAGTATCCTACCCTCTTCGAGTCTTTTTCTTCCTAGAATCTCGGGGCGAGATTCCTGTTTGGTGGGGGAGAGTTGTAGCATCCCATTTGTCTAACAATTGTAATGCTACTTGTCCTAGTAAGATATTGGCTACTCCATATAGATTATTGTTGCATCATAATTATATCATGCTCATGTCATCATGCCACCTTGCATTTGAGCATCATATAAAACCCTTTTTCTTTTGGTTCTTCTCTCACATGCATTATTAATTGTATTTGCTTCTTGATATTATATTTGGCTATTGATATATTGTCTAAATGCCCAAGTTGAGTTGGGGGCATATCTTTTATTCCATTCCACCACCTTTCTTTCTACCACTTTATAATTCCACCATCCCTTCACCATGAGCATGTAATTCTTTTTCTTGTGACATTTTAATTCTAGCTCATGTAGTTGGGGTGGATCAATCTTCTAAATTCTTGTGCTTGGTTTTATCTCCATTTTGGAAATGCATAAGAATAATGCCATCATATTATTATTGTTGTCACAAAATAAATAATGGTATTATTATTTTTGCATGGGCCATGCAAGCTTCTCCACCACCTTTTACTTCCATTGGTTTTTCTTTGGTTTGAGTGGATCTTATCTTGGGAAAACCATCTACCTCCCTTACACCATCCTCATAGTATCACCCATTTCTTTTCCTCTTATTTTATTCTCCATTCATGGACCATATGAGGCTTACCCTATAATTCTTTTCTTTCTCTTTCTCTTAGAATTCTTTTCACCTCCACCTCATGATCATTCTAGCCTCCACCATGCTCCACTTGGGATGGTCTTATCCACATTCCTTTCTTTTCTTTTATTTTATTCTTTTTCTACATATATGATCATATGAGCCTTATTCCACCTAATTCTATTCTTCTTCATTCTTTCTAGTTTCTTCTCTACATTAGCCCATGCAAGATCAAGCCAAGGTGTCTTCTTGGTTTAGCCCCATACACAAGATACAAATCTAAATATCTACTTAAATCTAACCTAGCCACTTTTACTCTCTCTCTCTCTCTCTAAATTCTTCTAAACCCTAGAATCTCTCTCTCTCTCTCTAGCTTGGCCTCCATGCCAAGCCCCTCTCTCTACCTGGCCCCACCCTAGCTAGCCCCTCCTCTCTCTAACCTAGCTAACCCAAAACCCTAACCCTAGCCCGAGCTCACCCGAGCCCCTACCCTCTATCTCTCTTTGCCGAGCCAGCCCCACAAGCCACCACGCCGCCTGGTCCACCTGCAGCCTCCCTGCCTCGCCCTGGACCAGCCCCAGCCATCCCAGCCGGCCGAGCACGTGCTCGAGGAGGAAAAAGGGCAAAGCCCGAGCTCCTTTTTCCTGCCGTGCACGCCTCCCTCTCCCCTCCCTTTTCCTCCTTTTCCTCCCTCCTCACGTCTCCCAGAGCTCGCCCCAGATCTGGCCGAGTCTCCCCTCCTCCCCTCCTTCTTCCTCCTCGGCGACAACCACCTGCCGCCGGTCGCCGCCAGCTACACCGCGCCCCCGTCGTTCCTGTCCGCGAGCTCGACGTGGAAGAAGCCTGGAAGATCGAGCACGATCCCCTGCGACGCCCCGACCACGCTGACGCGGACGAGAAGCTCCCCCGCGACGCCAGGACCTTGCCGCCTCCGAAACCCTAGCCCGCCGGTGCGCCAGCAACCTCGCCGATCTGCAGCTCCTCGCTCCGATCCGACCACACCAGCGAGCCCGCGGTGAGCCTCCCCTTCCCCCTGACACGGTCCGCCTCTCCGTACCGCTCTAGCCTCGCCGTGCGTTTCGTCGAACACTCACCGTGCGCCAGAGCTCGCCAGCATCTGCACCCTCCCCGCGCCGCGCCACACCTTACCTAGGCCCCAGAACCTCCCCTATCAACTCCCCTCGCCCTACCGCATTGGTCCACCCCCTCAGCGCGCTCGCCCACGTCCCGGGTTCGAATCCCCGCTCCGCGCTGCGCGCACACCGCCGTCAGACCGCGAAGACGATAAACAGTACGGGCGCGTGGTCGATTTGCAAAAAGCCCCCCACCTTTTTGATTCCTACGACCCGCGCTCCTAACGACCCCACCTGTCAGCCGCGCTAGCTCTTTCGCAGAAAACCCCTCCATCTTTCTCAGCCGCAACCCGCGCTCCAGCCGGCGCCCCACCTGTCAGCCCCTGATAGCCTCACGCTGGCCCGTGGCCCCTGCGTCAGTTGGCCCCGCCTGTCAGCGTCCGCGGCTAGCCTCCGCCCGGTGCAAAACGTTTTCTCCCGCACACGTGGCCCCAGTCCGCGCAGGCCCACCAGTCAGCGCCTGGGGTTGATATCTCCTGGGTATAAAAAGTCTATGCCTGAGCCTGTTTTTATTTAAATCTTTTCCAAATTAATTTAAATTCAAATTCTTTTCAGATTTAAATAATTTTTAGAATACAAATCCAAATAATACAAATAATATATGTTTTGGAATCAGAAAAATGAGAGGAATTCAAATATGCCCTTCAAATTATATTTTGCACACTTTCAATTTTCGAGTTAATCAAAATTACAAGAAAATGCCCTTTTCCTTATTTAATTAATAACTTTTGTTTTATAACTCCAAATTTGACAAATAATATGTCTAAATCGATCAGCGCGACGAGCCCGTTCTATTTATGCAGTCCTTGTTCTGAATTGAAGCATGCATCATGTTGTCATTTAAAATCTGAACCGTTTATGACAATAAAACTTGGGCAACTAAATAATAAAGTGCTTTATTTCTTGTATCCACACCCCACCTTTGCCATGCTACTTTAATGCCATGTAAATTGTGCATCATGCATCATGGCATGCTTGTTTGCTTGTCGCATTCTAATTCATATGCTTGTGTACTTTATTTATGTTGGCCCTTGTTTGTTTGGTTCTTCTTCGAAAAGACGCCCAGCAGGAGAATTACCAGGAATCACAGGAGTATTACCCAGATCCATCTCTCGTTTCAACTGAGCTGCCAGGCAAGCACTAGCACATGCTTGCATACATACAGTACCTATTGCCTCTATCTTATTCTTGCATCATTGAGTCGCGACTGCATTAAATTGAATCCCAAGTACTGCATAGCCTTTACTTTTAAACCACATTAAGCCTGTTCCGGTCCCATGAGCCATTACTACAGGAGTTGTTTGAGCCATGCGAGTCGTAGAAAAGCATGAGTAGGGTGTGTGTGAGTCTGATGGATATTGAGGCACCTAAACAACATAACCTGAGTAGTAATGGGATAACTAATGAAAGAGGCACCGGTGAGCAATATCTGCTATTTGGTTTTTCATGCTCACTTGTGTCCCGTAGGACCCCGAGTACTTGATTCCTGTTCCTTGACTATTCGCACTATCCACATCCGGGAGGCCTATAGACCCCCCTGAGCCAGAGCTTGATTCATTCTTATTTCTTGGGGCCACAATTAGTTTGGGGCTTTATTACTATCTTGTACTTATGCCATGTTACGGTTTTATTTAAGATTGTGCGAGGAGCACCTGTACTGTTTTGGATCGTGACACGTTTTCGCTGTATCGACAAGCCCAGTCTCATTTTCGGGTTCCCAGTCGTTTACCGCCGTCCACACAAACCTTGGGTCCGTCTCGGAGCCGGCCAACTTCGTTGCGGGTAGCTTAATGGGGTGGCCCCCTGAAATATTTCTGAATCCCGTGATTGCTTTGTCGTGAATGCCTCGTTGGGTTTTGATTTGGTTTTTCCGAGGTTGATCGAGTGTGTGTTGCTATTCGTGCACCCCTGCAGGGTAAATCTTTCTGAAAGCCGTGTCCGCGGTTATGGACGACTTGGAGCACAGTTTCTCGATCATAGACAAGTATAACTAAAGTACCGCTTTTAAATTGACTAAGTACTTGACTAGTAAATAGTGCAATACTTATGGAATGGTTAATCAAAACTGCCAACGGATGATGGGGGTTGTTCGTCCGCTTCCTCGTTGGTAAGCGAGGAGGAGGATGGATCTGTTAATTATACTGTTATAACTATTGTTCTTAATTCACGGACTTCCGTCTATCATTGGTTAGGCGGAAGGTTAGCGAGTCTCTATAGAATTGTAGGTATTATCTTTTGCTGCAAATGCGTCACCCCAGGTTGTGTCCCCTTTAGTGGCATAAAGACTTGCTGAGTACCCCTAGGGTCTCACATGATAAATTATTTGATTCAGATGAACAGGTGTACCCGCAAGATGGATACTGGGCGGAAGAGACAGATGATGTTGGCAACGATCATTTGGTGTAGAGATTCCGGGAACGGGGATCCGTGTGATCTGTGGGCGGGATGTGTTTATTTATGGGGCATCTTATGCCAATTTGCTTGTTATCCGTACTCGGATCTTGTTTTCCGCTTCCGCCTGACACTCTGATGTGTGATGTATGAGGAGCTATCCTAAATTATTATATCTATCTAGGATATTTGGATCTTGCCGTATGGCGTTGCAATATTTCTATTTCTTTTAGATGGAATGGCTCTGATGTACTGTTGTATGTGGCTTGCATACATACTCATTTGTGTATGTATTTGATCCCTCCGCCTGCCGATTACGCCGCTCGTTCTTGTCCCGTTGACTGAAAGTGGTTAGGACGGCCGAAAGGTCTACCGTGAGTGGCCCTGGGCCCCACCGTACTATTTTAACCATTTTCGTTCATCCAGGCATTAACTAAGAGCGTAATTTACCGAGGTAGTTACAGTAGCCGGCAGAACATGGGTGCAAAACCAACTGAGAAGGCCATGAATGAAAAGACTGATGATATGGCTTCAACGGAGGCTGCGAATCAAGCTCGGGATCAGTTGGCACAAGAGATGCTGGAAAGATTGCGTGTACGTGATTCACCTGCGAAGAGTGAACCAATTCCCAAGGCAGGTAACGGTATGAGATCTGACCGTGCTGCACGTGTACGAGAAGTGGCTGATAATCTGAAGAAATCTTTTGATGGAGTGAGAGAATTACGCAATCAATGGGAAGCAAGAGCAACATCAGCTGCCAACAAGGCCGATATGGTCGATTCTCGTAAGAATGAAAAGGAGGCTGAATAGGAAGAGCCCACATTGCAAACACATGATGCTGGGAAGGAAAAGAGCTCCGGAAAGTATGTTTCTGATACGGAGGCTCTGCGATTCTGCAACGTGACGGGAGTTAATTACCGTGTCTACAAGAATCGGAAGGGTACTGTGAACCATCTTCACATCCGAGAACTTGTTGGTACAAGGGGAGGTGCTGAGCAGCGCACCAACAGTTTACTCGGCAAGCGCGTTGGTGAGTTTGAGCTAGCGCATGAAGAAACTGAGTCTAGCTTTGAGATCTTGTTAGGACCAAAGCGTCTCAGGTCTGATAGGACTGATGAAGTGTCAACAGCCAATAACATAAACAAGTCGGGCTCTCACGACGAGGCCCGACATGAGCAATGAGTCTTTTGGGTTGGAACAGCCGGGGAACGGGGCAACCCCGGACTGTTCAAGAGCTTACTTGCCTAGTGCAAACCTATCACCCCGCAATGGTTTTCCTGAGTGAAACAAGACAACACAAAGACCGTGTAAGAAACCTTCGGTATCGGATTGGGATGAAGGGCTGTTACCAAGTTGATGGTGATGGAAAAGGAGGGGGCATTGCGCTCTTTTGGCAGGAAGGAATTGAGGTGGAGTTACTTTCTTGTAGTAAAAGACATATTGATGTACATGTTCAAGGCGGGCCATTTAGGACTCGCTGGAGAGGGACATTTATCTATGGTGAACCCAAGGCTAGTGAGCGACATCACATGTGGACTCTGGTCCGTGATCTCAAACCTCGATCAACGGAACCATGGCTGCTTTTGGGCGATTTTAACGAAGCTATGTGGCAGAAAGAGCATTTCTCTCGTGCTAGGAGATCGGAGAGGCTTATGATGGATTTTCGAGAGGTTTTGTCACACTGCGATGTACATGATTTGGGTTTTGAAGGAATGCCGTGGACGTATGATAACAAGCAAGCGGGGGTACGTAATGTGAGAGTCCGGCTTGACCGGGCAGTGGCCTCTCCGGCATGGACCAGCTTATTCCCGGAGGTACTGGTGCATCATTTAATTTCCTCGCGGTCTGATCATTGCCCTTTGTTGGTGACCACGGAGCAGGTTCGTGATCAGCGACGCATTGGGCAGATACGCCGGTATGAGGTCATGTGGGAAAGGGAGCCATCGCTGGCAGCTGCAGTTGAGGATGCATGGTCGAGACGTGTAGGTGCAAAGGACCTTGGCTATGTACATGCATCATTTCGTACTGTCATGTCGTCCTTGTATGATTGGAAGAATAAATACTTTGGTTCTGTTCCAAAGCGCATGGAAGCGTGTAGAAAGAGACTGAACGAGTTGTCCTTGCAATATGATGAGCAAAATTAAGCCGAAAGGAGAAAGGTTTTGTCGGAGATAGACGAGCTACTATATCGTGAGGAGCTTATGTGGATGCAACGATCCCGTATTGCTTGGCTTCGTGAAGGAGACCGTAATACCAAATATTTTCACCGGAAAGCTTCATGGAGACACAAGAAAAACAGAATAAACAAGCTGAAGCGAGGCGATGGTTCGTGGATAAATGATCCAGAGGAGATGGAGGGTTTAACTATAGATTTTTTCAAACTCTTGTATACCCGAGAGGAAAACATCCAGCCTAACATAATTCTGGACCTGCTGCATGCTCGAGTTGATGAGGATATGAACGAAAGACTTTGCGCACCTTTCACCGAGAAGGAGATTAGCGATGCTTTGTTCCAGATTGGCCCTCTAAAAGCCCCTGGTACAGACGGTTTTCCGGCTCATTTTCTGTAGCGTAATTGGGTATTCTAAAAGAAGATGTGACAAAAGCAGTGCGGCGGTTCTTTGAGGATGGCTCTATGCCAGAGGGAGTAGGCCATCGTGTTGATTCCTAAAAATAATAGTCTGGAGGAACTCAAAGACTTCAGACCAATAAGCCTCTGCAATGTCTTGTATAAAGTGGTATCAAAGTGTCTTGTTAACCGGCTAAGACCACTACTACAAGATATTAGATCGCCTACTCAGAGCACTTTCATACCGGGTAGGATGATTACGGATAATGCACTTATCGCGTTCGAGTGCATTCATGCAATTCAGAGTAATTCTTCAGAGAGGGCTCAGTTTTGTGCATATAAGCTGGACATGGCTAAGGCATATGACCGCGTGGATTGGAGGTTCTTGGAGGGTGTCATGGTGAAGCTGGGCTTTCATCGCACATGGATACGGTGGGTGATGCAATGTGTGACCACCGTACGATATGCAGTTCGCTTCAATGGACATTTGTTGGACACTTTCACTCTGTCACGTGGGCTTCGCCAAGGCGACCCCTTGTCCCCATACTTGTTCCTCTTTGTCGCGGATGGTCTATCGACTTTGATACAGCAGAGCTCGAAAGGGGTGCTTTACAAGACCTTCATGTGAGTCGGCGTGGCCCGGGGATTTCACATTTGTTGTTTGCCGATGACAGTCTTCTCTTTTTTAGAGGGTCGATGCAACAGGATGGTGTTGTAAAATCGGTGCTGAATCGTTATGAGAAGGGTACTGGACAGATGGTAAGCTTGGGCAAGTGCTCCATCTTCTACAGGAGTAAAATTGCAGAGGATACAAAGGAAGCCATTAAAAGTATCCTGCAATATGAGACTGAAATTTTTGAGGAGAAGTATTTGGAGTTGCCTGTTTCGGATGGTTGCATGACAAAAGGAAAGTTTAAGCCAACGAAGGAAAGGTTTCGCAAGAAATTGGATGACTGGACTGAAAAATATGCATCAAGTGGGGCTAAAGAAACTCTGATAAAATCGGTTCTACGAGCCATTCCCACGTATGTTATGGGTATGTTCAAGTTTCCTTTTGGCCTGTTAGATGAACTCACCAAGATGATCCGTGAGTTTTGGTGGGGGATGAACACGAGAGGAGGAGGATGCATTGGCTGGCCTGGAACAAAGTTGCTCGGCCCAAATCATTTGGAGGGATGGGTTTCCGCGATCTAAGGGTCTTCAAACAGGCTCTGCTTGCTAGGCAGGCCTGGCGACTTCTTCAGTTCCTCGACAGCCTTTGTGCACGTGTCCTGCGCGCAAAGTACTACCCAGCCGACAATCTGCTCGATATTGTTTTCATTCAGAATACTTCAGCTTCGTGGCAAGGAGTGATGCATGGTTTGGAGCTACTAAAAAAAGGAGCCATTTGGAGGATTGGTAACGGCTTGCAAGTAAAGATTTGGCGTGATAACTGGTTGCCTCGGGATAGTAACATGAAGGTCACGACGAATCGAACCAGATCGAGAGAGAAGTGGGTTGCTGATCTTATTCACCCAACAACAAGAACCTGGGACATGATAACGATTAGAAGGATATTCCATGCTGCAGATGCAGATGCCATTTTGGGCATCAACCTATCTTCCCGGCTAGGAGAGGATATAATTGCTTGGCAACCAGAAAAATCCGGCTTGTTCACAGTTCGAAGTGCTTACCGCCTAGCCCTGAAAGAATCCTGGCGAGACTTGAGTGGAGGGCAATGTAGCTCGACATCGGACGGAGACCGGTCAATTTGGAATTTGATATGGGAGTGCTCTGTACCGCAAAAGATAAGGATGTTTGCCTGGCGCCTTGCTACAAATTCCCTAGCGGTTACTGAATCATTACATCGTCGAATGCCGAAGATCAACCCATGCTGCGCTGTGTGCGGCATGGAGAACGAAGATGCTCATCATGCCATTATTCGCTGCACGGTGGCGCGGGCGCTTCGGGAAGGGCTCCGGTCTGTTTGGACCTTGCCGACTGAGCAAACCCTCTGGAACAACGGTCATGATTGGTTCTTGCAGCTGCTCCATTCAACATCTGAAGAAATGCGGGTGAAAATCATTTTCTTGTTCTAGAGGACATGGCATCATCGTAACAACTTTGTCCATGGCGACGGGAAAGCGTCAATTACAGCATCAGTTCCATATCTTAAGAATTATGTGGAGACCCTGCGTGTGCTCCCTAGGATTACATTGGATGTGAAAGGTAAAGCGCCTCTTATTGATTTGGATTCTCCTCAGCCAGTATTCGTTGATGAACCAGGTTCTGAGTGGAAACCACCAGCGCATGGCTGGGCAAAAATTAATCTGGATGCGGGATGGGACTTCAGGAGCAAGGTGGCAGGTCTGGGCGTGGTAGCGAGAGACCATGCAGGTGTGGTGCTCTTCTCAGCTTGGAAACATGTAGTCTCGTGTGCCAGTGCAGAGGAAGCGGAGGTTTTGGCTATGTTGGAAGTATTACGTCTAGCGAGCCTGCACATCGACAAACCCGTAGTTTTTGAGACCGATTGCTCTAGGATTGCGCAAGTGCTGATGTCAAAATTGGAGGATTGATCGGCTTGCTGGTGTTTGTTTAAGGAGGCGCAAGATCGGATGATTGAGCTACCAGATAGCCGAGTTAATAAAATTGGCAGAGTTAACAATAAAGTGGCGCACGAGTTGGCGCAAACAGGAAAGCGTGAGTTCAGTGGTGTGTTTCTTGGTTCCGTTCCTCCCTGTGTGGTGGAACTAACTGAGCGTGACTGTATGAACATTGTTATTTGATATCAATAAAGCTCACGTTTTCTCAAAAATAAAAATAGAGCCAAATTTTACTCAACTGTAATGGAGATCAGGTGCAGAACTAACAGCAAAAACATGATAGGGCGCATCTTAGATGTAATAATCCGAAGCAAATTGCATCGTTCAGAGAGCTCCATCGATTGTGCCATCTGGAGATGGCAACATGTACCCATCACATGCTGGGACATCTACACAAACAAAACATATCACTACAAAAGGTTTCCATGTAGAATACATAATATCTCGTATGTTTCGGAGCTAGCTTCCAACATACACAACTGGTAAGTCCACACACCAACTATCATTATTTAGTGTAAGCCACAGGTACATATCAAAATGAATGACCTGGACCTTTTGATCTCGTCAGTGAGAAATATAGCCTGAGAAATGTTATTAATTAGCTAGATACACAACACATATATATTAGATATACATGAAACTGTAGATTACAATGCATATCTGTACATATGATGCTTGCTTCAGGCCCCAACTTCTATTTGTAGATTCAGCTGAGTAAAAACTCAAACCTTAATCCAAATGAATACAATCAGTAGTACAAACACACAGTTCCATACTTGTGAGTCTTGACTCACTTGTGTGAGAAAAGCACCGGTGAGGTCAAGCTGACAAAAGAAAATCAAGGAAGTGAGATTTGTATCACACCTAGAGCAGATTTGTATTTGCGGCTAACAAAAGATTTTGTGTCTATAAATGTTTAAATGGTAAACAGAATAGTTGACCACTTGACTCAAACAATATTTATAATTAAATATATAGAGCAATATCATTCGATTGGAAGTGAGAATATTACACACTGCATATCTAGTTGCATGTAGGACATGCTCTTTACGTGTGTAGACTTTAAATAAAAAGTATTGGATTAACATGTATTTACTATCAAATGTAAAACAAAGCAAGTAGTTGCCAAATTCGCAATGTATTCCCCTAAAGCATATGGACAGTCTCCATGGATTTATGAATTGGTATTTCATAAGTAGGAACTAATAATACATAGTAGGAAGTTAGTATTGAATATACCTCGTGATGGTACTACATGTAAGGTTCACTTGTGATAAAGCTTAATAAAATTAAGAAGATACAGCAACATACGTATTGAGAAGATGCATAAGTAATGAGCATGCACCTCCTTGGCAAATGGAATATTAGAGAAATAAATAAGCATCCATGATAATACAAATCAGAAACCCTTTGATATCCTTCAGCAAACCTAAAGCATCTTATATTTCCAAACGGAGGGAGTACATACTTAAAAATAGCTAAACAAATTGTGTGACCTTGTTATTTTTTGTTGGATAAGCTTCAGTAAAAAATAAAATTACCTCAAATATGTACATAGATTAATCCTTCCCTGTAAATCTAATTGGATTTTCATTGAAAACCTTGTAGCCTAGATAAATATATATATGCATAGACAAAGATGAGAAAAATTGAGGACTAAATTTGTCTTACTTCAGCACAAGATGTTGGGCCATTTGGCACCAAAGTGGAAATTTACTTCTTATTTTCTAATATTTGTTGCATACACATGTCATATCCGTGTCCGCCCAATAAATATTAGGAAGATAGGACGTCATGGTAGTTAGTAAACTAACACCGGATGCTTAGTAATAATATTAATAAACTAATAAGACACATACGATATTTAGCTACATCTCGTAGGAATTATCCCCTAAATTAATAACCTCCTCGAATGCAGCTCGTACATGTCCCCAAATTCTTGTTGCTCCCCAGTGTCTCCTACATGACCACCAGCGGCACTCTCACCCTGAGCTCCTCGCCGCCAGTAATACGGAAATTGGCATATCTGTCAGTCAACTAAGTAGAGAAAATAAGAAAACGATGTAAATTGCCAACAAAACTTACCATATGAACCACGCAAAAAAATTGAAATCTCTTTAAAACGCAATTTAAATTTTAAGTGAGAAAAATCCTGGGAAACAGAAAAAATAGAACTTTTTTGGCTGGTGTCTCCGAGCTCTTTTTTACTATTGTCAGGTGTTCCGTCTGTTTCCTTGCATGTGAAGAACAACAATACTTAAGATGATTTATCGATGGAAATTTTCACACAGCTAGCTAAAATTCGTATGTGTTTACCTTGTCCAATTATGAATAGACTATCGCTATAATGTCTTCGGTAGGTTTACCCGCTGGAACCCTGCTATCTTCTGTGGTTCTGGACTGGCGTTGCCTGGATCAGTCAATGCATCCATCCTGGAGAAAGATTCCATCACTCCCTGGGTGAACAATCCGAGAGTTATAGACCTAAAAGGATCATGGTCATATTACAATGCATCCTATGTGTACCATCTGCTCATATACCTGAACCTTTATTGTATCTACTCATGCGTATTGCTGAAAGGAAGACGCCAAAAAAGTCAATATCAATCATAACAACCATGCACACAACAGAGTCTGATTGGACCAAGAAAATAACCTTGAATCGAGACGCGGACAAGAAAGAAAATAAGATGGTGGATCCTGACGAAGTCTGTGTCCCAGTTCTCAAGATCCTCAGCAGGAGAAGGTAGGGCGTTTGAGCTGTTGGCGATGCCGACGTCCAGGCTGTTCCCCCATGGGCTTGCCTATCCTCCTGCTCGCCGGCATCGGCTAATGGCGGTGAACAGGCGGCTGATGAAATGGGTCTGCCGAACGCGGATGAAAGCGGAGCAAGAGAAGGCATGCCTTGTATTTGTAAGATTTGAGCGAGATACCTTTGACCACTAAAGCTTGCATGCTGTCTCTCTTGACCTGCACATAACCTAAATTCTTCAGTATAGAACAAAAAATTGAACAGCAAAGATTAGGGACTGGGTTATGGCCTAAAGTCATTAATGGAAAAAATCCAAAAGAGAAAAGCGTGGCAAGAGTCACTTTATGGTAGCATGGTTTCCTTATTAACTCCTGCAAATAAAAAAGTTGACTAACCATAAAACAATTTTGAAATAAAATGGATATGAGTACAGCACGTCTTTGGCAAGAAATATATGATGTTTGAAATCCCATAGTCTGAAAACAAAAAATACAGTGAATCAGCTAATGCCTCATGAAATTGGGACTTGATTTACGTGGCTCTAGCAGGACAGTTCTTTGCAACAATATATCAAGGTCCAGAAGAAGCTGAAACAAAATAAGAAGAAAGAAATGCATAAGAAAATTCCACCTAATAAAATAGTAGCAGTTTCTAAACTGCAAAGGAAGGTTGTTCAGCACCTGGGAAAATAAGAAACGTATTAAGAAACAATGCATGCCTACACCACCCATGGTTGGTCTGTTATCTTTTGTTGAAGCTGTAGCCTCATCAATTAAAACATCATGAAATTTGGAAGTTCTGCTGACAGTCCTCCTATTTAATTAGAATTTGAATAAGTACACACATCTCTTGTGCAATAAAAAGTATGATCGATAAATAAAACTTTCAGACCTGCAGCATGAAAATCTCTCAAATAAGCCTACGCCTGCACGTTAATATCAAGCTGAGAGGGTATGGTAGGTGGACCAACCTAGATGGTGCTGTTAAATAACTTGGCGAGAGATCCCAAGCGGATGTGCCACTCTAATTCAAGGATGATTTAATTTCTAGAGTGAATTTGAATACTGATCGATCTGCTTCCCAAACCATGACATCTTGGTCAGTTAGTATTTATTAATAAACAGAGAGATGCAACTCATTTAATAGAAAACTGATGCACAACGGTGATTGATAAATCGATTTGGATCATCATATACACGTACCTCTGAAATCTCAAACCTAATGGGCACGCATCTGTCTTGACCTGGACATCAATCTGTTGCACAAACTATCTCCACTCGAGGTACCACGACAGCTGCCACCAGATTTCGTGGCCTGCGCAGCAGCACGAACTTCTATGGCGAGGGCCATCCGGTTCCTCTCCGGCGTTTGGCCGACCTCCGCGGGTCCCTAGCCCCACTCCTTCCCGGTGACCACGGGTGGTGGCACGGGACGGCACAATGAAGGATCAACCGGAGATTCGACGGCCTGCCAAAGCGTTTCCTTGTCCCCGGCTCTTCTGTCGCGGTGACGATGGCGGTGGATCCACGGCGGATGGGGCGGCTGTAGAGGGGGGAGTGGAGGGAGCGGTTGGGAAGAAGGGGGCCGGAGAAGGCCTAGGTCGGGGGCGGTGGCGAAGGAGGCGTTGGGGAGCAGGGGCGGTGGCGGAGGGGGTGGTGGAGGAGGCTGGGGCGGTGGTGGACGGGGGAGAGGAAGATGGGGCGGTAATTTCGCGTCGGTACTAGGTCGAGACGCGCCGGGAAGTGAAAAGAAATAGAAGGAGAAGACGACACACAGTAATCTCGAGAGGACTACGTGGCTTCGATCGCAGGGAGCCGGAAAAAACTCAAAATAGTACTGTAGACGCGAAGTTACTGTAGATGGGCGTATCTACAGTACCGGCACCGATTTGGATCGCCCAGGGCTCGCTCAAGTGATTGTCTTTCATATATGTAGTTATGTATTCCTCCATCGATCCCATGCCGAAGCGTAGACATCATTCTTGCGTGCAACTCGACGATGGAAGGCAAACTACCAATACTCCCAAATCTCAATTGCATAGTGTTAGGGTAATAGATGCATGTATTACCAGAGGGCCAAAGGCCAGAATATATAGTACATGTACAGGTGTAAATATACAGAAAGCCCCCTAACATATGGGGAAACTACAATATACAAATATATTCTAACACCCCCCCGAAACTCATGGTGGATCCACAACACTGAGTTTGGAGAGTAAGAAATCATGCTGTGCGCGGGTTTGTGCCTTTATAATGGAGCGCAACAACCTGATCCTGCACCTGAGCACGTGTATAAAAAGCATCAACACCAATATGCTTGGTCAGCTCATGCTTGACCGGATCACGTGCAATACAGATAACACCTGTACCGTCTGACAAAAGTGGAGTGGGTGTCGTAACAGAGACTCCAAAATCTGCAAGCAATCACCGTAACCAGGTCACCTCTGATGGGTTCGTAGCATGGAAACCAAAAAATGTCTACCGCAAGAACGAACAAACCTAGATCTAATCTAGATAAAAGCCAAGATCTAATCTATTAGACATGTGCAACGAGATAGATAGGAACTAACCCTCGTAGATCCAAAAGCATTAACGAGATTAGATCTCGTGGTTGATGTAGTCGATCACTTGCCGATCTCAAGATCGTGTGGACGATCCTTCCGGCGTCGCGTTCCGGCAGCGCTTTCGCAATCGGTCAAGTGGACGATCCTTCCGGCGCCGTGTTCCGGCAGCGCTTCCGTAGTCGGTCACACGTGCGGAGTCGAAGCAGACCTTCCTCTCCTCGTTCCAGCGAGCAGCGGAGGTAGTAGATCTTCTCCACGGAATCACAGCAGCACGACGGCGTGGTGGTGGTGGTGGAGTAGAGAATTCTGCAGGGCTTCGCCTATGCCTGTGCAGAAGAAAGGAGGAGGAGAGAGGCGGCGGAGATTGGGTGTTGTAGAGGAGGGGCAAGGGGTGGCGCCTCCCCCTTCTATTTAAAGGAGGGAGGGCGCCTGGGGAGGGGGAGTCCTAGTAGGACTCCCCACCTCCTAGGGCCGGCGGATTGGGGAGGGGGAGGAGTCCTCCTCCCCCACGACTCCTTGTCTTGACCCACCAGGACTCCTTGATCCCTATCTTGATTTTCAAGCAAACTCCAAGAAATATTCTAGAACCTTCCGGAACATTCCGAAACCTTCTAGAATCCTCATACAAATACTCTGAAACATTTCCTAACTCAGAAAATGATCCCCAATATATGAATCTTATTCTCCGGACAATTCTGGATCTCCTCGTGATGTCCTGGATCCAATCCGAGACTTCGAACAATATTCGGTCTCCAACGCACATTCCATATCTACTTCAAACAACTTCGAACCATAAGTGTGTCACCCTACGGTTCGTGAATATGTAGACATGATAGAGACACATCTCCTATCAATAACCATCAGCGGGACCTGGAGATCCATAATGGCTCCCACATACTCAACGATGACTTCGTGATCGATTGAACCATTTACATACGAAACCAATTCCCTTTGTCACACGATACTATACTTATCCAAGGTTTGATCGTCGGCATCTCCATACCTAGTTCTACCTCCTTACTGATAAGTACTCTTTACTCGTTCCGTGATATGTCATCCCTTGTGACCCAGTCACATGCTTGCAAGCTAACTAGATGACATTCCACCGAGAGGGCCCAGAGCATATCTATCCGTCATATGGATGGAAAAATCCCAATCTTGGTCCATGCGCTTCAACACATACTTTCAGAATACCCAATGACACCTTTATGACCACCCAGTTACTAAGTGGTGTTTGATGTCATCAAAGTACCCATCCGGTGATGGTGATTAACACAACCTCATGGTCGAAGGATTAGGTTACTATGCATTTAAAAGCTTACAGCAATACAAACTTAATGACTTGATCTTATGCTACGCTTACTATGGGTGTGTGTCCATCACATCATTCTCCTAATGATATAACCTTGTTATTAATCACATCCTAATGTCCATGATCAGGAAACCATGATCATCAATTAATCAACAAGCTAGTTCAACAAGAGGCTTACTAGGGACTCTCTTATGTTTACAAAACACACATGTATTAGTGTTTCCTAATAATACAATTATAGCATGGGATGTAAACATTCATCATAAACACAAAGATATAATAATAATCACTTTTATTATTGCCTCTTGGGCATATCTCCAACAGTCTCCCACTTGCACTAGAGTCAATAATCTAGATTACATGGTAATATACTGAACACCCATGGCGTTCTGGTGTTGGTCATGCTTTGCCCTAGGGAGAGGTTTAGTCAACGAATCTGCCACATTCAGATCAGTGTGTACTTTGCAAATCTTTATGTCACCATCTCGTACATACTCGCGAATAGCATGGAAACGTAGCTTGATGTGCTTCAGCTTGCTATGTGACCTTGGCTCCTGTGCATTAGCTATGGCACTTGTGTTGTCACAATAGATGGCCATCGGGTCCAACGCACTGGGAACCACGCCAAGTTCAGTAATGAATTCCTTCATCCAAACGGCTTCTTGTGCAGCCTCCGAAGCAGCTATGTATTCCGATTCAGTTGAAGATTTCGCCACAACGCTTTGCTTCGCACTCCTCCAGCTCACTGCAACACCATTCAAAATAAATACGTATCCCGACTGTGACTTTGAGTCATCCAGATCGGTGTTCCAACTAGCATCGGTGTAACCGTTTACAACAAGTTGTTCATCACCTCCATAAGAAAGAACCATATCCTTAGTCCTATTTAGGTACTTAAGGATATTCTTGACCGCTGTCCAGTGCTCCATTCCAGGATCACTTTGATATCTGCTAGTCAAACTAACAGCATGTGCTATATCCGGTCTTGTACACAGCATGGCATACATGATAGAACCTATGGCTGAGGCATAGGGAATATTATTCATTTTCTCTCTATCTTCTGCCGTAGCTGGACTTTGAGTCTTACTCAAGGTCTTACCGGACAACATGGGCATGAACCCTTTCTTGCTATCTTCCATTCTAAACTTCTTTAGAACTTTGTCCAAGTATGTACTTTGTGAAAGCGCTATTAGGCGTCTTGATCTATCTCTATAAATCTTGATGCCTAGAATGTATGCCGCTTCGCCAAGATCCTTCATTGAAAAACTATTATTCAAATAGGTTTTGACGCTATTAAGAAGTTCTATATCATTCCCAATCAACAATATGTCATCTACATATAGTACTAGGAATGCTACAGAGCTCCCACTCACTTTCTTGTAAATACAAGCTTCTCCATAAGTTTGCATAAACCCAAAGTTTTTGATTACCTTATCAAAACGTTGATTCCAACTCCGGGATGCTTGCTTCAGTCCATAAATGGAGCGCTGAAGCTTGCAAACCTTGTCAGCATCTTTAGGATTGACAAAACCCTTGGGTTGTACCATATACAACTCTTCCTCAATGTCACCATTAAGGAACGCCGTTTTGACATCCATCTGCCAAATCTCATAATCGAAATGTGCAGCAATTGCTAACAAAATCCTCACAGACTTTAGCTTCGCTACTGGTGAGAAAGTCTCATCATAGTCAACTCCTTGAATTTTGTCGGAACCCTTTCGCGACAAGTCGAGCTTTATAGACGGTAACATTACCATCAGCATCTGTTTTTCTCTTGAAAATCCATTTGTTCTCGATAGCCTTACGGCCATCCGGTAAGTCCACCAAAGTCCACACTTGGTTTTCGTACATGGATCCCATTTCAGATTTCATGGCTTCTAGCCATTTGTCGGAATCTGGGCTCACCATAGCTTCTTCATACGTCGCAGGGTCATCAGCGTTGTCCACCAACATGACGTTCAAGGCAGAGTCATACCAATCAGGAGTGGTACGAACCCTCGTTGACCTGCGAGGTTCAGCAGTAACTTCGTTTGAAGTTTCATGATCATTATCATTAGCTTCCTCTTCAATTGGTGCAGGCGGCACTAAAACATCTTCCGGTGTTGCGCTACTCTCAAATCCGAGAGAAGGTTCAATAACCTCATCGAGTTCTACTTTCCTTCCAGTCACCTCCTTCGAGAGAAACTCCTTCTCAAGAAAGGATCCATTCTTCGCAACGAAAACTTTGCCTTCGGATCTATGATAGAAGGTATACCCAATTGTTTCTTTAGGGTATCCTATGAAGACGCATTTCTCCGCTTTGGGTTCTAGCTTATCAGGTTGTAACTTCTTTACATATGCTTTGCAACCCCAAACTTTAAGGAACGACAACTTAGGTTTCTTACCAAACCACAATTCGTATGGTGTCGTTTCAACGGATTTAGATGGTGCCCTATTTAAAGTGAATGCGGCTGTCTCTAATACATAGCCCCAAAATGATAATGGTAAATCTGTAAGAGACATCGTAGACCGAACCATATCTAAGAGAGTTCGATTACGACGTTCGGACACACCATTACGCTGTGGTGTTCCCGGCGGTGTCAACTATGAAAGTATTCCACATTTCTTTAAATGCATGCCAAACTCATAACTCAGATATTCACCTCCGCGGTCAGAACGCAGAAACTTAATCTTCTTGTTACGATGATTTTCCACTTCACTTTGAAATTCCTTAAACTTCTCGAAAGTTTCGGACTTATGTTTCATAAAGTAGACATACCCATATCTACTCAAGTCATCCGTGAAAGTGAGAACATAACGATATCCACCACGCGATGCTACACTCATTGGACCGCACACATCGGTATGTATTATTTCCAATAAGTCTGTAGCTCGCTCCATTATTCCAGAGAATGGAGTCTTAGTCATTTTTCCCATTAGACATGCTTCGCATCTTTCAAGTGATTCAAAATCAAGTTATTCAAGAAGTCCATCAGAATGGAGTTTCTTCATACGCTTCACTCCAATGTGACCAAGACGAAAGTGCCACATGTATGTAGAATTATCATTTAATTTTATTCGTTTAGCATCTATGTTGTGAACATGTGTATCACTACTATCGAGATTCAGTAAGAATAAACCATTCATCTCAGGTGCATTACCATAAAAGATATTACTCATATAAATCGAACAACCTTTATTCTTGGACTTAAAAGAGTAACCGTCTCGCAATAAACAAGATCTAGATATAATATTCATGCTTAACGCAGGCACCAAATAACAATTATTCAAATTTAAAACTAATCGCAAAGGTAGTTGTAGAGGGAGCGTGCCGACGGCGATCACATCAACCTTGGAGCCATTTCCAACGCGCATCGTCACCTCGTCTCTTGCCAGTCTTCGTTTATTCCGCAGCTCTTGTTTCGAGTTACAAAATATGAGCAACCGAACCAGTATCAAATACCCAGGCACTACTACGATTACTAGTAAGATACACATCTATAACACATATATCAAATATACCTTTCTTCTTGATGTTGCCGTTCTTCAGATCCGCCAGGTACTTGGGGCAGTTACGCTTCCAGTGACCAGCACCCTTGCAGTAGAAGCACTCAGTTTCAGGCTTAGGACCAGCCTTGGGCTTCTTAGCAGGTGCGGCAGCTTTCTTGCCGTCCTTCTTGAAGTTTCCCTTGTTCCTAGGCTTGCCCTGTCTCTTGAAATTGGTGGTCTTATTGACCATCAACACTTGGTGCTCCTTCTTGATCTCCACTTCAGCAGTTTTTAGCATGGACGATAGTTCAGGCAACGTCTTGTTCATGCAGTGCATGTTGTAGTTCATCACAAAGTTCTTGTAACTTGGTGGCAGTGATTGAAGGAGACGGTGAATCCCCAATTCATTAGGAATTGATATTCCCAACTCTTGGAGCTTGTTTGCGTACCCAAACATGGTGAGCACGTGGTCGGTAACGGAGCTTCCCTCTTCCATCTTACAGTTAGAGAACTTTTCGGAGGCCTCATAGCTCTCCATGGCCGCGCGAGTCTCAAAAATTAGCCTGAGATCCTTAATGATCTCGAACGGGTCGTGGTGCTCAAAACGCTTTTGGAGCTCTGCTTCTAAACCGTACAGGATGGCACACTGAACTGTGGAGTAATGATTTTTCCGAGTGGCGTAAACATTCTTTACATCATCGGTGGCATCATCTGCAGGTGGGTCACCTAGCGGTGCTTCGAGCACATAGGTCAACTGACCAGCCCTGAGGACGATCTTCAGTCCACGGAACCAGTCCGTGAAATTGCTTCCATTGTTCTTAAGCTTTTCTTTCTCTAGGAACGCATTGAAATTGATGGAGGGGGTCGCCATAATCTACAACAATTTGCAAGTAGTTTAGACTAAGTTTATGACAAATTGAGTTCAAATTTAATTCTTAAACTAACTAGGTGAACTCCCACTCAAAACAACATCCCTCACATTGTCTTAGTGATTACACGAACCAAGTCCACTACACCAAGTCCGATCTTCACGAGAGAAGATGTAGTTTCATCGGCAAACAATCTTCATGTTCATCATATCATTTATATGACTCATGCTCTACCTTTCGGTATTCCGTGTTCCGAGACCATGTCTGTACATGCTAGGCTCTTCAAGATAACCTTAGTTTCCGCATGTGCAAATCTGGCTTGCACCCGTTGTATGCACACGTAGAATCTATCACATCCGATCATCACGAGATGCTTCGAAACGACGAGTCTTAGCAACGGTGCCAACTAAGGGTGAACACTTTATTACTTGATATTTAGTGAGAGGGATCATCTTATAATGCTACCTTCACGATCTAAGCAATACAAGATGCATAAAGGATTAACATCACAGGCAATTCATAATTAGTGTGATATGATATGGCCTTTTCTTCTTGCGCCTTTGATCTCCATCTCCAAAGCACGAACATGATCTCCATCATCACCAGCATTGCGTCAAGGTCAGTGGCGCCGCTTCATGTTTTCCATCATCACCAGCAACTATTACAACTACTTGGAATAAAGCTATTACAAGATGAATAGACACGCAGGTCTTAACAGAATTAAAGACAACCATTAGGCTCCTGCCGGTTGCCATATTACAACAAGGATTATTACATACATCAAATACAATCACAATCACATGATGGCCATATCACATCACAAAACCCCTGCAAAAACAAGTTAGACGCCTCTAATTTTCTTTGCATGTTTTACGTGGTTTGGGGCTTTCGCATAAGACCGATCTTACCTACGAACAAGGACCACAACGTTGATACAAGTGTTGTCAGATGCTCATTGTAAATTGAATCTTAACTATGGTGGGAGTGACAGACACCCGCAAAGCCACTTGTGCAAAGCAAGTTGCACGTCAAGCGTGGAGCAAGTCTCA
This sequence comes from Avena eriantha, assembly GCA_910589775.1. NCBI lineage: Eukaryota > Viridiplantae > Streptophyta > Magnoliopsida > Poales > Poaceae > Avena > Avena eriantha. The sequence goes on from OU342741.1 coordinate 288,903,829, forward strand.
TGTGCGATGACATGTAATGTTAGCCCGAGCCGCTTCATCCCACCATGCTGCAAGATGCAAAGTACACGCTAAGACACCGAAAACAAAAGCATCAACGCCCACAAAAACATTGTGTTCTACTCGTGCAACAGATCTACGCATAGATACGGCTCTGATACCACTGATGGGTTCGTAGCATGGAAACCAAAAAAATTCTACCGCAAGAATGAACAAAACCCAGATCTAATCTAGATAAAAGCCAAGATCTAATCTATTAGACATGTGCAACGAGATAGATAGGAACTAACCCTCATAGATCCGAAAGCGTTAACGAGATTAGATCTCGTGGTTGATGTAGTCGATCACTTGCCGATCTCAAGATCGTGTGGACGATCCTTCCGGCGTCGTGTTCCGGCAGCGCTTCCGCAGTCGGTCAAGTGGACGATCCTTCGGCGCCGCGTTCCGGCAGCGCTTCCGCAGTCGGTCACACGTGCGGAGTCGAAGCAGACCTTCCTCTCCTCGTTCCAGCGAGCAGCGGAGGTAGTAGATCTTCTCCACGGAATCACATCAGCACGATGGCGTGGTGGTGGTGGTGGAGTAGAGAATTCTGCAGGGCTTCGCCTATGCCTGTGCAGAAGAAAGGAGGAGGAGAGAGGCGGCGGAGATTGGGTGTTGTAGAGGAGGGGCAAGGGGTGGCGCCTCCCCCTTCTATTTAAAGGAGGGAGGGCGCCTGGGGAGGGGGAGTCCTAGTAGGACTCCCCACCTCCTAGGGCCGGCGGATTGGGGAGGTGGGGAGGAGTCCTCCTCCCCCACGACTCCTTGTCTTGACCCACCAGGACTCCTTGATCCCTATCTTGATTTTCAAGCAAACTCCAAGAAATATTCTAGAACCTTCCGGAACATTCTGAAACCTTCTAGAATCCTCATACGAATACTCCGGAACATTTCCTAACTCAGAAAATGATCCCCAATATATGAATCTTATTCTCCGGACAATTCCGGATCTCCTCATGATGTCCCGGATCCAATCCGAGACTCCGAACAACATTCGGTCTCCAACGCACATTCCATATCTACTTCAAACAACTTCGAACCTTAAGTGTGTCACCCTACGGTTCGTGAATATGTAGACATGACAGAGACACATCTCCTATCAATAACCATCAGCGGGACCTGGAGATCCATAATGGCTCCCACATACTCAACGATGACTTCGTGATCGATTGAACCATTTACATACGAAACCAATTCCCTTTGTCACACGATACTATACTTATCCGAGGTTTGATCGTCGGCATCTCCATACTTAGTTCTACCTCGTTACTGATAAGTACTCTTTACTCGTTCCGTGATATGTCATCCCTTGTGACCCAGTCACATGCTTGCAAGCCAACTAGATGACATTCCACCGAGAGGGCCCAGAGCATATCTATCCGTCATATGGATGGACAAATCCCAATCTTGGTCCATGCGCTTCAACACATACTTTCAGAATACCCAATGACACCTTTATGACCACCCAGTTACTAAGTGGTGTTTGATGTCATCAAAGTACCCATCCGGTGATGGTGATTAACACAACCTCATGGTCGAAGGATTAGGTTACTATGCATTTAAAAACTTACAGCAATACAAACTTAATGACTTGATCTTATGCTACGCTTACTATGGGTGTGTGTCCATCACATCATTCTCCTAATGATATAACCTTGTTATTAATCACATCCTAATGTCCATGATCAGGAAACCATGATCATCAATTAATCAACAAGCTAGTTCAACAAGAGGCTTACTAGGGACTCTCTTATGTTTACAAAACACACATGTATTAGTGTTTCCTAATAATACAATTATAGCATGGGATGTAAACATTCATCATAAACACAAAGATATAATAATAATCACTTTTATTATTGCCTCTTGGGCATATATCCAACAACCTCAACGGTCACCGAAGCCATAGCCCGCAGCTCAGCCTCAACACTCAAACGGGAAACCGCTACCTGTTTCTTCGTCTTCCAAGCAACAAGCGAACCACCAAGAAACACATAGTAAGCAGAAAGTGAACGACGATCCGTAGGATCATTCGCCCACGTAGCATCCGAGTAGCACTGGAGCTGGAGAGAGCTAGAACGAGGGAAGAAAAGGCGACGAGTAATCGTGCCACGAAGATAACGAAGGACATGGAGGAGATGACTGTAGTGAACAGTGGTAGGAACTGAGATAAACTGGCTCAGAATATGAACAGGATAAGAGATATCAGGACGAGTGACAGCAAGATAAACAAGACTCCCAACAAGATGGCGATAACGAGTGGGATCAGGAAGAGGATCACCATCAGTAGGACGCAGCTTAACATTAAGCTCTATAGGAGTCTCAATGGCGCGCTCATCCGCAAGAGCAGCCCGAGCAAGAAGATCCTGAATATACTTTTCCTGAGAGATAGAAAAGCCATCAGAAGTGGAGGAAACCTCAATCCCAAGAAAGTAGCAAAGAGGACCAAGATCAGTCATAAGAAACTGATCACGGAGACGAGCCTTGACAAAGGCAATATACTCAGGATCATCACCGGTAATGATCATATCATCAACATAGAGAAGGAGAAGAGTGCGTCCACGAGGAGAAGTGTGAACCAAAAGCGCTGGATCATGAGAACTAGGAGAGAAACCATCAGCAGTCACCACAGAGGCAAAGCGCTCAAACCAGGCACGAGGGGCCTGTTTCAGGCCATAAAGAGAACGTCGAAGACGACAAACCATCCCGTCGGGAACAGAATACCCAGGAGGAGGCTGCATATAAACCTCCTCACTCAACTCGCCATTAAGAAAAGCATTCTGAACATCAAGCTGGGACACAGACCAGGGTCGAACAGAAGCAACAACAAGAAGAGTACGCACAGTGGTCATATGGGCCACAGGGGCAAAAGTCTCATCATAATCACGGCCGTGTTCCTTCTGAAAACCACGAGCCACAAGACGCGCTTTATAGCGCTCAAGAGATCCATCGGAGCGGGTCTTAATTTTATAGACCCACTTACACGTGATAGGACGAACACCAGAAGGGGGAGAAACAAGATCCTAGGTGCTAGTGCGCTCAAGCGCAGCGATCTCCTCAGCCATGGCAAGCTGCCATTCAGGATGACATGCGGCATCCCGATAAGAAGTCGGCTCGAAGACGACAGAGAAACCATACTGACTAGGAGAGTAACGGTCTGGAGCACGACGCTGACGAACAGGCCGTGAAGAAGGAAGCTCATCCGCGGAAGATGACTCATCCGAAGAGGAGGAAGAAGGAACAACGGAGGAAGGGTCTGAAGCCGGAGAACGGGGAGAACTTGGGGAACTAGACGGAGGAGAGGATGGCGCTGAAACCAAAGGAGGCACATCAGAAGGGGGAGATGGAGGAGAAGGGACAGCGGAAGGTGTATCATGAAAAAGAAGAAAAGAGAGAACATCCGTTGGGTAAGTACCAGAGGTGGGGCGAGGATAGAAACGACGCATCTCATCGAACGTGACATCACGAGAGATGCGCATCCGACGACCAACGGGTTCCCAACAGCGATAGCCCTTATGCTCATCACTGTAGCCGAGAAAGACACACTCAACAGACTGAGCGGTCAGTTTGGTGCGTCCGCGAGGAGGGAGAAGGACATAGCAAACGCAACCAAATAAACGAAGAGTCGAGTAGTCTGGACAGGTACTAGAGAGACGCGCGAGAGGAATGCCACCCTGAAGAGCAGCAGAAGGCTGGATGCTAATGAGGTAAGTCGACGTAGCGACAGCCTCAGCCCAGAAATGCGGCGGAAGAGAGGAAGCAATCATCATAGCACGGGCAGTCTCAAGAATATGACGATGCTTACGCTCGGCGACACCATTTTGAGCATGGGCCCGGGACACGAGAACTGAGCAAGGGTCCCCTGCTCAGCAAGAATGCCACGGAGGTGCTGGGAGATATACTCTCCTGCAGAATCAGCACGAAACACACGAATAGGAGTGGAATACTGAGTACGAACCATGGACACAAAGCGCTGATAAATAGCAAGCAACTCACTGCGAGAGCGCATAAAAAACAACCAGGTGTACCGTGAAAAATCATCAATAAACAAAATATAGTATCGATGGCCCCCTTTTGAAGCAAAGGGAGCTGGACCCCAAACATCAGAATGAACTAAATCAAAAGGTCGTTGAGATACATACACACTAGTAGGATAGGGAAGCTGAATCTGTTTGCCTAACCTACAACCCTGACACGAATGTAAAGACACATCTCCTGAGACAAACCCAGAAGACCACGACGAACGAATGACGATAAACGGGAGCCACAAAGATGACCCAGCCGATGATGCCACTGCTGAAACAAGCCGGTGACAGAAGCAACAACCGCAGGAGAACTGTAACTACCTCGGTGAATTACGCTCTTAGTTACATGCCTGGATGAGCGAAAGTGGTTAAAATAGTACGGTGGGGCCCGGGGCCACTCACGGTAGACCTTTCGACCGTCCTAACCACTTTCAGAACATCGGGACAAGAACGAGCGGCGTAATCGGCAGGCGAAGGGATCAACTACATACACAAGTGAATATGTATGCAAGCCACATACAACAGTCCTCAGAGCCATTCCATCTAAAAGAAATAGAAATATTGCAACGCCATATGGCAAGATTCAAATATCCTGAATAGAGATAATATTTTAGGATAGCTCCTCATACATCAAACATCAGAGTATCAAGCGGAAGCGGAAGACAAGATCCGAGTACGGATAAGAAGCAAATCGGCATAAGATGCCACATAAATAAACACATCCCGCCCACAGATCTCACGGATCCCCGTTCCCGGAATCTCTACACTGAGTGATCGTTGCCAACATCATCTGTCTCCTCCACCCAGTATCCATCTTGCGGGTACACCTGTTCATCTGAATCAAATAATTTATCGTGTGAGACCCTAGGGGTACTCAGCAAGTCTTTATGCCGCTAAAGGGGACACAACCTGGGGTGACGCAATTGCAGCAAAAGATAATAACTAACAAGTCTATAGATACTCGCTAACCATCCGCCCAACCAATGATAGACGGATGTCCGTGAATTAAGAACAACAGTTAAACAGTATAATTAACAGATCCATCCTCCTCCTCGCTTACTAACGAGGAAGCGGACGAACAACCCCCATCCGTTGGTAGTTTTATTAACCATTCCATGAGTATTGCACTATTTACTAGTCAAGTACTTAGTCAAATTAAAAGTGGTACTTTAGTTATACTTGTCTATGATCGAGAAACTGTGCTCCAAGTCGTCCATAACCGCGGACACGGCTTTCAGAAAGATTTACCCTGCAGGGGTGCACGAATAGCAACACACACTTGATCAACCTCGGAAAAACCAACTCAAAACCCAACGAGGCATTCACGACAAAGCAATCACAGGATTCAGAAATATTTCAGAGGGCCACCCTAATAAGCTACCCGCAACAAAGTTGGCCGGCTCCGAGACAGACCCAGGGTTTGCGACGACGGCTGTAAACGACTGGGAACCCGAAAATGTGAAAACGTGGCGCGATCCAAAACAGTACAGGTGCTCCTCGCACAATCTTAAATAAAGCAGTAACATGGCATAAGTACAGGATAGTAGTAAAGCCTCAAACTAATTGTGGCCCCAAGAAATAAGAATTAATCAAGCTCTGGCTCAGGGGGGTCCATAAGGCCTCCCGGATGTGGATAGTGTGAATAGTCAAGTAACAGGAATCAAGTACTCGGGGTCCTACGGGACACAAGTGAGCATGAAAAATAAAATAGCAGATATTGCTCACCGGTGCCTCTTTCATTAGTTATCCCATTACTACTCAGGTTATGTTGTTTAGGTACCTCATTATTCATCAGACACTCACATACCCTACACATGCTTTTCTACGACTCGCATGGCTCAAACAACTCCTGTAGTGATGGCTCATGGGATGGAGGAACAAGCTTCGGTGGGGTTTAAAAGTAAAAGCTATGCAGTACTTGGGATTCAATTTAATGCAATCACGACTCAATGATGCAAGAATAAGATAGAAAATAGGTACTATATATATGCAAGCATGTGGTAGTGCTTTCCTGGCAGCTCAGTTGAAGCGAGAGATAGATCTAGGTAGTACTCCTGTGATTCCTGGTAATTCTCCTGCTGGGCGTCTATTCGAAGAAGAACCAAACAAACAAGGGCCAACATAAATAAGGTGCACAAGCATATGAATTAAAATGCGACAAGCAAACAAGCATGCCATGATGAATGATGCACAATTTACATGGCATTAAAGTAGCATGGCAAGGGTGAGGTGTGGATACAAGAATAAAGCATTTTATTAATTATTTACCCAAGTTTTATTGTCATAAACAGTTCTGATTTTTAAATATGGCATGATGCATGCTTCAATTCAGAACAAGGAATGCATAGATAGAACGGGCTCGTCGCGCTGATCGATTTAGACATATTATTTGTCAAATTTGGAGTTATAGAATTAAAGTTATTAATTTATTAAGAAAATGGCATTTTGTTGTAATTTTAATCATCTCGAAATTTAAAGTGCTCAAACATTATTTTGAATAGCATATTTGAATTCCTCACATTTTCTTGATTCAAAAACATATATCATTTGTATTATTTGGGTTTATAATTTAAAAGTTATTTCAAATCTGATTTGAATTTGAATTTAAACTTTTCCTGAAAATGTTTTATTTAAACAAAAATTGGAAATACTTTTTATACTCAGGCGAGTTCAGCCCCAGTCAATGACGGGTGGGCCAGCGTTGAACGAGCGGAAAAGACGCGCCGAAATTTTTTCTCACCAGGACCTTCCTTAGCCGCAACCGCCGACAGGTGGGGTCGGGCTCAGCGGGGCCACGCACGCGCGTCGCCCAGCAGGGACGTGACACGTGGGCGGTCCAGGGCTGTGCGGTGGTGTTTCCCAGGAAACCAAGGGGCCTCTTCAAAAGAAAACGGCGGCGAATGACAGGTGGGGCTGCGGGGGCTGCGGGTTTAGGCGGGAAAAAGGCCAGGGGCTAAGTGCAAAAGGGCATCGGCTGTGGCTGCTCGCTGACGGAAAAGGTTTGCCGGCGGCGGATCTGGCCGTCTTCCGTCGACGATGGCGACGCATCCGCTGGACGGAACGCGTCGACCCAAAAATGAAAAATGTGGAGGGGACAACGAGCTACATCTTTCGTGCAGGGAGCATCTCTGGAGGGTGGCTGTGCTGGCCGGGCTTCGCTGAGGAACAGAGGGCTAGAGGGATCTAAGGCTGTTGCTGACAGCCCTTGCACGGCACGCGGCGGCGCGTAGAGCGTTCGTCGGAGTGCGGCGGAGCTACGGCGCAGGAGGAAGAGGGGGACCATGTCTAGGAGATGCAGGGGCTCACCGCGGTGTCGCCGGGGTGGTCGTATGGGCGGAGGTGGTGGAGATCTGGCGGCGGGATCGCGGTCGTTGAGCTCGGGTTGCAGCGGTGCACGGCGGCGCCAGGCTTGTTCCGGCGAGGCTCTGGTCCCGGGCTGGTACGAGGCGAAGAAGGGGAAGCAGATGACCTCGTCGGTGCTCCTGGCTGGGCTTGGAGAGCACCAGGGCGCACAGATCTTGAACTAGGCCGAAGTGGCTAGGGTTTTGCTAGGTGGTGGACATGGTCTTCTAGGGAGGAAGGAGGGAGGAAGGTGGGGTGTCTGGGGCTCCAGGTCTCGACCTGAGGTGTGCTGGGAAGGTTGGGGTGATAAGAGAGAGAGGGGAGAGGCACATGGGGTGGTGCACTTTTTGGCAAAGTAGAGGGGGCCTCGGTTGATCTCTCTCTTCCCTCTCTCTTGTTGTCTTGCTAAGGGAAGAAGGGAGGGGACCAGGGAAGAGGCATGCGATGGCTGGTGGAGTACTTGCCAAGAAAACAAAGAGGGGTAGCTCGGGTCTAGCTAGGGAGGGGGCTCGGATTAGAGAGGGGTTAGAGCTAGGGTGGTTAGGGTTTGAGTAGAGAGGAGAAGAGGAAAGGCTAGGTTAGGGTTTGAGCATGAACAAATAAAGAGCAACAAAAGGTTGGGGTTTGGGTGATGGTTAAGGAGAGAGAAGGTGGAAGAGAGAAAATAATGGTTTAGGGTTTTCTTTAATGTGGCAAGATCATGTGTAAAGGAGAAAAGGTGAGGAAGATACCTCACATGATCATGCATGGCATTCCACATGTGAGAGAGGCTTGATGGGCACATGGCAAGATCAACCCAACAAGGTGGAAAAGTTTGAGAGAAAAGAGAAGCTCAAAAGAGATAAACCACCCAAAGATCCAAGTAAAATCCAAAAGAATAGAATGTGGTGGTGCTTGCATGGCCCATGCATGTGCAATAAATGCCATGTGTTAATTTGTGAAAACTATACTAATACAACATGGCATTATCTACATGCATTCCCCAAAATATGGAGTAGAGCCAAACTAAAGAAAATATATTTTGATCCATCCCACCCACATGAGCTAGAATAAATATCAAAGGAAAAATACAAGCACATGGGTAATTAGGATGGTGGAATTATAAGATGGTAAAAAGAAAGGTGACGGAGTTGAATAAAAGATATGCCTCCAACTCAACTTGGGCATTAGCAATATATCAATAACCAAATACAATATCAAGAGGCAAATACAATTAATAATTCATATGAGAGAAGAACCAAAGAAAAATGGTTTTATATGATGCTCAAATGCAAGGTGGCATGATGACATGAGCATGATATAATTATGATGCAACAATTGAGCGGCGGTGCTAGAGACCGCGACGAAGCCGGCGGCACGGGGGGACCACGAGCAGCAAGAACAGATGGAACCTCAAGAAGACTAGCACCACGAAGACGAGTCTCCTCAGCACGAAGCTCAGCTAGTACCTCAGAGAGCGAAACACGACCACGGGCAAGCAGCTGGGCACGACGCGGCTCAAACTCCTTGCGGAGCCGCGACAAGAACTCAAACACGCGCTGAAATTTCAGATCCGCGCGCACAATCAGACAGCAGGGATAGGTGTTACACACAACTGTACGAAGAGAGTCAAGCTGACGCCAAATAGCAGCACTCTAAGTATAGAACTCATCAATGGTAGAATCACCCTGCTTAAGATCATGCTCCTGACGAACCACAGACAGATAAAGAGCATCTCCAGACGGCTGATAGCGCTGACGAAGAAAAGCCCACTGATCAGCAACAGTGGGAAGACCCATGAACTCAGCATCATACTGAGGCAGAACACTGGAAGTGAGAACAGCAGCAGCACGAGCATCCTCATCTATCCACTGAGTGTAGTCAGCCAGATCCAGCCGGTACGTCGCAACAGCAGTAGAATGCTCCTGGACCTTCCGATCATAATCATCCCGAGCAGTATCATCAGCACTCTGGGCTGCATCCTTGACCGCCTGAGTGGCATCGGGGGCAAGGGCAATGGGCGTCGGTGCAATAGACGTTGTAGGTGCAACGGGGCACGGTGGACAGGAGACCTCACCGGAAAGCACATCCCAAAGGCGAAGACCGCGCATCTGGACGCGCATGAAGGCAGCGAAATCAGAATAATTCGCGCCATCAAAAATCACCGGGCAGCGAGGAATCGCAACATAGCCCGACGAGGAAGACATAGCTCTTTCGATTTTTTTTCTTCAGATCCGATCTAGATCGGACGAAAACTGGGCGGCTGGACGCGGCAGCGGAGAGCTGGGGCGAGCGGCGGCCGGGGATGGGCCAGGGACGGGCGACCGGAGTCGGCGGCGGACGGGTGACCGGAGGAGACGACGGCGGAGGCGGCGGCGACGGCCAGGGCGGCCGGAGAGGAGGCGGCGACAGCGACCGGGCGCGGGGGCGGGCGGCGGCGGCTGCGAGGGAGAAAAAAGTCTTACGGCTCTGATACCATGTTAGGATAATAGATGCTTGTATTACTAGAGAGCCAAAGATCAGAATATATAGTACATGTACATATGCAAATATACGAAACGCCCCCTAACATATGAAGAAACTACAATATACAAATATACTCTAACACGTAGAGCCTGCAAGAAAAACCTATTAAGAGATTGGAGATGCAACTCACGTTCTAATACTATCTAGTACTAATCAGTAGACACTACTTAAGAGCGATCTTAATGTCTGGAGTTGCTTTGCCCGGCTAGCTCCTCCGATCCATCCCGTTTCTCCATACTTCCAGATTTTAATATCCGGGGAGTAGTCTAGGTGCGTGATATATAGCGAGCTACGCCTTTGAGTATCGGCATGTACCTTCCTCGCTAAAAGTCAGCCTTTTAGATTATCTCCAAAAAAGCTTTATTCTCTAGCGATAATTACCCAGGACGTGGGTTAACGGGTTTCTGCCGTCGCTCGCTAGTGGTACGTGGGAGACACGCGGAGGCCAAATACATAGGGGTAACTACCTGGATATGTCTTTTATATATATATATATAGAGAGTGTGGCGCTATTTTTTCTCTCAGGACGTAGAACACCCTCTATCTTCTAAATTGTATATTATTTTTATCTCACCTAAATTTTCTCTTACCTAGGAAGTCGAGAAGAACATAAGAAAATTTAGACATGTCGTAAAAAAATCTGTTTACATGTCGTATAAAAATACGACGTAAAATGCATATTTTTCTATGTTTTTTACACTATAATGACTCATAAATCATATTTTTATGTTGATTTTTTTAATAAGAATATAATTATTAGTATATAAAATATAAATTTTTATATGTGACAACATAAAAATATGTGGGGTGCAAAATAACTATTCTGCACCCTGAGTGCTGAATAGGAAAAATATTTCTTACTCCCGGGTGTAACTACACCCATGTCTCATATACGACTTTACGGAAGTATTTATAATACTTTATCTATTAGAGTATGTTCATATACTATATCTAAGATACTTCCAAACAAGTTAGATGAAAAAATTGTAAATACACCCATAGTTTGCACTATATATGTAAGATACCATCATATTTGTACGTACAAAAGGAGTATGTGAACAAAAATTATATACTACCAAAAAAGTAGGATATATACTCCCCAAATATTCTTATATACTTCATACTACCCATATACACTCCAGTATGATAGATACTGCCTAGATAGTGTGAAACACGTGTGGGTGTAACTACACCCGGGTGTAGTAGAGTGTAGTTACACCCACACGTGTTTCACACTATCTAGGCAGTATCTATCATACCGGAAGGTATGTACACGTAATATGAAGTATATAAGAATATTTGGGCAGTATATATACTACTTTTTTGGTAGTATGTAATTTTTATTCACATACTCCTTTTGTACGTATAAATATGACGGTATTTTACATATATAGTGCAAACTATAGGTGTATTTGCAATTTTTTCACCTAACTTGCTTGGAAGTATCTTAGATATATGAACATACTCAAACAGATAAAGTATTACAAATACTTTCATAAGACAGTATATGAGACGTAGGTGTAGTTACACTCGGGAGTAAGAAGTATTTTTCATATATATATATATATATATATTAGAGATGTACATGTCTGTCTTATTATGCAGGTACAATGGACTAGCTATTTACGTGTAGGTTGTGCAACCGTATAGGCATATAACCGGTGGACTCCAAAGCGGTTTAAACAGAAGTCAGCAAATATGGAACAACGTCAGACGGGAGGGCAGGCCCACATGCACACGTGAACTATGTACTAAGGTACGTACGTATATACGAACTTTTATTTGCCTGGTGCAGACGTGTGGGGTCAAGAAGAGCAAAAGAACAGATAAAAGGCCGGAAGGTTTTCATCTTTATCTCTCCAAGAAAATCGGCAACGGCCGAATGGCCAGCGCAGCCCTACCTCCGCCTATTTATACCCAGGCTGGAAAGCGACGGGAGGACTCGGAAGAGCTGGAGTGGACGGAGACGAGACGAACAAACAAGGGAGGACCGATCGCATCTAGCACCAGCCGACCGGCCATTTAAGAAGAGAAGATCAAGACACGCAGCTAGAAGAGAAGATCAAGACACGCAGCTAGCTGCACCGGTGGTCTAGCCCGACACGAGGACCACCTTCTCCAGTACATGTTTGAATTGTTTCTAATATTCCTCTCGCACCTAGCATGTCCAAGGTCCAGCACGTGGGACGCCGCAGCCGGATCTCGCCTACGTGCAGCCCGCCCAACCGGCGAAGCTAGCCATTGCCGTCGATGGCCCGGAGGCATGAACCGGCCCACGTTATGTCTGTCGGAAGCCGGAAGCCGGAGTTGATGGAGCACGATGGCATGGAACCCCGACGCTGCCGGAACGCGCCAAGGAGCAGCCCGTTGGCCGGTGCGCCGCCCACGCCGTCGGCACGCCGCTTCCGGAGGCGACGAGGAGATACCATGGTCCAAGGTCAAGGCCCGTTCACCGGAAGCCGGAGTCACCGATCATGTGAGTCCCGACTACATCACGACCAGCCGTGGCTCTTCTCGGTGTTCATGTTCATGCTGCTCTTGAAGAGGCAGTGCCGATGCAGCTCGAGTTCAAGCTCCTCGTCGCGCTGCCAACATGATGTGGTCACGTCCGGCGCTCGACCCGGCTCCAGTGCAGCTAGGCAGGTGGCGTACAGAAGTAGCTCGGTGTGCAGGCACAGCTCGACGTCACCCACTACTCAGACCGTCGTACAGGTCTAGCCCAGAGTACAGGTCCTAGAGCAGCTGATTTGCAGTCTCGAGCACATGAGCAACCCTAAACGTACGGGGGCAAGCACCCGTACGCTACCTACTCCGTTTCAAAATATAAGATGTTTTAGCTTTATAAAATAAATGTATCTAGACCCATTTAAGTGTCTAAATTTACTCCAAACCTAGATGAACCTAGACATTAAAAAAGGACTAGATATATTTTATCCATAAAACTAAAACATCTTATATTTTGAAACGGAGGGAATACATGTGAGGTGCTCTCATGCATGTCACATGCGAATGGATGAGTGCTTATGTAGCATAGGAGAATCAGCAGACTCCCTAGCACTCCGTGATCGGCGGCGTCTTCGACTACACCGGCTGCCATAAACTCGGCATCGTGCCGAGATAAAGTAGCCAACCACACCGGTCATGCCGACATGAGCGCACGTTGGTTTTATACCGATGCCAGTCACTTGATAAAATACCCCCATGAGGCCTATCCCTTGCACACCTCGACAAAGCCGCAAAGTCGTCAAGAAATCCTTACCAAACGGACTACATCATGCTAGTTCAACAAACATCATCATCGCCGTTTAAGACCGACAAGGCGCGACGGTGAGGGCGGGCGAGGCCGAAGCAATGGCCACGCTTTCAGCGGCGCGTGTACCGATGAGGACACGGGCTCTGCCGCTGTCCACACACACCACCACCATCACTATGCGTGCAGGACGTGAAGCGAAAACGACGAAGACAACCGCGTGCTTATCGCCATTGTCAGGTTGGCCGCGCTAGTAGGCCACGGAGCGCAACATTGGGAATTGTCTTTGTGAACTCATATGATTAATAAAATATTGTTCCTTCCTCTTTTGTTTTATTTGTGTATTTACGATACACTGGCACACCCGCACCCCTTTATTTCTTCTACCGTACCCCGGTCACATGAGGTAACTACCCATTACCGCATATACTCGCGGAGGCGTCTCGTACGTTTTTCTCGTGTCAAACATAAACGAGAGGGGTTGTACTTGTAGGATTGAATGGAATAAGAGAGGGTTTCTAGGATTTGGTTTCACTAGTACTAGATGGGCAAATATATGTGAGATCCACTATATACAAGAGATTTCTCAGACAAATAAACGTTCCCCACTTGATTACCGGGTTGTCACACTATATACTATGCATAATTCTCGCGTGTCACTCGCAAGACAAACGTACACTTCCGGACCAAGGGATCTCATGAACTCATCTTTGACTTATTTAATTCAATACTTGGATCACAAACATATTCTAACTTGGCGCACTAGATCAAACCTCAACTTAGAACCTAATCAATCACTCACACATGGATGAACAACAAAACATAGATGAATATAGTAATGAAGTCACAACCATGTTTAATCTCACAAATACAAGATCTAAACCAAGGGGAGAGAGGTGGAGACGCCGTTGGAGATGATGACCATGAACGGTGCACGCGGTGAAGATGGGGATGGCTCCTTCTCCTTCCCTTGCTTGGATCTTGTGGAGGTGTTGGAGGAGATCTTAATCTTCGAGGTGTGTGGCAGCTATGGAGAGGGAGGAGCAGCAGGGCTCTGCCCCAAGGGCGCGGATGGATTCTGTCCCTTCATCTAGGGTTTCCCCCTCTTTAAATAGGCATCTGGAGGTCGGTTTCACGAATCGTCGAAGCTGGGGGCGAATATGCCCATTAAGCTTTCACAAATGTTGTTCCGTTTGACAAAACGAAGCCGTCGGAGAGAGGTACGGCCATACGGTACGGGCGGGCTCCGTGTGGCATCCCGCAAAAACTACTACTAGAAAATCACTGTGTTTTTGTGCATTGCATCATGATGACCGCATGCTCATGTCATCATGCCACATTGCATTTGAGCATCGTCATCATCTTGCATGGTTTGTTTAAAAACTATTTTCGAACAGCCTGGTTTTGTTTTCTAAACACCCCGTCTTTATTTCAAATTAAAACCCGGATCTCCGGATTATTTTGTTTCGTCTAAAAACGGATTCTAAAAGCCTTGTTGTTAATGAATAAAATTATTTATATTATTTTAGGAGGCAGCCGAACCGGGCCGAACCGACCTAGTCGGCCACCTCCATTAAAACAAAAACTAGAACAAATCCTAGTCTAAACCCAACCCATCTCCCCACCTACCCTAATCCCTCTCTCTCTCTCCCAGGCCCCACCTGGCCACCTGCCGACAACCACCTTCCCACACCGCATGCACCACCAGCCTCCACCCGCCTCCCCTTATCCTCATCGCCACCTCACCCCGCCCAATCGCAGCGCGCCACCTCACCTCCTTGGCTCCACCCCACCTCCTCTCCACACACACCGCCCGCTCACCCTCCTGTCAACCCGACCAACTCCACCTGCGTGCACATCCCCAAGCCCCGGCCCACCACTCCCCTGCCTCGCACCGGCACACACGCCTCGCACGGGAATTTCCCCCCCGCTCCCATTTCTCACGCACGCCCATTCCCGACACCCGCCCCCACTCCTGCAGCGACCTGCTCCCGGCCCATCTTCCTCCTCGCCATCTCCCCACACATCCCGCCTCCATCCTCGCCGCTGCAGGGGCCCCCGCCGCCGCTCAGCTCGCCTGTCCCCGTACAGCAGCGGCGCCCTCGCCGTCGTGTCCCCTGCCGCCTCGGCCCGCCGTCCTTGCCATCCCCTGCTGGGGACGCGTCCCCTTCCGGCCCCGAGCTTCGTTTCGCCACCGTCGGCCTCCCCTGGCTTCGCCCTCCGCAGCTGCCGCCGGTGCCCCCGTCCCCTTTCCTCCCCGCGCGCAGCGCTTCTTCCGAGGCCGCTGGTGCTCCACCTCCTCTAATGTAACTACCTCGGTGAATTACGCTCTTAGTTACATGCCTGGATGAACGAAAGTGGTTAAAATAGTACGGTGGGGCCCAGGGCCACTCACGGTAGACCTTTCGGCCATCCTAACCACTTTCCGAACATCGGGACAAGAACAAGCGGCGTAATCGGCAGGCGAAGGGATCAACTACATACACAAATGAGTATGTATGCAAGCCACATACAACAGTCCTTAGAGCCATTCCATCTAAAAGAAATTGAAGTATTGCAATGCCATACGTCAAGATTCAAATATCCTAGATAGAGATAATAAATTAGGATAGCTCCTCATACAACAAACATCAGAGTATCAGGCGGAAGCGGAAAACAAGATCCGAGTACGGATAAGAAGCAAATCGGCATAAGATGCCACAAAAATAAACACATCCCGCCCACAGATCTCACGGATCCCCGTTCCCGGAATCTCTACACCGCATGATCGTTGCCAACATCGTCTGTCTCCTCCACCCAGTATCCGTCTTGCGAATACACCTATTCATCTTAATCAAATAATTTATCGTGTGAGACCCTAGGGGTACTCAGCAAGTCTTTATGCCACTAAAGGGGACACAACCTGGGGTGACGCAATTGTAGCAAAAGATAATAACTAACAGGTCTATAGATACTCGCTAACCATCCGCCTAACCAATGATAGTCGGATGTCCGTGAATTAAGAACAACAGTTATAACAGTATAATTAACCGATCCATCCTCCTCCTCGCTTACCAACGAGGAAGCGGACGAACAACCCTCATCATCCGTTGGCAGTTTTATTAACCATTCCATGAGTATTGCACTATTTACTAGTCAAGTACTTAGTCAAATTAAAAGCGGTACTTTAGTTATACTTGTCTATGATCGAGAAACTGTGCTCTAAGTCGTCCATAACCGCGGACACGGCTTTCAGAAAGATTTACCCTGCAGGGGTGCACGAATAGCAACACACACTCGATCAACCTCGGAAAAACCAAATCAAAACCCAACGAGGCATTCACGACAAAGCAATCACAGGATTCAGTAATATTTCAGGGGGCCACCCGTTAAGCTACCCGCGATGAAGCTAGATGACTCCGAGACGGACTCAAGGTTTGTGTGGACGGCGGTAAACGACTGGGAACCCGAAAATGTGACTGGGCTTGTCGATACAGCGAAAACGTGTCACGATCCAAAACAGTACAGGTGCTCCACGCACAATCTTAAATAAAGCAGTAACATGGCATAAGTACTGGATAGTAATAAAGCCCCAAACTAATTGTGGCCCCAAGAAATAAGAATGAATCAAGCTCTGGCTCAAGGGGGGTCCATAAGGCCTCCCGGATGTGGATAGTGTGAATAGTCAAGGAACAGGAATCAAGTACTCGGGGTCCTACGGGACACAAGTGAGCATGAAAAACCAAATAGCAGATATTGCTCAGCGGTGCCTCTTTCATTAGTTATCCCATTACTACTCAGGTCATGTTGTTTAGATACCTCATTATTCATCAGACTCTCACATACCCTACTCATGATTTTCTACGACTCGCATAGCTCAAACAACTCCTGTAGTAATGGCTCATGGGATGGAAGAACAAGCTTCGGTGGGGTTTAAAAGTAAAGGCTATGCAGTACTTAGGATTCAATTTAATGCAATCGCGACTCAATGATGCAAGAATAAGATAGAGGCAATAGGTACTATATGTATGCAAGCATGTGGTAGTGCTTGCCTGGCAGCTCAGTAGACGCGAGAGATGGATCTGGGTAGTACTCCTGTGATTCCTTGTAATTCTCCTGCTGGGCGTCTATTCGAAGAAGAACCAAACAAACAAGGGCCAACATAAATAAAGTGCACAAGTATATGAATTAAAATACGACAATCAAACAAGCATGCCATAATGAATGATGCACAATTTACATGGCATTAAAGTAGCATGGCATGGTGAGGTGTGAGGTACAAGAATAAAGCATTTTATTATTTATTTAGTCAAATTTTATTGCCATAAACAGTTCAGATTTTTAGTAATGACATGATGCATTCTTCAATTAAGAACAAGGACTGCATAGATAGAATGGGCTCGTCGCGCTGATCGATTTAGACAAATTATTTGCCCAATTTGGAGTTATAGAATTAAAGTTATTAATTTATTAAGAAAAAGGCATTTCATTGTAATTTTAATTATCTCGAAAATTTAAAGTGGTCAAACATTATTTTGAATAGCATATTTGAATTCCTCACATTTTTCTGATTCCAAAACATATATCATTTGTATGGTTTGGATTTATAATTTAAAAGTTATTTAAAAACTGGTTTGAATTTGAAATTTAAAACATTTCTAGATTTGTTTTATTAAAACAGAGTCGAACAAATACTTTTTATACCCAGGGAGAGTTAGCCACCGCCACAGACACGTGGGGCCGGCGCTGACTCAGCATAGGGGGGGCGCAGCGGTTTGGCCAGCTTTTCTCACCCACGGGAAGTTTACCCCCAGCGACCGACCGACGGGCCCGGCCAGGTGCGGGGCCACTCGCGCGCGCGCGGCCAGCCGGTGGGCGACACGTGGGCGATCCGGGTCCGCGCGGGCAGGAAAAAGCGGAAGTAGGAGTGTCTTTTTGTAAAACGGCGCAGCGGCCGACCGGTGGGCTCGGAGGAGCGCGGGTGAAGGCGGGAAAAAGCTCAAGGGCTTTTCTGCAAAAGCGGCGGCAACGCCGGACTGACGGCTGTCCGTCGTCAGCAGAGAAACTGCGCGTGCGGCTGGGTTGCGGGCAGGACTGCAGCTAAACGGCGGAGAGTGTCGCCGTGCCGTAAAAAGGAAAAATGAAGAGGGCGGTGCGGGCTACCACTTTTGTTTCGCAAGTACACACGGAGGCGGACCACAGCGACCGGGATCTGCCAGAGAACAGAGGGTGCGCGCGGGGTTTTCGGTTGTGCTGTCGTTCGGCGGCTGCTGCTGCTGTGCGGCGTGCGGCGGTGCACGGAGGCTGCTCGGCGGAGCGCGGCGGCATTGCGGCGAGCTAGAGAGGAAAAGAAGATGTCCGGGAGGAAGAAGATGCTCACGTGAGTGCGCCCGCGAAGCCGTGGCAACAAGGGTGGCGGGGTACGGTCGCGGTGCTGGCGGTCCGGTCCTTCGGCCACCTCACGGACACGGCGGCGACAGCGAGGCTCCGGCGAGCTACTGGCCACCTCAACCGTGCGGATCGACGACACCAAAGTCGGGCAACCTTCCGGCGGGCTTGGCTGGCCTGGGGTGCAGCAGATCAGCAGAGGGAGTGGGTGGCGGAGCTCGGGCTAGGGTTTGGGCATGGCATCGGCCACGTGAAGAAGAAGAAGGGGCTGTGGGGATCTGGAGCTAAGGGGAAGGTGACAACAGGGAAGAGGGTGAAGGCACATGGGGAGGGTTGGCTGGTTAGGTGAGGAGAAGGAGGAAGAGATCGGTAGGGTAGGGTTCTCTCTCTCTTCTTTCCTCTCTCTACTTAGCTAGGAGGGGTAGCTCGGGTTAGGGTTAGAGAGGGGCTAGGTGGGACCTGCTGGCAGCGAGGGAGAGGTGAGAGAGCATCTAGGGAGATGGGGCTCGGCTTGGGGAGGTTAGACATGAAGAGAAGGTGAGGTTAAGGTTTTTTTTAGATGATGCCTAAGCATGACATGATCAAGCACCTAGGTGGTTTTGCTTGTGAGGGCTAATGAGAGTGGGAGTAAAGCTTTTGGGTTTGTCAAGCATAAACACATCCATGCATGACTGATCTAGATGAGGGTGGTAGGAAAGAAAGAGAAAGTTGTTAGGGTTTGAGAGAAAAAAAATAAAGAGAGAGGCAGGTAGGTAGACTAGAGAGGGGAGTTAGAGTTTTTAGAGCATGAGTCCCAAGATCCCACAAGCATGGGGTAGTGGGATGGAGAGTGAGAAGAGGGAAAAAGGTGAGAGGGTTTTGTGATGAGCCAACATGAGTAAAGCATGAGATGGAGGAGATGGTGGTTTATGTGAGAATGATTCCACCAAGATCATGCCTAGAAATATGATGAATAAGGAGAGAGGGGCATGGTATGATGGTGAAAGCAAAAGCATGGCCACTTTGAATTGAATCTCAAGGACCATGCCACACTTCCAAAAATACAAGCAAATCCCAGAAGAAGAGGATGGTGGTAATTTGCATGGCCCATGCATGGGCATTAAGTGCCATGTTTTATTTTGTGAAAACAATAATAATATAACATGGCATGATTCCCAGGCATTACCAAAATGTGGAATAAAGGCCAAGCAAAAGAAATAGGGATTGGATCCACACTAACCCACATGAGCTAGATTAAATGCCAAAATAATTAAAAGCCCATGGGTAATTAGGATGGTGGAATTATAAGGTGGTGACAAGAAAGGTGGTGGAGTTGAATAAAAGATATGCCCCCAACTCAACTTGGGCATCAAGCATTTATCAAGAACCAAATATAATATATCAAAAGGCAAATACAAGTGATACAAATGCATATGAGAGAAGAACCAAAATAAAAAGGGATTTTTTATGATGCTCAAATGCAAGGTGGCATGATGACATGAGCATGATATAATTATGATGCAACAATTATATGTAGGAAGTAGCATATATATAGACTAGGCTAGTAGCATTGCAATTGTTAGACAATTGGGATGCTACAACTCTCCCCCACTAAACAAGAATCTTGCCCCGAGATTCTAGGAAGAAGAAGAAGACTCAAAGAGGGTAGGATACTTGGCATGGAGCTCATCTTCACATTCCCAAGTGGCTTCATCAATGGAATGGTGCGACCACTACACCTTGCAGAACTTGATGGACTTGTTGCGAGTCCTTCTTTCTGCGACTTCTAGAATTTTTATGGGGTGTTCTTGATAAGACAGATCTTCTTGGAGATTGATGAGTTCATGGTCCACGGTCCTGCCGGGATCCTTGAAACACTTCTTGAGTTGAGAGATGTGGAAAACATCATGGACTTTGAGTTGTTCAGGAAGCTCAAGAGCATAAGAAACTTCTCCTCTTCTCCCACGAATTTTGAAAGGACCGATGTATCTAGGAGCCAGCTTTCCTTTGATACCAAAGCGGTGCGTGCCTCTCATGGGAGTGACACGAAGGTAAACGAGATCACCAGGGACATACTCCATGTCCGTGTGCTTTCTGTCATAGTTGCTCTTCTGGCGACTTTGAGCAATCTTTAGGTTTTCAAGAATGATGTGAACTTTCTCCTCCGCTTGAGTTACAATGTCGGGGCCAAACAATATTCTTTCACCTGCGCCTGACCAACCAATCGGAGTTCTGCATTTGCGACCATAGAGAGCCTCAAATGGTGCCATATTTAGACTTTTCTGGAAGCTGTTGTTGTAAGAGAATTAAGCATAAGGAAGACATTCTTCCCACTTCATGCCGAAAGAGATAACGCAAGCATGGAGCATATCTTCCAGAATCTGATTGATCCTTTCAACTTGTCCTTGCGACTGAGGGTGGTAAGCTATGCTGAAGTTCAATTTTGTTCCCAAAGCATTTTGGAAACTTCCCTAGAACTTGGAAGTGAAGATGCTTCCACGGTCTGAACTGATCTCAAGAGGAACTCCATATAGAGAGACAATTCTGTTGATATAGAGCTCAGCCAACTGAATTGCAGAAATTGTTTCCTTGACTGGAAAGAAGTGAGCTACTGTTGTGGTGGTGTCACGGCATATGCCATGTATAGGCTAAAGGTGGGGACTAATACACGCTAGGGGAATCCAGGGAGGGATAGTGAAGTGATTCTCCACACAAGTGCTTGTATTGATTTACTTCCAAGGTTACAAGTGCTCCTAGAGCTGTATTGGCGAGGGGAGGAAGAAGGAGCTCTCTTACTCTCACCCACAGATTACCCCTGAAACCCTAGCTCAAACAGAATAACGCCCCCATCAACCCCTTCTACAGAAGCCCTAGCCCCCTTTTATAGGGGAGGCTCGGTTTCCGCCTAGGGCATACGTGGAGGCATATTCCTAAGAATATGCCTCCTCCCAAAGTGGTAAGCCGACCGGGGTGCTTTTTCCCCCGCGTCACACATGCTTTAGCTACGTGAGCCACTGCGGCGCCCTCGTCAGCTGACATGGGCGTCGTCACGCTTGTCGGCCACGCCCCGGTGGTCCTGTCCTTGCTCACTTCGCTCAGGCAGTGTGTACCGGGGCTCGTTTTGACCAGCGAGATTCCTTCCTTCTCCTAGAAGCTTGCTGCGACCCGGATGACGGTTCATCCGGCCACACCCTTTCCTGCATACAGGTAAAACATACACTTCTGACTTACCGCTTAAGTCGGACGAGGCCTAGTTAGGCGAACGCCCTCAGATCCGGATTACCCCGTGATTCGGCCTGCCTTGAGGTGACCCGGCCAGCATCTGCTTTGGCCTTGCCTAACCTCGGCTAACTCGGCCTTTATACCCCGGCGTGACCCTACCTGGGGGTATCCCCCCAACATTAGTCCCCGAAGCTGGTGCGGTCTTAGCCGCCTTGGCCGCTAAGGCCATACCAGGTTCCTTTTTGCGCCCCTGTCATTGTCGCCGAGTTACCTCTGTACCTCGGACAGCTTGGATTTACGTTCCCTTAGCACATCGCAAGTTTTCACTTGCCGGCCGGGTTACCACAGTTCCATCCATGTCTTACTTCCTTCTCTCATACGCTAGCCCATGTGAAGGGTAATCATTATGTCGTCTTATTTTAAGGGATGGTACAGTAACCGCCGCAGTAATTGTCAGTTATCACTGTGCATGGGTCACGTCACGCCTGCCTCCTCGTTTACCGCATCAGTGCGTCATGTCACAGGACTCTCTCCGCCCTGTGGCCTTCCGTGTGGCTCCTTACTGATTGGTCCGAACAGGTAATACACGGCCACAGCGTGCGGCCGGTCCACAGGGTGCGATCCCACTCACCCCTGATGGGAGTGGTTAAATAGCGGAGGGGCGCGTCCCTTAGGATTTTTCCGCCTCCGCACCCCTCTGCCCGCTCCTATTCCTCATCGTCTTCCTCATGACCGCGCCGCCGCCAGCACTGCCAAAAAGCAGCGTCGCCGCCGCACTTCTCCGTTGCGCCTCTGCGTCACCATCACTGCGACGCAAATCTCCCGCTACATGTCCTCGTCAATCCAAGCCACTGTCCCCCGCCGCCTCTAGCGCCAGCGAGGGCTTCGAGGAGCAGATGGCGGAAGAAGAACTCGCCATTGCTAAACAAGAGATGGAGGAGGACGCCGCTGCTACGGACCGCGGCGCATGGGCCGGCTCCTAGGTCTGCCAGGACGATCTGGACTGGCTCTACCGGACCAGACGCATCCCCGCCGGCGTTGCCGCTCGCCTCGCCTCCGCCGAGCTAGCTCCTTCACCCAATCCCGGGGAGTTCGTTGTGTTCCTGTCTCACTTTCAACGGGGCTTCGGACTGCCGGTGAGCGATTTCTTCCACGATTGGCTCAGTACCTACCATCTCCAGCCGCACCATCTTCCAGCCAATGCCATTACTTCTCTCTCTGCCTTCGCTTCTACGATCGAAGGCTATGCCGGATTATGGCCCACGAAGGAGCTGTGGATCTGGTTTTTCGCCCTTCGTCGCAACGTTATTCCCGACATTCACACTGATCCAGAGGACAAGCGGCTCACTCAGTTCGGAGCGGCCTCCATCTCACCCCGGAGGTTCTCTATTTTCCCCCGGGTTATAGGGCTAGAATCCTGCAAAGGGTGGGCCTGGACGTTCTTTTATGTCCGGAACACGGGCACCGAAGATTTGATCCGGTTGCTCCCCTATACACCGGGTCCGCCGAACCCGGATCTGTGGGATGCCGTTCCCAGGAAACCTACGGCCCTAGCCAACCAAGTGAACAAAAGGTTCGCGGAGCTGAAGGAGCTCGGGTTGCGCAACGAGGATGCAATGATCACTTTCGTGCGCAACCGAATCTCCCCTCTCCAGAAGCGCACCCACAAGGTGTGCCATATGAGCTATGGCCGCGATCCCAACTGGACTTCATCTTTCGAACTGAACAACACGGAGATTTTTCCCCGGGTTAAGGCTCTCTTCACCACTCATAAGGACTTCTCCTCTGACTAGACTTGGGGGATTGAGCATTTCTGCCGTGACCGGCTTCCTCCCGTGGTAAGTTTCATGTTGCAAACTTACCCCGGACTAATCACGTGTCTGTTATTGTTGCATTTTGACCTGTTTGTTTAATCTTTTCCCCAGCTATTCCTTCAGCAGACACTCGAGGACGGCACCGATCCGACCCTTAAGTGGGCACCGGACCGTGCGACTTCGGACGAGGAGGAGCCGGACCAAGAGATGTTTCTCCCCATGACCGACGCCACGAAACGACCCACGGGTAACTTCTCTTCTGCTAGAGATTGGCCCGACGATGAAGATTACTCGGATACCGAGATAATTGAACCCTTTGAGGCTGTCCCCCTTTCTTTTGCTTTTCCGCCATCAGCTCACCCCGGTGGTCATATCCACGAGGATCCTCCCCTCGCTACGGACGAGCCAGTTCCGGTGGCATTGAAGAAAAAGCGCGGGGCTTCCTCAAGCTCTTCCTCCGGACCTTCCCAGCCTGTTAAAATGCGAAAGAAGGCCCCAACACAAAGGGCTCGGAAACCCAGAGCAGCCGAAACCTTGGATGCGTAAGTCCTTCTTTTTTCTGTAACTCGTTCTTCCTTACTTCGTCGTAATTTTTCTTCTGACGTTACTTGATTTCACAGGGCTCCGGTGGAGGTCCCTCAAAGTGGATCCAGTATCTCATCACCTCTCCGGGCTAGCCCTTCACCCCGTCGTGACGACAAGTCACGTCCGCTGAGCCCTATTCCGGAGAGCTCTGCGGCCGCTCCGGGTCATCCTGGGGCGGGGGGAACTGGCCCAGCCAGAGCAATGGCACCCACTACCTCGGCAACGCCACAACCAGCAGCCACTAAGGCTACCTTGACTCTAGCATCTGTTCCAGTACCAGCAGCCAAACTAGCACCAACTCCAACCTCGGCAGCAACACCAACTCCGGCAGCGAAAACAACAGCGCCGGCACCAAGTCCAGCAACGAGAGTACCAGCGCCTAGTTCCTCTGCATCTTCCGAGTCCTCTCAACCTCGGCAGGGAAAAACTACTGCTACGGCTTCTTCTTCCCAGCAAGCCAAGGGCAAGAAGATTCAAGACGCTGCCAAGCCTAGTGCTGCTGAGCCTGGGCAACGCACCCTTGAGTCAATGCTCCCCAAGAAGACATCAACGGCAAAGGACGCGCCTGCTGAGCCAACCGAAGCCCAGCAGTTGGTTTTGCACACCAGCCCCGCCCTTGCCTTGGTGGAGAGGAAGGAAGCACATGCAAAGGGCTTGGTGACGCCCCATATGCCCACGGGAAAACGGTACCCTCCGAGCCTCATGGAGTTTGTCATAAACTAGAACAAGGCCGAGGTAGTCCAGGAATCTGATCTCCCGGAAAAGTTCAGTCCTGCCGTGTTTTCCGCTCAGATGAATACCGCCGCAAAGGCCATTAACCTCGTTGGACGAATGATGGAGGTACGTCGTTTCTCCTTTGCAAATTGTAGATAACAACCATTAGTCCTCGAGCCTCTGGGGAAGTAACTTTTACTCTGCCAGATGCTCTTTTATAGAACTAACATAGCTCCATGATAACTTCAAACATGCACACACCTAGAGCCGGGTTAAGTTTCACTTGGTCCGGATTTTAGTACACTTCGAACATGCACACACCTAGAGCCGGGTTAAGTTCCACTTGGCCCGGATTTTAGTACACTTCGAACATGCACACACCTAGAGCCGGGTTAAGTTCCACTTGGCCCGGCTTTTAGTACACACCGAAAGCCGGGTTAAGTTCCACTTGGCCCGGATTTTAGTACACTTCGAATATGCACACACCTAGAGCCGGGTTAAGTTCCACTTGGCCCGGATTTAGTACCCTTCGAACATGCACACACCTAGAGCCGGGTTAAGTTCCACTTGGCCCGGATTTTAGTACACTTCGAACATGCACACACCTAGAGCCGGATTAAGTTCCACTTGGCCCGGATTTTAGTATACTTCGAACATGCACACACCTAGAGCCGGGTTAAGTTCCACTTGGCCCGGATTTTAGTACACTTCGAACATGCACACACCTAGAGCCGGGTTAAGTTCCACTTGGCCCGGATTTTAGTACACTTCGAACATGCACACACTTAGAGCCGGGTTAAGTTCCACTTGGCCCGGATTTTAGTACACTTCGAACATGCGCTAGGCTGACTTAAGTTTCTGTATCTCTTTTAGGTGACCACCAACCGCCGAAGTGCTGAATTCCAGTGCTTGTTGGATACGCAGAAAAATCTTCGCACAAAACAGGCTGCACTCATCGCGGAGTACAAGAAAAGGGGTTAATTTCTTTCTTTAACACTCCTTCATTTCCCTTCCACTTCATTTGCCGAACTGATCTGATTGTTCGGTTTCCGCAGCTGGGGTGGAAGCTGAAAACAAAATAATGCGGAAGAACCTGGAGCAGATCAAGGGTACGTCCTTCTTGTCTGTCTTTACCGTGGTTTCCATCGACTTTCCTCCTTGGCTCGGCAAACATTCATTCCTCGGCGCTGCCGGGCCAACGCACTATTTCAGCATTGCTTGAAGATAGTGTGCCTGTGCCTGGCGTGATGCTACATTATCTCAAACAAGAAGGGCAGCACCAAGCCGAACTGAAGAAGAAAGATGATGAGCTCGTCCTGCTCCGGACCAAAGATGATGACATAGCCAAGCTCAAAGCTGAAATGGCTAAGATGAAGGCGCAGCACCAAACCGAGCTGAAAAGGGTTGGCCAGGAATACACCGAAGAACGCGAGCGCCTCAAACTCCAAAGTGCTAAAGACCGTGAGCTTCTTCAGGAAGCCGAGGTCAAACTTGAGTCGGCAAATGCTGAGCTCGAGCAGCTTTGGAAGAGGCGTGATGCTTGCATCAAGGAGTTGACCCGGATTCATAGTCACATCTCACGTAACTTCTTTTTCTTTATCCGCCTTATTTCTCCGGGTTACTTCATATGCCTTGTTTTCTCAACTTTGTCCTTTGCCTTGTTTCCCAGGCCACTTTCTAGAGGGTACTGCCATTGCAAGTGCTGCTGTCGCCAATTTCCGCCGAGAAAGGGGTACTCCGGTCGCTCGTGAGGGTGAGAGCATTCCCTTTGACATGGAGGACCTGTTGGTCAGCGTGTCGTCTCGCGTGGAAATTATTAAGAACTACGACATGGACCTCCTCGATGTTTAAGTCCGGGTCTTCAACACCTTCTGGCCCGCCGATGATGCTCCGGAAAGAGTGACATAGCTCGCTGAAAGGCTTTCGGAGATCGAGACCCAGCTCGACCTCTGGCGAGAATCCGCTGGACGTGCTGCAGCCGATACCGTCCTTCACCACATTTTGACGTGGTATGAAAAGATAGATCTCAGCCTTCTCACACGCCTGTGCACCGGATCCAAATGGACTGATGACCCGGAGTGGGTAGCTCGGCACCAGGCTTGCGCCCACAGCCTCATCGAATATGCCCCCATTCATGAATGGACTGAGGGTCCGAGCTTCCTGGAAGCCGCAGGTGAAGAGGAAGTTGAGAACATTGAAGATGACTCGGGTGAAGACGAGGAGGACACTGCCTCGGATATCGAAGAGGGCGATGATGATGCCGAACTTCCTCATGCTGCTCCCTAAGTAAAAACACTTGAATATTCATGAGATCCTCGGTATGCCGGGTGGAATTGTATTCCAAACACATGTGATATTTTGCTACTGAGTACTTATGCCGGATTAACTTGGGCGTAATCCCAGAGTTTCTTTTTCTTGTTCGTTCAATCTTTTGGCTCGGATCGTGTCTACCTTGATTCGGTTTTACAACTTACGAATCCGAGCTTCAAAAATTGTCTTAACAGTACTGGGAAACTTTTAGATTTAGCACCAAAATAAAACTGCATAATAACTTGAAAATAAATACGGGGCTAGTCCGAAACAAAAACGTCAGCTCGAATAAATTCTTTTCCTTAGTCATTTTTCATGTGCTACGGAATTCCAAACTTGTTTTCTTGCTTGCCATGAAGCCAATTCTTGTTGGACAGCAGCAAGTCGAAGAGTTGGGTTTTTGGTGCTCACACACTACTAATCCGAGTTAGGTAGAATAACTTACTCAAGCTGACATGCAGAAAATAACAAACATTATGAAGGCAGTCCCTGAGTTACTGCTCGAGGTGCCAACATTTCATTGATAAGCTCATTGCCGACATACATACCGACATATGAGATAACCCGAATACATACACTTCTTAGCTAGGTGTAGAAAGGCCGAAGTAGAGCTATGTTCCATGGTCGCTTTGATTCCTCTCCGGACCTGTCCGCCTTGTTCTTTTCCTGTGGCTTTCCATCTATAAGGTAGTAAGAATCGTTGTGCAATGCTTTGCTCACGATGAATGGCCCTTCCCATGGGGGGGATAATTTATGCATTCCCGTAGTACGTTGTACCAACCGGAGCACCAGATCGCCTTCCCGAAAGACTCGGGGGCACACTTTCCGGCTATGATAGCGTCGGAGATTTTGCTGATATATGGCGGATCTGGACAATGCCAGTTCTCTCGCTTCTTCCAGCAGATCAACATCATTTTGCCAGGCTTCTTGCACTTCGGCTTCTGTGTATTGGGTGACCCTAGGTGAATCATGCTCTATGTCGGCTGGTAATACAGCTTCTGCCCCATATACCAGAAAGAACGGTGTATAGCCTGTTGATCGATTCGGAGTTGTTCTTAAACTCCACAGTACCGCTGGTAGTTCTTCTATCTAGCACCCCGCTGATCTTTGCAGCGGCTCAATGAGCCGGGGTTTTATCCCGGATAATACTAATCCGTTGGATCTCTCCACTTGCCCATTCGATGCGGGGTGGGCTACCGAAGCTACGTCAAGCCGGATCCTCTTATCCCGGCAGAAACGAGCAAATGCTCCTTCCGCAGAATTTGTGCCATTATCAGTTATGATACTGTGTGGATAACCGTACCTCAAGATGATATCTTTGAGAAACGTTACGGCCGTAGCTCCATCACATTTTCTTATAGGCTTTACCTCAATCCACTTCGTAAACTTGTCCACCATTACCAGAATGTGAGTCATATTTCCCCTTGCTGGTTTGAACGGGCCAACCATATCCAAGCACCATACGGAAAATGGCCAAGTGATTGGGATGGTGTTGAGTTCCGACATTGGCATATGTGTCTTGGTAGCGTACCTCTGACAACCTTTACATTTTCTCACTAGATCTTCTGCTTGCTCTAAGGCATTTGGCCAGTAGAATCCGTGTCGGAAAGCTTTTGCTACCAAGGCTCGGGATGAGGCATGATGCTCGCATTCCCCCTGATGTATATCTCGGATGATTTCAAGTCCTTCTTCCGGGTCAACACACCGCTGGAGGATATTGGTCACACTTCTTTTGTATAACTCGGAATTGATGATTGTGTAGGCCTTTGCCCTCCTCTGTGTTTGCCTGGACAGCACCTCCTCAGTGGGTAACGTTCCATCCTTCAGGAATTGAAATATAGGCAGTGCCCAAGCCGGTTTTGGCCGCACGGGGAACATGTCCTCGTCTATCTCCATCTGATCCACCGGCATAACTTCAACCGGACCATGCTGAGCAGTCCCAGGGTCTTGCGAAGCAGTCCCCGGGTTTGCCGAAGCAGTCCCCGGGTTTTGCGCACCACTTCCCATATCAACGTCCATGGGCACAGCTCCGGATTCTGTGTCCTCCGGGACGTAGATTGATTCGGATTCCGGGGATGGCCTGATGGATGGTTTCTTGAGGTGCTCTAATGCTACACCCAGTGGAATTGCTTGTCTGGTTGACCCGAGCTTCGACAACATGTCGGGAGCCTCATTTTCCACCCGGGGTACATGATGAAATTCGCATCCCTCAAAGTAACCAGAAATCTTCTGCACATGAAATCTGTATAGTGCCATGTTCGGATCAAGGGCGTCCCACACTCCAGACACTTGCTGAACCACCAAATCCGAGTCGCCAAAGCATATAATTCGACGTATACCAATTTCTTTTGCTACCTTGAGCCCATGCACAAGTGCTTCATACTCAGCGACATTGTTTGATGCGGTGAAGTGGATCTGCAGCACATATTTCAACTGGTCCTTCTTTGGCGACGTGAGTACAACTCTGGCGCCTAGCCTGGTTTTGGTCTTTGATCCGTCAAAGTGCATCCGCCAATAGTTCGGATCAGGAAGCGGTGGTTCGTACTGTACCTCGGCCCAGTCCACGAAAAAGTCCGCCACGGCCTGAGATTTGATGGCTTCTCTTCGGTCATATTGCGGAGCATAAGGAGCTAGCTCAATTGCCCATTTTGCAATTCTGCCGCTTGCATCCTTGTTACTCATTATCTCGGATATGGGGGCCTCACATATGACCCGGATGGGATGCTCCTCAAAGTAGTGCTTCAGTTTCTTGGCGGCCATGTACACGCCATACGCCACCTTTTGATAATGTGGGTAGTTCTGCTTTGAGGTTGACAACACTTTGCTCAAATAATACACCGACCTTTGCACCAACTTACCTTCCTCATCGCGCTCCACCACTACCACTGCACTTACAACTCGGTTGGTTGCGGCTATATAGAGTAACATTGGCTCCTTTGATAGTGGTGAGGCTAGCACTGGTGCCATGGCTAACATTTTCTTTAGGTGGGCAAAGGCTTCATCAGCCTGCGGTGTCCAAATGAACTTATCCGACTTTTTCATGAGTTGGTAAAGAGGCAAAGCCTTTTCTCCCAACCGACATACAAACTGACTTAACGAGGCCAGGCAACCTATGAACTTCTGGACATTGTTAAGACACTTCGGCAGTTCCATTCGCTCGATGGCCCGGATTTTTGTTGGATTAACCTCGATACCTCGGCTAGAGACAAGAAAACCGAGCAATTTTCCAGCCAGGACACCGAAAGTGCATTTTTCCGGGTTAAGTTTCATCCGGAACCTTCTTAGGTTTGCAAACGTTTGCCTGATATCGTCAAGGAGCGTTTTGCTTTCCTTGGTCTTGATAACCACATCATCCACGTACACCTGTACATTTTGACCTATTTGGTCGTGCAAACATTTTTGCATACATCTCTGGTACGTTGCCCCTGCATTACGTAAACCAAACGGCATGGTGCGATAGCAATAAGCCCCTTACGGGGTAATAAACACAGTCTTTATTTGATCATCCGGATTCAGAGGTATCTGGTGGAAACCAGAATAAGCATCAATGAATGACAACAGTTCGCATCCAGCAGTTGAGTCTATGACCTGATCTATTCTTGGCAGCAGAAATGGGTCTTTTGGACACGCCTTGTTGAGGTTCGTGTAATCGATACACATACGCCAAACCACTGCCACGTTCGGGTCATCCTTCTTCTTTTCCACCAGCACCGGATTAGACAGCCAATCCGGGTAAAGCACTTCCATGATAAACCCTGCAGCTAGCAACCGAGCTATCTCATTCCCAATGACTTTCCTCCTATCTTCGGCGAAGCGGCGGAGAGGTTGCTTCACCAGCTTGGCTCCGGGTCTCACATTCAAAGAGTGCTCGGCCAACTCCCTCGGAACACCTTGCAAGTCCTGTGTGGACCAAGCAAAAATGTCCCGATTCTCACGGAGGAAGCTGATGAGCTCGCTTTCCTTTTTATCTCTTAGCCCGGCACCAATTGTTACGGTGCGCTCTGGGAACATGTCATCAACAGGAACCTTCTTGGTATCTTTCGTGGCCTGGAAAGAGATAGTTCCATGCGGGTTACTCAGCGCCGGCATATACTGCTACGCGGACTGAGCCAATGCCGCCACCTCTTGAATTTTTCTCTTTTCCTGTGCGATCACAAGTGACTCGGCTAAGTTTGATCCGGCCGACGCACACTCTATGGAACGTTGGAAATCCCCAGCAATGGTAATCACTCCGTTTAGCCCGGGAAACTTCATCTTCAAGTAGCTGATATGACAACTTGCCATGAACTTGTTCAGCGCTGGCCTTCCGAGCAACGGATGATACGTGCTTTCTAAGTTCACCACCTCGAACTCCAGATTTTCAGTTCGGCAATTGTCCCTTGTGCCGAACAATACGTCGACCCGGACCTTGCCTATGGGCTCGCAAGAAATGCCAGGCACAATGCCATGGAAAGTTGTCCTCGTGGCCTGGAGCATGTTCTCCGAGATACCCAACTTGCGCATTGTGTCCGCATACATGATATTTATGCTATTGCCGTTGTCGATCAGTACCTTTGAGAATCTTACGTTAATGCTAGGTCCAATGAATGTAGGATCCAGCACCAACGCATACGAACCAGGGCTCGGCATGAGCTTGGGATGATCCCTAATGCTCCAGGTGATTTCTTGATCGGACCATGGCATGTACCTCGTCACTGCCGGCATTACTGCATTCACCTCTATATGCCTACGTTGCAAGCTTTTTCTATCAGTTTCCTCTATGGTAAATACACAGTAGCTCTGGTGATGCTCCCTGTATTCGTTTCTCCCCTCATTTCCGGGGTGCCTCTGATCGGGCTGATGCTGATTTTCTACCTGATGCACTGCATCCCTTCTTTCATTGTTATCATACCTTGGCGGAGGGGGAGGCAACATTAGCTGTTGCGTGTTCGCTCCGGAGAGCAATTGCTGCCAGGGTAACTCCTGCCGAGGCTGATCATTCCGGGGTGCCTGAGCATTCCCCGAACCACCTTGCTCGATCTTGCGCATCCACTCGCATTGCCTCGTCGTATGACCCGCTGGGTTGTTCGGATTTGGCGTGTGAAAATTACACGGCTGGTCCAACATCGACTCGTAAGTATACCTCGGACGGTCTTTCCTTTCTTGCCACTGCTTCTTTTGCTCCGGTGTCCAAGTTTTCTTCCCATCGTTCCTTGGAGTTCATTGACCTCCAGTTTTCTGGCGCTAGCTACCCCCTGCTCCGGGTTGATCTTGATTCATAGCTGCAACTTGATGCGAACCGTATCAGTGGTCCGGTCGATCATCTCTCCTTTTTCCTCATTAATCATTCCTCCGGGATGATCCGGATCCATCCCTCTAATAGTACTCATCGCTTGACTCGTTTGAGGCGAGCCTCGGTTGGGTCGGGTCACCCAACGCATACGAATCTGCAATCCAGATCATTTCTGCCAACGTAGCCAGCATTTTCCGTTGCAACTTCATCCACAGTTTGCTTACATATCTGCACCCCTTTGCAAACCATGCTATGGCCTGTGATTCTATCACGCCCTCGCATGAGTTTCTCACGGTACACCACCGGGTCAAAAACTCCCGGTTTGTCTCATTGGGTCTTTGCTTGCACATAGCTAGGGTCTGTGGCCTATTTGGCCTTTGATACGTACTTGAAAAATTGCTGATGAACATCTCCTCAAAATCTATCCAGCAGTTGATGCTTCCTGGTGGCAAATTATTCAACCACACCCTTGTCGGGCCTTCCAACATCTGGGGTACATACCGTATAGCCCATCTCAGGTTTCCTGTGGCAATTTTTACAGCCGTAGCATAGTTTATTAGCCAATCCTCTGGCTTGGTACTACCGTCATAGGTCTTGGTGCCCCTGGGCAGCTAAAAGTTCGGTACTGGTGGCTCTTTCATGATCCGGGGTCCAAAACATGCTGGACCCGGTGGCCCTTGACATTCAATATGTTCCGACCTATATAGTCGATCCAGTTTCAACCTTGCATCGTCCGGCATCAAATCCCTACTTCCCAATCTCGACCCTATCACATGATAGTCTGGTCTGGGATATCCCGCATTTGCCATCTCCGAGTCACCGTTGTTATACCGGTTTTGATCTTGCGGCGCACCTTTTTGTTGCATACCTCGGCCGGCACTATGCTCTTACCTTGGCATGTTCCGCTGCTGCGGTTGTCTTGCTCCGGCTGAGTTTTGCTGCCCGGCATTGCCGTTGACAATGTTCCTTTGACCGGCATTGCCTTGGTAACGGTTACCTCGGCCAGCTTCGCCTCGGCTCACACTTCGTCGATCATCATTTTTCTGCGCTTCTTTTTCTTTCCCTGCCCGTGTCGGGTCATATGGGACAATCTGTTTGTTCCGTCTGGCCGAGGTTACCACCTCCTCTCTCCTTGGACCACCATGATGGGACGATGCGGCTTCGGCGGATTTCTCCGGGTTACCCATCGCCGAATGGACGATCTTGGAGGCGCCAGCTCTCTCCGGGTTTGCCCTGAGCAGTTCCTCGTTTTGCCTATGTGCAATCCGAACCAGCTCGTTAACCCAATCTTGCTGCCTTTGTCGGGCCTCACCCGTCAGTCCCTCTAACTCAGACGTGGCTGCATCCGCCGCTCTGTGGTTCTTGGCCGGGGTACTATACCTCGGCAGCCCCACGGACAAACAGTTTTCTGACTCCTCATTTCCGGCATCACCTTCTCTGTTCATCTCGCTCATGAGATTTCTCCCTTTAACTTTTACATTATCAACCTTGTTCGCCTTAGCGTACTCACGCAGCGTCATGTTCAACGACTGCTGAGCCGCGGCTATTTTCTTTGCGCCCTCTAGTATTTTCTGCCTAGTTTCTTCCAGCTCGGCCTGTGCACGAGCCGGATCTACCGCTGCTACTACAGGGTTTGCCAAGCTATCCATTGCTTCTCTCAACACGTTTTCCGGCCTCTCTAGTGGAGGACCTCTTCCTTTCCTAGGTGCCTTGGGCGTCACCTCCGGATTTGGCGCCGGATCTTTGCTCGCACCCGCACCTGGCGCTGTCATCATTACCTCTGCATGGTCCGGGGAACGAGCGATACGCTCCCCGCGAGCCACAGTGAGGGGCGGTTCGCCTGCTTCGACGACGTGGCGCGGATGAACGCTAGACACGTCCACCGCAACATAGACCTTGTGCGCGCCGAGCTTGACGAAGATGCCGTTGCGCGGGAGAGGGCACGTGCCGAAGCAGCCTGCGTTGTCGCTGACATAGTCCCGCGCCCCAAAGTGCTGAACGAGCCCGGAGACGATGCGCTCGCCGGTGGCGATGAAGTTTCCTGTCCGGATTTTGACCCCTGCTAGCGCCGCTAGCCCCACGGTGGGTGCCAACTATCGTGGTGGTGTCATGGCAGATGCCATGTATAGGCTAAAGGTGGGGACTAATACATGCTAGGGGAATCCAGGGAGGGATAGTGAAGTGATTCTCCACACAAGTGCTTGTATTGATTTACTTCCAAGGTTACAAGTGCTCCTAGAGCTGTATTGGCGAGAGCAGGAAGAAGGAGCTCTCTTACTCTCACCCACAGATTACCCCTGAAACCCTAGCTCAAATAGAATAACGCCCCCATCAACCCCTTCTACAGAAGCCCTAGCCCCCCTTTTATAGGGGAGGCTCGGTTTCCGCCTAGGGCATACGTGGAGGCATATTGGGTGCTTTTTCCCCCGCGTCACACATGCTTTAGCTACGTGAGCCACTGCGGTGCCCTCGTCAGCTGGCATGGGCGTCGTCACGCTTGTCGGCCACGCCCCGGTGGTCCTGTCCTTGCTCGCTTCGCTCAGGCAGTGCGTACCGGGGCTCCTTTTGACCAGCGAGATTCCTTCCTTCTCCTAGAAGCTTGCTGCGACCCGGATGATGGTTCATCCGGCCACACCCCTTCTTGCATACAGGTAAAACATACACTTCCAACTTACCGCTTAAGTCGGACGAGGCCTAGTTAGGCGAACGCCCCCAGATCCGGATTACCCCGTGATTCGGCCTGCCTTGAGGTGACCCGGCCAGCATCTACTTTGGCCTTGCCGAACCTCGGCTAACTCGGCCTTTATACCCCGGCGTGACCCTACCCGGGGGTATCCCCCCAATAGCTACTTTGGAAAGCCTGCCAATGACAACAAGGATTGCATTGTTGCCCTTCTGCGACCTTGGAGAACTAGTGATGAAGTCCATCTCTACTTTCTCCCATTTCCATTCCGGAGGCTTCAATGGCTGTAGAAGACCGGAAGGTTTCTGATGGACAGCTTTAACTCTGCGACAAACATCACACTCCGAGACATACTTGGCACAATATCGTTTCAAACCAGGCCACCAATATTGTGTTTTCAAGTCCATGTACATCTTAGTGCTGCCAGGGTGGATAGAAAGAACAGAATCATGCGCCTCCTTGAGAACTTGCTCTCTTAAACCCAGGTAGTTCAGAACAAACATCCGGTGTTCAAAGAAAAGAGTGTCTTGGTCGTCGACGTGGAAATACTCATACTTCGGAAGTTGAATGTTGGAGATGATGTTTTTAGTGTAAGGATCACCAAGTTGAATGGAGCGAACTTTTTCTTCCAAGAGAGGTGTTGCTAGAAGGTTCAGAAGATACCCTTGATCCACAATTTCAAGGTTCAGCTTGCAGAATTCCTCGCACAAGAGAGGCTGTTGTTCTTCCACCATGAGGTTGTTGACATAAGCTTTTCGGCTGAGAGCATCGGCCATGACATTGGCTTAACCCGAAGTGTAGTTGATGGTCAAATCGAAATCATTGATTGTTTCAATCCACCTCCTCTGACGAAGGTTGAGATCAGGCTG
The DNA here is from genome assembly GCA_910589775.1 of Avena eriantha. Lineage (NCBI taxonomy): Eukaryota > Viridiplantae > Streptophyta > Magnoliopsida > Poales > Poaceae > Avena > Avena eriantha. The sequence continues at coordinate 288,939,799 of OU342741.1, forward strand.
TGTGAAGATATACTTCAGACTCTTGTGATCAGAAAAGATCTCACAATGGTTGCCAAGCAAGTAATGCCTCCATACTTTCAAAGCAAAGACAACTGCTGCGAGTTCGAGGTCATGTGTAGGATAGTTAATCTCATGCGTCTTTAACTGACGAGATGCATACGCAACAACTTGTTTTTCTTGCATAAGGACCGCACCCAAACCTTGCAATGAAGCATCACGGAAAATCTGGAAAGGCTTTGATGTATCTGGAGGAACTAAGACTGGTGTGGAAGTGAGCTTCTCTTTGAGTGTTTCAAAGCTTGCTTGACATGCAGGAGTCCAAAGGTATTTCTTGCCTTTCTTGAGGAGATCGGTAAGAGGCTTCACAATCTTCGAGAAATTTTGAACGAAGCGACGGTAGTAACTGGCCAAACCAAGGAAACTCCGGACTTCTTTGACATTTATGGGTGGAAGCCAGTCCATAATTGTCTTAATAGTTTCTGGGTTGATGGCAATACCCTTGGCAGAGATGACGTGACCAAGGTAGGTGACTTGAGGCAGCCAAAACTCACACTTGGAGAACTTTGCATACAGGCGGTTCTCACGAAGCTTGCTTAGGACACAACGAAGGTGTTCTTCATGTTCTTATTTTGACTTAGAATAGACTAGAATGTCATCCAGATAGACCACAACGAACTTATCAAGATACTCCATGAAAACCAAGTTCATAAGCCTCGAGAAGGTGGCAGGTGCATTGGTGAGACCGAAAGACAGGACCGTGTACTCATACAGGCCATAGCGAGTGGTGAAAGCTGTTTTGGGAACATCTTCCTTGCGAATCTTGATTTGATGATAACCACTTCTCAAATCAAGCTTAGAGAATACCACAGCTCCGGCTAGCTGATCGAAGAGATCATTAATCCGCGGAAGAGGATATTTATTCTTGATTGTTTTAGCATTGAGTGCCAAATAGTCAACACAAAGTCTATCAGTCTTGTCTCGCTTCTTCACAAAGATGGTTGGACTACCCCAAGAAGAAGTACTGTGCTGAATGAAACCCAACTTCTCTTGTTCATCCAACTGACGCTTAAGTTCAGCCAACTCAGCAGGACCCATTTTATAAGGCCGCTTGGAGATAGGAGCGGTACCAGGTTCAAGTTCAATGACAAACTCAACCACACGATCCGGAGGCATACCTGGCAACTCTTCAGGAAAGACATCTAGGAACTCACAGACTACAGGAACACTCTGAATACCTTCCATAGCATCATCATTCAGAGCCGCCAAAGAATAAAGCTGAATTACAGGAGTCAGACTTGGAGAATAGACTATATGGCCTTCAGGAATTTTCAGAGAAACCGAACGTTCAACACAATCAATCACAGCTGCATTTGCTGTTAACCAATCCATGCCCAAGATAACATCAATATCAGAATTGCCCAGAATAATTAAGGAAGCCGGAAACGAAGAGCCACCAATCTCAATTTGATTGCCATGGATGATATGAGCAGCCCTCATGTTTGACCCAGGAGATTGTACCACAAGACGGTGTAATAAAGGAACCATAGCCAGATCTTGCTCATGCGCAAACTTGTGAGAAACAAAAGAATGCGAAGCACCAGAATCAAACAAAACTCGTGCAGGAACTAAGTTAACAGGAAGCATACCCATGACAACTCCAGGTGCATGCTCAACTTGAGTGACGTTGACACAGTTGGCACGAGCAACCGTAGACCCAGGCTTGGTGTTGATGTTGAGAGCCCGAGGTGGAGGTGCACGGATCATAGGAGCACTTGGCGCAGGTCTTGGAGGTGGTGGTGGAAGAGCTTTGTTGTTCATTGGACAATTCCAGTGTTGATGCCTAGTGTTTCCACAAGTATAGCAAGCACCAGGTGGACGTGGAGCAACATAGCCAGGGACTCCGCCAGGCGCTCCAGGGTAGTTGTGGTTGTAGCCCCTAGGAGCCGCAGTGAAGGAGTTTGGTGGCCTTGGTGCGTACCTTGATGGTCTTGGTGGAGCAGGGAGCGACGGTGGGGTGTTAGGAACCCAGACACGACGGTTAGAAGGAGCTATCATAGCAGAAGAGCTTGTTGTATCACGGCTGTGTTTCTTTGACTCCTCAAACACTTGCCTACTTGCTTCTTCCTGCAGAGCTGTGTGTTGGAGTTCCAGAAAACACGCCGGCCTTGCATGAGTGATTGCATATTTGATGGATGCATTGAGGCCTTGCCGGAACCTCTTTTGCTTCTTCTTGTCATCCGAGATCTCATCGCCACCATAACGAGAAAGGTTCATGAAGTTTCTGATGTAGGTGTTGACATTGTCAGTGCCCTGCTTGAGGTTGAGAAACACTTCCTTCATCCTTTCCATGACAATTTCTGATAGATATTGCTCTTTGACAGCAGCAGTGAATTGCTCCCAAGTAGGCTGAAAACCAGAGAGATCTACCTTGAGGTAATTTTCCCACCAGAGAGCTGCATCTCCCTTCAAAAGGTGAGTAGCACATTTGACCCATTCTTGCTCGGGAACATCCGCAGTCATCAGCAACCTTGACACTTCACGAAGCCAATCATCCACATCAAGTGGCTGATCAGACACCTCAAATTTACGTGGGTTGAACTTGAGAAAACTCTTGATGTCTCCTCGCTTGGGAGGTGGAGGTAGCGGAACAAACTCATTCCTCCTCACGCTTTCCTCGAAGCGCTGCTGGTTCTGCTGCATAGTGCCCAAAGAATTTGCAATACTTGCCAAAGCAGCCCCAAGTTCAGGTGGTATGTCCTCCTCAGAACGGCGTGGTGGTGCCATCCTGTGATTGATATAAAACACAAGTCAGTACTATAATGGAGAATGATAATAATCCAAAATAGTACCAAAATGGAATTAATCAATATTAAAGGATGCAATTCACTGAGATGATATTAAAATATCAACAAAGTTCAAGGCAAGTAGAAGATATTAAGCATAACGCACACGACTGAACAAGGAGTGTGGTACACAAACTAACAAAGAAAAATTTTCCGCAAATTTCGGCATTAAAATACCACTATATGCGCAAAACCACTTAACGAATCAAGATTAGTAACTCTACTAGTTCAACATACAAGGGCAAGTGATAAAAGTAGTGGTATGGTCGCGACTCCATCCCGCACTCAAATCATTACTCCGCACATGAATCAGTAAAACACATATCCCAACACCTTCTTCTTAAGATGAACCTAAAGATTGGTAACTACGAAAAAGAACACCCCAACAAGATAACGTCGGATAACAAAGAGTAAGATAGATCGCATCGGTATACAACGAATCAGAAAGATCGCATCGGTTTACAAAGGCCTGTCGGTATGGAATGTACCAATAGTTGATAACCAAAAGGCAGACAGTGATAACATTTGGATGCAATAGATAGACAAGGAATTCACACACACACACACACACAACCTATGGTACTACGGAACCCAGAACACGTGAATCCTAGTTTGAATTTTTAGAAGAGGATTGAAAACGTTACACTTCCTTACCAGAAAAGGGTGGGTGGATGGGTAAGAAGAAAAATGAAAGCAGTCCTACTCTCACGTTTGTTTTTCCCTAGTATACATAACTACCAAAATATTTGCTAGACTGACAACGACCATTTTGGCTGAGACCCTGAAGGGCGGGATGGCTCTGATACCAATTGTAACTACCTCGGTGAATTACGCTCTTAGTTACATGCCTGGATGAACGAAAGTGGTTAAAATAGTACGGTGGCGCCCAGGGCCACTCACGGTAGACCTTTCGGCCGTCCTAACCACTTTCCGAACATCAGGACAAGAACGAGCGGCGTAATCAGCAGGCGAAGGGATCAACTACATACACAAATGAGTATGTATGCAAGCCACATACAACAGTCCTCAGAGCCATTCCATCTAAAAGACATCGAAATATTGCAATGCCATATGGCAAGATTCAAATATCCTAGCTAGTGATAATAATTTAGGATAGCTCCTCATACAACAAACATCAGAGTATCAGGCGGAAGCGAAAAACAAGATCCGAGTACGGATAAGAAGCAAATCAGCATAAGATGCCACAAAAATAAATACATCCCGCCCACAGATCTCACGGATCCCCGTTCCCGGAATCTCTACACCGAGTGATCGTTGCCAACATCATCTGTCTCCTCCACCCAGTATCCATCTTGTGGGTACACCTGTTCATCTGAATCAAACAATTTATCGTGTGAGACCCTAGGGGTACTCAGCAAGTCTTTATGCCGCTAAAGGGGACACAACCTGGGGTGACGCAATTGCAGCAAAAGATAATAACTAACAAGTCTATAGATACTCGCTAACCATCCGCCTAACCAATGATAGTCAGATGTCCGTGAATTAAGAACAACAGTTATAACAGTATAATTAACCGATCCATCCTCCTCCTCGCTTACCAACGAGGAAGCGGACGAACAACCCCCATCATCCGTTGGTAGTTTTATTAACCATTCCATGAGTATTGCACTATTTACTAGTCAAGTACTTAGTCAAATTAAAAGCGGTACTTTAGTTATACTTGTCTATGATCGAGAAACTTTGCTCCAAGTCGTCCATAACCGCGGACACGGCTTTTAGAAAGATTTACCCTGCAGGGGTGCACGAATAGCAACACACACTCGATCAACCTCGGAAAAACCAAATCAAAACCCAACGAGGCATTCACGACAAAGCAATCACAGGATTCAGAAACATTTCAAGGGGCCACCCCATTAAGCTACCCGCAACGAAGTTGGTCGGCTCCAAGACGGACCCAAGGTTTGTGTGGACGGCGGTAAACGACTGGGAACCCGAAAATATGACTGGGCTTGTCGATACAGCGAAAACGTGTCACGGTCCAAAACAGTACAGGTGCTCCTCGCACAATCTTAAATAAAGCAGTAACATGGCATAAGTACAGAATAGTAATAAAGCCCCAAACTAATTGTGGCCCCAAGAAATAAGAATGAATCAAGCTCTGGCTCAGGGGGGTCCATAAGGCCTCCCGGATGTGGATAGTGCGAATAGTCAAGGAACAGGAATCAAGTACTTGGGGTCCTACGGGACACAAGTGAGCATGAAAAACCAAATAGCAGATATTGCTCACCGGTGCCTCTTTCATTAGTTATCCCATTACTACTCAGGCTATGTTGTTTAGGTACCTCATTATTCATCAGACTCTCACATACCCTACTCATGATTATCTACGACTCGGATGGCTCAAACAACTTCTGTAGTAATGGCTCATGGGATGGAGGAACAAGCTTCGGTGGGGTTTAAAAGTAAAGCCTATGCAGTACTTGGGATTCAATTTAATGCAATCGTGACTCACTGATGCAAGAATAAGATAGAGGCAATAGGTACTGTATGTATGCAAGCATGTGGTAGTGCGTGCCTGGCAGCTCAGTAGACGCGAGAGATGGATCTGGGTAGTACTCCTGTGATTCCTGGTAATTCTCCTGCTGGGCGTCTATTCGAAGAAGAACCAAACAAACAAGGGCCAACATAAATAAAGTGCACAAGTATATGAATTAAAATACAACAATCAAACAAGCATGCCATAATGAATGATGCACAATTTACATGGCATTAAAGTAGCATGGCATGGTGAGGTGTGAGGTACAAGAATAAAGCATTTTATTATTTATTTAGTCAAATTTTATTGCCATAAACAGTTCAGATTTTTAGTAATGACATGATGCATGCTTCAATTCAGAACAAGGACTGCATAGATAGAATGGGCTCGTCGCGCTGATCGATTTACACATATTATTTGCCCAATTAGGAGTTATAGAATTAAAGTTATTAATTTATTAAGAAAAAGGCATTTCATTGTAATTTTAATTATCTCGAAAATTTAAAGTGGTCAAAAATTATTTTGAATAGCATATTTGAATTCCTCACATTTTTCTGATTCCAAAACATATATCATTTGTATGGTTTGGATTTATAATTTAAAAGTTATTTAAAAACTGGTTTGAATTTGAAATTTAAAACATTTCTAGATTTGTTTTATTAAAACAGAGTCGAACAAATACTTTTTATACCCAGGGAGAGTTAGCCACCGCCACAGACACGTGGGGCCGGCGCTGACTCAGCATAGGGGGGGCGCAGCGGTTTGGCCAGCTTTTCTCACCCACGGGAAGTTTACCCCCAGCGACCAACGGACGGGCCCGGCCAGGTGCGGGGCCACTCACGCGCGCGGCCAGCCGGTGGGCGACACGTGGGCGATCCGGGTCCATGCAGGCAGGAAAAAGCGGAAGTAGGAGTGTCTTTTTGTAAAACGGCGCAGTGGCCGACCGGTGGGCTCGGAGGAGCGCGGGTGAAGGCGGGAAAAAGCTCAAGGGCTTTTCTGCAAAAGCAGCGGCAACGCCGGACTGACGGCTGTCCGTCGTCAGCAGAGAAACTGCGCGCGCGGCTGGGTTGCGGGCAGGACTGCGGCTAAACAGCGGCGAGTTTCGCCGTGCCGTAAAAAGGAAAAATGAAGAGGGCGGTGCGGGCTACCACTTTTGTTTCGCAAGTACACACGGAGGCGGACCACAGCGATCGGGATCTGCCAGAGAACAGAGGGTGCGCGCGGGGTTTTCGGCTGTGCTGTCATTCGGCGGCTGCTGCTGCTGTGAAGCGTGCGGCGGTGCATGGAGGCTGCTCGGCGGAGCGCGGCGGCGTTGCGGCGAGCTAGAGAGGAAAAGAAGATGTCCGGGAGGAAGAAGATGCTCACGTGAGTGCGCCCGCGAAGCCGTGGCAACAGGGGTGGCGGGGTACGGTCACGGTGCTGGCGGTCCGGTCCTTCGGCCACCTCACGGACACGGTGGCGACAGCGAGGCTCCGGCGAGCTACTGGCCACCTCAACCGTGCGGATCGAAGACACCAAAGTCGGGCAACCTTCCGGCGGGCTTGGCTGGCCTGGGGTGCAGCAGATCAGCAGAGGGAGTGGGTGGCCGAGCTCGGGCTAGGGTTTGGGCATGGCCTCGGCCACGTGAAGAAGAAGAAGAAGGGGTTGTGGGGATCTGGAGCTAAGGGGAAGGTGACGACAGGGAAGAGGGTGAAGGCACATGGGGAGGGTTGGCTGGTTAGGTGAGGAGAAGGAGGAAGAGATCGGTAGGGTAGGGTTCTCTCTCTCTTCTTTCCTCTCTCTACTTAGCTAGGAGGGGTAGCTCGGGTTAGGGTTAGAGAGGGGCTAGGTGGGACCTGCTGGCAGCGAGGGAGAGGTGAGAGAGCAGCTAGGGAGATGGGGCTCGGCTTGGGGAGGTGAGACATGAAGAGAAGGTGAGGTTAAGGTTTTTTTTAGATGATGCCTAAGCATGACATGATCAAGCACCTAGGTGGTTTTGCTTGTGAGGGCTAATGAGAGTGGGAGTAAAGCTTTTAGGTTTGTCAAGTATAAACACATCCATGCATGACTGATCTAGATGAGGGTGGTAGGAAAGAAAGTGAAAGTTCTTAGGGTTTGAGAGAAAAAAATAAAGAGAGAGGTAGTGGGATGGAGAGTGAGAATGGTAGATTAGAGAGGGGAGTTAGAGTTTTTAGAGCATGAGTCCCAAGATCCCACAAGCATGGGGTAGTGGGATGGAGAGTGAGAAGAGGGAAAAAGGTGAGAGGGTTTTGTGATGAGCCAACATGAGTAAAGCATGAGATGGAGGAGATGGTGGTTTATGTGAGAATGATTCCACCAAGAGCATGCCTAGAAAGATGATGAATAAGGAGAGAGGGGCATGGTATGATGGTGAAAGCAAAAGCATGGCCACTTTGAATTGAATCTCAAGGACCATGCCACACTTCCAAAAATACAAGCAAATCCCAGAAGAAGAGGATGGTTGTAATTTGCATGGCCCATGCATGGGCATTAAGTGCCATGTTTTATTTTGTGAAAACAATAATAATATAACATGGCATGATTCCCAGGCATTACCAAAATGTGGAATAAAGGCCAAGCAAAAGAAATAGGGATTGGATCCACACTAACCCACATGAGCTAGATTAAATGCCAAAATAATTAAAAGCCCATGGGTAATTAGGATGGTGGAATTATAAGGTGGTGACAAGAAAGGTGGTGGAGTTGAATAAAAGATATGCCCCCAACTCAACTTGGGCATCAAGCATTTATCAAGAACCAAATATAATATATCAAAAGGCAAATACAAGTGATACAAATGCATATGAGAGAAGAACCAAAATAAAAAGGGATTTTTATGATGCTCAAATGCAAGGTGGCATGATGACATGAGCATGATATAATTATGATGCAACATTTATATGTAGGAAGTAGCATATATATAGACTAGGCTAGTAGCATTGCAATTGTTAGACAATTGGGATGCTACATCTAAGCCCGCGCCTCTGCCGGCGAGCAGCGCCTCCGCGCCATTCCTGTGTCAAGCACGACCCTCCTTGCTCCGTCCTTTGCCGGTGCCCGTCCACGGCCTGCACCAAGTCATGTTGGCCACCAACCCCGCCTTGGGGTTATCTTGTGTTTCCGATGCGCTCCAGATGTCGTGTAGGGGCTGCCTGTGTGTTTGTTTTCCTTTAGTTGCCACATGTTAAACCATGCCTCCCCGAGTAACAATGCCGAACCAAGACCTACCGATGTCGAGAACCGAGGCCGACACTGAAAAACAAGTCCCGAAGCCCGAGTTCTTCACCGACAAACCAAGATGGAACCACAAGACCATCGACGCCACACCCGAGTCCGGCACCGACACCCGAGAACCTCAACAGATGGTGCCAAGATCTACATCATGGATCCGCCGGGCAAGACCTCGAAGGCCATCGACGCGTGAAGACGTACCCTCGGAATTCCGAGGAGATCGGAAAGAACTCCTACACGGACGCCAAGACCCGGATCCGAAGACCGCCAAGATCGCCACCGGAACGCTAAGTTCGTCATCCCGAACGCCCAGACCGAACCGATACGCGGACCCGACAAGATCGTTGTGACGACAAGATCTACTTTACGGGCACCGAGCATCAAGATCGCCTTCACGGAAAACCGCAAGACCTCCTTCCCGGGATTCGAAGACCGAACCCTCGGCACGCCAAGATCTTCTCCTCGGAACGCCATGATCTCCTTCACAGATCCGAAGACCCTGAACCCCGGAGTCTGAACCTCGTTTCCCATCGAACCCTGAGACCCGACCTCGAACCCCCGGAACCCAAGATCTTTCGAACCCAGATGTGTGACCCTAATCCTCTATTTTTATAATATGACATATACATGTCGCATCATTAAATCATCATGCTTGCATACGTGTCATCTGGTGGGTTGGGTTAAATAGTCGATTCACCTAAATTAAATATGGAGTCTATATGTAGGCTATTCTAGTCTTATATTGGACCCATTTAATTTTGTGTAGCGAACCGATACCATGTTTTTCCTTGTTAATACCACATTTAAATGGCGGGGTATCTAAATAACTCGAACCTATTAATTAATTGTCGGGACCCTGGTTCCGCTTAATTCTGCCTAATTGCACCGCATCTGCATCATATCATAATCATGCCAGATCTTCTCCCGTAATATTAAATATTGCATTCGGTGTTTCTTTTAGTGTTTGCTTCTTCACGGATTAGGCTGATGAGTTGATGCGAGTATCGACAAGTTCTCCGGAAATGTACCTTCAGCTCTGTTTCCCAGGCGAGCATCTCTCCCCCTTCTACCTATTTTGCATTTATAGTCTTTATTTCCTCCTGTTGATCTATTGCTATTCGTGTCACGATGGTTTAGTTTCCGTACACCAGTTATATCCCGTGCAGCCTCTATATTGCCTTGGACACCTCCTATTACCTGTGTTCGGTAGATAGCTGGCCTTGCGAGTCGTAGTTGCTTGCTCAGGTGCGATCTCGTGTTGTCAAGTACCACAGTTGTTGGAATGCTGGCAGATGTTTACGGTGGAGTTGATCATGACTTCAAATACAACTATTAAATTGTTGGGATAACTAAAGAAAGAGGCACCGGTGGGCAATATATGCTATTTAGTTTTTATGTCCACTTGTGTCCCGTAGGCCCCGAGTACTTGGTACCTGTTCCTTGACTATTCACACTATCCACATCGGGAGAGTCTATGAATCCCCCTTAGCCAGAGCTTGATTCATTTCTTATTTCTTGGGGCCACAAAGTAGTTTGGGGCTTTATTACTATCCTGTACTTATGCCATGCTTTAGTGCTTTATTTACGATTGTGCGTGGAGCACCTGTACTGTTTTGGATCGCGGCACGATTTCGCGGTATCGACAAGCCCAGTCACACTTTCGGGTTCCCAGTCGTTTACAGCCGTTCTCGCAAACCCTGGGTCCGTTCTGGAGCCGGGCAACTTCGTTGCGGGTAGCTTAGTGGGGTGGCCCCCTAAAATATTTTATGAATCCTATTATTGCTTTGTCGTGAAAGCCTCGTTGGGTTTTGATTTGGTTTTTCCGAGGTTGATCGTGTGTGTGTTGCTATTTGTGCACCCCTACAGGGTAAAACTTTCTGAAAGCCGTGTCCGCGGTTATAGACGACTTGGAGCACAGTATCTCGATCATAGACAAGCATAACTAAAGTAGTGCTATAAATTTGACTTAATATGTGACTAGTAATCAGCTTCACCACAATGGAATGGATAATAAAAGTGCCAACAACTGATGGAACTGGGGTGTTTCGTGTCATGTTATACCTGCCTAGTAAGTATTGCAACTCCAATGGAATGTGATAAAAGTGCCAACAATTGCTGGGTTTTGGGATTCCTCAGGACAATTATATCTGACTAGTAAATGTTCCAACTACAACGGAATGGTTAACTAAAATTGTCCACTACTTATGCTATCAAGATGACTCATGCTATCTATATCTGACTAGTAAGTGCTTCAACTATAATGGAATGGATAAAACTGCCAACTGTGTGAGTTCCTCGGTTTGACTTCCTCGTTTGGTCTCGCGGGGGAATACCAGGATGGGTATGATTGGTGTTAGTATAAGGTTGGTTTCGAATAGGTCTTTCTTATCTCTCTCTAATAGCCGACAGTTAATCGAGTCTCTATAGGTTGTTTAGTGCATGCTGCGCTGCCGCTTCAGTCCACCATACCTATGTAGGCGAGAGCCGCCGAAATCTAGCCTTGCCGTGTACTGGCCTTAGTACTGACGCTCCTCTTTTTTCTTTTGCCCTTTGCAGCACCCCCTTTTGTTTTAGCAGGTTTGCGATCGACGTCATTAGCAGGGTTACCCTTCCGGCTTGGCCTGGGAAGGGTTATGGACGCAATTGGTTATTCTTCAGGGCTCTTAGCCCCATTTGCATCTTGTCCGTACTCGGACGCTGTAGCGATTTCATGGTGATTTGGATCTTTGTACTGTATATCGGTATTCTTGACTCATGGAGTCGTGTTGTATATATATCTGTTCTGTGGGTTCCATCGAGGACTATTGTGTAATGGTATTACTTCGTTTTCCACCCGCACGAAAGTGCTTGGTGGGTGTTCTTGAATCGTTTCTATGTGGGTTTGGCGGAAAAGGGCTAAAACTTGCATAGGGCCGATTTGAGGGTGTTACACTCCGCCCGTACCGTTGGTCGTTATGCGCGCAGTACTCCGCGGTGTTTTAGCCACCATTTCTTCATACGAACTTTGATTGAGGTGTTCTTTGGCTCGTTGGATTCGTATGAATGAGGGATACAACACCATGGCCTCGGATATTAATTTGGAGTTGATGGAAAAACTCACTTCTTCCTCCCCTCAAATGGCTAAGTCCAGTGCCTGCAACTCCTCCATATTGAATCCTATTTGCTCCTTTTATCCATGGTTCTCCATAGCACCTACACACAAGTCAAAGACAAGAAAAAGGTAATAAAAATCTAATAAAACTACTAGTTGTGCAAATCCCATGTGAGAATGAATGAGAACTAGTAATCATACATAATAGACATACTTATAGATATATGTAGCATGTAATGACAATATAAATAATTTATATACTTAAATATGCATCAATTTTGGACTCATCAGGCGACCATACCACCCGTCGGAGGTGCTCGGTGAGGGCCGGGCAGCTGGAGCTATGGGTCTCCACGCCACCGGCGAGCGTAGCTCGGTTTTGTAACCCTGTGACTGGGATGGCCTGGAGGGTCCGGGCCTCATGACCCCGGCATCTAGCCAGGGTAACCTGTGCATCCTCCGGCGAGCGGGCGACGCTTGATCCTGCTTGAACCCGCGCCAGGATCGCCACGACGGGCGGCTTCTCCCTGCCCGAGCCCCTGGGTCTGCCACGGATGGGAGGAGGCAGAGGCGCACCATAGGCTACATCGCCCGGTCGCGCCACGCGAGACTCGGGGTTGTGAAAGGCGACATCGATCAAGGCCGCAAGACGCGCCTGCCACTCATCCCTGGTGCCCTCCGCTGGCGAGTAGTCGAGGTGCTCCTTCACCATGAGGCGGGATGTCTCCAGGGTGAGGGGGCGCTGGGCGACTGGGTTGATGAAGTACTTGATGAAGAAAACTCTCCTTCCGTCCGTGCGGAGGGGCGCGGGTGGGGCCTCCCACCAGCCCCGGAGCGGGGCAAGGGAGTCGAGAACCGCTGTGAGCCCTCGAGTCTTCCTACCTGCTCCTTCCGGGAGCGGCCATCTCGAGGCTTGCTGCGAGCGACCATGCCGATGTCTCTGGCTGGAGCCCTCTGGGTCATGCCTCAGCCTCCTACCTGGAACGCCAAATGTCAGAGATTTGTCCCGCGAAGGAACTAGGGTCCAATGATCCCTTGGTTCGTGAGGGGGATGAACACACGATTCTGAAGGAGTCCGACGAAGGCCGCGGTAGCGATGTGGATGCACGACAGAGAGTTGACACCAGGGTTTTTTACCAAGGTCCGGGACCCTCGTGAGGAGGTAAAGCCCCTACTCCTGCTATGTTGTATTGCTCACGTGCCTCGCGAGGTTACAATGGTGGATGAAAGACTATGGTTTTAGATCTTAGGGATCCGCCCCTTACAAGTCAGGTTGTAGGCGGGGCGGGTTGCAGCTACCCGCTACAGACCAAAGCGGGACAACGCCAGAGTTGCAGACACTCGCAGCTTGCCGCAATAAACTGCTAGATTAGCGCGGGATACTGCGGCGCACACATCGGCCCGCTTCAGCCCGCATCGGCCGTGAGCACATGCAAGGCGCATGAAAAAGCATCACGTCTGCCTTCTCTTCCCACGGCTTGACAGGAGACCTCTCTCACCAGCCCTCACCCTCACCTGCGGCAGCGGCATGGCTAGGCCTGGCTCGGCAAGCACGCCGACGAGCATGTCTGGGCCGCTGGAGTCGTAGCGCGGGTCTGTACCACCCAGAGGAACATCTGCCTAGCTCGCTCCAGCCTGACGGCAATCTCGTCCAGGTGCCTCTCGGGGAAGGTGTCCATGCTCTTGAAGCAGAGGAACACGACGCTGGTGCTGCTTCGTCTCCCTTCTCCGGCGTTGGAGCCGGACGAGACCTTCGGCCTGACGCAATACACGGGCGGCGCGGCGCCGCGGGGGATACACGTGCCGTCCCAGAGCACGAGCAGCACCGTGGTCTCCAGCCACTCGAACGTGTTGACGGCTATGCCATTGGACGATTCTGGGTTCCACTGGAACGCGTGCAGGAATCTCCGCCTCCGGTACACCTCATTGTTCAGTTCGAGAGCGAGCTTTGCCAGCTCAGTGGGCTTGAAGGGGCGACTCTATGGGAAGCAGAGCGGCGCGTTGCTGATCTCCTCCAAGCTGGCGGCGCCAATCTGGACCATGTCGAGAACCAGGACACGCACGGAGATGAGCACCGAGCAGATGTAGTCGTGAAACAACACGTTCTTGGACGAGAGGAGAGGGCGCTGCGAGAATGCAGGCTTGCTGAAGTTGCAGCCTATGCGACCATGCGGGATGGCGAGTGGGCATCGCGGCGTGACCGCTTCGGCCTGCAAGGAACATGGTGGTCAGCCCAGCGGCATCGCGAGGACCTTTTTTGTGGGGCGGCTTAGCGGCGTAGCAGGCTGTCCTGCCCCGCTTGCAACCTTACTTACAAGGTAGCAGAAGGGATCCTTATATAGGGCAGCATTAGGCCTCTTCCCCCGGCTATTGGGCAAGAAGGGTCACCACATTCCCGCCAATGGATTTGGTCCCGGCTTGTCTTCTTGTGACCGCCGGGTGGTTGCCATGTCAGGGGGTGGTCGGCTGCCCCTCCACTTTATGTCGCCATCCTAGTCTTCTTGCACCCAAACGGCTTTGTCAGAAGCTGCCTTTGTCTTGCGTCATCCCACTTCCCCTACGTGTCTTGCTTTCTTCGGGTGGACCGATCATCACTTGGACCGACTATTGGGGCATTGCCTTGCGGAGCACGTCCGGGCCTTGCGAGGCTTCCCTTTGGAGGTTGTGATGAGGGGTCTCACCACCCAGCTGTTGCAGTCTTGAGCACTCGTGGAGAGTTCTAGCATCTCCCCTCCTTCAGAGGCCCACTCTCTTCGAGAGCCCTCGAGAGGTCACTTATGCAGGGCCCGGTGACCCGGTGGGACGGGGTACCCCCGGTATCGATAGTCCGACAAATAGTTTGGTGAGGGCATCCCAAGCTTCCTTAGCGGTACTGAGATGTTCTATATGTGGCATGTCCTTGGGATCCACACCAAGCTGAATCATGTGTAGAGCCATTGCGTTGAGTTGGCTGTCCACAACCTCTCTTCTTGTCAAGTTATTTGGATCCCCAATATGAAGACCATTCTCAATTATTTTCCATAACTCAATGGATGAGATGCACACATGGGACTTCATTCAAAATTTCCATTGATTGAAAGGAGATGCAATAAGCTTGGGTGGATCACCCCTATTGTTTATATGTGGGTGAGGGATTGGTGGATCATGCAAATATAAGTGAGGAACCTCGCTATAGTTCTCCTTACCACTTCCCTTTTTCGAGGAGGAGTTCTTACTATTATCATCGCCCTCCAAATCTTCTTCCTTGGAGTTAGCATTAGCTTTCTCTTTAGAGATCGGAGTGGCGGCCTCACCGGAAGACGATGGAGGAGGCGATGTAGATGGAGAGAGACGCACTATCATTACACGCATCTCTTACATTTTGGTCTCCATGGATCTAATCAAGGTTGTTTCGAACATCTTGAGATCATTCATGGTGACCATGTCCACAACCTCACTCTCATATCCCTTAGTACCCATAATTCTCTTAGGTGGTTAAGCCCGAATAAAGAGTTGAGGCTCTAATACCAATTGAAATGGATCGTATGGGCACATGGAGGGGGTGAATAGGTGTTACTCCAATCTTTAGTTCTTTTTCAATTTTAGGCTTGAAACAAAGGTAAATTCTCTAGATATGCAACTATGGAGAATTTACCTATATGCAAACCTATCTACTAAGCGAGTAAAAGTGAGGAACGAGGTAACCATAGTGGAGCACACGGAGACACATGGTTTGTTTGACCACAGTGCCTTCCTTGTTAAGGAAAGCATGTCTGTGTTGGAGGGGTGGGCGGTACTAAGACCACCATCCCACAATAGGACTCACCCTGTTCTCCGATGGATCTCACCACCAAAGGCCTGATCCGCCTTTCGACTATAGGTACCCTTTGAGGCGGGAATTGGTGCCTTTACAACGCTAGCAGGGCACACATCCACAACTGAATTAAAGGCTCCTGTGATGAAAAGCTACCACAAGAACAAGTTTAATCAATAACCGAAATAGAGATCTAGATATTTGTAAGAAATACTAGATCAAGAATCCTCCAAGTGAATGGAGGGGAATTGAAGATCTTGATTGGTGTCGATGAAGATCGAGGCCTCCTCCTTCGATTCCCCAAAGATCGGAGCCTTCGGGTGGATGAATGTGGAGATCTCGATTTGGAACTAGATGAATAGCCCAACACTTTTCACAATGAATCAAGAGTTATGGCAGGAGCAACAATTGGGGTATTTATACCCCCTGCCAAAACCAGCCGTTGGAGAAGTTTGGGGCCGAATTATCCGCTCCAAGTGGGGGCGGATTATCCGGCCAGGGCAAATCTCTGGCTCGGAATCGGATTTTATGGGTCAAAAATCCACCCATAAACCACGTGATGTGCCTTGGCTGCCTTCGTGAAAAATCCTGGGGGGCGGATTATCCGGCCCCTTGGTGGGGCGGATTATCCGGCCCGGGCAAAAGCTTCAGCCTTGGCTGGACAATCCGAGGGAAAATACTCCCCCATACAGGGTGACATGCCTTCTCCGTCTTTGATAAAAATCCTGGGGACGGATTATCCGGCCCCCTTTGAGGGGCGGATTATCCGGCCTAGGGAAAAACTCTGGCCCTAGTCGTACAATCCATAGGAAAATCCACCCCCCATATAGGGCAACGCGCCTTGCCTCCTTTGTCGATCGAGCCAGGATAATTCGGCCCTTGGCTGGGTTAGATAATCCGCCCCCCCCCCCCCCCGAAATTCGGGTTTGGCTTCTCATTGTGTGTACATTATTCTGCAGCACTAAACACACATTAAATAATCCTTGGTATTGTTATCTAACACACAAAACACTAAGGATCATGGAATGTTCTTTTAGCAAGGCAAGCCTTTATTCATCGGGTGCTTCTTAGATTCCTTCGAGACTTTATGGGCCGCAAGCCTTTATGCGCCTAGGGTAACTAACCATAGGGACCTAATAGGTCATACCCATGTCATCGACAAAGGGATCCATGACTGGTGTCGCGCCCAAGTGGTATGTTCTCTAGTGGGGGCGCAGGCACCCGAGCCTGGAGGTCTCACACACGTGGTGGAGAAGACCAGGGATCTGATCATGTTTTGTTCTTTTCCCAAGATCTTTTTCATAAAAGTGTTATCTTCCATTCCCCTATCTTTTACACTCCGAAAACAACCTCGTGCCTGGTACCTTTTTGGAGCACCACAAGTGAATAGTAACTACAAAAATTGGTTACCTGACAGATAAGCAATCGCGGTACCATTTTTTCGCAGCAGGCACATATAGCCCGGCCGACGCGGCAATAATACATTTTAGTGTCATGGTACATGACCAGATGGACCGATGCTTAATAATGATGCAATAGGTGAGTGGTGACAGATTTTTCCTCGATGTGGATTTGACTTGACACACCACATGTCACTGACTAGTGGGGCCCACCATGTCCCAGCATTTCGTTGTAAATAGCGCAACCCTAGTCCATAGTGTATTCATCTCCAAAAACTCCCTTGGCAGCCTAGGCAGCAACACGAAGACGATGGGCTCTCAGATCAGCAGAGGATTTGTAAGTTATTCATTCTCTATCAATCAATATTGGGTTTTTTGCTTCGCATTTTGGTTCTTGAATCTCACGAACTTTAGTTTGGGGTTTTCTCAGCATGAATTAGTGCTGAAGTGGATCCATGATCCTAGATTCAACGGTATCATGATAAATGAACTTCTCGTCATAAGAGACTTCTCTACAAGCACGTCGCATTCTGGGGAAAGCACACTGGCGACAAATTCCTTGGCTACAACTATGAAAAACCATGTGTTGCTTCCTTGTTTAGTACGATAAAGATGAGCACTCGGAAGTATTATAGCATGCATTGAAAAATTAACCGAGGAAGCAGAGGATGATTGATTGCCGGAATTTGGTGCTTTGGATAACACGGAGAAAGAAGAGTACATGGAGGATGCAAAAATTATAGCGAAGGAAGATATCAATGAATCATTGTCTGTGATTCAGACTATGTTCGAGATAGTTCATGTTGGCCTAGAGCCGATTAGGGCATCACTCAATGGCATGGGACTTTGGCTTGAAATAATGTTGGTTTTAGTATTTTCTAAACTATTTAACAGGTACTTATGTTTAATTATGCACTTTGTAGTATGCTTGTTTTTTCTTATTTGCAAATTAAGTACATTTATCTTATTCGCAAATTAAATACATATGTGTGTGTTATCTTTGTGGGTTTATAATATTAGTTTGCAAAAGGGTGAAGTGACCTAGTGGTCAACTAGTCAAACTTTATCACCACTAAATTTCCCACTCACCTAGACCTTCCTAGCATTGAACCCTAAATCGAATCCGCATCGCGCCTCCCACCTCCAACATCAGATCTAGCCCCATGCAGCTACTCCTCTTCTCGGCGTCGCTGCTCATGACAAGACCATTTCCCTTCGTTGGGGCTCTACTATTGACAAGACCGTTTCCCTCTTCGGTAGAATGCCACCCTCAATCGACCCACCCATCTTCCTTTCTGTCACGCAGCCCTCTATAGACCATGTAGTCCTGCTTCCCGGTACGTCTCCAGCTTAAGGACATCACTGGTCCAGATCTCCTCTATATCCTTCTTTACATTTACAATCTTGTGTTTTTAGGCAATGATATTGGAAAATCCTACGAGCTTCACTCGGAGCGAAACAACATTACGAAAAATGCTAGTTGATATAGTCGCTCAGATTTTTCTCAGAATTCCTCTAATCCTCCCAGCTTACCAACGGTATCAGTTGTCTGTTCTGATTGGAGGGGACTGATCAAAAGCAACGGTTTTAGACAGCTAACCATGTCACACAATGATGGAACCCCTTTGCTAGGGTTTGTTACCGGAGCAGTGACAATGCTTGGTGTTTAATCACTGAGCATCATCTTGACCCAGCCATCTTACTAAGTTTCCCCTTAGAGATGAAGACAATGTCAGTGATATTATTAGTGATAGTGATAGAGGGATATATGGAAACTTGTGTATCCTAGCATGTTGGCATGGGCATGTGCTACTACATTCTTTAGTGTACCCAGCCTTGTTAGTGCAACATCCAGTCTGGAACATTGATGCATTTGTGTGTGAATCATTATGGTGTGGGTTCTAGACTAAGTTCAATGGCATAATTTTATGTTCCAGCAACCATGCTATACCATTTACCTACAATTGTCACATAAGCAATTTCTTGGTTGGTTGGATAACATTGAACACTAAAAAATAGAGGTACAAAGGTACTCATCAGAGACACATAGATGAGATTCAGTTGCATCTATTGCATAGTAGCATGGGTTCGTGAATCGAGTCTGGCTACTCTCATAGGTTGTGTTTTATACTAGGTAACGACATCCATATATATCATTGCATTTGATAACACGACAAAGGCTCTATGGTATGTCGAATGATTTGTTATAGTGCATACTTCACAACTTTAAAGGGTACGTTGAGTGTCGTCGGATTGATGACAAGTACGCCATGAGGGGGTCCTCGAGGCGTGCAGAAGAGAGGGGTGTAACACGTACGGTATTCTGCGATGCTGAGCACACAAGTTTACCTAGGTTTGAATCTACCGGCTTTGGACAGATCCTACTCCTGCTAGCAATCTAGTAATACGGCAGAGCTGGAATATGGGTTACAAGAGTTTCGTCGGTGCAAGTTGAGATTGTAGACTATTGTGAGGTGCCCTAAAGGATTGTCCTAGGACGGATTATATAGATATCCGGCCTAGGGTTTACAGGAGAGACCTATCCAGCTACGACTAAAAGTCAGTTATAGAGTACATCTTGAACTACAAATAACACTACAGGCCTATATCGGTAAGTCTTCTGGGCCTTCTCGTAGCCGGACTGGACTCCATCTCTTCTCCCTGACTGGGTCGCCCGTGAAGCAAAGCTCTAACCCGAAGTGGGCCACCCTGGTTACTGAGGCATAGTGAGGATACCCGGAAACTATATCGCCAACAGCAGCTCTCAGAAGCCTCGAAGATCTAGAGTCGGACTTCACCATCGTCTAGCTTGATTCATCTTCGGCTTACAGAATCTTGAAGGGTTCCTGAAACTTCAAAAGAAAGGATAGGATCTGAGTCTTAAAGCGAGTCGAATCTATGAGTACATTATTCGAGTTTCGAGCCTGGAATTCAAACTTAAGCCGGAACTTGGTCTCTGACGTAACCTGACATCAGTCAAGGTCAGGTCACGTCACTAAGAGACATTCTTGTCAGCACGACCATTGGTGGGCCCGCCTTTTGCGGAACCGAGGCTTCATTTTAACACATGCGCGGAGATCAAGGCAGCGTAATCCTCGCGAGGAGGTTACCCAGCTCCTTCCACGATGCGTGGCATGGTTACTATTTATTTTGCATGAATCTTGGCACAGACAAAGGATATAAGGGGCCAAGATCTCTTCCTTCCTCCTCACCAATGCTAGTGCTTTCTCCTTCCTCTCGACGCTTCCTGCAAAAAAGCTCTTCTGCCTCCCCCAAATCCCACAGCGCCGACCATCCTAGGTCACCGATGCCCAGAAAATGGCTGAGGCCTCGTCTTCTTCCATGGCAGCGACAGGGGCGACAGCTCCTGCAGCAGAGAAAGAGAAGTTTCATGGGGTCTAGATCCCCTGCGTCCTCGATGACGTCAAGCTCCGCATCGTCGAGAAGAAAGGCCTCCTCCGCGCCGGCGACTGGCGGAGCGGCTTCGGACAAACCATCCCCACCCCCAACACCAACAAGCGAGTGCACTTCGGCACCCACCTCGATAGAGGTTTAAGATTTCCTCCCTCAGAATTCTTTTCTGAGGTCATAGATCATTACGGAGTGCAACTCCACCATCTCCCCCCAAACTCTCTTTTAGAAATGAGCGCTTATGCCTCTTTGTGTGAGGGGTATCTCGGTATTAGGCCAAGTCTTATTATTTTACGGTATTACTTCCATACCCGGAGAAATTCCATCACCACTGGTAATCCTTACATTACCAGCTCTTAGCTTTTTTGCTAGGAGAGAGCGAATCTATCCTAGGATTAAGGCTAGTGAGTCGGTGAAACAGTGGCCGTCCATGTTCTTCTACCATAAGGACAGACTGGCTCCCGGCAAAGCAACTGCTTTGCCAGTTTTCGTTGATGGTGCCGCCACGCCCCAAGACTCCTGGGACGTGGATCCTCTAGCTCTCACTAAGGATCTGCTTCTTGCTAAGAGGCGTATCGAATATCTAATGAAGCACAAGGGTCTGAAAGGATCCGACTTGATCCACTGCTGGCTGGCACGCCGGATCTAGCCTCTCCAACACCATGGCGATCGGCTCATGCATTCAATCACCAAGGGTAAGATGGACTCTCTCCGGATCTGCTCCATTCCTTACTCGGAAAAGGACTATGAGTCCCAGATCAAATGGTTGATTAGGGAGTGGATCAAGTGGAAGATCCGGAGCTGTCCTTGTTCATGCATACGGCTGACGATCCTATGACACCAGTAAGTTTTCCAGCAATCAATCAAATTATTGTGTTAATCTATACATTGTTGTGTCCTTTTGCAATACTCAGATATTTCTTCTTTTCAGCTTGTTGACCTCCCCGAGTCGGAGCTTTCTCCTTTCGAGGGATATCCTCCTGACTTATCTCAGGATGATGGAGAATTGATTGCACTACCGGAAGCACTTACCCAAAAGCGTAAGACTCCGACAATGTCTATCGTCACAAAGGAAGTGCCTATTGTGAAGAGGTAACTTTCCTCACAAGGTCTCTACTATTTTATTTCTCATTCTTTCTGAAGTGTAACGATCATGCAACGATCTTTGTTCTATTACCTCCTCAGAGCTAAATAGCTCACCAAGGTCAAGGGGAAAGGAGGCTCGTCAAAGCCCCTGCGCCAGTCAAAGTTAAATTTAAATTCTCCTGCCACAGCGCCTCCGACTCCTACCCCAATGCCTTCTACAACACCGAAGATTACTCCATCCCCGTCTGTTGTAGAAGATTCGGCTCAACAATCTGAGCCAGCGATCCTCAACTCACAGACCGACATCACCATGGGTGACTAGGCACTTGATAAGGGTGAACCCATACAGGGTAATGATCCCTCGGCAGAGGTTATCGCTGATAACCTTCTCAGCAGTCCAGGTATTGCCAAACTTGGCATTACTTGGAAACCTGCAAAAGAAATCCAAAGGCTGGCTCAACAATGCTTGGGCTGGAACATTACTGCCGAGCAAGAGGCACAAGAAGCCGATGACGTCAAGTACTCCGAGCTACTTGACCAAGTTTGTCTTCGTGACGAGAAGCTGAAGGTTGGCATGCTTCTACCACCGCCAATAATCGCGGTGACCCTTGCCGAGAAGGTTACCACTGAGGTGAACATGAGCCTAAGCAAGCTTACTCATGAACAACATGTAAGTCAGAATTCCAACTCACCTTTTTTTACTTTATTTCATATCATATCCTCTAGCCCCCAAGCATGAAGTTGGATAGACAAATCGTATTTATGCTTTCATAGGATGCCAAAGAACGAACTAGTATAGCCCCCAAGGCTTGTGCTGATATTAGTTAAAATATTAGTCCGAGTATTTAGTAGACTTCTAACTCTAGTATTATTTTGACTTACATAAAGTTAATTCTTATAACCAGGAATTATTGAAGAATATTTGCAATAAGCGGAGAGAGATCATAGCTCTCTGTCTTGAAAATGCTCAATTGAAGATATCAAAGGATGACGCTGAAGGTAATCATTTCAGTCCTTAACCTTGCTATTTTTGCTTTCATAGTCGAATTTCCTATTCACCTGTTGTCTCTTGTTTACAGCATTGGTCAAACAATCATGTGCAATGATTGAAGAGGTCGAGAACTTTAAGACCCTGGAGGTGGAGAACATCGACTTACGTCGGGGGCTGAATAAACTTAAGGCGGATCACGAGCACATCATTGCTAGCATTCTCAAATCCTCTTCCATGGCCACCGAAGAACGTGATCAAAAGATCACAATCCAGGATCAGAAAATCTTGGATCTCAATGATGAGTTATTCAAAGAAAAAGGACATCTCTCAATTTCTCCCGGATGAACTCTAGAGTCTTCAAGCGAAGAAGACCAAAGTTGATGATGTCATCTTTGGTATGTTTCCTATCTTCTGACTTTTTGTTCTTCCGACTCTAGGAGTTCGGATATATTTTCTGACCTTTGCTTTATATGCGCAGGTCCTCTAAACTTACTAGATTCCTCCTCCACCGAGTCTCACACCATCCGGCTTACCAAAGTCGGCGATTTGCTTCATGATTTCTACCAGTCACTAGAGGATATTGGCGAAGTTCTTAAAAATCTAGACATGAACAAAATGTGCGCTTTTGAGGTGCAAGATAAGGCGAAGGAGATGCCCCAGCTCATCCAGGACTGGAACATGTCCTATGCGCGAACCGCATCACAGATGCCCTTACCATGGTTATGAGCCATCATGGAAGCATGGAGATCTGGCAAGTAACCAGGGGTTATTCAACTATGGATGAAGACAGACAAGAGCAAGACATCAAGGCCATCATGGACTCCTGCGCTGGTTATGGATGTCACGTAGCCAATCTAACAGCTATGACACTCCCTTCTTCACTCACGTGGAAACGCATCCTCCACCTGCCGAAGAAACAACCGAAGTTTCCGACTACGAGCAAACCGTATCGGATTTGAATGTCTCGAAAAGATATCAAGGCAAAGGCGATGTCTCTAGTGAGCCAGTAGCTCCTACCTATCCTCCTGCATCGTAGAGCATCAGAAAAAACAATGTGTTATTCTAAAACAATCGGATTGTAATAAGTAGTATAATATTTTGCCAGTGCTAAGATTTGATGCTTCTATTTAGCACTTTTTGGCTTTATTTTTTCGTGCCTGAAATTTTACATAAGCACTTTTTGTTTTGCCTATACTTATTACTTATCTGGCTTTCTGCCTCGTCCCTTTCGTGAGCCGGCCAACCTTCCACACGGAAACTCTGCCGAGCAATGGAGCTCAATTGCTAAACCAGTTTAAACTCGGAAACATAGCCGGGTTCTAGTACCAACAATTCAGTACTCAGAAAATGCCCGCATTCGGTAATCAGATAAAGAACCCAAGTATAGACTAGAAAATTTAGATTTATACCTGAAGGTAGCATTTTTAGAATTGGAAATCTTAACCAGAACAAACATGAGCATAAATTACTTTCAAGTATTCTAGGATTTTTGATTGTGACATGATCATTCGGAAATAAGGTGGTAATATAAATCTTCTTAGAAAAATTTGAGGCAACCAATACTTTATTTCTCATTGAACATGTACACATATATGATTACAAAGAAAGAAATTTTAAGAATAAAAGGGACGTAGCTGAGCAATATTCCATGGTCTGTCTAATTCTTCCAGGTTTGTACTACCTCTAGATCTCTTTCTCTTCCTAGTAGAAGGTCTTTCTTTGACTGGCCACATATCAGTTAGATAGTAAGAACCATTGTGCAATACTCGGCTAACTAAAAAGGGTCCTTCCCATACTAGGGAAAGTTTGTGCTTTCTTTTCTGCACAAGCCGAAGAACCAAATCACCCTTATTGAAAGACTAGTTTCTGACTCTCTAGCTATGATAGTTGCATAACTTCTGCTGATAGGCTGTTGATCTCATTTCAGCAACGATGCGAACTTCTTCGATTAAATCGAGATCATTTTGTCGAGAAATTTCGGCATCCTCTTTGATATACGTAGCAACTCGGGGAGAAGTATGAATTAAATCACTAGGAAGAACTGCTTATGCACCATAGACCAAGAAGAAAGGTGTGTATCTGGTTGACCTGTTCGGAGTTGTTCGCAAGCTCCATATTACAGATGGTAATTCATCTGCCCAAGCCCCCGCAGCACGACGAAGTGGTTCTTCGAGTCTTGGTTTGAGGCCTTGTAGGATTAAACCATTTGCTCTTTCAACTTGTCCATTAGCTTGTGGTTGTGCGACTGATGCCATATCAAGCCGAATATTTTGTTCATCATAGAACTCGGCAAGTTCTCCCATAGAAAAATTGCTCCTGTTGTTCGTGATAATGCTATGCGGATAATCATATAGGATTATAACCTCCTCAACAAATCTTCTGGCTGTTGCTCCATCACAACTTGTTACGGGTTTAGCCTCAATCTATTTTGTGAATTTATCCACCATCACTAAGAGGTGAGTAAATCCACTTGGAGCCCGTTTAAACGGTCCTACCATGTCAAGCCCCCATACCGCGAAAGGCCATGTTATAGGTATTGTTCGTAGCTGATCATCCTGAACATGAGCTTGTTTGGCGTATTTTTGGCAGCCTTTGCACGTGTTGACCAGCCGTTCGGCATCTGCCTCGGCTGTAAGCTAGAAAAATCCGTGTCTGAAAGCTGTTACCACTAAAGATTTGGCTACAACATGATGACCGCATTCACCTTCGTGGATTTCCCTTAGGATTTCCACTCCTTCTTCCGGAGATATGCAGCGTTGAAAGACCCCAGACACACTCCGCTTACAGAGCTCACCACTTATTATTGTATAGGTTTTTGCTCGTCGGACGATCTGCCGGCTCAGGACCTCGTCTTCGGGTAATTTTCCATCTACCAAGAAATCAAGGTATAGTTGAGTCCAGCTAGGAATCATAGCCAGAACTGCCACTAAAGGTGAGTCAGATTTGGTCAGATATTCCTCATCTACTCCTTTTATAGAGGGAACTTTGAGGTGCTCTAAAAAAGCGCCATCTGGGACCTTCTTTCGTGCAGAGCCTATACGAGATAATGCATCTCCTTCCTCATTTTCTGTTCAAGGGATGTGTTGAACTTCAAACCCTTCGAACGATTTAGCTAGTTCATCCATGACAAGCCTATATGATGTCATGTGTTTATTTGCATTATAGATATCCAACGCTTGTTGGGCAACAAGATCCGAATCTCCATAACAAATTAATTGTCGGATGCCAATATCCTTAGCAATCCGGATTCCATGCAGAAGTGCTTCATATTCGCAATGTTGTTTGTTGTCATGAAGTGAATGTGCAACACATAGAAAAGTTTATCTCCTTGGGGTGATTTGAGCACCACACCAGCCCCCGAGCGCCTTAGACCAATCAAAATGCAAGGTCCAGTATTCCGACTCTGGGAGGGTCATATTTTCCGTTGTCTCTATCCAATCAACGACAAAGTCAGTGAGTATTTGGGATTTGATTGTTGTATGAGGTTTGTACTTGATACATTGCAAATGTATCAATAATTTTTTATGTTCCATGCTTGGTTTTATCTACTTTCTTATGTTTTGTCCACATTTTGGAGTACTTTTCATATGATTTCTTGGACTAACCTATTAACAAGAGCCATAGTGCCAGCTGCCTGTTTTCTGCTGTTTTTGGTTCTAGGAAAGTCATCAAATGAATATTCTCGGAATTGGACGGGACACAAGCCAAATTCCTATTTTACCGGAAGACTCATGGAGCCAGAATATGAGACAGAGGAGGGCCAGGGCCTGGCCACACACCCCCCAGGCGCGGGTACCCCCAGGCCGCGCCAGGGCATGGTGTGGGCCCCTCCGGCACCCCCTCGGTCTCCCTCTTCGCCTATAAGTTGCCTTCTATCCTAAAAACTCAGGGGGGGGGGTTCGACATTTTTCTAGAAGGAGTTCCGCTCCGCCGCCACCACAAGATTCCACGAAACAGCACCAGAAACTCCGTTCTGGCACCCTGCCAAGACGGGGAATTGGAGGAGATCATCGCCATCATCATCACCATCGCTTCTCCATCGACCATCCATGTTCCCCCCATCTATGAGTGAGTAATCCCCCGCTGTAGGCTATGGGGATGGTAGGGATTGGATGAGATCGTTCATGTAATGGCATCAGATTTGTTAGGGCCTAGTGCCTAGTATCTTTTATTAGTGCTTTATGACTTTGTTGCGACTTGTTGTGCTTAATGCTTGTCACTAGGGCCCGAGTGCCATGATTTCATATCTGAACTTATTATTGATTCATTATGATAGTATTGTTTCTGGTCTTATCTACAAGTTGTATACACACGTCGTTGTCCGGAACCTATGGTCCCGAAGTGACAGAAATCGGGGTAGCCAGAAGGGAAAGGATTTGATGTGAGGATCACATGTGGTCACGGAGTGTTAATGCTTTGCTCCGGTGCTCTATTA
The DNA here is from genome assembly GCA_910589775.1 of Avena eriantha. Taxonomy (NCBI): domain Eukaryota; kingdom Viridiplantae; phylum Streptophyta; class Magnoliopsida; order Poales; family Poaceae; genus Avena; species Avena eriantha. The sequence goes on from OU342741.1 coordinate 288,966,577, forward strand.
AAAGGAGCACCTTAATTGCCAGTAGTTCCCTTGAGGCCTCGCTGCAAACGGGCTGGCAGGACAAAAGATGTTGTGCAAGTTCTCATTGCGAGCACGTATGACTATATATGGAACACATGCCTAGGATTATCTAGTACTTGGATGCTTTATCTTATTTATCTGCAATTTCCATATGTTCTGATTGCTTTGTGAATTGTCTTGTCAATGCAACGCCCGTCAATCCATCTCTATGCCTACCACACTCGAATCCCACTGTTCACTGCTATTGTTACTGCTGTCTTTACTTTACTACTGCTGCTACTTCACTATTCCTACTACAAAACTGTTGCTACTGATAAACTGATGTGAGCAAGATTGTTTCTAGGTGCAGCTGAATTGACAACTCAGTTGTTAAGGCTTATAAATATTCTTTGGCTCCCCTTGTGTCGAATCAATAAATTGGGTTTCACTTCCCTCGAAAATACTGCGATACACCCCCTATACTTGTGGGTCATCAAGACTATTTTCTGGCACCGTTGCCGGGGAGCATAGCTTTATTTATCAAGTTCACTTGGATTCTCTATTGTTCGCTGCTATCCATCCATCATGGGTAAGTCTCGTGATGGCAATGTTCCTATTTTACCATCCACTACAAGAAGAGGTACGGTTCTGAACACCTCTATTGCTCTTGATTCACCATCTGTTATGAGTAAGCTCGTTACACCACCACATACACATGCTACACACACTGCTACTACTGCTGAATCTGAAACTTCTGATGCTTATGATGCTGCTTCAACTGTGCTTGATAAGAGTGGTTCATTAGGTCCTTTCCTAGATGCTACGATTACTAGAACTATAGCTGCAAATACTGAAACTCCTTATGAGGACACTACTACACCTGTTAGTTCACCTGAGTCTAGTGAAAGTTATGATATTGAAGATGGTTATGTTGAGATGACCGATGAATTTATTAAAGAATGTAAAAACACCCATGATAGGAGCGCTGCTAAGAGTCTCCTTGAGAGGCGTACTATTAGACCCAAATTGTCTCCTATTGCTAAGTTTGCTGCTTCTCCCATAAACATAATAGATAAAGATTATGATTTCTCTCTCGATTTATCTTACATAGCTATTGTTGAGAAAGAACCTTTTTGTGGGACTAAGAATGAAAGTGCGGTAGCACATATGAATGAGCTTTCTACCATGAGTGGCTTGTTTTCTGATTATATTAATATGCGTACTTACTTTGTTGCTAAGATTTTCCCCTTTTCACTAAAAGGAGAAGCTAAAACTTGGTTTAGTAATTTACCTCCTGGATCTATTGATAGCCCTGATTGCTTGATTAGTACTTTCCTGCAGAAATATTTTCCTCCTAGTGTTAGACATGTTATTTTGCAGGAACTTTTTGATTTTAAACAGGGAGAAAAAGAGATATTGCATGAATCATGGGCGAGGTTTTGTGCTTTGATTCATGCACAGGCTGGAAGTCCATTACCTAAGAATGAGCTTCTTGATAAATTTTATAATGGACTAACAGAAGAATCTAGGACATACCTAAATAGTTGTGTTGATTGTGTTTTTAGGAATAGGACTCCTAAGGAAGCTGAAGAATTAATGACTAAAATAAGTAAGAGCTATGAAGATTAGAATCCTCCTGAACCAGTTATACCTAAAGTAATTGTACCTGAACCAACTATTCCGGTTCCTATTCCCACATCAAAGAAGAGGGGAATTATTGAATTAAATGATGAAGTGATGAAGAAAGCTAAGAAATGTCTTAAGGAGAAGGGAATTAAAGCTGCAGATGTCAAGAATTTACCTTCTATAGAAGAATTATGTAAGCCTATTCCCTACTCATCCACTATCGAGGTACACTCTCTCCAACACTTTGATGAAGGTGATATCCCTTACTCTAAACCTCCTGGTCAATGCTTAGAAGAATTTGATATCTTTATTGTTAACCAAGATAACTTTAATAAAAGGGTGCAAAATCATCTAATGGAAAACACTAGAGCTTTTGTTGAGTTGAAAGATATTGTTGAAAGAACCTCTAATGATGTTAAAATGATTGTTAAACACTTTCAAATGGTTCAAACTCAAATAGATCAACTCGTTAAAGTGTAAAATGACTTGCTAGTTAATGCTGCTAAAGAAAAACATGCTTATGAAATTAGAACTAGAAGTGGTGCTGCTACCCAGGATCCTCTATATCCTAAGGGGCATCCCAAAAGAATTGAGCAGGATTCTCAACAAGCTGAAAATAGTGGTTCTACTCGTAAGAAAAGGAAAAAGAAACATAAAACTGTTGTAGAACCCTCTGAACCTGCTATAGATCCTAATAGTATATCTATTTCTGATGCTGAAACTGGAAGTGATAATGAAGAAAATGAAGCGCCTAATGAAGAAAAAGTTGAAGAAGAACCTGAAAACCACACTAAGAATACTAAATACACCAAAGAAGATTTTATTGCTAAGAAACATGGTAGTGAAAGAGAGCCTTGGGTCCAAAAACCTATGCCTTTCCCTGATAAGAAACACAAGTCAAAGGAAGATGAACACTATAATAAGTTTTGTGAGTGGATGAAGCCTTTATTCTTGCAAATTCCTTTGACCGATGCTATTAAATTGCCTCCTTACTCAAAGTATATGAAGGATATTGTCTCGAATAAAAGGAAGATCCCTAATGAAGAAATCTCTACTTTGCTTGCTAACTATTCCTACAATGGTAAGGTTCCTAAGAAACTTGGAGACCCAGGGATTCCAACTATCCCTTGCTCTATTAAGAATAGTTATGTTAGAACTGCTTTGTGTGATTTGGGAGCTAGAGTTAGTGTTATGCTTTTCTCTCTCTATAAGAGGCTTCAACTAGAAAAATTAATACCAACTGATATATCTTTGTAAATGGCTGATAAATCTACCACTATTCCTGTTGGTATATATGAGGATGTACCTATTCAAGTGGCTCATAATTGCTTGATATTAACTGATTTTGTTGTGCTTGAAATGCCTGAAGATGATAATATGTCCATTATTCTTGGGAGACCTTTTCTTAATACTGCAGGAGCTGTTATTAATTGTAATCAGGGAAAGGTGACCTTTAATGTTAATGACAAGGAACATACTGTCTATTTCCCCAAGAAGATTGAAAGGACTTATGATTTGAATTGAATTGAAAATGTTGAGGGCATTCAAGTTGGAGAAATATATTGTCCCATACCAAGAGAAAAAATTGAAACTATTATAATTGGGACCATTGCTATCAAGGTTGAGGTAACATAATCATTAGTGGAATATAAAGTTTTGTCTCATATGGAATTGTTTTGGTAACAAGACCTGATCAACCTTGTTAACAAAAGGATTTCATTGAACAAAACAATGTTTTCACCATGATTATCTCCGCTTACTTCTATTCTATCCACTTTAGTTTTTACTTATGCCTAACTTAAAGGAGTTAAAGAAAAGTACTTATTGGGAGATAACCCAAAAGTTTTAGATGAGTCTTGAAAGTTATTACTTCAGTAATAACCGCTCCTTCTCCTTTTTATTTGCTTTTTGTGACAAGAGTAACCTCTAATAAGAGAGAAGTAATGATTGGGAAAGTTGATGTTCCGAAACAGATTTTTGTGCTTCACCGTAAAAATTCGTGTAAAATCTTTGAACGTCTTTTTCAGGCGTGAATTTTTGTGCTTCTGCCCTAGGTTGTTATCTAACTTTCGTTAGTCCGACACTTTTTGCTTTGAGCAACAGAAGGTCTTCGAAACAATTTGTCTTCACCTGCTTGCCTGTTTTGACAGATTTCTGCCATTTTCTGCATTTTCTTCTTAGTGGTTCCTTTTTGAGTTCTTTTGGGGAATTGAGCTTTTTGAGGGAAGTGCTACAGTAGCTAGTATTTTAATGGAATATTATTTGGTTTTAGGACTGAACCTTAAGACATATTTATCTTGAGTGCACTAATGTTGCTAATAAAGATTGTGTGAAGTTTTGTATGAAGGAAAAATTTTAGGTGTATGGAAGGAATGAGTAATGAGATGAAGGATGGACTAAAGATCAAGCTTGGGGATACCACATGTGTCACCCCAAGAAATATCCAAGAAGTACAAGCGACAAAGCTTGGGGATGCCCAAGGCATTCCCCTCTTCATCAATAAAAATCCCAGGTTTCTTCCAAACGCTTCATTTTTATTGTTTCATGCATAGTTGTGTTGTTCTTGGAGCGTCTTATTTTTTGTTTTTGTTTTGGTTTTTTGTTTGCTTTGTTTGCTTAGTTTTCTGAATAAATTGGTTGGACCCCCTCTTTCATACATTGGTGTTCAAATAGTTTGGTTTGGTTTGGAAAAGAGTAGGAAAGCTCGTGCTTAAGTGGTAAAGAGAGCTTGTTTTTGACTGTGGCCTATGCTTTGTCATGCAATGCTTGATATTGTTTTGGCTTTATGCTTAGTATTCCATGTTGTAGCATGACTTGTTATAAACAATTGAGATTGCTTAATGTGCCTTGGAAGAATCATGCGTTGTTTTAGCATATTAAAGCATAGTATTGTGGTATTCTCCTTTGATGCTTTATTTGGGTTGACTTGGCACATGCTCACATCATGTTATGACTATCCCAAGTCACCATAAGCCTTTATGATCCTTTATTTTTGAACTTGTAGTATCACTTTATGCTTTGATCAATGATGTTTTGTCGCTCTGCATGATTATGGCTATTATTGCTCTCTCGTTTGTTGCTCCCTTACTATTGCTAGCCTTCACTTTCACTGAGTATGTTTTACTCATGTTTCCAACTCCCTAAAACCAAATATTTCCAAAGTTTCCACCATACCTACTTATAAGCATCATTTGCTACTTCCGTACATATTCAATATGCCTTGTTTTCTTCCGAATAAAATGTTTGCTTGTTATGAGAAAATTAGTTAGTAAAGCTCTCACAAACTGGATGGCACACTTTATTTTCTTGCATTTAATAAACCTGAACCATTGCGTCCTTCTTTGTTGCGAATATGCTTGCGCTTTATAAGTTGAAGTTAGCAGAACCATGTATCATGGGGAACGTTTTCAACATTTTATTGGTACTTGGTACCTCGTTGATATCATGTTCTTTTGCTTATGGATCCCGGCAGTGTGAAATAAAAGTGGAACTTGTAAGATCATGGAGTTTGTATGTATGTTAGAGAAACACCTAGGCCGCTAGCCTAAGCCATGCCTAATCATGGTGGAAACTTGCAGCATAACCATAATGAGCATTCTATGAAGCATCCTTAATAAAAATCTATGCACATAGTAAATAAAAAGATCGCTGAGATGCTCATTGTCTGCTTGCCTTGTCATTTTGATTATGGGATAGCTCCTGTGTCATGTGCAAGGGGTACCCCATTGGCGGTTCTCTATGATACATATATACTTACAATGACAAGAGCTTACTTATGACTGAAGTTGAGTAGCATGAGGATCGGTCTTCGTAAGTATGGGGCATGAGACTTCGATTTATAACTTGTCAAGCATATCCTCTTAGTTATGTCACTCTAACCTTAACCATTTGAAGATGCTTATGATAGGGGCAATGAGAGCTCAAAGCTAATGAGTACCATACTTTCAGCATTTGGAAGCCTTTCAAACTTTTCAAAACCTGTTCATTTCCTTGTTGAGTCTCCACACATTCTATGAGCACTTTCTTGAGAGCATAGTGGCCATTCTTAGTTCTATGTGCATTGTCCCAAGACTTGTTGATTGATGCATACCTTGATATTGCTTGTTTTAAACTATTTGTATCTAGTCACTCTTGTAAACTTTGAAGGTGTCCTTTGCATTTATGTTTGCTACTCTATGAGGGAGAAGCTGAATGCCACTATGCTATGTTTTCTTTATGTGAAACAAACAAATGTCTTGCAAAGCATTGTTATTCATGAATCTTTTGTTTGTGCATTTTCATGTTGCAACATAGTTGCTATGTCTTACTGCTAGAACTTTGTCTTTCGTGTTATGATTGAAGTACTATGATCCCAGGTTTGAATGTTTTACAAATACTTTGATCAAGTTTATGATGGTGCATGTCACCTCAAAAATTATTCTTTCTTTTTATCACTTACCTACTCGCGGACGAGCAGGAGTTAAGCTTGGGGATGTTGATACATTGCAAATGTATCTACAATGTTCGATGTTCCATGCTTGGTTTTATCTACTTTCTTATGTTTTCTCCACATATTGGAGTACTTTTCATATGATTTCTTGGACTAACCTATTAACAAGAGCCATAGTGCCAGCTGCTTGTTTTCTGCTGTTTTTGGTTCTAGGAAAGTCAGAAAATGAATATTCTCGGAATTGGATAGGACAAAAGCCAAAGTTCCTATTTTACCAGAAGACTCACGGAGCCAGAATACGAGACGGAGGAGGGCTAGGGCCTGGCCACACCCCCCAGGCACGGGTACCACCAGACCGCGTGAGGGCATGGTGTGGGCCCCTCCGGCACCCCCTCGGTCTCCCTCTTCGTCTATAAGTTGCCTTCTGACCTAAAAACTCAGGAGGGGTCGACGTTTTTCCAGAAGGAGTTCCGCTCTGCCGCCACCACCAAATTCCACGAAACAGCACCAGAAACTCCGTTCTGGCACCCTGCCGTGACGGGGAATTGGAGGAGATCACCGCCATCATCATCAACATCGCTTCTCCATCGACCATCCATGTTTCCCCCATCTATGAGTGAGTAATCCCCCACTGTAGACTGTGGGGATGGTAGGGATTGGATGAGATTGTTCATGTAATGGTATCGGATTGTTAGGGCATGGTGCCTAGTATCTTTTATTAGTGCTTTATGACTTTGTTGCGACTTGTTATGCTTAATGTTTGTCACTAGGGACCGAGTGCCATGATTTCAGATCTGAACATGTTATTGATACATTATGATAATATTGTTTATGGTCTTATATGCAAGTTGTATACACACGTTGTTGTCTGAAACCAATGGCCCCGAAGTGACAGAAATTAGGATAACCGGAGGGAATGGCTTTGATGTGAGGATCACATGTGTTCACGGAGTGTTAATGCTTTGCTCCGGTGCTCTATTAAAAGGAGCACCTTAATTGTCAGTAGTTCCCTTGAGGCCCCGCTACAAACGGGCTGGCAGGACAAAAGATGTTGTGCAAGTTCTCATTGCAAGCACGTATGACTATATATGGAACACATGCCTAGGATTATCTAGTACTTGGATGCTTTATCTTATTTATCTGCAATTGCCCTATGTTCTGATTGCTATGTGAATTGTCTTGTCTATGCAATGCCCGTCCATCCATCCCTATGCCTACCGCACTCGAATTCCACTGTTCATTGCTATTGTTACTGCTGTCTTTACCTTACTACTGCTGCTACTTCACTATTCCTACTACAAAACTGTTGCTAGTGATAAACTGCTATGAGCAAGATTGTTTCCAGGTGCAGCTGAATTGACAACTCAGTTGTTAAGGCTTATAAATATTCTTTGGCTCCCCTTGTGTCGAATCAATAAAATGGGTTTCACTTCCCTCAAAAATACTGCGATACACCCCCTATACTTGTGGGTCATCAGTACTCGATGTCGAAAGCTGAAAGTTCTATGCCCCATTTTGCGACACATCTTGTAGCATCACTTGTGTTGATTATATCTCTCATGGGAGCTATGCTCACCATGGCAAATGGATGTTCCTGAAAGTAATGTCGTAACTTCCGGGATGCGAAGAACACACCGTAGGCCAGCTTTTGATAGTGTGGATACCGCTACTTTGATTTAGTTAGGACCTCGCAGAGCTAGTAAGTCGGACGCTGCACCAGGTGTTCCTATTTTTCCTCTGGTCTTTCCACCACCATAACGACATTGATGACTCTATTTGTCGTAGCAAGATAGAGTAACATCGGTTCATGAGGTTCCGGTGCTGCAAGGATAGGAGAGGATGAGAGTAATGCTTTCAGGTCTTATAGTGCAGCTTCAGCTTCATCACTCCAAACAAACTTTTTGGTCTTTTTCAGGAGCTTGTAAAGTGGTGCAGCTCTTTCACCTAGCCAGCTTACAAACTGATTGACTGCAGCAATGCAACCAGTTAGTCGTTGAACGTCCTTCAGGCGAGTCGGCCTGGAAATATTGACTATAGCCTTAATTTTGTCTCGGTTCACCTCTATGACTCTTTGAGACATGATAAAACCTAACAAATTTCTGGCTGGTATTCCAAAGAAACATTTCTTCGGGTTAAGTATTATGTTGTATTTTCGTAGATTAGCGAAATTTTCCTCCAAGTCGGAAATTAAGGTTTCCTTCTTTTTGCACCGCTATGTCGTCGAGATATGCATGTACATTGTGTCCGATTTGATCATGGAGGCAACGCTACATAGTGCGTTGGTACGTAGCTCCTGCGTTCTTGAGCCCAAAGGGCATCATAGCAAAACAGAAGGTTCCAAAGGGGGTTATGAATGAAGTTTTGACTTTGTCTGATTCCTTCATCCGAATTTGGTGATAACTAGAATATGCGTCGAGAAAACATAGGAGTTTCGAGCCTGCCATAGAATCGATAACTTGATCAATTCTAGGAAGAGCGAATGGATCTTTGGGACAAGCCTTGTTCAGGGTGGTATAATCAAGACACATCCTTAAATCAATGGTGTCCTTTTTAGGGACCATTACAGGATTGGCCGACCACTCAGTGTCGATGACCTCTTCTAGGAATTCGGCTAACTCAAGCCGAGCTAGTTCCTTAGATATTGATTTTCGGTTTTCATTGCCGAAACATCGTAGGGACTGTTTGACAGGTTTCGTATTTGGGTGTACATTTATAGAGTGCTTGGCAAGTTCCCTAGGTACTCCGGTCATGTCAGATGGTTTCCATGCAAAGATATCTTGATTTGCTTGTAGGAACTTGACGAGCGCGCTTTCCTATGCGCTATCTAAACCTACACCTATCTGGGTCACCTTGGATGGGTCATCATCATTCAATGGCGTCGTCTTCGTCTCTTCCGATGCCTTGAACTCCGGAGTAGCCTTGGTCACCTCCTTCTTCATCGTGGGCATCTCGGACGGATTGATGGTCTTCTTAATCTCCTGGTACTCCTGGGCGTGTAGTACGGCTTCAGCAAAGGCGGCATTTTTGTCCTTGCACTCTCGTGCTTTCTTTGGGTCTCCTCTGATGGTGATCACGCCCTTGGGACCTGGAATTTTCATCATATTATAAATGTAACACAGATGAGCCATGAAAGCCCAGTAAGCTGGCCATCAAAATATAGTGTGGTATGCGCTCTTGAACGGGACCACTTTGAAAGAAAGTGCTTCCGTTCGGTAATTCCTTGGAGTTCCAAAGGTAACATCCAAAGTGATCTCTCCCAGGGAATTTGCTTGTCTTCTTGGGACAACTCCATGAAAGATCACAGAGCTGTGATTCAGCTGAGTTTCCTAGATCCTCATCCGACGCGGCGTTTCGATATAGAGGATGTTGATGATATTGCCGCCGTCCATGAGAGTCTTGGAGAAACCATAGCCGTCAATAAGTGGATTAACTACTAAGGCGTATTTTCCTCGCCTGTGCAACTTAGGCGGATGATCATCATGATCAAAGGTGATTGTCACTTCCGACTAGTCCAAGAATTGAGGGACAGTCGAAACAGTTGCGTTGAGCTCATGCAAGAATTCTTTCTTGACCTTAGCTGGTTGGACCAAAGGAAAGTGACATAAGTGTATTTCTTCGTTGGGAAGTTCTTCTTTCCATCCGACTTGGGATTTGAAGGCTCAGCTTCCTCCATGTAGGAATCTTCCTTGGTCTCCTTTTCTTTTTGAGGATTCTTCTTTCCCTTCTTACGCTTAGCCCTGTAGCCAGCGGAATCATCTTTCTTGATGTCGTCATTGAAATGACACTTGGCAGTTGTGTGGGACGAGCCCCTGTTGGCATCGAAGTGATGCACACACAGGTTATTGGCAATGTCGGCCCAAGAGTAGGTTTTTCCAGGTTGCTGGTCTCCTCTACCCTAGACCCTTGACGTCCCATGACTGTGTCCGCGACCTCCTCCACCCCCTCCTCGTCCTCTAGACCCGAAAGTAGGAGAGACAACCGCTGTTTCCATGTTGGGCTTTTCTTTCGAGGTATTCTTGCGCTTCTGAGCTTGTTGCTTTGGCTGTTTATCTGACTGTGGTACAGCCAGGACGTTCAGTGGTCCTTCTGCGTCATCGTCGGCATCTGCATATTTGCTTGCCGTTTCTACCATCTCTTCTAGATCAGTGAACTTGTCACACTTCAAACGGTGATGTAGTAAACTAATTGGGAGTCCTGCAATGAAAGCCTCAATTGTAGTTTGATTGTTTACTCCTTCACAAGAGTTCTTGGTGTCAATCCATCATCCGAGATAATCCCGGCAAGTTTCTTCGGCTTTCTGGGTGCAACGCTGTAGGTCTCCAACCGTACAGGGCCTCCAATATGTGCCTTCAAAATTCTGAAAGAACACACTTTGCATGCCATACCAGTTGTGAATGGTGTTCTCCGGAAGTTCATTGAGCTAGGATCATGCTGTCTTCCTCAGCACAAGCGGGAGATACCGGGTCGCGACCAAGCTATTTCTGCCTTTGACGATGCAGCAAGCCTGGAAAAAATCCTGGAGCCAAGTACCTAGTCGGGCCACACCATCATAGGCTTGGATGTGTCTTGAGATAACAAATCCTTCTGGGAAATGTGTTTGTCAAATGCACAGTCCGAAGCATTTTGGACCCACATAGATATTGTCATTCTAGTAGCATTGCGCCTCTATGTTAGAGTTGATCCGGTGTCTCGCGTCACTTGGTGATAGGGAATGCCGTCTTGGTTGTTCACTGTGGCTGCGGTGCCTTGCAGCCTAACTTCTACTTCTGCCACCACCTCCTCCGCCACGACGCCCTCCTTGGCCTCCTTGAGAGTCGGTATGATGGCTACTTGGTGGAGAGGGTGGTGCAGGTGGATTATTCCTGGCTGAGTGTCGGCCTCCATCCGGAGCGTCATTATTCCGGTTCTAGGGAGGGTCTTGATTACGACGAGCCCCCTGCCGGCTTGACTCGGCACGGTGTCTATCGTTCCTTCGTCTGTCATTTTCCCCATTGTGGTCAGGTTCAGCCGGATGGCTTGTATTTCTAGGAGGTGGCATCATTTGTTGTACCTCCTCCCGACTCTTTGTCGTCTTCCCTGCGATTGTTCGAATCTCGCCGGGGAGGGTGTCTCGAAACTAGTGTCGCAACTGCATCTCGCTCTATGGCTGGAGCAACATTGCTCTAGTCACGTGCAGCTCTATGATGTTGCCCTAAAGATCCAGTTCTTGAATAGTTGTCTTCCCGATGGTCTGGACGGTGATGTTGTTCCGGGTCCCATCGGGGCCTAATGTCATCCCAGGCCGGATCCGTGCGACATTGGTCAGATTTAGAGACCAGTTTTCCACTCCCAGATTTTGCAACCTTCTGTAGCTTTACACCCAACCGGACCTGATATGGGTTTGGATTGTTCGCCAGGATATCTCGAGCTATAGTGGTATTTTCCACTCGTGTTCAATACACCAGATCTCCCTTTCTATAGAGCCGAGGTGCTCCTAGATCTCCCTCAAAAAGGATCTTATGGACTTCCGGATATTTGTCGGCCCGCACGTGGCCTTTCGCGGGTCTTCTGATGCTGCAGAGAGATAAAGTGCTCCATAGTCGCAATGCACTTCTTCTCTTCCTTGATGTTGTTAGGTTCATCCAGGAGTACTTGATGACGCACTTCTAGGGCCTAGGCCCTTTCTTCCAATTTTGCAGGTGTAAGCTCTGCAGTAGTAGGGATTGGCGTTGTTAACGCATCTCTGGTGAGTTTACGAGCACCAGCAGTAATCATGTATCCATCAACTGGAGTTTCCTTTAGCTCGTCTAGGATTAGGGCTCCATCCGAGTCTTCCTCGTAATCTTCGGCAACCACTTCCTCTGCTGGAGGATCTTTTGCCGGAGTTTTGTTCTTCTTCTTCTTCTTCTTCTTCTTTGCCTTCTTGGTAGTGCCAGTAGCAAAGACGGCTTTGGATCCGTTTCCTAAAGTCAAGCTCTGATCAGTACTTTCGGACATCTGGACGTCAGGATTAGCTCTGAGATCCATGTCATCCTGTGCTTTGGGAGAGTTTTCCCCGGATCCTCCATCCATGGCTTCTCCTTCTTCTGCAGCTTTGGAGTTGAACTCCTCTTCATAGTCCTCGGAGAACTTTCGGAAATCCAATGACATCATTGAATCATCCGAAGATGCTGGTAAGTCGGTGTTTGTTCCGATCGCCTGTAGTGATCCAGCATACCACTGCATGATGTAGTACACTATAGTGATTGACATAACACCAATGAAACACCATTCACTAGTATTACAGCTCTCAGAGTGGTACAATAGAAACACAACAGGTCCAAGACATGACTATAGATTACAACTCGACTCTTTACAAAAGATCCAAAGAACACTCTAGGTTAAAGAGAGAGAAAGAAATTTCTTACAAAGATGAAACAGAAATAATAACTCAAAACTATCTAGTTAATAATAATAGTATCTAAACTAACTGGCTTGCAATTGCTACTAATGCAGTGCTCTAAAGAATTAGATTTTATGGCTAGAGAGTATACTCCTATCCCATCTGAACTTTGCCTTCACTTCGGTTGATGAACATGTTGATTTCATTGACTTTATTGAAGAACTTGAGCTATCGATGATGGTTTCTTGAGCAGAAATTGATGTTGATGTCGTCTTCAACGGCTTCAAAATCTAGCAAGGGTTAAGAAGGTACGATTGAGTACAAGCGTACTCAGCAAGTTCACTAAAAAAAGGAGTGTATGATGCACTATCTCTCTAGCCACAGACCAAAGGTCGTAGGCAATGCAGGTTTTCATAAACATTTCTTCAAAGGTTGCTTTTATTCTGAAAACTATGTCCGATAGCCTTCACAGATTGACCAGAACCTTCGTGGGGTTCCTTTCCTACCGCGTTCATATCTCCTTCATGGAACAGGGAGTAACATGTCACAATTCTTACACTCTGCAGAGGTGCGTTGCTTTACCCATGAGAGACCAAATCCTTGTTGCACAACCGGGCATCTTATTCCTATCCCCAATTCCTTGATGTGGGGCCCATTAGATGATCCCAGCCAATCACTACCCCCTTCGTGACCTCGCATGTCCCCTTGGTGTACGCCATGCCCACATCTTGAATTACGGCAATGGTTGGTATAGACCATTCAGATGCTAGAACTATCATGGGACGTTAAGGGTTCCCACCCATATGCTACATATCCTCTACGAATTACCAATTGATGCACACTACGAGGATAACATCCACGACATGCGCATCTAGATACATGCGAGAGGAAGAAGATACATCTGACTTCTCCGTCCCATTCCAAATCTCATGGTTAACGCGTAATATATGGCGCTGGAATCACTAGCGACATTGCTTGTTAAGTACTAGATATTATGTTCCTTTACCACTGGAACTGTATCAATAGATTATTACCATTTGGTAAATAATCCATAATCATATTATTATGAAAATAGTGTTTTCTGACCTTTTTGAAATGCAGGTGATGACAACATTTGAGTTACAAGCATTTGCTAGAAATAACCAAAGGACATGAGCAAGTGTGAACTTTCGTTTTGTGATTGCAAGAGTATACACTCACGGTCTTCAAGACAATAGAAGATCCAAATTCTATAAACAACATCATTGGTCTGGTAAGGACTAATGTTTAAAGAAGTAGGATGCAATTATGCATAAGTATTGTAATGCAATTTGATAAATGTGAATCCCCAGACGAATCGTATCTAATCTAGGGTTTGAAGCTTGTGATGAGTTCTTTGGAATGTGTTGCACTTTTATACCAATTTCACACATGTGCTTCTTATTAAGGCTTGTGAGAGTGTGTGAAACAATAAGTAAATACAACAAGTAGCATGCAATAGTAAAGAACTCAAGTGTGGAATGGTACACAGGGATTTATTAAAAGGGTTATTAATTCATTAGAGTCTTCATAGAAATACTTAACGATTACTTCTAATATTTCTTGAAAGAATATTTTTTTAAGAAAATCTTACTTAACTAAACAAAAGCATTTAATCTATAAGTTAACACTCTTAGGTTTTCTTTCTAGTTATAATTCTCAAAGAGGAAACAATTACTTCACTTGAATAAGGACCACACTAGTAGTTGAGACTTATCTATCTTGGTCATTATATGGTATTAGAATTTGTTCACTTCATAATGTTTCTTTAAGGTTAATTAAGAGTGGTAACACTTCTATTTGAATCATGTTTTCTTAATATTATGGTTGAATAGAATCATTTATTTCCTTACAAATGAGTGGTGATAATTTTATAATATGGAAACAACCTTACTTAACTATTTATGAATTACCTTTGGATTTTTTAATATACTTATTAACTTGTGAGTGAAATAATAGTAAAATGTTTTAATAAGTCAAAATATTATTCTTGAGGATTTTTTGATAAAATCCCTTTGGAAAATAATACACACTTATTTGTGAATAAGAGTTCCACAAATATTGTATTTAAGATGCTTTAGACTATTTTGACTTCATAGTAGCATTACTTAGGATTAACACTATTATTGGACCTTTAATGGATAATATTAGAAGTATTATAAATTTTATATATCCTTATATGAATTATCCATTAAGGAAATAAGTCTAATTAAAGATTATTGGAGTACTAAACCTTTATTATTTCAAAAGTATCTTATTATATTATTAACATGTTGATATTATTTTTGTGATTATTTTGGTATATTATAAGTATTTTTATGATTTTTAAATAATAAGATATGACTTTTATAAGTTTAATTACTTTATAAATACTAGATAAATAATAAATATTTAGTTAAGTATCACAAAAATGTAGAAAAATAAGTTTAGGAATGTATATTTTGTTTTTTTAAGAATTTTGATATGTTATACTTATTTTTATGAATTTTAAATAATAGAATATATTTATTTAAGATTTATCCCTAATAAGTTATTTACTAATTATAATATTATTTTACATAAGTTGGAAAATAAAATATGATAATAGGTTTAGATTATAGAATTTATTTTTCTGAACATTTTGATATATAATATACATTTTTCTAAGGTATAAAATAAAAGATATTGAATTAATGAGATTAAATCATTTTATTTAATTTCTGGAATTAAAAATAAATAACTAAATGTTTTGTTGCATCAGTGCTGATGTCAGCACTCAACTAGATCCTTTTTACACCACACCCAATTCTAGCCAGGGTCACTGACCTGTGGGACCACTTCCACCTCATTTCCAGAAATTTAAAACAATACATAAAAACGCTAATATGACATCAACATGATGTCATGCTGACATCACTTGGGAGTGATCCTCCCAGGTCATGGATCGATCTATCGATCGGCTGTGCATGAGCAAACACGCAAGGGCGCGTTGGACAGAGGACGCTAGGGCAAGTCTAGTGGTGGTTGCACGGCCGGTTTTTGGTCATCGGAGTACGATGCATGACGGCGGCTAGCAGCGGCTGATGGCCCAAGATATCTCGAGCTCGTTGGGGAACCCCAAGAGGAAGGTATGATGAGCACAGCAGCAAGTTTCCCTCAGTTATAAAACCAAGGTTATCAATCCAGTAGGAGAAAGGAAACACCCCAAAGGTGTTGCTAGTTGAACTTTGGCAGGGCACACTACCGGTGCCAGCAGCAACGTGGAGACCTTCACAACACAACCACAGAACTCTGTCCCCAACTTGCGATGAGGTTGTCAATCTCACCGGTTTTGCTGAAAACTGAGGATTAAACGTATCGAATAGAAGAAAGTAATAGTTTGCAGAAAGTAAATACAAAGCAGTAAACAGTTGATTGTAGATTGAAAGTAAAAGAAAGGACCGGGGTCCATAGTTCACTAGAGGTGGCTCTCCTTAAGATAGATAACATGTTGGGTGAACAAATTGCAGCGGGGTAATTAACAAACATTGAGAAAGCATACAAGCATATACTACTCATCTTGACTCCTTTGAGACTTGATTGGGCATTACAACATTATACACAGACCGCCATCCAACTGCATCTATGACTAATAATCCACCTTCAGTTTATCATCTGAATCCCCTCCAGTATTAAGTTGCAAGCAACAGATAATTGCATTATGAATTGCATGTAAAGTAAACAATACGATTGTTCTATGAACAAAGGATTGTTGTTTTCTTCCTAGTAGCAACAGCACATCTAGTACCTTAGAGATTTCTATCACTTCCCTAGATTACTAGAGGCATGAACCCATTATCTAGCATAAATACTAACTCTTGGAGTTGCTAGCATCTACTTGGCCAAGATAGCTACTAAAAATGGAAAGCATGCAAGATCACAAATAACAAAGACATGATGGAATCAATAATCAATCTAAAATAGCATCCCAATATTCATCGGATCCCCGCAAACACAACATGCAGAATTACAAATAGATGATCTTGATCATGAACGGAGCTCACAAGATCTAAACACGATAGCACAAAGGAGGAGAACAACCCATCTAGCTACTACATGGACCCGTAGTCCAGAGATGAACTACTCACGCATCACACCGGAGGCTTGCATGATGATGAAGAAGGCCTCCAGGGTGAATTCCCCTCTCCGTCAGGGTGCCGGGTGATGACCCACAAGTATAGGGGGTGTATCACAGTATTTTCGAGGGAAGTGAAACCCAATTTATTGATACGACACAAGGGGAGCCAAATAATATTTATAAGCCTTAACAATTGAGTTGTCAATTCAGCTGCACCTGGAAACAATCTTGCTCATAGCAGTTTATCAGTAGCAACAGTTTTGTAGTAGGAATAGTAAAGTAGCAGTAGTAGTAAAGTAAAGACAGCAGTACCAAAAGCAGTAAACAGTGGGATTCGAGTGTGTTAGGCATAGGGATGGAAGGACGGGTGTTGCATGGACAAGACAATTCAAATAGCAATCAGAACATAGGTCAATTGCAGATAAATAAGATAAAGCATCCAAGTACTAGACAATCCTAGGCATGTGTTCCATATATAGTCATATGTGCTCGCAATGAGAACTTGCACAACATATTTTGTCCTGCCAGCCCGTTTGCAGCGGGGCCTCTAGGGAACTACTGGCAATTAAGGTGCTCCTTTTAATAGAGCACCGAAGCAAAGCATTAACACTCCATGAACACATGTAATCCTCACATCAAAGCCTTTCCCTTCCGGTTATCCCGATTTCTGTCACTTCGGGGCCATTGGTTCCGGACAACAACATGCAGGGGCGGAGCTAGAGCTCGAGTTACCCTGATGCACCACTTACTATAGCCGGAAATTTTGGAGCAACAATCTACTATATATAAGTATGTTTTGTAGCTTCTAACATAGATAATATGACATACTGGAAGATAATGTGCAAATACAAAGAAACTGAAGTAAACATGCCGACAATATTGATGAAATAAAAGACAAAATTACTTGGAAAATATATTTTGCATTTCCAAACCATCAAACGCAAGGCTAGTAACCTGCAATATACAAAGTAGACTTAATTTTCAAGTGCAAAATAATAGGATGATAGAAATCATAGTGCTCATGTAGCTAAAATGTTCACATTACCTTTTAATCTTTTAGTACATTCGTTCTCTCAAAGCCATGAAATACTCAGCCACTTGATCATTAGTGACTTTCTTCATTTCTTCTTTCTCCACATAACAAATAACATCATCACTTAAGCTATCATCATTGACGTGATTGCGCAAAAACGTTTTCACTAGTTTCATGGCTGAAAAGCACCTCTCAACTGTAGCAGTGGCAACATGCAACACAATAACTAGCTTCAACAATCGATAAAACAAAGGATACATAAGATGCCTCCTTGTCTCCACCATTTTCTTAGAAAGCTCAGTGATTGTTTCTATGTTGGAAAAGCTAACATCTGAGCATACATTAGCAATATAGAGGCGTAGGTCCTTATCAAGATCCCTCAGTTCTCCAGAATCAAAATCTTGAGGATATAGTTTGGCCAGATTTACCAAACTCTCCAAATTAAAATCATGAAATGAGTCTCTTGCACTCAAAGCTGCTGAATAAACAAGAAGATTGGAGGATGTCTCACTGAACCGACCATCAAGCTCTTGAACTAGCCAATTAAAAACATCATTGAAACAATCAACTTGATAGTGATATTTGTTGATAATTCCAGTTACTTGTCTTCTCTTTTTTGGATTAACATAGGCTTGTTCCATGTCCAACTCTTCAATATCATGTTTCTCACAAAAAACATGAACTTCACCTAGTAGAGATTCCCATCCATGTTCTCTAAGTTCATTCAGAACAATTCTAGTTGATTTCACACATTTCGTAGCATTTACTATGTCTTGATCCTTCCGCTGCAATGCTAATGACAATGTGTTTGTAGTTGTAAGAACTGTCAACATCAGATGCAAATAGAAGACAAAGTCAAAAGACTGAAAGTATGCTAGAAGACCATTTGCTTGGTCTCTATTTGTTCTATCAGTGTCTTCTTCTCCCACATATTCTAGAACTTTAATAACTGACCAAAACAAGTCAACCAAGATTTTAAGTGTTTTACCATGTGAACCCCAACGAGTGTCTCCAGGTCTTTGAAGGCATTACTCTTGATTTAGCCCTGTGCCTATCGTAAGCTGCCCACATCCTAAAGCTTTGCTCATTTCTTCAAGATTGATATCTCTAATCATGTCCCTACGCTTGGCGGATCCACCCACCACATTTAACAAGGTAGTAATCATACTAAAGAAATTGCTAACTTCTTTATGCTTTCTTACCACAACCACAACAACTAACTGAAGTTGATGAGCAAAGCAATGGACATAATAAGTTGTACTATTTTCTCTCATTATTAGTGATTTGAGGCCATTGAACTGGCCTGACATATTACTAGCACCATCATATCCTTGTCCTCTAACTTGATTGTAACTCAGCTTATATTTTGCAAATGGAGAATCAATTGGAGCCTTGAGGTATGCAGAAGTTGTTTCTTTCACATGAACAAGACCAACAAAACTTTCTTTAGAATCTCTAGAACTATCAACATACCTTAAGGCCACTGCCATCTGTTCTTTGCAAGAGACATCCCTGGGTTCATCAACAAGCAAACAGAACACATTATTGCCAACTTCTTTTAGAATAGACTACACTATCACATGTGCAAAACCTTCAGCGATATCTTTCTGGACCTGCGGAGAACCCATCATAGCATTTTTTGCAGCATCTTTTCCCATAGCCTTTCCTGTAGCTGGATCATTCTCAGCTAAGAAGTCACGAACTTCCAAGAAATTACCTTTATTGTACGAGTTCTTCGACTCATCATGGCCTCGAAAAGGTAATCCTTGCTTGAGCAATAGTCTAGCTATGTCGATTGAGGCATTTAGTCGAGTAAAATAAGCTTTCTTTGCAGCTTCACTTTGAATGTTAATGGTAACATCTATATGCTGATCTTTTTTTAGCAAATCAACACATTTTTTCATTGCTTGATTATGGACACTACCAACATCACCAACATGATCTTTTAGCCTCACCTTCATATGCCAGCTATCCCAAATTCAAAACAAATGCGTCGAATCCAGCTTCCTTTTTGCCGCCCCGGTCCCTCAATAAGAAACAACAAAAACAATATGCTTTGTCCTTCTTTTCACTGTATTCAAGCCAGCTTCCAAATTCATCAAACCAACCAGGATTGAACTTTCTTCTTTTCCCCCCAAACATAGAACATGGAAAAGCAACTTCTCTTGGCTGGCAAGGTCCATTAACCAAATATTTTCTTCTTACCAGTTCTTTCAAATTAGGATGATACTTTTCTATCAATTTTCTCTTGCCTGGATCATATTGAAACTCCTCTTTCCAATCAATCTCTTCTGGGACATCTTGTGATGTTGCTTTTCTTTTGATAACGAATTTGTCCATTATGATTCAGCAGCCTACGTTCATAAACAAATATTTTATATGAGACTTGAAAATTTGGGTAATACTAAAATACTAATACATATACTGATATAACCTGCACAAACCTAACCATATGCCTGCAATTTTAACAAAATGCATCTACATCCGATCCAACTAGGGCCTACAATCTTCTCAATAATGAAAGCCTACAATTTTCATGAAATTCATCTATATCCGATCCAAGTAGGGAGTTTTCAGCAAAATTACCAGTTGCCGAGAGTTTAACAAGACAGCGATCGAGCGCCTGTAGATCGGATGAAGAAAAACCGCACGGCGGGATGAACTCGTCTGCTCCAACAGTCCGACAGTCCGACGGGCCACTGGAGTTGGCCGGCTGGCGGCAGCGGCGATGTGTTGTTTTGATCATAGATTCACGGGTGGGCGGAGCCGTGGAGGTCGCCTGATTCTGATTCAATCGTGAGACAGTTCGTGACTTCGTGTCTTGCGTTGTGTAAGCGGTGCGATCCCTGGCTGCCTACGCTTCGTGGGCTCGTTGTGGCTAGATGCGATCTTTTTTCTAAATCAATCAATACAAGCAGAGAGTCCAGCCGTCCAGGGATCCCACGTACGACCACAGAATGGTCTGTGGTAGGTCGAGCGTGAGCGCTCCTCGCTAGGCTCGCGAGTCGCGTGCCTGCCCGCTCGGGTCGCTAGGCCCAGGAAGCAACGCGTAAATGGGCCAACGTGCCAGACCCTAATGCACTAGACTCAGCCCACCCTGATGCACCGGCCTATTATACATGGTAAGTAGTACTGAAAAATTATTTTGACCCGTATTCATGTGCATCGGGGAAGGTCCATTGGGCTCCGCTCTTGACAACGTGTGTATACAACTTGCAGATAAGACCAAAAACAATACTATCATAATAAATCAATAACATGTTCAGATCTGAAATCATGGCACTCGGGCCTTAGTGACAAGCATTAAGCACAACAAGTCGCAACAAAGTCATAAAGCACTAATAAAAGATACTAGGCACCATGCCCTAACAATCTGATGCCATTACATGAACGATCTCATCCAATCCCTACCATCTCCATAGCCTACAGCGGGGGATTACTCACTCATAGATGGGGGAAACATGGATGGTCGATGGAGAAGCGATGGTGATGATGATGGCGATGATCTCCTCCAATTCCCCGTCCCGATAGGGTGCCAGAACGGAGTTTCTAGTGCTGTTTCGTGGAATCTGGTGGTGGCGGCGGAGCGGAACTCCTTCTGGAAAAACGTCGAACCCCCCGAAGTTTTTAGGTCAGAAGGCTCCTTATAGGTGAAGAGAGAGGCCGAGGGGGTGCCTGGGGGGCCCACACCACCCCCTGGCGCGGCCTGGCCTGACCCGCGCTAGTAGGTGGTGTGGCCACCCCTGGATCTTCTCCGTCTCATATTCTGGCTCCTGGAGTCTTCGGGTGAAATAGGATTTTTGGCATATTTTCCGGGATTTTTCCTGATAGTTGATTTTCTGCACAAAAAGTAGACACCAAGGCAATTCTGCTGAAAACAACGTCAGCCCGCATTAGTTGTATCCAAATCACACAAGTATAGAGGAGAAACAATAGCAAAAGTGTTCATAAAAGTAGATACATTTTGGACGTATCAACTCCCCCCAAGCTTAGCTTATTGCTTGTCCTCGAGCAATTCCGTTGAAAACTGAGTGCGATAAAAGAACTTTCATGAACACACTTGCTTCATAAGATGTAAATATTCTCAGCAATGCAATCAACTACTTAAACAGTTCATAATAAAGAGTATGCAACTGAGTCTACTTAATAGTCATTGCAAGCTATGAAGAGATTCCAACTCAAGAATAATAAGTAGCATGAGGCACAAACATAAGCAACATTATAATGCTCATAGAAAGGTATGATAGAGTGGTATCTCGCTTGCCTTTGATTATGAATATCAAGGCACCTCTGAAGTTCAAGTGATGACTAGAAATAAAGATATCAAGGATACAAGCCTCAAAGTCATAACACAAATAATCAAGTAATGGAACAAACACAAAGAATGACAATTATGCTCTCAAGAAGGTGCTCAAAGAATGAATGGAGACTCAACAAGTAAAGAAAAAGGTTTTGAATAATTTTGAAAAGCTTCCAAATGCTGAAAGTATGGTACTCATTAGCTTTGAGCTCTCATTGCCCCTATCGTAAGCATCTTTAAATGGTTAAGGTTAAAGTGACACAACTAAGAGGATATGCTTGACAAGTTATAAATCGAAGTCTCATGCCCCTTACTTACAAAGACCGATCCTCGTGCTACTCAACTTCAGTCACAAGTAAGCTCTTGTCATTGTAAGTATATACGTATCATAGAGAACCGCCAGCGGGGTACCCCTTGCACATGACACGAGAGCTATCCCATAATCAAAATAACAAGGCAGGCAGACAATGAGCATCTCGGCGATCTTTTTATTTACTATGTGCATAGATTTTTATTGAGGATGCTTCATAGAATGCTCATTATGGTTATGCTACAAGTTTCCACCATGATTAGGCATGGCTTAGGCTAGCGGCCCAGGCGTTTCTCTAACATACATACAAATTCCATGATCTTACAAGTTCCACTTTTATTTCACACCGCCGGGATCCATAAGCAAAAGAACATGATATCAACTAGG
Organism: Avena eriantha; assembly: GCA_910589775.1. NCBI lineage: Eukaryota > Viridiplantae > Streptophyta > Magnoliopsida > Poales > Poaceae > Avena > Avena eriantha. The sequence goes on from OU342741.1 coordinate 288,989,137, forward strand.
TACAAAGTACCAATGAAGTGTTGAAATCGGTCCCCATGATACATGGTTCTGCTAACTTCAACTCATAAAGCGCAAGCATATGCGCAACAAAGAAGGACGCAATGGTTCAGGTTTATTAAGTGCAAGAAAATAAAGTGTGCCATCAAGTTCGTGAGAGCTGTACTAACTAACTTTCTCATAACAAGCAAACATTTTATTCGGAAGAAAGCAAAGCATATTGAATATGCACGGGAGTAGCAAATGATGCTAATAGGTAGGTATGGTGGACACTTTGGAAATATTTGGTTTAGGGAGTTGGAAACTTGAGTAAAACACTCAGTGGAAGTGAAGGCTAGCAATAGTAAGGGAGCGACAAACGAGAGAGCAATAGCTGTCATTATCATGCTTGCAACAAAACAGGACTACCCAAGGCATGAAAGTGATTCAAGATCCTCAAGGCAAAATAATTCATCAAGGCTTAACTGATTATCACAGTCATGTGCATGCGTGAGCATGTGCCAAGTCAATTCAAATGAAACATTCAGAGGAGGATACCGCGGTGTCATACCAATTTATGAATAGAGCAATGCAAGCAAACATTCATAAGACATGCTACAAACTATTAGCGAGCTGGAGCTAATCATAAGAAAGCAAGAACTACTAAGCATCCAATAACATACACCCTACTTGAACGGACTAAGCAAGCTCACAATGATGAGTATATGTACAAAATGAAAACAAATAGAGTTCGTTACCAGCCTCTTACCACACGTCAAGTTGTCATTGATCCTCATTATTGCTCTTCACTTGTGTGGCTTGAATAATAATATGAAACCAATATCCACTAAGGACTGCTGAACCCTGTAGCAAACTCACAAAACCAAAAGAAGAACGACAAATATTTTTGGTGTTTTCGATTTTAAACAAGAGCCAAAAGGGAAAAACAAGCAAAGCAAAATCTTTTTGGGTTTTTTGAATAGTTCAAACAAAGCAAAAAGGGAAAAGCAAACCAAGGAAAAAAGGAGAAGCAAACCAAAGAGAAACAACAGAAATATTTTTGGTCTTTTTGTGTTTTTAGAAAGCAAAAGCAAAGAAGAACGAAACTAAAAAGAGAACGAAAACATGAATATACAAAGTACCGACGCAACATGATATGGAGATGAGTGCGGTGTCGGCGTACCTCCCCCCAAGCTTAGGCTTTTGGCCTAAGTGGGTATCAATCCATGTACGGATAGGGGTTCCAAGCGGGCGGATCTTGGTAAGAATGGTCGTAGCTGGGCCCATGAGAAGAAGAAGAAGCTCCCCAATCATAAGCGAGCTGCTGATATGAAGACTCTCCCTCATTCGAGGGCTGGACCGAATCATCCGTAACCTCCCTTCTTGTGTCGTGCTCCTGTTGGGAGAGCTCTCCAAAGTACGTGTCAAGCTCCTCCTAAGTGAGGGACCATCCTTCCCTGTTATCAAGGTTAAACAAAACAGGTGCAGGCAAAAGAACAACACGCTCAGACTTGCTCTTTCTCCAACCAGCTTTGAGAAAGGTTATTTCATAAGATAACTCACTCATACTAGCCCACGAGGAAACAAATTTATGTTGTATCATGGAATTAAGATCAAGCCTTTCTATGGGAAACTGTAGGTCTAGATGATGAGGCACTAAACCATGCAATGCTAGTAAACTAGAAGCAATGTGGCCTCCACAAATTCCACCTTTCTCACGGTTAGCAGCAAGACGGAAAGCTATCAAAGCACCTAAGTTGTAAGACCTATCTCGTTTAAGAGCAGCAGAGATAAATGCTAGATCAAACGAACATAACTTATTGGCAGTTTTCCTAGCAAGAACACACTTGGCAATAAAGTAGGCAAAGTAGCGAATGGAGGGAAAATGAATGTTACGGATTTTTCCACTCTCCTTCGAGAAGCTACTCCCTTGGCAAATTTCTATGTATAAATCCATGAGTGGTTCGGGTCTCTCCTTAATCTTTCTACATGATCCCCATTGAGGTACCTTAATAGCTGCACAAAAATCATCAAGAGAAAGGTCGACAGCTATATTGTAAATTTTGTAACGGACCATGGGGTTAGGCAAAGAGTCACTAAATTGGAAGTCCTGCACCACAGACATGGTTAGCTTCACAAATTGACAAGGTTCATCTTCCAAAAAGTGCTCTAACCCTGCATTAGAAACCGAAGTGTGGAAATCTTGTAGAATTCCTGCAGCTCTCATGAACTCAGAGCATGGATAAATGGAGGGAAAAACTTCCTCCTCCCGGTGGACCTTCATGACCTCAGGCACCCAAAGCTCATGTTGGTTTAGGTGGTGTTCACTCATCTTCTATTCTGAAATTTAAACACCCATTAAACAAGTGATTGCAAAGTAAATATAATGAAGGATTCTACTCATAGGGACTTGCAAGAGGCATAAACATGCATCAAAACTATATCTCTAAGCATCAAACAAGCTTACAAGCTCTCATAACCAGTCACCTACAGCAGCAAAATACTCAATATATAATCCACTAAACACAAATCTACTTGGACAAGGGGAGGAGTCACATACCAGGGAACAAATGCTCCAAATTTCAGCAAGAAAGATGGGCTGAGCAAGGAGATCGAAAAAATCGAGAGCAAGCACAGCAAGAACGCAATTTTGAGCAATGAACTGGAGCTTACTCGGGAGAGAGAAGAAAGTGGCAGGTGAGAGAGTTAGTGGGGGGCCAGGGGTGGCCCACACCAGGGCATGGCGCCACCCAAAGCTGGTCGTGCCACCATGTGGTGTGATTGCTTGGTGAGCCCCCCTGGTACCCCCCAGGTACTCCTCTGCCCCTTTTTTCACGTAAAAATTTAATATGAATTTTCTAGAATTTTTCGAGACACTTTATTTTTGGGCATTTTTTAGAAATAGGAGAATGATTTTTCTGACAGACAGATTTTTTTTCTTTTGGAAACATGATGCAAGGACAAAACAAGGCTAGAACTATAGAAGTTTTAACATGCAAGCAACTAACAACAAAAAGAAAACTAAACGAAAGCAAAACTAAAATGCAAAGGATAGAAATAAACGGAGATAATCATAATGAAAACATTGTTTTGTTCAATGGAATCCTTTTGTTAACAAGGTTGATCAAGTCTTGCCACCAAAACAATTGCATATGAGACAAAACTTTGTACTCCGCTAATGATTATGTTACCTCAACCTTGATAGCAATGGTCCCAATCATAATAGTTTCAAATTTTTCTCTTGGTATGGGACAATATATTTCTCCAACTTGAATGCCTTCAACATGTTCAATTGAATTCAAACGATAAGTCCTTTCAATCTTCTTAGGGAAATAGACAGTATGTTCCTTATCATTAACATTGAAGGTCACCTTTCCTTGATTACAATTAATAACAGCTCCTGCAGTATTAAGAAAAGGTCTCCTAACAATAATAGACATATTATCATCTTCGGGCATTTCAAGCACAACAAAATCAGTTAATATCAAGCAATTGTGAGCCACCTGAACAGGTACGTCCTCACATATACCCACCGGAATAGTGGTAGATTTATCAGCCATTTGCAAAGATATATCAGTTGGTATTAATTTTTCAAGTTGAAGCCTCTTATAGAGAGAGAAAGGCATAACACTAACTCCAGCTCCCAAATCACACAAAGCAGTTCTAACATAACTGTTCTTAATAGAGCAAGGGATAGTTGGAATCCCTGGGTCTCCAAGTTTCTTAGAACCTTACCATTGAAGGAATAATTAGCAAACAAAGTAGAAATTTCTTCATTAGGGATCTTCCTTTTATTCGAGACAATGCCCTTCATATACTTTGAGTAAGGAGGCAATTTAATAGCATCAGTCAAAGGAATTTGCAAGAATAAAGGCTTCATCCACTCACAAAACTTATTATAGTGTTCATCTTCCTTTGACTTGTGTTTCTTATCAGGGAAAGGCATAGGTTTTTGGACCCAAGGTTCTCTTTCACTACCATGTTTCTTAGCAATAAAATCTTCTTTGGTGTATTTAGTATTCTTAGTGTGGTTTTCAGGTTCTTCTTCAACTTTTTCTTCATTAGGAACAACATTTTCTTCATTACCACTTTCAGTTTCAGCATGAGAGATACATATACTATTAGGATCTATAGCAGGTTCAGAGGGTTCTACAATAGTTTTATGTTTCTTTTTCCTTTTCTTACGAGTAGAACCACTATTTTCAGCTTGTTGAGAATCCTGCTCAATTCTTTTGGGATGCCCCTCAGGATATAGAGGATCCTGGGTAGCAGCACCACTTCTAGTTCTAATTTCATAAGCATGTTTTTCTTTAGCAGCATTAACTAGCAAGTCGTTTTGCACTTTAACGAGTTGATCTATTTGAGTTTGAACCATTTGAAAGTGTTTAACAATCATTTTAACATCATTAGAGGTTCTTTCAACAATATCTTTCAACTCAACAAAAGCTCTAGTGTTTTCCATTAGATGATTTTGCACCCTTTTATTAAAGTTATCTTGCTTAAAATAAAGATATCAAATTCTTCTAAGCATTGATCAGGAGGTTTAGAGTAAGGGATATCACCTTCATCAAAGTGTTGGAGAGAGTGTACCTCAATAGTGGATGAGTAGGGAATAGGCTTACATAATTCTTCTATAGAAGGTAAATTCTTGACATTTGCAGCTTTAATTCCCTTCTCCTTAAGACATTTCTTAGCTTCCTTCATCACTTCATCATTTAATTCAATAACTCCCCTCTTCTTTGATGTTGGAATAGGCACAGGAATAGATGGTTCAAGTACAATTACTTCAGGTATAACTTGTTTAGGAGGAGTCCAATCTTCATAATTCTTACTTATTTTAGCCATTAATTCCTCAGCTTCCTTAGGAGTCCTATTCCTGAAAACACAATCAGCACAACTATCTAGGTATGTCCTAGATTCTTCGGTTAGTCCATTATAAAATATATCAAGAAGCTCATTCTTAGGTAATGGACTTCTAGCCTGTGCATGAATCAAAGCACAAAACCTTGCCCAAGATTCGGGCAATACCTCTTTTTCTCCCTGTTTAAAATCAAAAAGTTCCTGCAAAATAGCATGTCTAGCACTGGGAGGAAAATATTTCTGCAGGAAAGTACTAATCAAGCACTCAGGGCTATCAATAGATCCAGGAGGTAAATTACTAAACCAAGGTTTAGCTTCTCCTTTCAGTGAAAAGGGAAAAACCTTAGCAACAAAGTAAGTACGCATCTTAATATCATTAGAAAACAAGCCACTCATGGTAGAAAGTTCATTCATATGTGCTACCGCACTTTCATTCTTAGTCCCACAAAAAGGTTCTTTCTCGACAATAGCTATGTAAGATAGATCGAGAGAGAAATCGTAATCTTCATCTGTAATGTTTATGGGAGAAGCATCAAACTTAGCAATTGGAGACAATTTGGGTCTAATAGTACGCCTCTCAAGGAGACTCTTAGCAGCGCTCCTATCATGGGTGTTTTTACATTCTTTAATAAATTCATCGGTCATCTCAACATAACCATCTTCAATATCATAACTCTCACTAGACTCAGGTGAGCTAACAGGTGTGGTAGTGTCTTCATTATGAGTTTCGGTATTTCCATCTATAGTTCTAGCAATCGTAGCATCTAGGAAAGGACCTAATGAACCACTCTTATCAAGCACAGTAGAAGCAGCATCATAAGCATCAGAAGTTTCAGATTCAGCAGTAGTAGCAGTGTGTGTAGCATGTGTATGTGGTGGTGTAACGAGCTTACTTATAATAGATGGTGAATCAAGAGCAGCAGAGGTGTTCATAACCGTACCTCTTCTTGTAGTGGATGGTAAAATAGGAAACTTGCCATCACGAGACTTGCCCATGATGGATGGATAGCAGCGAACAATAGAGAATCCAAGTGAACTTGATAAATAATGCTATGCTCCCTGGCAACGGCGCCAGAAAATAGTCTTGATGACCCACAAGTATAGGGGGTGTATCATAGTATTTTCGAGGGAAGTGAAACCCAATTTATTGATTCGACACAAGGGGACCCAAAGAATATTTATAAGCCTTAACAACTGAGTTGTCAATTCAGCTACACCTAGAAACAATCTTGCTCACAACAGTTTATCAGTAGCAACAGTTTTGTAGTAGGAATAGTAAAGTAGCAGTAGTAGTAAAGTAAAGATAGCAGTAACAAAAGCAGTAAACAGTGGGATTCGAGTGCGGTAGGCATAGGGATGGATGGACGGGTGTTGCATGGACAAGACAATTCAAATAGCAATCAGAACATAGGGCAATTGTAGATAAATAAGATAAAGCATCCAAGTACTAGACAATCCTAGGCATGTGTTCCATATATAGTCATATGTGCTAGCAATGAGAGTCATGAACCCACTATTGAGCATAAATACTAACTCTTGGAGTTGCTAGCATCTACTTGGCCAAAATTGCTACTAACAACGGAAAGCATGCAAGATCACTAATAACAAAGACATGATAGAATCAATAATCAATCTGAAATAGCATCTCAATATCCATCGGATCCCCGCAAACACAACATGTAGAATTACAAATAGATGATCTTGATCATGAACGGAGCTCACAAGATCTAAACATGATAGCACAAAGGAGGAGAACCAGCCATCTAGCTACTACATGGACCCGTCGTCCAGAGATGAACTACTCAGACATCACATCGGAGGCTTGCATGATGATGAAGAAGGCCTCCAGGGTGAATTCCCCTCTCCGGCAGGGTGCCGGGAAGAGCTTCAGATCCCTCCCGATCTAGGCTCCAACGAGCTGCTTCGGCTGCTACGCGAGGTGGACAATAGCGATAAGCAGGACAAAGCGATATGTTGGGTTGGGCCGGTGTTGGGCTTTGGTCGAGCAAGCGGGATGTGGCTGAGGTTGCTCGCGGCATCAGATAGGTGTGCAAAGAAGTGGGCCACGGGTCAGTTCCGCTGGCAATTCTTTTTTCCTTTTCTTTATTCGGTTTCTATTTCTATTTTTTACAAAACCATTTCAAATATAAATTTCCTCAATGATTTAAATATTAAAAATTCACTAAATCAATTATGGGTTCTACATGGTTTAATGTGCCAATTGGTTTGGCTTTCTCATATTAGTGTTTACACTTATCATGATTATTTATATAGGATTATTTTGTTAGAAAATATTAATTGAGGTTAGCATTTTAGGGTGTTTTGGTTTTCTATATATAATCCTTATAAAATGATTTTCTTTCCACCATAAAAATTGTGATGGTAAAGTTTTAAGATAGTTAATGTTTTCCATGAAATATATTTATACTTAGCCTCACATAAAGGAACTATGCAAATATATTACAAGGTATTAAACCCTGGGGTTTATATTATGGTGATTTGAATTCCATGGTTCTCAAGGTTTGGTGGTTTCTTCTACTCCAATTCCATTACAACTTCATCACAACCATTCTATTTACTTTCAAAACAGGAATGTATCATTTCTTAAACTAGTTGTTCATTACTTTTCTTAAGTGTGGTTATTGTTTTGATAGAAGTTTATTATGTAATGGTGAACAACTGATACATCCAAAACATATCTACTTTTCCGAACACTTTTGCTATTGTTTCTTCTCTAATTTGTGTGATTTGGATACAATTAATGCAGACTAACGTTGTTTTCAGTAGAATTACTTTGGTGTCTCGTTTTTGTGCAGGAAATCAACTTTCAGGAAAAATCCCGGAAAATATTGCAAAACTCCTATTTTACCAGAAGACTCACGGAGTCAAAAGACGAGACAAAGAGGGGCCACGAGGGGCCCACACCACCTGGCCGTGCGGGCCAGGCCAGGCCGCGCCAGGAGGTGGTGTGGCCGCCTCGAACTCCGCCTCAACCTCTCCTTTCACCTATATAAGAACTCTGACCTAAAACTGACGAGGGGTTCGATGTTTTTCTAGATAGAGTTCCGCTGCGCCGCCACCACCAGAAACCGCGATTCAGAACCAGAAACTTCGTTCTAGCACCCTGCTGGGACATGGAATTGGAGGAGATCATCGCAATCATCATAACCATCGCTTCTCCATCAACCATCCATGATTACCCCATCCATGAGTGAGTAATCCCCCGTAGTAGGCTATGGGGATGGTAGCGATTGGATGAGATCGTTCATGTAATTGCATCATATTGTTAGGGCATGGTTCCTAGTATCTATTGTTAGTGTTTTTTTGACATTGTTGCAACTTTTTATGCTTAATGCTTGTCACTAGGCCCCGAGTGCCATGATTTAATATCTGAACATATTATTGATTCATGAGGATATTATTGTTTATGATCTTACCTGCAAGTTGTACACAAATATTATTGTTTATGATCTTACCTGCAAGTTGTATACAAATATTATTGTCCGTAGTGACAAGAATTAGGATAACTGAAGGGGGTGGCTGTGATGTGAGGATCACGTGTGTTCATGGAGTGTTAATGCTTTGCTCCGGTGCTCTATTAAAAGGAGCATCTTAATTGCCAGTAGATTCCCTTGAGGACCTGCTGCAACGGGCTGGCAGGACAAAAGATGTTGTGCAAGTTCTCAATGCGAGTACGTATGACTATATATGGAACACATGCCTATGATTATTTAGTACTTGGATACAGTATCTTATTTATCTACAAATGCCCTATGTCTTGATTATTACATGAATTTTCTTGTCTATGCAACGCCCGTCCATCCATCCATATGCCTACCATGCTTTAATCCTACTGTTTACTGCAATTGTTACTATTGTCTTTACTTTTACTACTGTTGTCGCTTTACTATTACTATTACAAAATTGTTGCTACTGATAAACTACTGCGAGCAAGACTGTTTCCAGGTGCAGCTGAATTGACAACTCAGTTGTTAAGGCTTATAAATATTCTTTGGCTCCCCTTGTGTCGAATCAATAAATTGGATTTTGCTTCCCTCGAAGACTGTTGCGATCCCTTATACTTATGGGTCATCAAGATTATTTTCTGGAACTGTTGTCGGGGAGCATAGCTCTATTTATCAAGTTCACTTGGAATCATTATTATTCGCTGCTTTACATTCATCATGGGTAAAACTCGTGATGGAAAAGTTCCTATATTTCCATCGACTACAAGGAGAGGTACAGTTCTGAAAACCTCTATTGCTCTTTATTCACCATCTGTGATGAGTAATCTCCTTACACCACCACCACATACACATGCTACACATAGTGTTACTTCTGCTGAATCTGAAATTGCTTCTGATACTTATGATGCTACTTCTACTGTGCTTGATAAGAGTGGTTCATTAGGTCCTTTCCTAGATGCTATGATTGCTAGAACTATAGCTGGAAATACTGAAACTCCTAATGAAGATACTACTACACCTGTCAGTTCACCTGAGTCTAGAGAGAGCTGTGACATTGAAGATGATGATATAAAAATGACTGATGAATTTGTTGAAGAATGTCGAAACACTCATGGTACAAGTGCTATTAAGAGTCTTCTTGAGAGATGTACTATTAAACCTAAATTATCTCCTAATGCTAAGTTTCCTACATCTCCCATAAACATTAAAGATAAGGATTATGATTTCTCTCTAGATTTATCTTACATAACCATTGTTGAGAAAGAACCTTTTCGTGGGACTAAAAATGAAAGTGTCATAGCACATATAACCGAGCTTTCTACCATGAGTGGCCGATTTTCTGATGATATTAAGATGCGCACCTACTTTGTTGCTAAAATTTTCCCTTTTTCACTGAAAGGACAAGCTAAAGCTTGGTTTAATAATTTACCTCATGGGTCCATTAATAGCCCCGATTGCTTGATTGATACTTTCTTTCAGAAATATTTCTGCCCTAGTGCTCGGCATACCATTTTGTAGGAACTTTTTGATTTTAAATAGGGAGAAGAGGAGAAATTGCCAGAATCATGGGCAAGGTTTTGTGCTTTAATTCACGCACACCCTGTATGTCCATTACCTAAAAATGAGCTTCTTGATATATATTATAATGGACTAACTAATGAATCTAGGACATACCTGGATAGTTGTGTTGATTGTGTTTCAGGAAGAGAACTCCCAAAGAAGCTGAGGAATTAATGGCTAAAATAAGCAAGAATTATGATGACTAGACTTCACCTGGGTCAACTACACCTGAGTTAACTGTGCCTGAGCCAACACCAACACCAAAGAAGAGGGGAGTGATTGAACTAAATTATGAAGTGATGAAGGAAGCTAAGAAATGTCTTAAGGAGAAGGGTATTAAATCTGAAGATGTGAAGAATTTACCTCCTATAGAAGAGTTATGTAAGCCAATCTCTCACTCATCCACCATTGAGGTACATTCTCTCCAACAATTTGATGAAGGTGATATTCCCTATTCTAAACCTGCTGATCAATGCTTAGAAGAATTTGATATCTTTGTTGTTAAGCAAGATAATTTTAATAAGAGAGTGCAGAATCATTTAATGGAAATTCTAGAGCTATTAATGAGTTGAGGGATATTGTGGAAAGAACCTCCAATGATGTTAAAATGCTTGTTAAACATTTCCAAATGGTTCAAACTAAAATTGATCAGCTTATTAAAGTACAAAAAGATTTGCTAGTTAATGCCTCTAAAGAAAAACATGCTTATGAAATTAGAACTAGAAGCGGTGCTGCCACTCAGGATCCTCTATATCCTCAGGGGCATCCTAGAAGAATTGAGCAGGATTCTCAGCGAATTGAAAATAGTGGTACTACCTCTAAGAGAAAGAAAAGGAAACATAAAACAGTTGTAGAATCTTCTGAGCCTGCTAAAGATCCTAATAGTATATCTACCTCTAATGCTGAAACTAAGAGTGGTAATGAGAAAAATGATGCTCCTGATAAAGAAGAAATTGAAGAAGAATCTAAAAGACACACTAAGAATAATAAATACACTAAGGAAGACTATGTTGCTAAGAAACATCGTAGTGAAAGAGAGCCTTGGGTCCAAAAACCAATGCCTTTTCCTGATAAGAAACACAAGTCAAAGGAAGAAGAACACTATAACAAGTTTTGTGAGTGGATGAAACCTTTATTTTTGGAAATTCCTTTAACTGATGCTATTCTTAGGCTTTCGTGTAGCAGAATATCTATTCAAGTGCACTGCAAAGATTTTATGACATCTATAATCCTCGCTCAAATCCTTCAATAGTCTAAATAGGATATTTCCTAGGATTTCCAAAGGCACCGATTCACCAAGGAATATTTTGGTTGCTTTTGGCGGATTGCTTACTACTAGGTTGGATCGGTTGCCTCCTTATTCAAAGTATATGAAGGATATTGTCTCTACTAAAAGGAAGATCCCTAATGAGGAAATTTCTACCTTACTTGATAATTATTCCTTTAATGGTAAGGTTCCGAAGAAACTTGGAGACCCAGGGATTCCAACTATTCCATGCTCTATTAAAAATAATTATGTTAGAACTGTTTTGTGTGATTTGGGAGCAGGAGTTAGTGTTATGCCTTTTTTCTCTACAAGAGGCTTCAATTGAAAAAATTGATACCAACTGATATATATCTTTGCAAATGGATGATAAATCTACTACTATTCTTGTTGGTATATGTGAGGATGTCCCCGTTTAAGTGGCTCATAATTGCTTGATATTAACTGACTTTGTTGTGCTTGAAATGCCTGAAGATGATAATATGTCTATTATTCTTGGGAGACCTTTTCTTAATGCTGTAGGAGCTATCATTAATTGCAATCAAGGAAAGGTAACTTTTAATGTTAATGACAAGGAGCATACTTTCTATTTCCCCAAGAAGATTGATAGGACTTACGGCTTAAATTCAATTGAAAATATTGAGGGCATCCAAGTAGCAGAAATATATTGTCCCATACCACGTGAAAAATATGAAACTATTATGATTGGGTATTGCTATCAGGGTTGAGGTAACATAATCATTTGGTGGAATGCAAAGTTTTGTTTCATATAAAATTGTTTTGGTAACAAGACCTGATCAACCTTGTTAACAAAGGGATTTTAATGAATGAAAAAATGTTTTCTCCATGATTATCCTTCTTACTTTTATTTTATCCATTTTAATTTTTGCTTTCACTTAGTTTACTTTTCTATTGTAGTTGCTTGCATACTAGAGTGTCTTAGAACTTCCTAAGTTTAGGTTTTGTTTTATTATTACATCATTCTGAAATTATCTTTCTGCCAGAAAACCATTCATCAATACCTGAAAATTGCTCAAAATAAAGTTTCTCGAAAAATTCTAGAAAATTCATATTAAATTTTTACATGAAAAAAGTGGCAGAGAAGTACCTGGAGTGACCCAGGGGGCCCAGCAGTCAGGCACACCACCTGGTCGCACGGCCACACCAGGGGCGCGCCTAGCCATGGCGTGGGCCAACCCTGGCCCTCCACTTATTCTCCTACCCGCCACTCCTTTCTCTCTCCCGAGAAAACACCAGTTCATTGCTCAAACTTGAGTTCCTACTGTTCTTCCTCGCGATTTTCGATCTCCTTACTCATCCCATCTTTGCTGCTGAGTTTTGGAGCATTTGTTCTTCGGTATGTGACTCCTCCTCTTGTCCAAGTAGATTTGTGATTAGTGGATTATATCTTGAGTATTTTGCTACTATAGGTGATAGGTTATGTGAGTTTGCATGCTTGTTATTTGCTTAGAGAAACTGTTTTGATGCATGTTTAGGCCTCTTACAAGTCTCTATAAGTAGTTCCTTTCATTATGTAATCACTTTGCAATCACTTGTGTGAAGGTTGGCTAAAAATTTCAGAAAAGGAGATGAATGAACACCAACTCAACCAACATGAATTAAGGGTGCCCGAGGTTATGAAAGTTCACCATGAGGAAGAATTTTTTTATTCTATTTATCCATGCCCCGAATTCATGAAGGCCGCAGGGATTTCTCAAGATTTCCATACTCTAATTTCTAATGCAGGATTGGAGCATTTTGTGGGAGATGAACCTTACCAATATGTGAAACTAACTATGTCTGTGGTGTAGGATTTTTGATTTAGTTGGTCCTTGCCTAACCCCATGGTTCATTACAAAATTTACAATATAGCTATCGACCTCCCTTTTGATGATTTTTGTGCAGCTATTAAAGTACCACAGTGGGGTTCGTGTGAAAGGATTAGAGAGCGGCCTACACCACTCGTGGACTTGTATGCAGAGATTTTCCAAGGGAGCAGCTTCTCAAAGGAGAGTGGTAAAATTTGTAATATTCATCTCCCGTCCATTCGATATTTTGCCTACTTTATTGCCAAGTGTGTTCTTGCTAGGAAGACTGCTAGTAAATTATCTTCATATGATCTAGCCTTTATCTCAGCTGCCTTGAAACAAGATAGGACTTATAACTTGGCTGCTTTCATAGCTTTCCACCTTGCTGCTAACCGCGAGAAAGGTGGAATTTGTGGAGGCCTTATCGCCTCTCATTTATTATCTTTGCATGGTGTAGCGCCTCTTCATTCTGACTTACAGTTTCCCATAGAGAGGCTTGATCTTAATTCCATGATACAACATAAATTTGTTTCTTCTTGGGATAATTTGAGTGATTTATATTATGAAATAACCTTTCTCAAGAGTGGATGGAGAAGAGGTACGTCCGAGCGAGTGGTTCTTTTTCCTGCGTCTGCTTTGTTTAACCTTGATAACAGGGTAGGATGGTCACTCACGGAGTAAGAGATCGACACATATTTGGAGGAGCTCTCCTAGCAAGAAAAGAATGTTGGAAGGGAGGCCAAGGACAATTCGGGCCAGCCCTCCAACGAGGGGGGGTCTTCATTCCAGTAGCCTGCCTATAATTGGGAAGCTTCTTCTTCTCTTTCACAAGGGCCTGATTATGATCATTCTTACGATGACCCGCCGGCTTGGAGTTCCTACCCGCATTGCGATTGACCCCCACTTAGGCCAAAAGCCTAAGCTTGGGGGGAGGTATACCAACATCACACTCATCTCCATATCATGTTAGGTCGGTACTTTGCATGTCCATGTTTCGCTTTCTTTTTAGTTTTTGTTCTCCCTTTATTTCTGTTTTCCAAAACACAAAAGACCAAAAATATTTTTGTTATTTCTCTTTGTTTGCTTCTTTATGTTTTAGCCTTGGATTGCTTCATCCTTTTTAGCTTTGTTTTGATTATTCAAAAAACCCAAAAAGATTTCACTTTGCTTGCTCTTTCCTTCGGTTCTTTTCTGTAAAAATCGAAAACCCAAAAATATTTGTTGTTCTTTTCTAGTTTTGTAAAGTTCGTTGCAGGGTTCAGCGGTCCTCAGTGACTCCTTGGAGTTTGGTTTTATCTTATTATTCAAGTCACACAAGTGAAGGGCAATGATGATTTATGACAACTCGAGGTGTGGTAAGAGGCTGGTATGAACTCTATTTGTTTTCATTTTTGTACATATACTCATCATTGTGGGCATGCTTAGTCTATTCATGTAAGGTGTATGTTATTTAATGGATGCTTAGTAGTTCTTGCTCTCTTATGATCAGTTCCAATCCATTAATAGTTTGTAACATGTCATATAAATGTTTGCTTGCATTGTTCTATTCATAACTTGGTACCTCTGAATATTTTATTAGAATCAACTTGGCACATGCTCACGGATGCATATGACTAAATAAAAATTTAGTTAAGCCTCGATGATTTATTTTGCCTCAGAGTTCTTGTGTCACTTTTATGCCACTATTATTTTTTTTGTCGCAAGCATGATTATGATAGTTACTGCTCTCTCGATTGTCGCTCCCTTTCTATTGCTAGCCTTCACTTGTGCTGAGTATAAGCTTTACTTGTGCATCCAACTCCCCAAAACCAAAATTGTCAAAAAGAGTCCACCATATCTACCTATTAGCATCATTGTTATTCCTTGCATACTTATTATGCTTTGTTTTCTCCCAATAAAAATATTTGCTTGTTATGAGAAAATTAGTTAGTAAAGCTCTCACAAACTTGATGGCACACTTTACTTTCTTGCACTTAATAAACTTGAACCATTGTGTCCATCTATGTTGCGTATATGCTTGCTCTTTATAAGTTGTGAATTAGCAGAACCATGTTACCATGGGGAACGCTTTCAACATTGCACTTTATTCAGTTGATTTCATGATCTTTTGTCTATGGATCCCGGCGGTGTGAAATAAAAGGGGAGCTTGTAAGCTCATGGAGTTTGTATGTGTGTTAGAGAAATGCCTGGGCGGCTTGCCTAAGCCATGCCTAATCATGGTGGAAACTTGCAACATAACCATAGTGAGCAATCTGTGAAGCATCCTCAATAAAAATCTATGCAAATAGCAAATAAAAATATCACTAAGATGCTCATTTTGTGTTGCCTTGTCATTTTGGTATGGGATAGCTCATGTATCATGGGGCAAGGGGTACCCCGTTGGCGATTCTCTATGATACACATGTACTTACAATGACAAGAACTTACTTGTGACTAAAGTTGAGTAGCATGAGGTCCGGTACTCGTAAACAAGGGGCATGAGATTTTCAACTTATAACTTGTCAAGCATATCATCATATTTGTGTCGCATTAACCTTAATCACCTCAAGATGCTTATGATATGGGCAATGAGAGCTCAAAGCTAATGAGTACCGTACTTTCAACATTTGGAAGCCTTTCAAACTTTTAACATCTTTTATTTCACTTTTATGTTGAGTCACCATTTATTCTTTGAGAACCTTCTCGAGAGCATAGTTTTCATTCTTAGTGTAATGTGCTTGTCCCAAAACATGGTTAGTCGTGACATAACTCTGACGCTTGTACCTTTGATATTTTTATTTCTGGTCTTCACTTTAACTTTAGAGGTGCCTTGGCATTTATGTTTTGATCCAAAGAAAGGCAAGCGAGGTACCACTTTATCATATCTTCTTATGAGCATTACAATCCTACATATGCTTATGTGTTATGTTTCTTATTATTAATGGGTTGGAATATCTTCATAGCTTGCATGACTACTGGGTAAACTTATTTGCATACTCTTTATTATGAATTGCCTAAGTATTTGATCATATGCTGGGAATATATACATCTTATGAAGCAAATGTGTTCGTGAAAGTTTCTTTTATCGCACTCAGTTTTCAACTGAATTGCTTGAGGACAAGCAATAAGCTAAGCTTGGGGGAGTTGATACGTCTAAAACGTATCTATTTTCCCGAACACTTTTGCTATTGTTTCTTCTCTAATTTGTGTGATTTGGATACAACTAATGCGGACTAACGTTGTTTTTAGCAGAATTGCTTTGGTGTCTCATTTTTGTGCAGGAAATCAACTTTTAGGAAAAATCCCAGAAAATATCGCAAAACTCCTATTTTACCAGAAGACTCACGGAGCTAGAAGACAAGACGAAGAGGGGCCACGAGTGGCCCACACCACCTAGTCGTGCGGGCCAGGCCAGGCTGCACTAGGAGGTGGTGTGGCCGCCTCGGAATCTTCCTCGACCTCTCCTTTCCCCTATATATGCCCTCTAACCTAAAACAGACGGGGGGAGGGAGGGTTGACTTTTCCCAAATAGAGTTTCACTGCGCCGCCACCACCAGAAACCGCGATTCAGGACCAAAAACTCTGTTCTGGCACCCTGCTGGGACGGGGAATTGGAGGAGATCATCACCATCATCATAACCATCGCTTCTCCATCAACCATCCATGATTCCCCCATCCATGAGTGAGAATCCCCCGCAGTAGGCTATGGGGATGGTAGGGATTGGATGAGATCGTTCATGTAATTGCATCAGATTGTTAGGGCATGGTGCCTAGTATCTATTGTTAGTGTTTTTTTACATTGTTGCAACTTGTTATGCTTAATGCTTGTCACTAGGCCTCGAGTGCCATGATTTCAGATCTAAACATATTATTGATTCATGAGGATATTATTTTTTATGATCTTACCTGCAAGTTGTATACACATATTGTTGTCCGAAACCCGAGGCCCTGAAGTGATAAGAATCGGGCTAACTGAAGGGGATGGTTGTGATGTGAGGATCACGTGTGTTCACGGAGTGTTAATGCTTTGCTCCGGTGCTCTATTAAAAGGAGCACCTTAATTGCCAGTAGATTCCCTTGAGGCCCCGCTACAACAGGCTGGCAGGACAAAAGATGTTGTGCAAGTTCTCATTGTGAGCACGTATGACTATATATGGAACACATGCCTATGATTATTTAGTACTTGGATACTTTATCTTATTTATCTACAAATGCCCTATGTCTTGATTATTACATGAATTGTCTTGTCCATGCAACGCCCGTTCATCCATCCCTATGCCTACTGCGCTTTAATCCTACTGTTTACTGCAATTGTTACTACTGTCTTTACTTCTACTATTGTTATCGCTTTACTATTACTATTACAAAACTATTGCTACTGATAAACTACTGCGAGCAAGACTGTTTCCAGGTGCAGCTGAATTGACAACTCATTTGTTAAGGCTTATAAATATTCTTTGGCTCCTCCTGTGTCGAATCAATAAATTGGGTTTTATTTCCCTCGAAGACTGTTGCGATCCCCTATACTTGTGGGTCATCAACAACCATTATCATTCATGTGGCACAAGTAATCTCACTGCCCAGAAACATCTACTTAGGGTTTCTAATACCACACTTACTATGGACTCTAGAGGATACAGTACCCTCAAGTTTCTCAGTGAATGTTGCTAAGGATCAAGGTTCAAGGATTGATCCAGAATTTATAATCCTGAATGTTATCTCAACTTAGAGTGAGCTACGGAGATTTATTTTCTACAGTGATCTTGATGGTATATGAGGCTAGGTCTTTATTAGGGTTTAATACAATAAGGTGGACAAGGTTTCCATCAATATACTCTCAACTGGTATTCTAATTATCTCTTAGACCTTTCATTTGTCTAAGAGATATTATCCATTAGCTGAATAGGAATTGGTTTAACTACCCTCTTTATTCTAGGATTTAAACAAAGAGGTAGACATGGGTCTTGTCATGGTTTGATATACTGTTGGTTAAAGGTTTCTCAAGCACTCCTACCTTAATACTTCACTAAGCTTGTTTTTAGTTAAGGAATTCCTTTCCTAAATATACTCTATTTCTCTCTCTTATCATATTCACAAAGATCACATCTTCCTAAATAAGTCAATCATATGACTCCACCATATCCATGATCATATGATGACATGGTCATGCCACTTCAACAATACTCATTCATCCTTCTCCTAGTATATATATAACTTCCATTTCTAAATTACCTCTGATGAATCCATCACTCTAGCTATTACTAGCTCCATCTATTAACTCCTTTTATATTCACCTTGAAACTACTTCCAAGGCTTGTAAGATTATAGTTCTCTCTATATATCACATGTGATAACAATCCTATGGAATAGGTATGGTACTAGTCTCCATAATACAAGTTGTTCTTGTATTAACTTGGTTAAACTACTATGCCTCCAACTACTCCATAATACTCCTATTATATACTTCATCAAACTCTAGCTTGACATCTCATGATCAAGCTAGATGATTCAGCTTACTAAGGTTTTGCCTAATTTGGTATACTCACAACTCTTCTTCATTAGCTGGTCATCTATTCTCAAGTGACTTGAGAATAATGACCCCATCCTTTAATCATGCTAAGCTTAGACTTCTAATTGTCTGATCAAGATCTATCATCAACTAAGTAGTAAACTTGTACTAGTTTCTTTATAGAGTTTATCTTGTTAAGGAAGCTTACTCCAAATTTTTATCTACTTGGCTTAACAAGATTTATTATTTGATGTACTAATATTACTAGCTTTCTTATAGTCTCATAATTACTATCTTAACTCATGGGTTTAGATACTTCTTCTAGTTAAATCATGAGTGAGTTAACTCCTCCAACATCATATGGTTTGATCTCCACCAAGGATCACATTCCATTGTTGATGGCACACTCTACCATATCTAGTCCCTTCTTCTTATTACTAATTCACTTTGGTCTTTGGAAAGTCAATATAATAGGTCAAAGATAAGAGTTAATATGTGCTAGGTTAAGAATTGATCACTCAATCATTGATGAGTAATTGACCCTAAGACTTGGTTAAATAGGAACATCATCTCTTAATATCATATTAAGGGTATGTGTTGAATGGTCTTGGCTTGACTTCCTTTTCTACTATATTTGTAATAAGAGTTAATGTTTAAGAACTACCATGATACCCATGGTAGGAATAACAATGGCAAGCAAGTGTATCAAGATTTAGTTATGTAGTTTCTTTACTTAAGTTATGTACTTAACTTGGTATTCAGGGTTTGCAGTAGTTAATACCTTGATATCATCTTTAGAATATTAAGTATTCATCCTTGAGTGGAATACCATGTCATGATATCTAGAAGATCTAGTACTCCTTATTGAGTAGTGTGTTGTGACTTAGTTTTATTACATTTGATCTACTCTTAGATCAAATTATCTTTACCCAAAATAAGGTTTTAGCAAAGGTCATATAGAAACTTATCGCAATCAACTCGATGATATACTTCAGCTCAACCAAGTAAAGAGAAGCTTCAATCACTTTGACAAGTTTTATTTAAAAGCACGAAAATTATCCAGATTTTCTATGTACGAATGCAATGCACACACCTCATCTCAGCTTATTTCTAAGCTCTAATGCTGGGATGTTACATCGCCTCCAGCACCGAGTCCTCGTTGTCTCCAGCATCGGCAGCGCCGGATCCGGATCCAACATATCTGACAAAGTGCGACGCGTGCTTCCTGAGGTAGTTGCAACTTTCCTCATGGGCTTCCTCGAAACGTCTGATGGTCTCGAGAACCTCATCTACGCTTGCGCCTTGCAGCATTATGCGCCTCAACGTATGCCTCAGGAAAGGTTGATCTATTCCGGCGTTGGTAGAGCCGGAACCAAAGTTGTCATCTTGCTCCTCCTGGATTTCGACCTCGGCGGGCAGATCGATCTGGGATTCAGCCTTGCTAGGGAGATCCACTCCAGATTCAACTTGCACCGCAAGATCTGCTTCAGGCTCAACTTTCTCCACTATCTCCACATTAGGTGTGGGCTGGGTGGGATTGTTGTTTTTCGGGATCTAGAATTATGCCGTCTCCGTGGACAAAGTGGACCCAGAAACTTCTTCTTTCTCTCTAATCACCACTAGGGTGGTGGGGCAGGTTCAGCAAAACCGATGTAAACATCGATCTCACCAAAAGACATGATGGTGTAGGCAGTCACGGCCTCTCTAGCCAGAATCCAGGTCTCGTCGAGAACGATGAGAGGGACACCGCTAGCATAGAGGACGCGATCGACGACGACAGTCTCGCCGATTCTAATTCTTGCAGATTCCGCTCAGAACGCAGATTTGAAGCTCACTTGCCCCACGGTGGGCGCCAACTATCGTCGGATTGATGACAAGTACGCCATGAGGGGATCCTCGAGGTGTGCATAAGAGAGAGGTGTGAGACGTACGATATTTCGGGATGGTGAGCACACAAGTTTACCCAGGTTCGAATCCGTCGGTTTTGGACGGATCCTACTCCTGCTAGCAATCCAGTAATACGGCAGAACCGGAATATGGTTTACAATGGTTTCGCATGTGCGAGTTGAGATTGTAGACTATTGTGAGGTGTCCTAAAGGCTTGTCCTAGGATGTCTTATATAGATATCTGTCCTAGGGTTTACAGGAGAGACCTATCCAACTATGACTAAGAGTCGGTTACAGAGTACATCTTCAACTACAAGTAACACTACAGGCCTATGTCGGTAAATCTTCTGGGCCTTCCCGTAGCCGAACTAGACTCCATCTCTTCTCCCTGACTGGGCCGTCCGTGAAACAAAGCTCTAACCCGAAGTGTTTCACCCTGGTCAGTGAGGCACAATGAGGATACCCGGAAAGTATATCCCCAACATTGAGGTGTTGGCCTTGTCGTTCTAAGAGGTTCTACCATATGGACCTGGAGCAGTGTCAGGTCAGTAGCAGGTGATCATGTATGGTCTCTTGATAGGGAAGTTGATTTGTCTAATCTCCTATTCCTTGGCACATATTTGCCATATGATGGTAAATGTAAACAAAAGATATTGTGCGCATGTGAAGCTCAAGATATCTTGGTTATACAGATAAAGCAAGGTGTATATCATTTATGCATGAACAACTATGAGTGAAAAAAGATCTATGGTTATCTCAAAACATCCACTGTATATCCTTTTACTATGATACTAGGTAATTAGCATACGCTATCATATATATGTATGCTCATGCATTCTTTCATCTATCTTCTTATGCTGGTCATTTTGTTTATTGTCTGATAGAAACAAATCGTTTTTACGAAGTACACAATGACAATTACATGAAGGCGTGTAGATATATGATGTATAGTAGAATGTATACTACATATGTATTGTTTCTGTCACATGTATATGCCATTACACGATGTATCATGTGATATAATAAATATGACCATTCTTTGTTTTGTTATTAGTACTCTGAATCGCATATATATTATGTTGTGGTGAATCTAAAATTGCTATCCAAAAAGGTATGCGCCGATAGAAACCATTCTAGGCGGTCTATTTATGCCGGCCACACACAACTCGCACGACACCTAGGTTGTGTCGGCCTAAAATGTGATGCGACATTAACGCCTTGCTTATGTGAAAGCGCTAGATCAGTGGTGGACATTGTGCCGAGCCAAAATAGCGTTGTCGATGCACTTTCCCTTACGCAGTTTCCCTGGGGCTTTTTTGTCGCGCTAGCGTGAACGCGATGATTAGACATGTGGTCTGACGTCCTTGTTGTATTGTTTAGGGGGCTTGATGTAGTTTTGCACCCACCCTTGTTAATGGAGCTTCTAGCTCCTTCGGGCCCTTACTCGTTATAATAGAAAAGACTTTTCTCTTGCAGTTAGTCTTTTCTTTTGAGAAGATACACTTACATTTGAGAAAGACTAAGTAGTTTATGGCTCTTTCTACTATTGTTGATGATTATTAATAGATTCGTGGAATTTCGCAAAAAAAACATCAAGCGGTAAAAAAATAGAAACAATTTAGACAACATAGAAAAATAACTTATAGAATTAGATCAACATTTTATCCATGTGATACCTCAGACTAGGATTGAAGGTGGTGGTCAATCGGATTGGTGATCCGTACATTCTTGAATTGTTCGCATGTGGCTAGAGGGTAGGACAAGGCATCCACCATTGCCATTGTTTTTGTTGCTTGACTCGTGAATTCGATATTGGCTCCTTCCTTCTCATTTATGTGTGGAATAATAGGCATTGGTGCCACGAGGCTTGCAACCTTCCCGATTTCCCTGCCCAAAAGGCACAAGGCCATGTGCGAATAAAACTTGAAGGATGAAGCAGTCGCCTAAATGCCGGCAAACTTCTCCTATATGTCCAATACTATGCAATGCTGACATCAACACCTGGCACCACTCCTTAATTGAGTGTAACATGGCTCAGGCGACATGGGATATGAAGGAAGAGTCACCAAGTGTGTAACACCCTCAAATCGGCCCTATGTAAGTTTTAGCGACCCGCCAAACCCGCATAGAAACGATTCAAGGACGCCCACCAGGCACTTTCGTGCGGGTGGAAAATGAAGTAATACCATTACACAACAGTCCTCGATGGGACCCATAGAACAGATATATACAACAACGACTCCATGAGTCAAGAATACAGATATACTATACAAAGATCCAAAATCACCTTGAAGACGATAGAGCGTCCGACTACGGACAAGATGCAAATAGGGCTAAGAGCCCTGAAGAATAACCAATGGCGTCCATAACCCTGCCTAGGCCAAGCCGGAAGGGTAACCCTGCTAACAACGTCGAACTTAACCTGCTAAAACAAAAGGGGTGCCGACAAAGGGCAAAGGAAAAGGAGGAGCGTCAGTACTGAGGCCAGTACACGGCGAGGCTAGAATTCGGCGGTCCTCGCCTACACAGGTATGGTGGACTAAAGCGGCAGCGCAGCGGCACTAAACAACCTATAGAGACTCGGTATCACTAGCGGCTATTAGAGAGGGATAAGAAAGACCTATTCAGATCCTATCTGATACTAACACCAAACATACCCATCCTGGTATTTCCCCCTCAAGACCAAACGAGGAAGTCGGACCAAGGAACTCACACAGTTGGCAGCTTTACTCATTCCATTATAGTTGCAGCATTTACTAGTCAGCTATAGATAGCATGAGTCATCCTGAAGCATAAGTAGTGGGCAGTTTTAATTAACCATTCCGTGGTAGTTAGAACATTTACTAGTCAGATATAATTGTCCTGAGGAATCCCAAAACCCAACAGTTGTTGGCACTTTTATCACATTTTATTGGAGTTGCAATACTTACTAGGCAGGTATAGTATGACACAGATCACCACAGATCCACCAGTTGTTGGCATTTTTATTATCCATTCCATTATAGTAAAGCTGATTACTAGTCACATATTAAGTCAAATTTATAGCACTACTTTAGTTATGCTTGTCTATAATCGAGATACTGTGCTCCAAGTCGTCCATAACCGCGGACATGGCTTTCAGAAAGATTTACCCTGCAGGGGTGCACAAATAGCAACACACACACGATCAACCTCGGAAAAACCAACTCAAAACCCAACGAGGCTTTCACGACAAAGCAATCACAGGATTCATAAAATATTTCACGGGGCCACCCCATTAAGCTACCCGCAACGAAGTTGGCCGGCTCCGAGACGGACCCAAAGTTTGCGCCAATGGTTGTAAACGACTGGGAACCCGAAAGTGTGAATGGTCTTGTCGATACCGCGAAAACACTCCGCAATCCTAAACAGTACAGGTGCTCCACGCACAATCTTAAATAAAGCAGTAAAGCATGGCATAAGTACAGGATAGTAAATAAAACCCCAAACTAGTTTGTGGCCCCAAGAAATAAGAAATGATTCAAGCTCTGGCTAAGGGGGATTCATAGACTCTCCCAGATGTGGATAGTGCGAATAGTCAAGGAACAAGTATCAGGTACTCGGGGTCCTACGAGACACAAGTGAGCGTGGAAGAACCAAATAACATCTATTGCCCACCGATGCCTCTGCATTAGTTATGTCTAGCAATTTAATAGTTGTATTCAAAGTCATGATCATCTCCACCATTAAGCATCTCCACCATTAATCATGTGCCAACTTGCCGTCAACGGTGGAACGACAACGACGTGAAGCATCACATAAGTAAGCAACTACGACTCGCAGGGCCGACTGTCTATCAAACAATAGGCAATAGGATGTGTCCAAGGCAATATAGAGGCTGCACGGGATATAACTGGTGCACGGAAACTAAAGCATCGCGACACGGATAGCAATAGATCAACAGGAGGAAATAAGGACTATAAATGCAAAATAGGTAGAAGGGGGAGAGATGCTCGCCTGGGAAAACACTGCCGACGGAACATATCCGGAGAACTTGTCGATACTCGCATCAACTCATCGGCCTAATCTGTGAATAAGCAAACACTAGAAGAAACACCGGATGCAATATTTAATACTACGGCAGAAGATCCGGCATGCTTATGATATGATGCATGGCATGGCACAGATGCGGTGCAATTAGGCAAAGCAGAACCGGGGTCCCGACAATTAATTAGATGGTTCATGTTGTTTAGCTACCCCGCAATTAAATGTTGTCTTAACAAGGCAAAACATGGCATCGGTTCGCTACACAAATTTAAATGGAGTCCAGAATAAGACTAGAACAGCCCGCATATAGACTCCATATTTAATTTAGGTGAATCATCCAAGTATCCCCAACCAAATGAATATGTATGCGAATATGACAGTTTATATGCAACAATTATATATAGAAATTTATAAAATAGGGTCGGGTTAGGTAGGGGTCACACATGCGGATCGACGATCTTGGGGCTTAGAGGTTCGGATTCGGTCTCGGCGAGATCGTTCTTCGGACTCCAAGAACGGGACTCCAGGATCCGTGAGGAGATCTTGGCACGGCGTCAGGTTCCGGATCGGTCTCTAGGGTCTTCGAGGATCCGCCTTCGGATTCCGGGAGGGAGAACTTGGCGTGGCGCCGGGAAGGAGGTCTTGGAGCGCTGAGGGGTCCGGCCTCGGATCGGTCTTGTCGACGAGAAGAGCTTGGCGTCTTGCGGCACACAGGGCTAGACGGAGTTCTTGGACAATATCTCCATCTGGCACTGTCGAGCACGATGCGGTTGTAACCAAGCCGCAACACCACCAATCCATCTCACGAGGTCTTCCCAGAACATCAACGTGAACACATCGGCACCACACTAGGAGAACCACTACACGGACCAGCTAGCAGGTACGGCCGGGGTCGCGCTTGCGGAAGAGGGAGCACATCCGAGGTCTGCAGAGAAAACGGGGCGGAGGTCCTCGCGAGGACAACCATCATCGAGGGGGAACTCAAGCATCTGTTGTGACCAGGACCTGCGGGGCCACAGTCAGATGCAGGACAGGGGCGACGACCGGCGCGGTCACTAGGGACGCGCGGCAGCTGGCACGATCCCGAGAGGAGGCGGTGCCTGGCGGGTTGACAGGGAGGAGCTCGTGAGGCGGACGGCACGACGTGGGAGAAGCTGGGCAGAGGCGACTGGGACGGCGGTGGGCCGAAGCTCCTGCGGTTGCCGACGGGGAAGCGCGGAAGGACGACCATGGCGGGGTCGTGCCAGGGGGAGGCGAGGGAGAGGGACCACGGCGGACGAGGTCGCGGCCGACGAGGTGCGGGCGCGGCGCGGGGCGCAGGGGATGATCC
This sequence comes from Avena eriantha, assembly GCA_910589775.1. Lineage (NCBI taxonomy): Eukaryota > Viridiplantae > Streptophyta > Magnoliopsida > Poales > Poaceae > Avena > Avena eriantha. The sequence continues at coordinate 289,014,782 of OU342741.1, forward strand.
AGGCGGCGGCGGGGTCCTCTGCAGCGGCGGGGTGAGGCGCGATGCGAGGTCAAGCGGGGATGGTTGCCGAGGCGGGGGCCCGCGGCGGCGGTGGGGTGAGCAGGGGAGAGGAGGAGGAGAGGCTGGCGGTGGCTCCAGGCGGGCCTTGCGCTTCGGGTGGCGGACGGAGGAGCCCCACGGGCGGGGAGGACGAAGCGGGGCAGGGAGGTTGGGAAGGAGGAGACGGGGTGGTGGCCCTAGGGTTGGTGAGGCAGAACGGTGGGGTGGGGAAAGAGACATGCCAAGGTGGTGGGACCGGTCGGGTGGTGGGTGGTAGCGTGTGCGCGTCGCCTGGGGATCGACTCCCAGGGGCGGCAGGTGGTGATCTGGTAAGTGGGCCAGGCGGGGATGCGTGCAGGTGGCGGTTGGTGTGGACCCTCCTGGTCGGCAAGAGGGTGGTGGGGAGGTAGCAGGTGGCCTGGTGCATGCGTGTGGCGCGTGTGTGTGTCGCGTGCTGTGTGGGGTGGAGCCAGGGAGGTGAGGTGGCGCGCTGGGATTGGACGGGTGATAACCCACAAGTATAGGGGGTGTATCGCAGTATTTTCGAGAGAAGTGAAACCCAATTTATTGATTCAACACAAGGGGAGCCAAAGAATACTTATCAGCCCTAACAACTGAGTTGTCAATTCAGCTGCACCTGGAAACAATCTTGCTCACAGCAGTTTATCAGTAGCAATAGTTTTGTAGTAGGAATAGTAAAGTAACAGTAGTAGCAAAGCAAAGACAGTAGTAACAAAAGCAGTAAACAGTGGGATTCGAGTGCGGTAGGCATAGGGATGGATGGACGGGTGTTGCATGGGCAAGACAATTCACATAGCAATCAAAACATAGGGCAATTGCAGATAAATAAGATAAAGCACCCAAGTACTAGACAATCCTAGGCATGTGTTCCATATATAGTCATACGTGCTCGCAATGAGAACTTGCACAACATCTTTTGTCCTGCCAGCCCGTTTGCAGCGGGGCCTCTAGGGAACTACTGGCAATTAAGGTGCTCCTTTTAATAGAGCACCGGAGCAAAGCATTAACACTCCCTGAACACATGTGATCCTCACATCAAAGCCTTTCCCTTCCGGCTACCCCGATTTCTGTCACTTCGGGACCATAGGTTCCGGACAACGACGTGTGTATACAACTTGTAGATAACACCAGAAACAATACTATCATAATGAATCAATAATAAGTTCAGATCTGAAATCATGGCACTCGGGCCCTAGTGACAAGCATTAAGCACAACAAGTCGCAACAAAGTCATAAAGCACTAATAAAAGATACTAGGCACTATGCCCTAACAAATGTGATGCCATTACATCAACGATCTCATCCAATCCCTACCATCCCCATAGCCTACAGCGGGGGATTACTCACTCATAGATGGGGGAAACATGGATGGTCGATGGAGAAGCGATGGTGATAATGATGGCGATGATCTCCTACAATTCCCCGTCCCGGCAGGGTGCCAGAACAGAGTTTCTGGTGCTGTTTCGTGGAATTTGGTGGTGGCGGCGGAGCGGAACTCCTTCTGGAAAAACATCGAACCCCCCCGAAGATTTTAGGTCAAAAGGCTCTTATAGGCGAAAAGAGAGGCCGAGGGGGTGCCTGGGGGGCCCACACCACCCCCTGGCGCGGCCTGGCCTGGCCCGCGCCACCAAGTGGTGTGGCCACCCCAGGGCTCCTCTCCGTCTCGTATTCTGGCTCCTAGAGTCTTCGGGAAAAATAGGCACTTTGGCTTTTGTCCCGTCCAATTCCGAGAATATTCATTTTCTGACTTTCCTGGAACCAAAAACAGCAGAAAACAGGCAGCTGGCACTGTGGCTCTTGTTAATAGGTTAGTCCAAGAAATCATATGATAAGTACTCCAAAGTGTGGACAAAACACAAGAAAGTGGATAAAACCAAGCATGGAGCATCAAAAATTATAGATACATTTGCAATGTATCAACATCCCCAAGCTTAACTGCTGCTCGTCCTCGAGTAGGTAAGTGATAAAAAGAAAGAATAATTTTTGAGGTGACATGCACCAGCAAAGACTTGACCAAAGTATTTGTAAACATTCAAAGCTGGGATCAAAGTACTTCAATCATAACATGAAAGACAAAGTTCTAGCAATAAGACAAAGGAACTATGATGCAACATGAAAAGGCACAGACAAAAGATTCATGAATAACAATGCTTTGCAAGACGTTTGATTGTTTCACATAAAGAAAACATAGCAAAGTGGCATCCAGCTTGTCCCTCATAGAGTATCAAATATAAATGCATAGGACACCTTCAAAGTTCATAAGAGTGACTAGATACAATAGTTTGAAACAAGCAGTATCAAGGTATGCATCAATCAACAAGTCTTGGGACAATGCACATAGAACTAAGAATGGCCACTATGCTCTCAAAGTAGTGTATAAAGATAGAAGGTGGAGACTCAATATAATGGTGGAAGAAAGGCCTTTTGTAAAAGGAAGTAGGGATTCAAGTCTCATAAAGAGCTTCCAAAAATTATGGTACTTATAGCTTTCAGCTCTCATTGCCCCTATCATAAGCATCTTTAAGGTGATTAAGGTTAAAGTGACACAACTAAGAGGATATGCTTGACAAGTTATAAACCGAAATCTCATGCCCCTTACTTACGAAGACCGATCCTCATGCTACTCAACTTCAGTCACGAGTAAGCTCTTGTCATTGTAAGTACATGTGTATCATTAAGAACCGCCAATGGGGTACCCCTTGCACATGATACGGGAGCTTTCCCATAATCAAAATGACAAGGCAAGCAGACAATGAGCATCTCAGCGATCTTTTTATTTGCTATTTGCATAGGTTTTTATTGAGGATGCTTCATAGAGTGCTCATTATGGTGATGCTGCAAGTTTCCACCATGATTAGGCATGGCTTAGGCTAGCGGCCCAGGCGTTTCTCTAACACATATACAGACTCCATGATCTTACAAGTTCCACTTTTATTTCACACCGCCGGGATCCGTAAGCAAAAGAACATAATATCAACGAGGTACAAAGTACAAGTGCAATGTTGAAAGCGTTCCCCATGAAATATGGTTCTGCTAATTTCAACTTATAAAGCGCAAGCATATACGCAACAAAGAAGGACCCAATGGTTCAAGTTTATTAGAGGCAGCAAAGTAAAGTGTGCCATCAAGTCCGTGAGAGCTTTAATCACTAGTTTTTTCATAACAAGTGGAAGTTAAACAAAAGCATGAATATACTCGGAATAGCATAAGCTAGTAGGTAGGTATGGTGGCCTCTTTGGAAATAACTTGGTTTAGGGAGTTGGATGCATGAGTAGAACTCATACTTTGTTGTGGAGGCTAGCAAAAGACTAGGAGCGACAAACTAAGAGAGCAATAATGGCCATAATCATGCAGAGCGACAAAACATCATTGATCAAAACATAAAGTGATAGTACAAGTTGAAAACTAAAGGATCATATAGGCTATGGCGACTTGAGATAGTCATAACATGGTGTGAGCATGCGCCAAGTCAACCCAAATAAAGCATCAAAGGAGAATACCACTATACTATGCTTTAATATGCTAAAACAACGCATGGTTCATCCAAGGCACATTAAGCAATCTCAATTGTTTATAACAAGTCATGCTACAGCAAAGAATACTAAACATAAAGCCAAAACAATATCAAGCATGGCATGATAGAGCATAGGCCACAGTCAAAAACAAGCTCTCTTTACCACTTAAGCATGAGCTTTCCTACTCTTTTCCAAACCAAACCAAATCATTTGAACACCAATGTATGAAAGGGGAGGTCCAACCAATTTATTCAGCAAACTAAACAAACCACGCAAACTAAAAACCAAAACAAAAACGAAAAAGAAGACACTCCAATAAAAAACACAACTGTGCATGAAACAGTAAAAATGAAGTGTTTGAAAGAAACCTGAGATTTTTATTGATGAAGAAGGGGATGCCTTGGGCATCCCCAAGCTTTCACGCTTGTACTTCTTGGATATTTCTTGGGGTGACACGCGTGTCATCCCCAAGATTGAGCTTTAGTCCATCCTTCATCTCATTACTCATTCCTTTCATATACCTGAAATTTTTCCTTCATACAAAACTTCACACAATCTTTATTAGCAACATTAGTGCACTTAAGAAAAATAAGTCTTAAGGTTCAGTTCTAACACCAATAAAATTACATTATAACACTAGCTACTTTATCACTTCCCTCAAAAATCTCAATTCCCCAAAAGAACTCAAAAAGGAACCAACAAGAAGCAAATACAGAAAATGGCAGAAATCTTTCAAAACAGACCAGCAGGTAAAGACGAATTTTTTCGAAGACCTTCTGTTGCTCAAATAAAAAAGTGTTGATCTAACGAAAGTTAGATAACAACCTGGGGCAAAAGCACAAAAAATTACAGCTCAATCCGACATACAAAGATCTTTCATGAATTTTTACGGTGAAGCACAAAAATCTGTTTCGGGACAGCAACTTTTCCAATCATTACTTCACTCTCAATAGAGGTTACTCTTGGCACAAAAAGAAAAAAAAAGGATAAGGAGCGGTTATTACAGAGTTAATAACTTCCAAAACTTATCTAAAACTCTTGGGTTATCTCCCAACAAGTACTTTTCTTTAATGTCTTTAAGTTAGGCATAAGAAGCAAAAACTAAAATGGATAGAATAGAAGTAAACGGAGATAATCATGGTGAAAACATTGTTTTGTTCAATGAAATATTTTTGTTAACAAGGTTGATCGGGTCTTGTTACCAAAACAATTCCATATGAGACAAAACTTTGTATCCCACTAATGATTATGTTATCTCAACCTTGGTAGCAATGGTCCCAATCATAATAGTTTCAATTTTTTCTCTCCGTATGGGACAATATATTTCTCCAACTTGAATGCCCTCAACATATTCAATTGAATTCAAACTATAAGTCCTTTCAATCTTCTTGGGGAAATATAAAATGTGTTCATTGAAGGTCACCTTCCCTTGATTACAATTAATAACGGCTCCTGCAGTATTTAAGAAAAGGTCTCCCAAGAATAATAGACATATTATCATCTTCAGGCATAAAAGTTTGAGAGGATGCTCTCATAAGAAATATGAGTTGAAGTACTAGAGAGCATCAAGAAGCAAATTCAAAACACATTTAAGTCTAACCCACTTCCTATGCATATGAATAATGTATGCAAATAAATTCACCAAGAACAAAGTGACAGGCATAGGAAGATAAAACAAGAATAACTTCAAAACTTTCAGCACATAGAGAGGTGTTTTAATACCATGAAAACTTCTACCACCATATTTTCCTCTCTCAAAATAATTTTCAGTAGCCTCATGAATAAACTCAACAATGTAACGATCACATAAAGCATGCTTTTCATGATCTACAAGCACCTTTATCGTAAAAAATTTCAAGAGAAACCTCAGGAATATAACATTCATTCTCCTTTAATAAGCAAGGGGACAATCAAATAATGTAGGGGATAAATAGTTACTCTCATTAGAAGGTAGGCATGGGTAGCTAATCCATTCTTCCTCCTTTTGTTCATCACTCTCCTCCTCTTTTTCATCTAATGAGATTTCAGGTTCATCAATTTCTTCTTCCATAGGATCCTGCAAGGCACTAGTCTCTTCCATTTGTGGAAAGCATCTATTAAAATATTCAAGAATATAGCCATTTTCATCCTTGTAATTATCAAAGCAAAATTTAAGTATACCATAAACCTCATACTTATAAGGTGAATCATCAATATTTTCAAGCAAACTAGCAAGTTCAAAAGCACCCTTCCAAGCAATAAATTCCTCAATTTGTTCCACATCATAAAGGTCATAATTTCCCTTAACATAGAAAGTATGATAACATTATCATTATACTCACATTGAAAAGGGAGGTGTTTGTACCTCCTGCAGCAACAAGATTTATCAAAGCAATAAGTAACATTATAAGTAGAGCATACGTTTCTAGCAATGGTATACAATCTATCAATTTGTTCCCATAAGTGTTTCCCTTTTTGTGACAAGCGATGTTCCTTATAATAATCCTTTTGATCTTCCGTGAACCCACCTTGCCAATAAGATTCAGTTTCAAAGAAACCAACCATCCACATCAAGCATGATAAAGCAAGACAATAACAAACCAACGAAAACAACAACTAGAGTAGGAACTAATTTTTTTTGTATTTTTGATAAAGAAACAAGCAAACAAGGAGAAAGATAAACTTAGCTTGAACAATAGTGAATCCAAGTGAACTTGATAAATAAAGCTATGCTCCCTAGCAACGGCGCCAGAAAATAGTCTTGATGACCCACAAGTATAGGGGGTGTATCGCAGTATTTTCAAGGGAAGTGAAACCCAATTTATTGATTCGACACAAGGGGAGCCAAAGAATACTTATCAGCCTTAACAACTGAGTTGTCAATTCAGCTGCACCTGGAAACAATCTTGCTCACAGCAGTTTATCAGTAGCAACAGTTTTGTAGTAGGAATAGTAAAGTAACAGTAGTAGCAAAGCAAAGACAGTAGTAACAAAAGCAGTAAACAGTGGGATTCGAGTGCGGTAGGCATAGGGATGGATGGACGGGTGTTGCATGGGCAAGACAATTCACATAGCAATCAAAACATAGGGCAATTGCAGATAAATAAGATAAAGCACCCAAGTACTAGACAATCCTAGGCATGTGTTCCATATATAGTCATACGTGCTCGCAATGAGAACTTGCACAACATCTTTTGTCCTGCCAGCCCGTTTGCAGCGGGGCCTCTAGGGAACTACTGGCAATTAAGGTGCTCCTTTTAATAGAGCACCGGAGCAAAGCATTAACACTCCATGACCACATGTGATCCTCACATCAAAGCCTTTCCCTTCCGGCTACCCCGATTTCTGTCACTTCGGGACCATAGGTTCCGGACAACGACGTGTGTATACAACTTGTAGATAAGATCAGAAACAATACTATCATAATGAATCAATAATAAGTCTAGATATGAAATCATGGCACTCGGGCCCTAGTGACAAGCATTAAGCACAACAAGTCGCAACAAAGTCATAAAGCACTAATAAAAGATACTAGGCACTAGGCCCTAACAAATCTGATGCCATTACATGAACGATCTCATCCAATCCCTACCATCCCCATAGCCTACAGCGGGGGATTACTCACTCATAGATGGGGGGAACATGGATGGTCGATGGAGAAGCGATGGTGATGATGGCGATGATCTCCTCCAATTCCTCGTCCCGGCAGGGTGCCAGAACGGAGTTTCTGGTGCTGTTTTGTGGAATCTGGTGGTGGCGGCGGAGCAGAACTCCTTCTGGAAAAACATCAAACCCCCCGAAGATTTTAGGTCAAAAGGCTCTTATAGGCGAAGAGAGAGGCCGAGGGGGTGCCTGGGGGGCCCACACCACCCCCTGGCGCGGCCTGGCCTGGCCCGCGCCACCAGGTGGTGTGGCCACCCCAGGGCTCCTCCCCGTCTCGTATTCTGGCTCCTAGAGTCTTCGGGAAAAATAGGCACTTTGGCTTTTGTCCCGTCCAATTCCGAGAATATTCATTTTCTGACTTTCCTAGAACCAGAAACAGCAGAAAATAGGCAGCCGGCACTGTGGCTCTTGTTAATAGGTTAGTCCAAGAAATCATATGAAAAGTACTCCAAAGTGTGGAAAAAACACAAGAAAGTGGATAAAACCAAGCATGGAGCATCAAAAATTATAGATACATTTGCAATGTATCAACGGGGTGAGGTGGCGGCCTAGGAGTGGGCGCAGTGATGTGGCGATGGGGTGGAAGTTTGGGCAGGTGTGGGGCCCGGTGGGGCCAGCTGCATGCGTGTGTTACGGCTGGGTGCGAGGCTGGGTTGGGTTTGGGTGTTTTTATTACTGGGGGTGGCCAGCTGGGTCGGTTCGGCCCGGTTCGGCTGCCCCCTAAAAATAATATAATTATTTTTATTTAACACAACAAGGCTTTTAGAATATGTTTTTAGACGAAGCAAAATAATCCAGAGATCCGGGTTTTAATTTGAAATAAAGACGGGGTGTTTAGAAAACAAAACCAGGTTTTTTCGAAAATAGTTTTTTAAACTAACCATGCAAGATGATGATGATGCTCAAATGCAATGTGGCACGATGACATGAGCATACGGTCATGATGATGCAATGCACAAAAACACTGCGATTTTCTAGTAGTGGTTTTAGCGGGGTGCAAAAAAGTGCTCCATCGACAAGAGATCTCTTGGCCCCCTCCGCGGGTTGCGAAGGTGAATGTCAACATGAATGGATGAAGAAGTGGTGAAATCATAGGGCAATGGTGCCTTTGGTGCGGTGTGCTGAGAGGAGCACAACCGGTTTTGAGGAGCATCAGCGATGCAATGGAGGGCATCATAAACCTTGAGGTGTTGGAAGCTTTTTCTTGCATGAAGCAGTATGCTTGGTTAGTGACTTGCATGTTGCTTGGATGTGGATACTGTCATACTACTCAAATATAGTCAAGAAGATCCAAGGGAAACCAATGCAAGGAGAGCATTACATGATCATGGAGATAGCATTGAGAAGGGAAGAGTTCTAGGAAGTATTGCATGAACGGCGACAAGCTAATAGAGAAGCATATCTTCTAGCTAGAACGACAACTACTTCAAGTATTGGTAGACATGTGTGGTTTATTAATCCTTCAGACAATATCGATAAACACAGTAAAGCGGCATTCCACTAAATAAAGAAGTTGGTGTGTCAACTTTGTGCACCTTTGCTGGTCTAAGAGCATCTCCAATAGATACACTATAATAGGACACTACTCCTTGGTTTTTAGGAACTAGAATAGCAGTTTTTGGGCGTCGTAGGCACTGCAGTTTTCCAAATACGCTAAAAACTAGCGCACAACCTGCAGGGACACTAAAATAGGGCATGCAACCGGCAATACAAACATGTACGTTAACATATATTGCAACAAACAATATGAAACACATCACAAATAAATCTAAAAAAATAATTATAATTATTATATCACGGACAAATAGGTTCATCAATTTTTAAAAAAATAGTTTAAATCTTTAACAAATAGTGCACAACTCAACACACAAATAGAGTTCACATACGATAATATGAAGGTGAAACTAGTCGTTTTGTTGGCCATTCCATGATCACCACTCCTCGACGAGATCTGTTTGAAGATTAACATGCACATCGGTATCTCGAAAGGCACAGTAGGAGGCAAGAAAGTGCGCCACCCTCTCTTCTCTCCTTTGCACACACACAAGTTGTTCCATCAAGTCATAGAAGGAGTAGTCTAAATCGTCCACACTCATTCTCAATGATCATGTTATGCGTGGTAACACCACGTTCATGATATAAAAAAGAACCGTTCGATCCCAAAATCTAGCCAGTCCTCTCACAATGGGCTTGTAAAATTTAAATGTTGTGTTTACATCTTTCCTAGCGCCGCCTGTGCATTATGGAAATCGAGTTTTATTTACCTTGGGGGTTGACACGTGGCTTCACAAATGTGCACTGCCTTGGATTGTGCTATGACCAAGTTCTCCGACGCAATTCCTCTGTTGCTCGAAGAACCTATCTTACTTTGTCACACACAATGATACTGATCACGCTGATGATCCTTGAGTTTTGTCCCGATCTTTCACAGCGAGTAACCTGGATAGGAATTCTTCCAACAACGATCAATGAATGTCACCTGAAGAAGAGGAACGAATCCAGCAAGCAACATGGAGAAGATCACCATGCCTCAAACCAAAACACGACAATCCTTGATGAACACAAGAACCTCCGCGACAATATCAATACGATAGATAACACGGCATCGCCGTCCCCGGAGGGATGCTCACCAAGCAACTCACACAATAGTTTTAGACTCAATTTCAAGCTAACCCTAAAAACCATGATTTACATGCCTATATAAAGGTTGTTGGACGTCCAACATAGAGTTGGGGTCAAAACCAAACATATCTCTAACTTTTCTAACTTAAAAGGACTCTATTTGTAAACTGATAAAAAACGACTGTCGACTTGTTTCGGTTGCTGCACACAGATCGTAACGAACCGGGAGACCTGCGAGTACCCGTTGGAAAGATCTCAGAATTATCTTTCCAACAAGTACTTATTTTCTTAATTCGGAGTTGGTATGTGGAAACCAAGTCCATTTCAATTTCAGAACTTCTGTCTGTCCGAATTGAACCTTCCTTCTTGGTCGCCTTCCATCTCTCGGTCGCCTTTGTTTTGATGATCTTCTCTTGCACCTTCCTCCCGCTCCCCCCTCGTGCATATCATGCCCATATATCATCATCCCCCCTTCAAGAAGCGTTTTCCCCAATGCTTGGGGGTCGGGTCGGAAAGGTGGCGTGATATGAACAATCACTTCACGCGTCTTTACCATCTTCAAGTCTTGCCTGCCTTCCACTCCGCAACCTCCCTCTCGGCGTGCTTGACTTGAAACAACCCTTGGCGCTTGCACCTCCTTGCGTCTCCATACGAGCTTTGACCTAGGCACCACCGTCTTCTTCTCAACTCTTGTTGGAACTCGGGGTTGCTGAACATGGACCTTCTTTGCACGACCTAGCATAAGATGAGTAATGCCTGGACCACACAACTGATGAACATGTCCATCCTTGCCTCTATGCATCCGCACAACTGTCCAACAAAATGCCTCACAGGTGTGCTAACAAAACTGCTCTTGTTACCCCACTACACCTCATGCACTGGAACATCAGGAGCACAACTATCATCCGTCTGAACACATGTATGAACACAAACAACCTTCTGAACACATGCTGCAACATCATTCCTCTTAGCAATAAGAGGATGCACTTCAACTGGCTTGTCACTAACAAGTTCCACTGGCTTGTCATCTATAGGCATAGCTGAAGCAATATCAACATTGTTGCGTTGTGTATCATGCTCTCCATCCTGCACCTTAGCTAGCCCAGATTTTGGTTTAGCCTTGCGCACCTTCTCCTTATGTACCACCAGCTCTACATCAGACTTTATGTGATCATCCTGCATAGGTTTCAAAGTCTGCTATTTGCCACCATGCACAAAAGAATATGTATTTGCTCGTCCAGCATGTGTAGCGTTGCGATCATACTGCCATGGACGACCAAGTAACAACCCACATACCTCCAATGGCAACACATCGCACTCAATCTCATTAACGTAATCACCAACTATAAATGGCACACGCACCTTATGAGTTACCTTCACCATACTACAACTATTTAACCACTATAGATTCTTAGGTTCAGGAATACGCCATGTGGACAACCCCAACGCTGCCACCATTGCCTTGCTAATGCCATTAGTACAGCTCCCTCCATCAACAATCAACTTGCATGCTTTGCCTTTGATCATACACTGCGCCTGAAATAAATTCCAACGCTGACCTCTATCAACTGTCATGCAAGCATCTCCTTGTACTTTCTTGAGTTGCAATTTAGCCCACTCAATGGTACAATATCCTCCACTATAGTTTCAGCACACACAACAGCCTTGGCAACAACAGGCACTGCCATGCTGACCGGTTGCACTCGAACAACTGCTGGAACCTCCTTTACATGAGATGGAATAGACATAACTGCAACCTTGGGTGACTGCTGGACTGCCTTCACGGGCTTGGTACAAAATACCTTACGACAAGGAGACATAAAACATCCACGCAAAAAATAATTGAAGTCATACCAAGTTGCATCTATGATGTCCTTCTCACACATCTCTCTATCCCACCAACGAGCTATCTCCCCATCCACACGTCGCAGTGCAAGAACCACACATGTAGAATCATCTAGATACTCATATGTATGACATCTGTAAAAACCCTCTTTCATGTGACCTTCCCACAGTTCATATTCAGCATATGTCGCCATGTTGACAAGTCTCCACTTGATGTGAGAATCATCACATACAACACCGTTCAAGATATCCAGATAATCATTGTACACATCACCAGATCTTGTCCCAGAAGTGCACCGTTTGCCAAAACGATCACCCTGACACGACGTCATGCTTCATAGCATGACTGCAGAACAGAAAAATTTCAGGGCCGGATTGTCCGGTGTTGGAGGGCCGGACTGTCCGGGTCGGACGGATACTCTGGGAGGAAACCGTTGGACAATCCGGTGCACGGACGTCGAGATCCAATCCGCACCGCCACAACTCTCTGATCTCCACCAAGAACACACTCAGCCGATCAATCAACACAATCTCGTCATGAGCAACCTGGTGCTCTGATATCACATGATACAGATCACGTCGATGATCCTTGAGTTTTGTGCCAATCTTTCACAGCGAGTAACCTGGATAGGAATTCTTCCAACAACGATCAATGAACGTCACCTGAAGAAGAGAAACGAATCCAGCAAGCAACATGGAGAAGATCACCAAGCCTCAAACCAAAACACGACAATCCTTGATGAACACAAGAACCTCCACGACAATATCAATACGATAGATAACACGGCATTGCCGTCCCCGGAGGGATGCTCACCAAGCAACTCACACAATAGTTTTAGACTCAATTTCAAGCTAACCCTAAAAACCATGATTTACAGGCCTATATAAAGGTTGTTGGATGTCCAACATAGAGTTGGGGTCAAAACCAGACATATCTCTAACTTTCCTAACTTAAAAGGACTATATTTGTAAACTGACAGAAAACGTCCGTCGACTTGTTTCGGTTGCCACGCATAGCTCGTAACGAACCGGGAGACCTGCGAGTACCCATTGGAAAGATCTCAGAATTGTCTTTCTAACAAGTAGTTATTTGCTTAATTCGGAGTTGGTATGTGGAAACCATGTCCATTTCAATTTCAAAACTTCTATCTGTCCGAATTGAACCTTCCTTCTTGGTCGTCTTCCATCTCTTGATCGCCTTCCATCTCTCGGTCACCTTTGTTTTGATGATCTTCTCTTGCGCCTTCCTTCCGCTCCTCCCTCACGCATATCGTGTTTGTATCACACTAAGTGACGTGTTCAAGCAATTTGATTCTCATCTTGAAAGACGTCGAAAATAACACTCGGGGAAAATGAGAATCTCCATAAAGTAGCTCCACACCAACTTATTGTACCCTTTGATTCTTTCCCTGCTCAACTTCTCTCGACCGAAAACGTAACCACCATGCTTCAGCCACATGTTAGCATGGGAAAGCCAAAATGATGGCAATACCCTCTTCTCCAGAGAGGTCCCATTCTTCATGTGATGTTGAGTCATCATAAGATGAACTCATCTACAAGCTAAAATCTTATGTTGGGAACTATAAACATAGCAACAACTAGATGGAAGTCGTCGGCGTGCGCGGGCGGCGGCATACCTTGCACAAATTATGTCAAACACCTCACGTGTGAGGTGGTCCTCATCGACATGTGGGCAGTCACTGTGGACTGCGGTCAAGGCATGCATAGATCGAGAAGTCGTTGCTGTGCACAAGGTCGTGTCGTACGCGTGTGTGTGTGTGTTGCTCCCAACTGGCAGTGGGTCATGGTAACTCCAATCGAATCGACGGTGAAGGTCTACAACGCGAGGTCGTGGGAAAGTAGAGCAGCGTGCGAGAGGGCGTGGGGAGTTGCTCCTAACCGACGGCAGGTCACGGTAACTCTAATCGAATTGACGGTGAGGGGCTATGGGTAGAGGCAACTCGATTTGTGGTTAGAGATGCTCGAAAGTGCAACATCACAACAATTTGTTTCATCTTGGTAAGGTCAGATCTCCACCCTCTATCCTCCACCGGGCATGCCAGCCAATCAAGATGGGAATGGGCCGAGTCGACCCACCGGGTCACTGACCCGGCCCAAATTTTCGGGGCCATTGGGGCACACGGGTCGGCCTTGACTGCATTTTGGGCCAATGAAGCCGGCTCTAATTGACCCACTAGGTCGACGGGGTCGACCCATCCTCTTCTCCGTTCATAGAACAGACAGGGCGCTCGGTGCCCTAGCTCCTGCCCCCGTCCCCGACCATCTCAGCTACTGGCGGCGCTGCCTCACGCTCGCCGTCCTACTCCAACCGTGTCTCCCCTTACCCGTCCAGATCGTCATTGTTCCGGTCGTTGCCCAGCTCGTCGTCTTCCCGGTCGTCACCCAGCTCGTTGTCGTCCCGGTCGCTGCCTAGCTTGTCATCTTCCGGTCGCCTCCCAGCTCGTCGTCGTCCGGTCGTTGCCCAGCTCGTCGTCCCCGTCGCCTCCCCGCTCGCCGGACATAAAGGCGTGCTCCTCTTGCGTGCTCCCTCTGGTCTCGGTTAGTGCTCAAATCCTCTCCAGTCCATCATGAATTTCTTGGTTGGTGGTTAGTGCTCTAGCTAGTCTTGAGGAGGACAACGACCTGTCAAGGGCGCGCGGCAGCATTAGCACCCAGCGATCCGCTGCTCCCTTGCCAACAGTGACTCAATTTCCCCCTTTTCTGCAACTTCAAGTTCAGATATACATATGCTATCTGCTTATGCAGCTTTGTTTGTAGTAGCACTAGATGCCTCGATGATTGTAGATACAAATTGTCAGATTGATATTATTGTCCAGATACAAATTGTCTAGATAGCGGTAGCACTAGTAGTCTGTCAAATTGGCTGATTTAGCCTGCCAGATTGTTCTAATTTAGCATGTCAGGTTTAGCCCGAGTGACCAATTTTCTTTACCATACAGTATAGTTGTATGATTTAGCCTCTCAAATTGTCATGATTTTTAGGAACAATTTTCATGAACGGTAGTGGTCTGAGTTAAATAATTTAGCCTGTCAGATTTAGGAACAATTTTTAGGAACAATTGTCCTGTGGTATGATACAAGTTATAGTAGGTGTGCATTGTGTATGTATTTTTTAGGCAGTCACTTATTTTCTTCTAGGCAGCCTGTAGTAGGGCATGTGTATACCGATGCATTTTACTTGATGCTCTCTAATGTTTAGAAACATGGAAGTGGGAGAAGGGTCTCGTGAAGTGTACCGAAGCGGTAGCTCAATGTTGATATCCGGTGGAACAATGAAAAGGGCTCTACTACCTCCAGGGTTGTCTCCTTCTTCGATAAACATTTGTAGAGCTTATCATGGTGAGCATTGTTTATGTTTATTTTCTAGGATGCAACTTAATAGTTGTTAATTCTTATTCAATTTCAATGTTAACTCCTTTGTTCTTATTTCAGAAGGGCGTTCACGTGATACTGAAATGGTTCATTTTGAAGAAGATGCTGCTGATGAAGAAGAAGATATTGACTATGAAGTAGAGGAAGATGATGGCGATGACGATGATGAGGAATAAGAAGAAGAAGAAGAGGAGGAAGATTATGATGATGAAGATGAAGGAGTTGAGGATGCTGACATGGGAACTTTTTCTGAACCGGGAAGAAATTTTTTGTCCAAAGTGTGGAAAGAGTACGAGCCTATGCGTATTGATGGCATAGTTGTTGCTACTGTGTGTAAACACTGTGAAAAGCAGATCTGCGCTGAGCGTACACATGGAACAAGCTCATTGCACAAACACTTGAAAAGGTGCAAGGAAAGGAGGAAGGCTCTAAGAGTTGCTGGTCAGTTGAGTGCTTCTATCATGAGCCCTGATGGAGTTACAATAGGGCACTAGACCTTTAATCAGGCATTGGCACGTAGAGAGCTTATGAGGATGATTGTGCTATATGAATTGGCATTTTCATTAGTGGAGTATGATGGCTTCCGAAGATTTGTGTCTAGTCTAAATCCAAGCTTCAAGTTTGTTTGTAGAAAAACTATGAAGAATGATTGTGTGAAAGCATTCAAGGAAGAGAAGCGCAACCTACAAGGGATGTTTCAAAACTCTAAATCGAAGATATCTTTGACTTCATACATATGGACATCCAACCGAACAGCAGGGTACATCTGTATTACTGCACATTTCATTGATGAGGATTGTAAGCTGCAAAAGAGGATAGTGAAATTCACCGCTATTGAGACACCCCACACGGGAGTTGCAATGTTCAATGTCATGGTGAATTTTGTAAGGGAGTGGCACATAGAAGACAAAATCTTTGCTATGACACTTGACAATGCATCAAACAATTTTGCAATGGTGAAATTACTGAAGGGCCATTTGTTGACCAAGAAGTTACTACTTGCCGGTGGCAAGCTCTTCCACAAACGTTGTGCTTGTCATGTCATCAACTTGGTATGTCAAGCCGGACTGAACTTTCTCGACCCAATGACAGCATAAAGTGCTCACAAACTTGATGCATACTTGAGTCGTATGGAAGCTCGATCAACAAATGTTTGAACATGGTGGCAACTTGATATGCCTAGCTGATCAACTAAGTGCTCGATCAACAAATGTGGATTCTTCAGAACTTGATGCATACTTGACAAAGGTTCCCATCCGCCGAACTGATCATTTCAACATCCTCACATGGTGGCAGACAAACTCAGCTGAATATCCAACACTAAGTCGTATGGCAGCAGATATCTTGGCAGCTCCTGCCTCTACGGTGGCATCCGAGTCCGCTTTTAGCACAGGGAAACGAGTACTATCAGATTTTTGAAGTCGAATGACCCCCAAAACAGTTGAAGCTCTTGTTTGCTTACAAGACTGGATAAGAGCCACAGGTGAAGCCATAAGACACTAGTTTCTTTTGTTTCTTATTAATGCTTAAACTTTACAAATTCATCATACCTGTGTTTATGTTTTCTACAACTAATACCGAGCGTAGCATGGCTTCAGTTCATGACATAATAATGGAGTTAGAAGGTATTTGATATTATCTTTCCTAGGTGTATATTCTTCTAGTTTCTCCCAGATTTGACTATTTGCTGAGATTCATCGTTTAGTTTGTCTAGGGTTAGCAGTACTATCATCCACTGTTTCATGTACACTCTTCTATGTCCGCAACCAAATCCTTGTGTTTGGTAACTATATTGCGTATATCCTTTTGTTTTATATGGATGTGCTAACATCTGGTTGCCTGCTAAATACAGATCATGATGACTGAAGCCTGTAATCTCCAGTAGAGCCAGCCTTGTAGACTTTACCTTGCTGCTCATTGTTGAACCTGTAATATCGTCAATGAATCTAGATGTTTGTCGTATACTAGATTCAAACAGAATTGAAATTGGCGTGCTTCATGTCTTGTAACCTCTATTTATTTCTTATTGTCATGCCTGCTTTAGATAATTATCTGTTGTCTTGTTATTGTATCTATTAGAAAATATTCTCTACATATATAGAGCTGAAAAACTGTGTTTTAAACTAAATTTTGGTCGGTCCTGGGGTACCCAATGAGCCAGCGAGGCCATGGAATTTTCTCGAAATGGATCGACTTGTGGCCCTTGAAATTGGGCCTGGGGCCACGGGGCCAGGTCCAAGGCCAGGTCCGGGCCGACCGATTCCCATCTTGACCAGCCAACGGTCTGAACCATCGGAATCCATCTCCTCCACTACTAGGCTTCTCCCCTC
The DNA here is from genome assembly GCA_910589775.1 of Avena eriantha. NCBI lineage: Eukaryota > Viridiplantae > Streptophyta > Magnoliopsida > Poales > Poaceae > Avena > Avena eriantha. The sequence continues at coordinate 289,032,189 of OU342741.1, forward strand.
CACCGCGCCGTCCTTTCTCTGAGCTCTCAATCCCCACGCGGCTCTCCCGAAGCAAGCCCTCTGTTCGTCCATCGTCCCTGTCTGCCCCTCTCCGCGCCTCTCTCTGCCCGCACCCAAGAGCAAGGGGAGCTCCACCGCGACGCCGGCGGCGACAGGACGGCGGTAGCGGCGCCTACCGGCAACTCAAAGTGAGCCTCCTCGTCCGATTTTCCCCGCACCTTCGCCATCCGACCCTCTTGTCTGTTTCATTTTCTTCTTCTCCCGTCCGATAACCCTATAGCTGTAGGAACGTGCCTGGTTCATGATTTTGTTACGCAATGATTACATTTTTACCAAATAGCGGAAGATTGTGTGTGGTTCGGTTGGTTAGCAGTCTCAGTACACGGTCTCAGATCCCAGGCCATAACCTCCGGCCATCCCGCAAGACGCCAGTCTCTCTAATCTCCCTTTCTCAGAAAGTCTGGTCCTGTTCACATTCCACTTTCCCATCTCAGTCTGGTAGATCTTGGAGACGGTGGCGGAGGGGGAGACGACCTCGCCAGGGTCGTGGGAGAGAAGCAGATAATTCAGTGGGTTCCGAAGCACCCAGTCCCATATCCGTGCAGATCGTCGCATTCTTGTCCCTGCCTTTTTTCAGAACGCTAGTGTGCTAAAACTGCTAATTCTGGTGATTGATTTGTTCTCAAGAGTCGATTTGTTTTTGTCAAGTTGCAACCAAATCTGAATTCAGATTATGAATTTGTGACCCGGTGATCTGAGTTTGGTTCCAACTTCTGTTCTTTTCACATTTTCCAATCCATGACCTGATGGTACTCTTTCTGCTGCATCATACCTATGAATGGACAAACGCTGGAAGCATGTTTCTATTAATAAGATACATTTTTTCAACCAAATAAGATACAAATTTCGTCCGTACTACTTTTACAGTACCAATGCAATTTGATTATGTTTACGTTACATCACATTTTTTCTATTCCAAATAATTTACTTTTACTTTACACTAATTTAAAGCTACTTGTGTTAATATTTTTCCATTTTGCATAATCTCGAATAATTAAAGTACCAATATAGTATTTGACTCACCGTCTCTGATGTATCTCTCTGCAGCTGATACAAGAATTTCGCCACTTCCTCCTCTCTGTCTTCTTGTTGCGACTATGGGGACTGTTGCGATCTACAGCCTTTTCATCATCAACAAGTCTGGTGGCCTTATTTACTACAAGGTGTCTTTGTGTACTCCTCTTCGTTTCCTACCTTTTAGAAATGGAGTCTGAACAACATGCGCATCTTTCCAGGACTATGGCTCTGCAGGGAGAATGGACACCAATGACAGTCTACGCCTGGCAAGTCTCTGGCACTCAATGCATGCTATCTCCCAGCAGCTGTCCCCTACCACCGGCTGTACTGGCATTGACCTCCTTCAAGCCCACAACTTTGACCTCCATTGCTTCCAGTCCCTCACAGGTCTTCATTTACCCCAAGTTGCATGTGAACTTTCTTGAAAAATTCGCTCTGCATGCTTGTTGTTTTAAGCATTTTTTGGTTGGGGTAGAATACATTTTATTGGTGGATAATTTGCAAGTTAAATGTTTTTTTTGTGGGTAAAATTTTACAAGCTGTGGTTTTGCTTTTTTAGTTGTTAGTGTACAGTATGTTCCTTAAACTTACACATATGTACTTGTTACTCGTTCTGGATGTTCAGAATGTAATCTCATGAAAATTTATTTTTTTCAGGCAAATGAAAATGTAAATTCTCGCACCAAAGCTAAGATTGGTCTGATCTATAGATGCTGTGTCAATTATTTTGAGTAAAGACTAAATGATGACAAAGTTTTATGAAATACTCCTTATGTTCTCATTAGTTGTTCCAAATAGGTCAGGTCATTAAGCAAACTAAGTTAGAAGGAAATTCATAGTCTTCTGTGGCCTCCATTTTGCTCTATCTGTTAAAGACTTAAAGCTTTGTTCATTTAAACCTACATAATGAATTGACTGATATCGATGAATCCGAATTATTTTACTTTATATTGCTCTTTTATTTGCTATCTATCAGCAATAGATCTTGCAATGCCTTGGACTGGTAGCCATTTTCTTGGTGGACGACATGCTTTAACTCTTGAGTACTAACATAACACATTTATATCACCCGAATTTCAGATATAGATTTTATTCTATTCTTGTAATGTTCGATGACTAGATGTCTAGCCTGCAGAACTAGAAATAGTAGTAATAAAGCTAGACTGATCAATCTAATTGCATTTAGTCTGGCGCCTGATCCTTGTGGCTATACGTCAAATTTGTTGCTTCCACCGCTTCCTAGCTTTTTTAATCTGCTAGATCATGAAAACATTGACACGTAAGTACAGACCTTAGAGGGTTTAGTATGCCTGACCGTTAAATTTTGGTACACAGCGATGTCTCCACTATGTACTACTCCCTCTGTTCCAAATTAATTGACTAACTTTGTCTAGATATGCATGTATCTAGACAATGCGTATCTAGACAAAGTTAGTCAATTAATTTGGAATGGAGTGAGTATTATTTTGACACTTAAATCATAATAGTCAGTCTGATAGTCGTGTCCATTCAGTTTATACTGTGACTGTTTATGAGGATCTTGATCAATGAAAGGAAAAGCAATGAGCTATTAATCTGTCTCATCTATCCTATCCCATCACCCCTCCCCTGTGTGTATGTTATTTTAGATACCATTGCATCCTACCACATCCAGCTGAGAGGCTACAAGTTGAAGCCACTTCACCACAACAATGACCTGAGGTCTGGTACTGGTCGTGATAGTGGATTTTAACTAGGGCCTATTATTGTATGAAAGATAATTGGTTGCCATTTGATCTAGATGGTGGTTCAGAATTTTCGAAAACGGTATATTGATGAATGAGGATTGATATGATAAAATAGATAAGGCCGAAATTGGCTCCATGCCTCCATTGCAATTACGATGGCGCCCTTCTGTTTTTTTTCTTCTATATGCTGTCTGTTTTCAACTTGTTGCTAGTAAATGGTATGGCTCAGCTGTGCTCGTAGTGTGTTGATTTGTTTTATGCTTTCACACTACCTAGTTACTGACCTATCTGACTTTTTAATGTGCTTCAGGGACGAAATTTTTTGTTGTATGCGAAACAGGAGCTCAAAACATGGAGATCCTGCTGAAAACGATATACGAGCTTTACACAGAGTTTGTCTTGAAGAACCCATTCTATGAGATGGAGATGCCGATCCGGTGTGAGCTCTTTGATCTCAACCTAGCTCAGGTCATCCAGAAGGATCGTGTCGCGCTTATGGGCCGGTGAAACATGAAATCGACCATGCACTATCTCCTGTACCTTTTTTGTGTTCATGTACTGCATTTATGGAGCTTGTTTCCTGTTAAATGCCTTGTTGATAACCAATGGCGTGAATGCTTCGCGCTTAACATATGTAAATCTCTATGCACAATACTGAATTATAGCATTTGAAGATAGACACTGTTTAGCTTCGATTTTCATCTTTCATTGGTTTGACCACGATTATGCTGATGCAATTTTGTCTGTTTGGACCGACAGTTCGCAAATCAATTTCTGGTGGTGAATTTATATGGTTCCTATTGTACGTGCTATTTTGCCTTCTTGACCCCATCACCACGAGCAGCACAAGCTCTGAATCCTTTCATAAACAACATGTCATCAGCAACTTATTATGTACTGATGATTATGTAACCACCAGCATTCGATGGAGCTCGACTTACTTTCTGCCTCTACTAACAAGATAGGTAAATTCAGGATTTACGGTCAGAGCAAAAACAATTTGTTTGTTCGCATGCGCATGTTTTTTACAAAACAATTTCTTTGATGGTTCAGTTGAAGGCACTTGTACCAGCAAGGCCTCGTCAGAGACTTGAGAAGATGGTTGCTATCATCTTTTTTTCCGAGGAACTCGCGGGAGATCTGCGTGCCTTTGTATTAAGCAAGGAGAAGAAACGAGTACAAGATACACCTTATCTTATCATCTTATGTTATTATTACAGAAGTGATTCACATATTACAGTAAGATGAGGATCCAAGAAATATCTTATTAACGCAGTAGTGGTAAGTTACAAATCATGCCACCGATGCTGCTGCGGGCATCCCTGCGAACCTAAGGTGGCTGTTCATCACATTGGCCTCGTCATCAGTTCTTGTGGCGGTGGCAACGCCGTCAGCGAAACAATGCCTGGGCGCCTGCCACTGGGAGTCCTCTAGTACCCCGCCCACCTCGAAGCTCATCACATGCTGTTGCATCCCTGGGAAACAATAGCACGTCATCAAGGAACTGAATACTGAACAGGCGAAGACTCAAGTTCCGTAAAAAAAAAAAAGTTCACAGTAAAAGGTTCGATTCAAGGAAATTCTTGCGTTCGGAATCAAGGCACATCTCCGGATAATGACCAAATAAACATTCAGAAGAATATGATATACGCACGATACGAACTGGATTTTGTGGAAACTGCAGACCAAAACGTATCATCGCCGCATTTTATTCTATCACCATGAAATGAGATTAATCAGAGATTCAAAAAATTATATGACGTCCCCGCAAGATTCAAGAAACCAACTGCATTTACAGACTGCAGACCCAAGTCCTACCAATCACCACACCACCCGTCACAGCGTGAAACCAGAGAAATCAACAGCTGATTGCAATGCTGCATCAAGGACGGACCAACACATACCAGTGTAGAAGTTCCAGCGGACGGGTCGGTGCGTGACGACGTCCTCGTAGTACCAGATGAAGTCCACCTTGGTCCAGACGTGGCAGTCGAAGCCGTCCGTGCTCTCGCGGCCGAGGTAGACCGCGCCGTGGAGCCAGTTTGGGGACAGGATGCCGACGGGGAACCGTATGGTGCGGCAGGAGGCGGAATCGAAGACGTAGGAGGTGCCGTTGGTCCACTCGACGTCGTACTTGGGGTCGCCGGAGAGCTGGTTGCGGATGAGGTTGAGATTGCGGCCGCCGGGCCAGTCGTAGTAGAGGTCGATGACCTGCAGCCGGCTGCTATCGGTCAGGTTGGTGAACATCACTGCGTGAAACTGCTCGGGCCATGGCGTCGGGACTGGGGGAGCACCGCCGCCTGCCGCCGGCAGGGTCGACGTGCGGGTGACAGCCTCGCCGGCTACGGCAAGGAGCGACAGCAGCAGGAGGAGGAGCGACGGCGGCGACGGCGCCATTCGTATTTGTTGCGGCTTAGAGGAAGTTAATAGTAGAGCCAGCTATAACTCTCATCTAGAGTCAGTCAATAGCCAATATCTAGTTAGAAATTAAAATATACTACTTTATTAATGTATGGTCCACTTTTCATTCTCACATAGTGTCTAGAGCATGTGTTACAGCTGGCTTTTAACTAAACACTCACTCCTCTTCTCTCTCCTCTTTTCTCTCGTCGAATTAAGCATAAATATAATATTTTAAATCATATAGTCTGCTGACTGGATTTTTTTGTACTTGCTCTTGTCCGGAATTATCTGCCAGGTAGCACAGGGACTGGGATCCAGTAACACTGCAACATGAGGCCTTGCATCTGCCGTCCAAGTGCCATCCAACGAACACCATTGACCCATGGCAAAAATTGCTCCTAGGATGACGCTTGAGACGTGATAGTTTTGAGACACATATATGATATTAACAGCAACCTCTCAATCCTTCGACAGTACAAACAACAACAATCCCAGCCAACACTTAAAATTGGAAAACACATTAGTACGCTGTACCATTCATATTCAAACGAAATTCACACAATCCATTTATCAAAATTTAAATTCAGACAACTCATTCCTCACAAAAATTCAGTGCATCTTGGTTGAAATTCAGTACCCGGCCCCCCTCTCCACCCCACCGCGCTTCACCTCGCCGCCGCTGCTCCCGGTGAAGCCCGAACCGTCGTCGCCTCCGCCCACATGCTCACATGGCGGCAACGTCATCCGCGCTCCATCAGCACCGCACGGTCACCTCCACATGGTCTAGCCGAAGAAGGAGCCGAGTTTCGGCGAGCTGCGGAAGCCGAAGAAGCAGCCCGCGCCGGAGTGGTCGTCGCTACGCAACTACATCGAGATGGCCCTCAAGCTGCAGGCATCGAAGGACCCCAACGGCAGCTACGACTTTAAGGTGGCGATGACGGCATCGCTCAACGACGTCCCGCCGATGTCCCACGCTAATGCGCTCGCCTGGTCGCCGACGGAGTTCAAGTGGGAGGAGGCAGAACGCCAGCGCCGTCTTCTAGAGCGCGCCGCGCGCTGACGTCATTCACGTGGCGTCGTCATCCTTGACGACACCGACGAGGACGAGGTTGGGCTGAGCCAGTCACAGCCATGGCGACGCTAGGTAGAGCTGCATCAACCGCACCTCGAAGAACCAGCCTCCGAGCGACGACGGTGACTACGAGTAGTTCTATCGCCCCCTAGGCATGATCTAGACGGTTTCTACTGTTTTTATATGTTTTTTAGTTAAATATCGGAACTTACCTGCTGAATTTTTCCTATATATGTGAATTTTGCTTGAATTTCGCCAAATTTGCATGTATTTTGAGGTGTTCAAATTATCTTGCCACTGCGTCCTTGGGGTCGCGACTGTTAAGTGGCGCTGAATTTCAACCATGAAGCACTGAATTTCTTGTGACGAATGAGTTGTCTGAATTTAAATTTTGTTGAATGGGTTGCGTGAATTTCGTTTGAATTTGAATGACCGTTTCTGTGATGAATGGTACAGCGTACGGGCTGTGTTTTCCAATTTCAAGTGTTGGCTGTCTCAGAACTGTCATGTCTCAGACGTTATCTATGCTGGATGGATTTCCTGGGAGAATTTTTTGCCTTGGATCAATTGTGTCCGTTGGATGGCATTTGGAAGGCAAATGCAGGGCCGCATGTTGCAGCGTGACATGCCATGGGCATGCCACCTGATCCCAGTCCGGCAGCACTGCCTACCTAGCGACCAGCCGCGAAGATACGACTCGCACCAATCTACACACAATGCCATAAAGAAAAGGAACACCCCACTGTGAGGGCAATCTTTTGTGAGGGCATCCAATTTTTGGTGACTCCGTGTGCTTTGCCAACCGGTGTCATGTTTATTTTCATGTATTTTTTAAAAGGGAAAAATGAATATAGAAACCTTAAAAATAAAAATTAAATTAGATATTGACAGAAACAGATACACATCGACGCGGAGTGATGCAGAATCCTTAAATCATGCAAAAAATCTCAAACATTCAAGCAAGCTAACAAAAGTGTTTCCTAATTCTAGCACGTGTACTCGATTTATAAGGGAATAAGAGAAAAGTCAAATCATGGTGGACTTCTTGAATGGATGAAGAGGTTACATGCTCGCCGGTTTTGGGACGAGCAGCTTTGGAGGTTTGGCTTGACAAGATCATTTAATTGACCATTCAATCTGGTATTGCACATCAATTCTAAAATTGAAATTTATATTAGTCAGAAATTGAAATTCCGTTTCTGCATTTGTTTCGCCTAAAGGGATGTTCTATTTTTGTTTATGTTTTTGATGGGTTCGTAGCATGGAAAACAAAAAATTTCTACCGCAAGAACGAATAAAACCTAGATCTAATCTAGATAAAAGCCAAGATCTAATCTATTAGACATGAGCAACGAGATAGATATGAACTAACCCTCGTAGATCCGAAAGCGTTAACGAGATTAGATCTTGTGGTTGATGTAGTCGATCACTTGCCGATCTCAAGATCGTGTGGACGATCCTTTCGGCGTCGCGTTCCGGCAGCGCTTCCGCCGTCGGTCAAGTAGACGATCCTTCCGGCGCCGCGTTTCGGCAGCGCTTCCGCGTCGGTCACACGTGCGGAGTCGAAGCAGACCTTTCTCTCTCCGTTTCAGCGAGCAGCGGAGGTAGTAGATCTTCTCCATGGAATCCTAGCAGCACGACGGTGTGGTGGTGGTGGTGGAGTAGAGAATTCTGCAGGGCTTCGCCTCTGCCTGTGCAGAAGAAGGGTGGAGGAGAGAGGCGGTAGAGATTGGAGTTATGAGAGCAGGGGAGGAGGGGGCGCCCTTGCCCTTCTATTTAAGGAGGGGAGGGCGCCTTGGGGAGGGGGAGTCCTACAAGGACTCCCCTCCTCTAGGCCGGCGGATTGGGGAGTGGGGGGAGGAGTCCTCCTCCCCCACGACTCCTTGTCTTGACCCACCAGGACTCCTTGATCCTATCTTGATTTTCAAGCAAACTCCAAGATATCTTCTAGAACCTTCTGGAATATTCCGAAACCTTCTAGAATCCTCATACAAACACTCTGGAACATTTCCTAACTCAGAAAATGATCCCCTATATATGAATCTTATTCTCCGGACCATTCCGGATCTTCTCGTGATGTCCCGAATCCAATCCGAGACTCCGAACAACATTCGGTCTCCAACGCATATTCCATATCTACTTAAAACAACTTCGGACCTTAAGTGTGTCACCCTACGGTTCGTGAATATGCAGACATGATAGAGACACATCTCCTATCAATAACCATCAGCGGGACCTAGAGATCCATAATGGCTCCCACATACTCAACGATGACTTCGCGATCGATTGAACCACTTACATACGAAACCAATTCCCTTTGTCTCGCGATACTATACTTATCCGAGGTTTGATCGTCGGTATCTCCATCAAGTTCTACTTTCCTTCCAGTCACCTCTTTCGAGAGAAACTCCTTCTCAAGAAAGGATCCATTCTTTGCAACGAAAACTTTGCCTTCGGATCTATGATAGAAGGTATACCCAATTGTTTCTTTAGGGTATCCTATGAAGACGCATTTCTCCGCTTTGGGTTCCAGCTTATCGGGTTGTAACTTCTTTACATATGCTTCGCAACCCCAAACTTTAAGGAACGACAACTTAGGTTTCTTACCAAACCACAATTCGTACGGTGTCGTTTCAACGGATTTAGATGGTGCCCTATTTAAAGTCAATGCGGCTGTCTCTAATGCATAGCCCCAAAATGATAACGGTAAATCTGTAAGAGACATCATAGACCGAACCATATCTAGGAGAGTTCGATTACGACGTTCGGACACACCATTACGCTGTGGTGTTCCCGGCGGTGTCAACTGTGAAAGTATTCCACATTTCTTTAAATGCATGCCAAACTCATAACTCAGATATTCACCTCCGCGGTCAGAACGCAGAAACTTAATCTTCTTGTTACGATGATTTTCCACTTCACTTTGAAATTCCTTAAACTTCTCGAAAGTTTCGTACTTATGTTTCATAAAGTAGACATACCCATATCTACTCAAGTCATCCGTGAAAGTGAGAACATAACGATATCCACCATGCGATGCTACACTCATTGGTCCGCACACATCGGTATGTATTATTTCCAATAAGTCTGTAGCTCGCTCCATTATACCGGAGAATGGAGTCTTAGTCATTTTTCCCATTAGACATGCTTCGCATCTTTCAAGTGATTCAAAATCAAGTGATTCAAGAAGTCCATCTGAATGGAGTTTCTTCATACACTTCACTCCAATGTGACCAAGACGACAGTGCCACATGTATGTAGAATTATCATTCAATTTTATTCGTTTAGCATCTATGTTGTGAACATGTGTATTACTACTATCGAGATTCAGTAAGAATAAACCATTCATCTCAGGTGCATTACCATAAAAGATATTACTCATATAAATCAAACAACCTTTATTCTCGGACTTAAAAGAGTAACCGTCTCGCAATAAACAGGATCCAGATATAATGTTCATGCTTAACGCAGGCACCAAATAACAATTATTCAAATTTAAAACTAATCCCGAAGGTAGATGTAGAGGGAGCGTGCCGACGGCGATCACATCAACCTTGGAGCCATTTCCAACGCGCATCGTCACCTTGTTTCTTGCTAGTCTTCGTTTATTCCGTAGCTCCTGTTTCGAGTTACAAATATGAGCAACCGAACCAGTATCAAATACCCAGGCACTACTACGATTACTAGTAAGATACACATCTATAACACATATATCAAATATACCTTTCTTCTTGATGTTGCCGTTCTTCAGATCCGCCAGGTACTTGGGGCAGTTACGCTTCCAGTGACCAGCACCCTTGCAGTAGAAGCACTCAGTTTCAGGCTTAGGACCAGCCTTGGGCTTCTTAGCAGGTGCGGCAGCTTTCTTGCCGTCCTTCTTGAAGTTGCCCTTGTTCCTAGGCTTGCCCTTTTTCTTGAAATTGGTGGTCTTATTGACCATCAACACTTGGTTCTCCTTCTTGATCTCCATTTCAGCAGTTTTCAGCATGGACGACAGTTCAGGCAACGTCTTGTTCATGCAGTGCATGTTGTAGTTCATCACAAAGTTCTTGTAACTTGGTGGCAGTGATTGAAGGAGACGGTGAATCCCTAATTCATTAGGAATCGATATTCCCAACTCTTGGAGCTTCTTTGCGTACCCAGACATGGTGAGCACGTGCTCGCTAACGGAGCTTCCCTCTTCCATCTTACAGTTAAAGAATTTTTTGGAGGCCTCATAGCTCTCCATGGCCGCGCGAGTCTCAAAAATTAGCCTGAGCTCCTTTATGATCTCGAACGGGTCATGGTGCTCAAAACGCTGTTGGAGCTCCGCTTCTAAACCGTACAGGATGGCACACTGAACTGTGGAGTAATGATTTTTCCGAGTGGCGAAAACATTCTTTTCGTCATCGGTGGCATTATCTGCAGGTGGGTCACCTAGCGGTGCATCGAGCACATAGGTCAACTGACCAGCCCTGAGGACGATCTTCAGTCCACGGAACCAGTCCGTAAAATTGCTTCCATTGTTTTTAAGCTTTTCTTTCTCTAGGAACGCATTGAAATTGATGGAGGGGGTCGCCATAATCTACAACAATTTACAAGTAGTTTAGACTAATTTTATGACAAATTGAGTTCATATTTAATACTTAAGTTAACTAGGTGAACTCCCACTCAAAATAACATCCCTCACATTGTCTTGGTGATTACACGAACCAAGTCCACTACACCAAGTCCGATCTTCACGAGAGAAGATGTAGTTTCATCGGCGAACAATCTTCATGTTCATCATATCATTTATATGACTCATGCTCTACCTTTCGGTATTCCGTGTTCCGAGACCATGTCTGTACATGCTAGGCTCATCAAGATAACCTTAGTTTCCGGATGTGCAAATCTGGCTTGCACCCGCTGTATGCACACGTAGAATCTATCACATCCGATCATCACGAGGTGCTTCGAAACGACGAGTCTTAGCAACGGTGCCAACTAAGGGGGAACACTTTATTACTTGATATTTAGTGAGAGGGATCATCTTATAATGCTACCGTCGCGATCTAAGCAACACAAGATGCATAAAGGATTAACATCACAGGCAATTCATAATTAGTGTGATATGATATGGCCTTTTCTTCTTGCGCCTTTGATCTCCATCTCCAAAGCACGAACATGATCTCCATCATCACCAGCAATGCGTCAAGGTCAGTGGCGCCGCTTCATGATTGTCCATCATCACCAGCAACTATTACTACTTGGAATAAAGCTATTACAAGATGAATAGACACGCAGGCCTTAACAGAATTAAAGACAACCATTAGGCTCCTGCCGGTTGCCATATTACAACAAGGATCATTGCATACATCAAATACAATCACAATCACATGTTGGCCATATCACATCACAAAACCCCCTGCAAAACAAGTTAGACGCCTCTAATTTTCTTTGCATGTTTTACGTGGTTTGGGGCTTTCGCATAAGACCGATCTTACCTACGAACAAGAACCACAACGTTGATACAAGTGTTATCAAGATGCTCATTGTAAATTGAATCTTAACTATGGTGGGAGAGACAGACACCCGTAAAGCCACTTGTGCAAAGCAAGTTGCACGTCAAGCGTGGAGCAAGTCTCATGTGCGATGACATGTAATGTTAGCCCGAGCCGCTTCATCCCACCATGCCGCAAGATGCAAAGTACACGCTAAGACACCGACAACAAAAGCCTCAACGCCCACAAAAACATTGTGTTCTACTCGTGCAACAGATCTACGCATAGATACGGCTCTGATACCACTGATGGGTTCGTAGCATGGAAAACAAAAAAATTCTACCGCAAGAAAGAACAAAACCTAGATCTAATCTAGATAAAAGCCAAGATCTAATCTATTAGACATGAGCAACGAGATAGATAGGAACTAACCCTCGTAGATCCGAAAGCGTTAACATGATTAGATCTCGTGGTTGATGTAGTCGATCACTTGCCGATCTCAAGATCGTGTGGACGATCCTTCCGGCGTCGTGTTCCGGCAGCGCTTCCGCCGTCGGTCAAGTAGACGATCCTTCCGGCGCCGCGTTTCGGCAGCGCTTCCGCAGTCGGTCACACGTGAGGAGTCGAAGCAGACCTTCCTCTCCCCGTTCCAGCGAGCAGCGGAGGTAGTAGATCTTCTCCATGGAATCCCAGCAGCACGACGGTGTGGTGGTGGTGGTGGAGTAGAGAATTCTGCAGGGCTTCGCCTCTGCCTGTGCAGAAGAAGGGTGGAGGAGAGAGGCGGCAGAGATTGGAGTTATGAGAGCAGGGGAGGAGGGGGCGCCCCTGCCCTTCTATTTAATGGGGGAGGGCGCCTTGGGGAGGGGGAGTCCTTGTAGGACTCCCCTCCTCTAGGCCGGTGGATTGGGGAGTGGGGGGAGGAGTCCTCCTCCCCCACGACTCCTTGTCTTGACCCACCAGGATTCCTTGATCCCTATCTTGATTTTCAAGCAAACTCCAAGATATCTTCTAGAACCTTCTGGAACATTCCGAAACCTTCTAGAATCCTCATACAAACACTCCGGAACATTTCCTAACTCAGAAAATGATCCCCTATATATGAATCTTATTCTCCGGACCATTCCGGATCTCCTCGTGATGTCCCGAATCCAATCCGAGACTCCGAACAACATTCGGTCTCCAACACATATTCCATATCTACTTAAAACAACTTCGAACCTTAAGTGTGTCACCCTACGGTTCGTGAATATGCAGACATGATAGAGACACATCTCCTATCAATAACCATCAGCGGGACCTAGAGATCCATAATGGCTCCCACATACTCAATGATGACTTCGCGATCGATTGAACCACTTACATACGAAACCAATTCCCTTTGTCTCGCGATACTATACTTATCCGAGGTTTGATCGTCGGTATCTCCATACCTAGTTCTACCTCGTTACTGATAAGTACTCTTTACTCGTTCCGTGATATGTCATCCCTTGTGACCTAGTCACATGCTTGCAAGCTAACTAGATGACATTCCACCGAGAGGGCCCAGAGCATATCTATCTGTCATATGGATGGACAAATCCCAATCTTGGTTCATGCGCTTCAACACATACTTTCAGAATACCCAATGACACTTTTATAACCACCAAGTTACGAAGCGGCATTTGATGTCATCAAAGTATCCATCCGGTGATGGTGATTAACATAACCTCATGGTCGAAGGATTAGGTTACTATGTATTTGAAAGCTTACAGCAATACGAACTTAATGACTTGATCTTATGCTACACTTACTATGGGTGTGCGTCCATCACATCATTCTCCTAATGATATAACCTTGTTATTAATCACATCCTAATGTCCATGATCAGGAAACCATGATCATCAATTAATCAACAAGCTAGTTCAACAAGAGGCTTACTAGGGACTCTCTTATGTTTACAAAACACACATGTATTAGTGTTTCCTAATAATACAATTATAGCATGGGATGTAAACATTCATCATAAACACAAAGATATAATAATAATCACTTTTATTATTGCCTCTTGGGCATATCTCCAACAGTTTTCGCCAAAAAATCCGTTTTCCTTCCATTTTGCAAAATTCTGTTTTTATTTCCGTATTTTCATTCCGTTTTTTTTAGAAAACCATGTAATTGGCCGATTGGATTTGGTATTGCACATCAACCGTAAAACGAAATTTTATATTAGCCGGAAGTAGAAATTCCGTTTTCGTGTCTGTTTCGCCATAAAATGATGTTCTATTTTCATTTACGCTTCCACCAAAAAATCCGTTTCCGTTTCCATCTTGAAAAATTCTGTTTTCGTTTCCATATTTCATTCTGTTTCCTTTTTCGCGAAAAAGTTGGAAACTTTTCGCTCCATTTTTATCCCTACTTCCCACTAATGTTCGGGTGTTTGGGACAGGTCCACCCTACCAAAGTCCAAACCACAAGTATAGTAGCCGGAGCTGTCCCAAACATACAAACTCCACCTAAAAATAGGAGTGAAGCCAGCACACACGTTGTTCACTTTACTAAAGCGTTGAGAGGGTGCTTCACCGACTTCACTTTGCCTCCCACGCCCTCGTCTTATCTACTTGACCCTCTTGTTGAGAAGTATTACCCACCAATGCCACTAAACTACCCCAAACCTTCCATACCAGCCCGGAGCATTTCCCTCCAGTCTCATGCATGTCTTCCCTCTTATGTGATCTGGCTACTAGGGCACTCCACCTCTAGCGACTAGGGCGTGCCGCCTCCGGCATCTCCAGCTTCAAACCCTCCCTCCGGGAATTTCCTGTAGTGTCCTCCCTCCCGGATTGGGGGTCAGGGACGATGGGCGGGATGATGCGATTCAATCGTGGTAACGTGACACACTTTGTGCGATTCGATGTGATGGTGTCGTGATAATGGAAATGAGAAGAAAGGCAAACAATGTGGCGGCATATAGGGATAATTCATGTGGAATTGGACAAGACAATGAAACAATCGGGTTTGGACTCACTTGGGGCATTATGGCTATGGTTAGAGGATGTGACCCATTTGTCTCGACCACATGTTCCTAACGTTCCCGATTTATCGTTCCCAAGTTGGCAGGGTCGCGTCCCAACGGAGAATCCTATACACCAACCAGTTCAGTGTCTACACCATGTTGCACAATCCCTACACGCGCATGGACCTGGTGAAAGAACATTTTATGATCCCTAGTATTTTGGGTGTTAGCTAACAATGCCAAGAATTATTTAATTGTGTGCTTAGTGTGCAGAATAATGTCTCCATCCAAATACTACTAAAACCAGAGTTTTGGGGGGCAGATTATTCGCCCCTACCAAGGGCTGGATTATCCATCCCACCAAGATCACCGACATCAACAAGGCGCATCATGCTGTATGGGGGCAGAGTTTCTCCCCGGATTAACTGGCCAGGGCCAGATAATCCACCCCTCTAGGGGGGCAGATAATCCGCACATCCAAGTTTTTTGGCGAAGCCAACAAGGAGCGTCGTGCGGTATGGGGGACAGAGATTCCCTCGGATTAACCGGCTAGGGCCGTAGCTTTTGCCCGGGCCAGATAATCTGCCCCTCCTAGGGGCTGGATAATCCGCCCCCTCAGGATTTTGACAAAGGTAACCAAGGCGCATCATGTGGGGAGGAGGCCAGACTTTTAGTCCAGATTGTCTGAGCTAGGGCCAGATGTTTGACCTGGCCGGATAATCCGCCCCCCATTTAGGCCGGATAATCCAACCCCCAAATCATCCAACGGCAGCTTTTCGAGTGGGGCTATAAATAGCCCGTCAGATCCCCATTTCAGATCGCTTGGATCCTGCAAAAAAGCTCTGCCCTATTCATATCGATTCAAGCACAATCTCCATCTTAAACCAATCAAAGGCTCCGGGCTTTGTGGAACCGAAGGAGGAGACTTTGATCTACATCGGCATCCATCAAGATCTTCACTCACTCAAGAAAAAATGGCTTTTACAATAGAAAATTTTCGTGGTTGAAGGTCCGTTTTTGGTGGCAAAAAATTCTTCCGCGACGGATGGCCTTCGTGGTAAAAGCCGTGTCACAAATGAATCAACCATGGTTTTTCCCGACCGTGGCGAATGGCACCCTTCAGCCACGAAAACTTGTTTCGTCGTAGATATGTTCGCCAGCCGTGTTGACTATTGACATCATGCAAACTGCTACGTGGTATCCACCATTAGCGGTCGATTACCGCCATTAATGGTCACAGAAACCATGGCAGAAGTTAGGCCCAACCAAGGCCTGCTAAATACTAACTAGGCCGGCCCATGAGGAGAGCCCAATAAGAAGACAACCGGTTACTGTTTTGTCCTGCACTGCTTGAAATGGGCCCAATAATGCAACCAGCAGCGGCCCGCAAACTTTCAGGCCCGATACTGTTTCAGCCTACAGAAGGCCCACGTTGGTCCATCATTGTGCGATCCATTAGCAGCCTGCGCCATGTCGCTCCTGTATAGTTAAGGCATGTGGTCGTCCATCACTATTATCGTAGCCCGTCGTGGGCCGTCTACTAATGGCCCTTCTTTGAGATGGTATGTTACTGTTCTAGCCTTTTACTATTCTAGCCGTTAAGTGTTCGGGCCTACAAGCGGCCTTTTACTGTTCTAGCATGGTAAATTTGTTAGCATGTTACAGTCCTCGTTTAGGAATTTCTCGGGCTGTTACTATTCAGGCTCGTTACTGTTCTGGCATTTAACTGCTTCAGCCCTTTACTATTGCGGTCCTTTACTGTTGTGGCCTGCTACTGTTCTAGCCTGTTAATTCTCTAGCATGTTACTGTTTTACCATTTTACAGTTTCTTGCCTGTTACTGTAATGTCATGTTTCTATTCTAGTCTGCTACAGTTCTGGTCTATTACTATTACGACATGTTACTGTTACTTGTTCCCACATGTGGGTCGGCCCATTACATTTACGGCATTTTACAGTTTTGGTCTTTCTGAAGCCCATGCCAATATCATAAAAGGTGTATAATAAGCCGACATCTTTTACTGTTCATCGTCGGCCGAATACAAGACGGGCCAATAACAAAGCACGATACTGTTTTCTAATTAACCTGCCTGGCGTAGTTACTGTAATGACTACAGCCATGTGTGGACGACGTCAACTAAATGACTACGTAGCCTATGCGAGTTATCCAGATATTACATCAGCTGTAAACTTCTTAAAATTATTACATATTATCAATTCAAGGAAGAGAAAATTCGGTATTTCAGTTGACAATCAAGTTGATAGTAGAGTCCTTAATTTGCTTTGTCAATGGATCACCTGCATATTCCTTTGAGCGTGACAACTACATTGAAGGAGACATGATCTTGTAGCCCCATCGTTGGTGGCGATAGCAATAATTGCAGTCTAAAACTAAGTAATAATAAGTTAATACATCAAACCAGACAAACTACTCATTTGACTGATATGATAGGAGCTATGAACTAGAGTTTACAACTGGTTAATGGTTTAATTATTGACCAACACATCAAACAAACATAAAAGCAAGCACATATTAAACAAGTGTGCCCACCGTGAAAAACGAGCAATCAAACAATGTGTGTGTGGCTTAGAATTTCAGCAAATATAAACCAGCAAGGTCATTTTAACAAATATATATGGAAGCAGTGGTATTTCCTAAAATGCAAGAGACGTTGGGTGACTCAAAATTTGCGGTGAGCTACACAATGGCATGCAGTTACTGTCATAGCTAAGAATCCACCAGATAGAAATATAATGACATCATAAGACAACTTCTAGAGCAGGAATGCAAACCACGAGTGAACTAGATAGTAGAGGACAGTTATGCCATTGCTTAGGATGAACCAGCACCAGATAAGGAAATAATGGCATCGCTTGTGAACCTATATAAGAGGCTATGCAAACCAACATGTTCATTGTTCTATTCTGGGCTCAATGCAAGAAAAAGAAAATAGTTAGTGTTGCAGCTTTTGAAGAACCAGATGGCAACAAAAAAATTATAATCAAATAAGTATGAAGAGTCTAAACGGGTACTAAAGGATAGTAGAACGATGCCAAGAAGGAAATAATAATAGGAACTTATCTCAGGATGAACCAGATAGATTCAGTAACTGTGGAAGGAAATCCACACTAATATTTTCCACTGATTTTACATTTTGTAAGACCTACACGATAGCAGGCAATTACTATTGTTCGGAGTAGCTAAGAACATGCGCATGACTTTAAAATTTGTATAGCAGTGAACACAAACCAACATGTCTAGTGACCTACTCCGTAGTATGTAGCACGAAGAACATGCGTGCGCTTTGACTTGGTGTACAACACGATTACAAAAATGCAGTTCACTGCGACATGCTTGAACCTACCATACTGCTGACAAAACAAAAAAGAGTTGGAGATTTGGTTACCATTGTCGGATAGACTTCTAAGCATCATCCGTACCGGTGCGGGTGACATCGTTGTCACCAAGGGTGCTCCGATTGTGCCGGATGTTTGCGTCGGGGAAGCAGATCTTGGGCACTCGATGCCAGCTTGAGCATGGTGGATGAGGGAGAATTGGTGCACTACACGGCGGCTCTGTTACGGTACGGGTGGGGAGGATGCCGACAGTTTTGAAGAAGATCTTGGGCAGTCATTGACGGATTCGACGCCGTGGACAGGAAAGTGGGAAAAGAAAATCAGGTGCGATGGAGGACGACGGACTCGGTGACCTGGATCGGGTGCGCTGGACGTCAGTGAAGCGGAAATGGTGCTTTGGATGAGACCACAACTGATGCAGCTCGGGTATATTGTTGGGTGAGGAATGCATGGTGTCGAGTTTTGGCGTGCAAAGCTAGCCGGAGAAGTGCTGCGGGAGGTTCCGAGCGCGAGAAATTTCTCGGTGTTTGAAATGGAGGGGCGCGAGGGAGTGCATACCATGTGATTTTGGTATTGTTTGAAACAGAGGGGAGTGAGAAATTTTGCCATGTTTGAAATGGAGGGGCGTGAGGGAGTGGGGACCACATGATTTTGGCCATCTACCAATCTTGTCCGTCCATGCCAAATTAATATCCCAGAGGGGATACCTTCCCTTCGAAGGCTTTGGCGCGGATGCCTATGTAAGGAATCACTGGGTGTCCCAGAGTAGACTAAAGGGGTAGATGTGTAGGTTACTGAGTAGTAGACCATCAATCGGGCTAGCTGGGGCTCATGTGATTTTGGCGCTCCACAAGTTCAAACTTTTACTTACGGTGTTCAGGAGTGAATGCATGCAGCTAAAAAAAGTACTCCTACTTACGTGATTACGTGCATGATATTATTAGGATACCGAGTTGCATGCATCGTTGTGACACCCTCGGGATTAGGGCTAGACAAATCCCAGACCTCTGTCTGATATAAGTCTAACCTAATCCTCGGAAGCATACAAACAAAGAATCGGTAATATTACAGTGACCCTATGACACAAAAGTTATTATAGCAAGCTCATAACTGAGCGAAGAACCAAATTATTACAAGTAGAGGTCACTGACCAAAAACATCAAACAACGGAAGGCAAATTGTGCTATTAAGTATATCAAACTTAACAAATGGCCTAAGAGGCCTGAAGCATAACGATGACGTCCCAATCCATGACGTCCCAATTCATAGATTCCAGGCTGCCGACTGGGAACCCCAAAATACTCGTCGATGCCGTAACAAACTCATCTTCTATGATAACACTTACCTACTGCAAAAGTATTAGCAAAGCAAGGCTGAGTACAGGGTGTACTCCGCAAGGCTTATGGCTGGTGGGGTTACTTTGCATAAAGCTAACTTTCTTTGTAAAAAAGAGATGAGAAG
Source organism: Avena eriantha (assembly GCA_910589775.1). Taxonomy (NCBI): domain Eukaryota; kingdom Viridiplantae; phylum Streptophyta; class Magnoliopsida; order Poales; family Poaceae; genus Avena; species Avena eriantha. The sequence continues at coordinate 289,051,739 of OU342741.1, forward strand.
CTCGAGTAATGGAACCTTTCAAAAAGGTGTAAGAGAACACAATATATCTATCTTTGATATTCTTTTGATATCCATCAAACCTTTATCAGCTGAACCTACCAACTAGGATCACCCCCTCAATCCCCAAGGAAGCATCCTTAGAACACACCTCACTTCTCTTGTCAAATTTTACGATTAGGTTACTCTTATCTATGATCGTTGAATACATTCCCAAGTCGTCCATAAACGTGGACACAACTTTTCGAAAAGATTAATAACCCTGCAGGGGTGCATAACTTTACCCACATGTACCAACCTTAAACCTGTGACACCCTCGGGATTAGGTCTTGACAAATCCCAGACCTCTGTCTGATATAAGTCTAACCTAAACCTCAGAAACATACAGAGAAAGAATTGGTAATATTATAGTGATCCCACAACAAAAAAGTTATTACAGCAAGCTCATAACTGAGTGAAGAACCAAATTATTACAAGCAGAGGTCACTGACCATGATACGTTGTAAACGTATCTATAATTTTTGATGTTCCATGCTTGTTTTATATCTACTTTCTTATGTTTTGTCCATACTTTGGTGTATTTTTACACATTTTTCTGGAACTAACCTATTAACAAGATGCCATAGTGTCAGTTGCCTGTTTTCTGCTGTTTTTGGTTTCAGAAAAGCTAGTAAAGAAATATTCTCGGAATTGGACCGGACAAAAGCCCAAGTCAATATTTCACTAGAAGGAACACAGAGTACGGAGGGGAGACGAAGAGGGGAGCCAGGCCGGCCACACCTGGTGGGGCACAACCAGCCCAGCCGTGCCACCAGGGGGTGTGGGCCCCTGGAAATCCACTGACCTTGCCCTTTCGCCTATATACTGCCTCCGGGATGAAAACCCTAAGTACCCGATCAAAATTCCACGAGAGAGTCTGTAGCCACCGCCATCTCCATTCCTAGATTGGGAGGGATCTGAAGCTCTTCCCAACATCCTGCCAGAGGGGAGAGATCACCCTGGAGGCCTTCTTCATCACCATGTCTGGCTTCGGTGTGATGCGTGAGTAGTTCATCCCTGGACTATGAGTCCATGTAGTAGCTAGATGGTTGGTTCTTCTCCTTTGTGCTACCATGTTTAGATCTTGTGAGCTCCGTTCATGATCAAGATCATCTATTTGTAATCGTACATGTTGTGTTTGGTGGGGATCCGATGGATATTGAGATGCTATTTCAGATTGATTATTGATTCTATCATGTCTTTTTTATTTGTTATCCTTCATGCTCTCCGTTGTTAGTAGCTATCTTGGCCAAGTAGATGCTAGCAACCCCAAGAGGGAGTATTTATGCTCGATAGTGGGTTCATGCCTCTAGGAATCTAGGGAAGTGACAGAAATCTCTAAAGTACTAGATGTGTTGTTGCTACTAGGGAGAAAACAACAATCCTTTATTCATAGAACAATCGTATTGGTTACTTTACACACTTTTCTTAATGCAATTATCTTTTGCTTGCAACTTAATACTGGAGCGGGTTTAGATGATAACCTGAAGGTGGATTATTAGTCATAGATGCAGTTGGATTACATTCTATGTATAATGTTGTAATGCCCAATCAAATCTCATAGGAGTCAAGATGATTAGTATATACATGTATGCTTTCTCGATGTTTGTCAATTTCCCCGCTGTAATTTTGATGTAGCCCAACATACGGAAACCACCTTTGGTCCACATCATGCCACGCTAATCATCACTCCAAAGGTGAACTCCTTCCATGCTTTGCCTTTCATTGGTTATTATGTGAATGGAATCCTACTTGAGACAAATGCTCATGATGTGACTAGGTCCATGAACATGATGCCAAGAAGATGCAGCAAGGATGGTCCTGGAGCCAAGACACCCAAGCAAGAGGCCTAGAAGAGAAGACGCAAGAAGCTGCTGAAGCAGGACCGGAGTCTCCGCACCAGCAGACCGGAGTCTCCGGCCCATCTCTGGACCGAGCCCCGAACCAGTGCCTGGGACAGTCCGTGACCCCCTTCGGAGGTTGACCAGAGATCGACCGGAGTCTCTGGTCCAGACCGGAGTCTCCGGACCGCTACACCGGAGTCTCTAGACCGAGCATCATGGGCCTGTGCGCCTCAAGCTAGGCTTGGCCCATGTAATGCCCCAAACTTCCTGTTGATGCCTGTTTTACCCCTAGCTCGTGGATGGCCTATATATATGCCCCCACCCCCTCCTTGAAACCCTAGGGATGATGATGAATTGAGGCATGTGCCTAACCCTAGATGGGAACCCCCTCTCAATAGTAAATCTATGAGTTGTACAAGGCCTTGGAGTTGGTGCCCTTCTCCAAGTTGTCAAGACCATCCTCAAGTGTTTGGTCTCTCCCTATCAAGGATTCTAGTAGTGCTTGGTCTCTCCCCTTTGGGATTCTACTTGGTTGTTACTCTCTCCTTGGTTTGGATTCTATCGTCCGCTTGCCGATCTCTCCTTTGGTGATTCTACCGCAAGGTCTCTCGCCGAGGATTATATTGAATTGGTTGTTCGAACCAACGGGAGCAAATCAAATTGGGTGTGATTTGGCGTGTGTTTGTATCTTTACCTTGCATTAGAGTTGTGTTCATCGTGTTTTCCCTCACTCCCGCCTCAAATCTGTGAAGATCGGGCCATTCCAAGGGTAAATCCACAAGGAGACCCATAACAACTGGTATCAAATTTGTTCACCCAACATGTCATCTATCTTAAGGAGAATCACCACTAGTGAACTATGGACCCCGGTCCATTCTTTTACCATCAATCTACAAAGCTATTTACTGTTTTCTGTTTACTTTCTGCAAGCTATTACTATCTTTCACACAATACGTTTAATCCTTTGTTTTTAGCAAAACCAGTGAGATTGACAACCTCAATGTAAGTTGGGGGCAAAGTTCTGTGGTTGTGTTGTGAATGATTCTAAGTTGGAAACAACACCTTGGAGGTGTTTCCACTACTAGGAAAACGGCTATAGGTAATCCACACATCCGTGGCGCACGTGCTAGTGGTGCCCCACGGGTAAAATAGGCATGGCGCATTGCCCACAGGTGCCCTACGGCTAACTGCCGTAAGCGTGGCTCACATGGGGGTGGCGCGTCACGGCTACTTGTGGGCCAGGGCACAGGTGGCCACAGACAACCTAGCCGTAGCGCACCTGCGCGCGCGGTGCGCAACGGGTGTGAAACTTAGTCATAGCGCACTCTGACATAGTGCGCTACGGGTATGTGGGTTGCGATTTGCTATGTAGCTGGTCGAACTTACCCGTAGGGCACCCTAGCCTAGTGCGCCACAGGTAAGTTTCCTGCACCAACCCCTCCCCCCCGTGGATCGCCTTTTTAGCCTTGCAAAAAATAAAATAAAATGATAAACAATTCAAAAAATAAAATCCTTTCACATGTATGTAGGTAATGTAGTCTAGTGTGTAGGAAAATTAACAAACATGAATTTCGACTTTTTCTGCAAAAAAAGATCATGCCACGGTAAAATAGCCGTAACTTTTGCATACAAATTCGAAAAAAACGTTTAATATACCAAAATGACGAGAACGAGATTTTGCATCCGCTCGCAACGACCTTTGGTCGTTTAGAGATTTTTTAGATTTTCAAAATTCGAAAAGAGTAAAAAGTTATGGTCAAAAGATTGTTTTTTCCTGTAGAAAAAAATGGAGGCCACTTACTTGTAGCGCACCACCCCTAGTGCGCCACGAGTAAGTTGGGCGGGGTTCGAAATTCGAATCACCACCCGACCATCTAACCCTCCATATATATCTTCCCCATCCACCCCTTATCTCCTCCACTTCCACTTCTCCTTCTCCACTTCTCCTCCCTTCTCCACCTTCTCCTTCTCCTCCACCTCTCTTACCTTCTTCTTCTCCTCACTTCTCCTTCTCCTCTCTCCGGCTGCACCCACCTTCGACGGCGCCCTCCTCCGACAACCTATGGCTGCACCCTCCGACCATCCTCCAACGGCACCCTCCTCCGACCACCTCCGGCTACACCCTCCCCGACTATCCTCTGACGATGCCCTGCCCCATGCACCTCCAGACGCAACCTCCTCCACCATACTCTAACCGTGCCCTCCTCCGACTGCACCCTCCGATGACGATGGCGGCTCGATCTAGATCTAGATCAAATCCCGCTTTTTTTTGAAATTTGAAATCGTACCCATGGCGCACAACACCTAGTGAGCCATGACTAACTTTTCATATGCGTGGCGCACAACACCTAGTGCACTACGGCTAACTTTTCATACTCGTGGCGCACTACCTAGTGCACCACGGCTAACTTTTCATACTCGTGGCGCACCACCTAGTGTGCCACGGCTAACTTTTACCCGTAGCGCGCGCATCGTGGCGCACCCCTAGTGTGCCACGGATGATCAAAACAGGTGCGCCACGGATTAGCTGTTTTCTAGTAGTGTTCCTTGCTCCTACTGGTTCGATAACCTTGGTTTCATAACTGAGGGAAAACTTGCTACTGTGCTCATCATACCTTCCTCTTGGGGTTCCCCAATGAGCTCGAGATATCTTGAGGCATCAGACCACAAACATCAAACAACAGAAGGAAAATTGTGTTATTGAGTATAACAAACTTAACAAATGGCCTAAGAGGCCCAAAGCATAACGATGACATCCCAATCCATATATTCCAGGCTGTCGACCGGGAACCCCAAACTACTCGTCGATGTCGATGCCGCAATGAACTCATCTTCTATGATAACACTTACCTTCTGCAAAAGTATCAACAAAGCAAGGCTGAGTACAGGGTGTACTCCGCAAGACTTATGGCTGGTGGGGTTACTTTGAATAAAGCTAACTTTCTTTGCAAAAGAGAGATGAGAAGCTCGACTAATGGAACCTTTCAAAAAGGGGTAAGAGAAAATGATATATCTATCTTTGATCTTCTTTTGGTATCCACCGAATCTTTATCAGCTGAACCTACCAACTAGGATCACCCCTCGATCCCCGAGGAAGCATCCTTAGAACACACCTAACTTATCTTATCAAATTTTATGATTATGTTATTCTTCTCTATGATCTTTGAATCCATTCCCAAGTCGTCCATAACCGTGTACACGGCTTTTCAAAAAGATTAATAACCCTGCAGGGGTGCACAACTTTATACACACATACCAACCTTCTCTTAATGCCACTTAAGATTAGCCCTCTTCCTTGGAAGGCCGACAGAGGATGGTTGGACACAACCTTTACCTTGCTCTCACCGAGACCATGAGTCATGCCCTAAGGAGATGCCACCGTAATGGGTCAACTCCCGAAGCCGGTCCCTAGAGATGTGTGCGGGGAAGAAGATTACAGAGGTCGTGCCTCTCTTGCTCCTAGCCATGCTTCCATACCTGTATGAATGCACCTCCTTCACCGCCTTCGAGAACGACCAGAATGCATATGTCGAATGGAACGCCCGAACTATGTGACTCATGAAATCTACTAGGCAAGTTAGTTGGTTGAGGGGGTTTCCAGGCCCCTGTGTGGATGTACGCTCGTCTTGGTTCAAGAGTCAAGAACTCAGGTCCTAGTGGTGGCAAGTATGGGACTGCAGAAACAACAACCCGACGTGGCCTCCTGTCAACACCCGGATTTTTAATCCCAGATGCCTGTTATGTCATACATCGCAATCCCAGGATTACCATTTTTGCGAGACATAACAGATTGGATATCATAGTACATCATCCATTACAAACCAATATAAGGTCTTACACAAATAAAGGATCTCATGATCCAGTCTTAATAAAACAAGCAGCAGAATAAATAATAAGCATAGCGGTGGGGTCCATCTTCAGGGGCACATGCCATGCCGACGAAGGCAGATAGTCCTAGTTATCATAGCCATCCTGATGTCCGTCATCTTGGTAGTCTCCTTCATAGTCTAGCCATAGGAATATCCAGGGACAAAAGCCATGAGTACTCTTTAAGTACTTGCAAACTACCACTAACAAGTAAGATAATGCTACAAGAAAATTCTAACTCTATGTTTATTTGTAAAGTTAAGTTCGAAATCTAAGCTGAGTTCTGAAACAAAGAAAGATAAAATAAAGTTCTAGAATCACTTAAGTTGGGAAGCTAGTGTCATAGTCACAACCCTGTTGTGGTCAAGTCAAGATTCATCATTCATTTCATAAGTCATTTTGAAAACATCTGACAACGAAACAGTATGGCCATTCCAACTGTCCATAACCGTGGACGCGGCTATTCGAATAGTTTGACACTCTGCAGAGGTGGTACACTTTCACCACAAGATTTGATACATCTGTCAAGGATAACCCTGAATCATCATACTTAGTATGCAGATAATCAAACATAACCTTTCCTTTACACACCCTAGTATAAGCACCTCTCCTATGAGTATGGCCTCCCAACCATGACCATCTGTCATCTTGGGCACTACATAGGTGGACAATATTGAGAGGTAGCCTCAGCTCAAACCTCTCCCGCGAGGGAACTAATACTAATGCATATAAATTTCCGGCTAAGCCTTACCCAATTTAGGTATTGTGGTTGTACGGTAAAATTGGAATGGTATCGCATCTGAATCCAACCACCAGTTTTATAAAAGGGTTAAGGCTCATGCCTCAACATTTTCATCATCATAAACCATTTGTGTTTCTCAACACATGCCTAAACATCTCAATAGAATGACTCATCATTCCAAGGTTTTCACAATTTATTTTCACCAAGTGTTCCCATCTAGAGTGACTCAAGTTTTGATTTAGCTCTAAGCTACTAAGTTAAGAGTGTTCACTAAGGTGGGATGCTAATCTCAATCTCATGCCATAGAATGAGATCTAAGTTTATCTAGATAGATCAAGTTTTATACTTTTTATGCTACCTTCAACAAGTAAGGGACTTTAGTAAAGTAAAGAAAGTAAAAGCTTGAAAGTAAAAACTTGGAGTAGGTACTAGTTAAAGTGGCATAACCAACGAATGCCTAAAGTCTTTTCTTAGGTTATCTAGCTTGCAAGGGTTAGCTTGCATTATTAATGATGGCTTGCCTTGTGCAGTGCAGTGGTTGACGTTTTCCTCCTCCTCCTCTTGGTAGAACTCCTCCTCGAAAGCTTGGTCGGTACTATCGTCTATAAATACATACGGAGTACAAAATCACCAAACAAAACTTAACTAGACTACTGAGTACACTAAGGCACACATTTGATGATCTATTATCATCACAAGCATCACAAGGTTTAATTTAACTAGCTTCATTCTTTTTATGTAAGAAACGTAATTTCTACTCATTGAAAATAACTAAGATTTAATATTCTCCACTTAAAATATGGGATCATGTGGACATGTGTCATCACCACATTTTCTAACATATGGGAATGTGATTTAAAGGTTGGATAACATTTTAATAAGTTTAAGTTGATTATTTAATGATTTAAAGTGACTAGAAATGCCCATATAACATTATTTTGGTACTAGTCCAAAGTCACTGCATGTAAACCTTAATATTATTACATATTCAGATAGGTATGCTGAAATGTGATTTTTGAGAGTTGGAATCAACTCAAAAGCTATCATGGTTGATTTTATAAAAATGTTTGAATGTGCAAAAGCTTATGTCCTATTATTTTTACTAGGAGAGATCTCTAACTCTAAATGAATTAAATCCAACGTGCTTGGATAGATCTTTTCAGAAGCTTTCCAACATGTTGGAATCAGTCAATTTGGTTCAGTAAATCTTCTTGAATTGATTTTTGAACTAAGGGACAGAAGTGAGTTCAAACTAAAATAGAAAAATCTATATTTGAACTAACTGGGTCACGCGGGAAAACTAACAAGCCGGCCCAGTGGCGCTCCACGGCGCGGATGACAACTGACAGGGGGTCCCGCAGGTCAGCGACACAGCAAATGCGAAGCAGTACGAGGCGACGTGGACCGTTGGATTAAAAAGAAGATCTACGGCTGTGGCTTGTCATCAACGACGGACAGGTCGCCGGCGAGGTGTAACCCTAGCGGCTCGGTGGGGGTCTGGGGCGGCTTACCGGGGCTCCGGCGAGGGTCGACGAGGCGGGCAAACGAACAAGTCGAGGATGGCAGTTCTCCTGGTACTGGCGGCGTCCCGAGAGGTGGCCTTGATCAACGGCCCCCTTCTTCTTCCTCCGCGGTAGACTCCAGCGAAATTCTGGCGCTGCGGAGAAGGGCTTGCTCCGGTGGGGCTCTGGGAGTGTTCTGAGAGGGAGGGGATGAGAGTGGTGTGAGGAAACGGTGCTGGGGAGGCCTCTATTTATAGGCTCAGTGAGGCGGCAGAGGAGCATGGGCGGTGCTCGCCGGTGATGATGGCACACGAGCTAGAGGTGTGGGCGGTGGGCTAGGACGATGGGCGGTGCCCTAGCGAGTGTCACGGAGGTGCGTGTGCAGTGAATGGCGGTAAGGAGAGGTGAGTGGTGCGGTGTGCACGATGTCTCTACAGACGGCGAGTTTCGCGGCGGCTAGCGACTACGGTGCACGATCGGGGGAACGGGCATGTCCGTTAGCTTCCTAGGACGGTGGTGATCGTGTTGGCGGGTGGCTAGAGCGCGGTGGGGTCTGGTCGAGTAGGGACAGCCCGTGAACTACGGGCGGCGTCGGCATGGCAGACATGGTCCGGGCGCAGCGGTTCTGCGCTGCTCCTTACTCTGTCCGTGGGCTGGGGCTGGCTTGGCGGTGGAGGTGGACCACGGGCGACGTGCTGGACATGGTGGGCGAGACTAGCGGCGGCTATGGCGCGCTGTCGCCGGTGAGGGTGCTCGATGGTGCTCGGCCTTCATGGCCATGACCATTTGGTCATGGCATAGTGGGTGGCCGGGCTATAAAAGGGTAGGGGGTGCACTAGGGTGGCTTTGGTTGCAAAATGGGAGACCGCATTGGTCCAAACACTGCTCACAATAGTGTTTGCGGTTTTTGTTTGAATTGTGCCCACAAGGTGTTTGTAGAAATGGCCGAAAGAGTTCAAGTTTTGAATTTTGACGTGATTTTTGGTGGAGTTGGTGATCACATGCTTGAGCATCTCTGGTTGCTTGGGATTTTAAAATGGAGTTTGTTTGAGTGGTTTTTGAATAAGTGTGATCTTGATACCTACACTAGATTCAATTTTCAAATGCCATTTAAAATTAGTGTTTGAAAGTTTTTGGTAGATCACAAAGTGGGCTTTGGTACATCATTACTTGTACTAGCAAGGGGTGCAAACATCCCCATTTGTTTCTGTTAGGATTTAAGTTCTAGGAATAGCCAAAGTAGGCATGGTAGTTAAAATGGCACAAATGACCATTTCCTTCTTTTATTCATTTTGATTTGTTTTTCTTTGGGATTTGATTGGGAATGATCTAGATGATGTTTAATTCACCTAAGAATCATTTCACAATCAATGGATCACTTAATCATGGCAATTCAAAACAACTCCTAATTTATATGCACATACATATGAATGCTTTAATATTTTTAAATGGAAAAGTTTTTGTTAACCCTAATTTTGATGATTTGGATCTTAATAACCTTGGATTAGAGTTTTGGGATGTTACAAACCTTCCCCCCTTAAACAAAATCTCGTCCCATGATTTACGAAAGAAAACTAGGAACTAAAGAGATCTAGGAACTCTGTCCTATTGTAATCTTCTCGCTCCCAAGTGGCTTCCTCTTCGGTATAGTTGCTCCATTGAATCTTGAGAAATTTTATACTCCTGGTCCTGGTGGTTCTGTAGGCTTCTTCCAAGATACAGATGGGTACTTCACAATATGTTAGGTCATTGTTGATATCAACAGCTCGGTGATCGATGTTCTTGAAAACTTCAGTCTTCTCCGACACTTCTAGGCATTTGCGAAGTAACGGGATATGGAACACATTGTGGATGGCTGGCATCTCTTCAGGCAGTTCCAGTTGATACGATACTTCTCCTCGATGATTCAGAATCTTGAAGGGCCCGATATATCTAGTGGCTAACTTTCCTTTCAGACTAAAGCGTTGGGTTCCCTTCAATGGTGAAACCTTGAGATATACAAAATCTCCGACATTAAAGGTCATGTCTCTCCTTCTCTTGTCAGCATAACTCTTCTGTCTAGATTGGGCGGTCTTGATGTGCTCATGGACTTTGTGAACCTTTTCTTCGGCTTCTCGGAGAATGCCGGGTCCGAAAATCTGACTCTCTCCTACTTGTGACCAATTCAAAGGAGTACGACATTTCCTTCCGTATAGGAACTCAAATGGTGCCATCTGCAAACTGGCTTGGTAACTGTTGTTATATGAGAATTCTGCGAAGGGCAGGCAGTCTTCCCATTTTGATCCATACTCTAACACACAAGCTCTGAACATATCTTCTAGGATTTGGTTGACTCTTTCAGTTTGTCCATCAGTTTGCGGGTGATAAGCGGTGCTGAAATTCAACTTGGTGCCTAATCCTTCCTGGACTTTCTGCCAAAATCTCGAGGTAAACTGGGTTCCTCGATCTGATACTATGGTCTTGGGGGTTCCATGCAGACTAACAATCCTAGCAATATACAGCTCTGCTAGCTTCGAACTCTGGTAAGTTGTTTTGACAGGTATAAAGTGAGCTACCTTGGACAACCTATCAACAATGACCCATATTGAGTCATTTTCCCTACTAGAGGTAGGCAAACCGGTGATAAATTCCATTTCGACGGAATCCCATTTCCATTCCAGAATCTGCAATGGTTGCAACAGTCTTGCGGGTCTCTGATGCTCTGCTTTGACTCTTTGACAGATGTTACACTTGGCTATGTAGCTTCCGATTTCTCTCTTCATCTTGTTCCACCAAAATTGCTCTTTCAAATCTTGATACATCTTTGTTCCTCCGAGGTGGATAGAATAAAGAGTATCATGAGCTTCCTGCATGATAACTCGCTTCAGCTCCGAATCTGCTGGCACACAGAGACGTCCTTTGTACCATAGAACTCCTTCTTCGTCTTCAGTGAATCCAGGTACCTTTCCTATACCAATACGATGTTTGATTCCGTCGATACTTTCATTTCCCTTCCGGGCTTCCTTGATTTGGCTAATCAAGGTGGGTTGAAGTTCAATGCTAGCTAAAAATCCTATGCTAACTAGCTCAGTTATAAACTGCTCCAACTCCTCATACAAACTTGGTTGCTTCTCTTTGATCATAGTGTTTACCCTATAAGGCAATATGCTAAGGGCATCCGCTACCACATTGGCTTTGCCGGGGTGATAGTGAATGTCAAGGTCATAATCCTTGATTAACTCTATCCATATCCTTTGCCTCATATTCAGCTCCTTCTGAGTGAAAATATACTTCAAACTCTTGTGATCTGCGTAAATCTCACATCGATTACCCATAAGATAATGACAGCATGTCTTCAATGCTAGAACTACAACTGCTAGCTCCAGATCATGGGTTGGATAGTTCTGCTCATGCTGCTTCATTTGCCGAGACAAATATGCGATAACTTTGCCTTCTTGCATCAATACACATCCGGGACCAATCTTGGATGCATCACAACACACATCAAACGACTTGTTAATATCTGGCATGATTAATATTGGGGCTAAAATCAATCTCTTCTTCAGTTCTTGGAAACTGGCTTCACACTTGTCGGTCCATTCAAACTTCTTGTCCTTCTTCAACAATTGGGTCATGGGTCTGGTGATGCTCGAGAATCCCTCGACGAACTTGCGGTAATATCCCACTAATCCGAGAAATGCACGGACTTGGGTTTGAGTGGTTGGGGCTTCCCATTCTTCAACGTCTTTAATCTTGGCGGGATCAATAGAGACTCCTCCGGCAGACACAATATGTCCTAGGAATCCTACTTCTTTCAGCCAAAACTCACACTTGCTAAACTTGGCATATAACCGATGCCCTCTCAGGGTTTCTAGGATGATTCTCAGATGTTGCTCATGCTCTTCTTCTGACTTGGAGTAGATGAGGATATCGTCGATAAACACAACGACAAACTTATCTAGGAAATTCATAAAGATCTTATTCATGAGATTCATGAAATAAGCAGGGGCATTGGTTAATCCAAAAGACATAACCGTATACTCGTATAAACTATAACGAGTAGTAAAGGCGGTCTTCGGAATATCCGTTGCACGAATCTTAAGTTGGTGATAACCAATCCTCAGATCAATCTTTGAGAATACCTAGGCACCAGTCAACTGATCAAATAGATCCTCTATCTTGGGCAAGGGGTACTAGTTTTTGATGGTGACGTCATTCAGCTTTCTGTAATCTGTCACAGACGGTTTCCTCCATCTTTCTTGTCAACGAATAACACTTGTGATCTCCATGGCGATGCGCTTGGTTGAATCAAGCCTGTTGCTAACATAGCATCCAGGTGCTTCTTCAATTCCACTAACTCTGAGGGGTTCATGCTATAGGGTCTCTAGGCTATGGGTCCGGTTCCGGGGATTAGTTCGATAATGAACTCAATATCCCTATCTGGGGGCATACCTGGCAATTCATCTGTTAATACATCGGGGTATTCACAGACTACTCTGACTTGGTCAATGGTGGGCAGGGCTAGACTCTTGTTGCACTTGAATTGACGCGGTAAGGTTTCCGATATATGCTCTACTGTGACTCCAGAGCTACTGGTCATGGTGATGGCTTTCTTTGCACAGTCTATCAGTCCTTTATGCCTTGAAATCCAGTCCATACCTAGTACTACTTCCAATCCTTTGGTTCCGAGTACGATTAGGTTGGCATAAAAATCTATCCCATGTATTCTGATAGGTACAGCCTTGCAAATTTTTCTAGCCTTTGTAGTTGAACTGGGAATTTGAACTATCATGACATGTTTCAAGTTGGTTGGGTGAATCTTACTAGTGCATGCAAATTCTTCGGTGACAAATGAATGCGATGCTCCCGAATCAAACAATACCCTTGCTAAACCTGAGTAGACAGAAAACATACCCAACACTATATCTGGCGCTTCTTGGGCTTCCTCGGTGTTCATGTGGAAGAGACGACCGTTGCGGTTGTGAGGGTTCCCTGGGGCAAACCTTCTCCCTGGTTGAACACGACGCTGTTGTTGAGCTGGGGCATTCACATTGGCCATTGCGGCAGTCTTCTTGGGACACTCATTGGAATAGTGACCCTTCACTCCACACTCGAAACAAGTGATCTAGGACTTGTCTTTTGCTGCGACAGGCACATCATTGCTTCTAGTTCTAGGTGCAGTGTTGTTGTTGTTGTTGTTCTTGGGAGGGGCATGGTTGAAGTTGCTGGTGTTGTTGGGGTTGTTGTTGTTTCCTCCGGACTTCACATTTCCTCCGCTACGGTTGGGGTAGCTTGGGTGAGACATTGGGGGTCGGTTGTTTCTCGGTGCATATCCTGGTGAGGGGTTGGGACAAAACTTCTGGTGACTGTTGGATCCAGCTTGGTGCATCATACGATGTTTGCGGTTGTCGTTTGCCTGGTTAATCTTCCCTTCCATCTGAATGGCAGAGTCGACTAGCTCTTCGAGATCCTCGAAGCGGATGTTTACGAGGACAGTCTACATCTCATCATGCAGTCCGTTCAGGAATCTCTCCTTCTTCTTTGCCTCCATGTTGATCTCATCAGGTGCGTACCTGGCAAGCGACAGGAATCTGTCATGGTACTTCACCACAGTCATTCTGCCTTGCTTCAACTCCCGGAATTCATCCCTCATTCGGGTGACTAGACCCTGTGGCACGTGGGTGCGACTGAACTTGATTTTGAAGGCTTCCCATGTCATCACTTGACCAATTTCATCAGGCGGATGCTGTTCCACCAGGCTCTTGCCTCTCCTGCCAAGTAGTGGGTGGCAAAAAGAACTTTCTCGTTGTCATCAACTCTGGCTAACTCCAAATTGTTCTCCATTGCTGTAGCCAGTCATCATCATCTAATGGGTTTTCTGAAGTGCTAAAGATTGGGGGATTGGTATTCTAGAAATTCTTCAGCTTTGATCCTTGATGATCCTGGTTTCCATGCCCTTTGTTGTTTTGGGCCATTTGAGCTATCTACTGTAGTGTTGCTAAGTTGGCCTGGCGCTCTGCCCTGCTTGCCTCGTGGTCTGCAACTAACATCTGCATGATCTACAACATTGGGTCCTGCGATGAGCTGCTACCTCCTGGGTTTCCACGAGTCATCTGAAGATTGAGATAGATAAAGGGGTAAGAGGGAAAGTTCTAAGGTTCATGGTTTTGGTTTCAAAGCTAAAACTTTGAGTTCGACTTAGGTTTTGCAACTAACTCCATTTCATTCATTCAAACAAGCACACAATACAAACACACACACACCACAACAATAAAGGAAAACATATGGTTTTAAGAACCATTCTACAAGCTACGATACAGTGGGACTGATACATCTCATGCTACGATAGTGCTCTAGTGCATCTACTCATCGTCGATGAAGTCGGAGTCCTCATCGTCAGTGTAGAAGTCCACGACATCCTCCTCCTCCAGAAAGTCATCATCATTGCTGAGGTAAGAATCCATGTCTCCCTGGATGTCTTCACCCTCCTCTTCTTCCTCCTTTGCTGTAAGCTGAGATTCTTGCTCCTTGACGGTCTTCTCGAGGTTGGCCACCTTCTTGCGAAGACGGGCAATGGTGCGATCCTTCTTTTCGCGCTGAAGGCGAAGGGGCTGACGGTCCTTGACAAGCAGTGAGAAAGTCTGGGCCTTCTAGGTGGCAATGGCACGGTTGTGGTTGGCAAACTCCCTAGCATTGTCCAACTCCTTCTGGCGATCGTACAACAGGAAGTCAAGGTTCTCCACATGACGCTTCAACTCTGGGTGACTTGGCATTTCCATTGGCATTCCCATGAAGTCACGCCTTGTATAGTGCGCAAAGCGGGTTCCTTGGATTTGGTTGACACTGAGGGCACATAGATGTGCGAGAGCTTCATGCATTGCCCTAGCTAATCCATCTAGCCAGTTGTTCTCTCTTACGGAGAACTGGATTCTCCCTGATGTTGGTGCTTCTATGCTTCCTCGAAGAACAGCGGTGACTAGCCACTGTAAATCTCCTCCTGGGGGTCCAGGAAGTTGAGCTCCAAGAAACTCCGGATGTGGGCGTCCCAATAAGTCAGACAGTGAATCTAGATCCCTCTCAAAGATCAGCTGGCCTCCATTGCCCAACTGGTAGAACTTGCTGAGCTGAGTCTCCATCTACAAGAATTTAGGATGAGGAAGTTAGTGAAGTGATCAAGTGTGTCAAATTTTTTGTAGTAATGTAAGAATTTGAGGAACATGAATTTTTGAGAAAGAATAAATTCCCAAGGGTAAGAGAGGAAATAGTTTTTCATAAATACTCACTTTGGTTTTGAAATTCTATTTTTTGTTCGGATGTCCATTCTAACTAGGGTCTCCTATGGTCAGGATGGCTCTGATACCAACTTGTCAACACCCGGATTTTTAATCCCAGATGCCTGTTATGTCATACATCGCAATCCCAGGATTACCATTTTGCGAGACATAACAGATTGGATATCACAGTACATCATCCATTACAAACCAATATAAGGTCTTACACGAATAAAGGATCTCATGATCCAGTCTTAATAGAACAAGCAGCGGAATAAATAATAAGCGTAGCGGTGGGGTCCATCTTCAGGGGCACATGCAATGCTGGCGAAGGCAGATAGTCCTAGTTATCATAGCTGTCCCACTGTCCGTCATCTTGGTAGTATCCTTCATAGTCTGGCCATAGGAATAGCCAGGGACAAAAGCCATGAGTACTCTTTAAGTACTCGCAAACTACCACTAACAAGTAAGATAGTGCTACGGGGAAATGCTAACTCTATGTTTATTTGTAAAGTTAAGTTTGAAACCTAAGCTGTGTTCTGAAACAAAGAAAGATAAAATAAAGTTCTAGAATCACTTAAGTTGGGAAGCTAGTGTCATAGTCACAACCCTGTTGTGGTCAAGTCAAGATTCATCATTCATTTCATCAGTCATTTTGAAAATATCTGACAACGAAACAGTATGGCCATTCCAACTGTCCATAACCGCGGACCCGGCTATTCGAATAGTTTGACACTCTGCAGAGGCGGTACACTTTCACCACAAGATTCGATACATGTGTCAAGGATAACCCTAAATCATCATACTTAGTATGCAGATAATCAAACATAACCTTTCCTTTACACACCCTAGTATAAGAACCTCTCCTATGAGTATGGCCTCCCAACCATGATATCTGTCATCTTGGGCACTGCATAGGTAGACAACATTGAGAGGTAGCCTCATCTCAAACCTCTCCCGCGAGGGAACTAATACTAATGCATATAAATTTCTGGCTAAGCCTTACCTAATTCAGGTATTGTGGTTGTACGGTAAAATTGGAATTGTATCGCATCCGAATCCAACCATCAGTTTTATAAAAGGGTTAAGGCTCATGCCTTAACATTTTCATCATCATAAACCATTTGTGTTTCTCAACACATTACAAAACATCTCAATAGAATGACTCATCATTCCAAGGTTTTCACAATTTATTTTCACCAAGTGTTCCCATCTTGAGTGACTCAAGTTTTGATTTAGCTCTAAGCTACTAAGTTAAGAGTGTTCACTAAGGTGGGATGCTAATCTCGATCTCATGCCATAGAATGACATCTAAGTTTATCTAGATAGGTCAAGTTTTATACTTTTTATGCTACCTTCAACAAGTAAGGGACTTTAGTAAAGTAAAGAAAGTAAAAGCTTGAAAGTAAAAACTTGGAGTAGGTACTAGTTAAAGTGGCATAACCAAAGCATGCCTAAAGTCTTTGCTTAGGTTATCTAGCTTGCAAGGGTTACCTTGCATTGTTAATGATGGCTTGCCTTGTGCAGTGCAGTGGTTGAAGTTTTCCTCCTCCTCCTCTTGGTTGAACTCCTCCTCATCGAAAGCTTGGTCGGTACTATCATCTATAAATACATACAAAGTACACAATCACCAAACAAAACTTAACTAGGCTACTGAGTACACTAAGGCACACATTTGATGATCTATTATCATCACAAGCATCACAAGGTTTAATTTAACTAGCTTCATTCTTTTTATTTAAGAAAAGTAATTTCTACTCATTGAAAATAACTAAGATTTAATATTCTCCACTTAAAATATGGGATCATGTGGACACATGTCATCACCACATATTCTAACATATGGGAATGTGATTTAAAGGTTGGATCACATTATAATAAGTTTAAGTTGATTATTTAATGATTTAAAGTGACTAGAAATGCCTATATAGCATTATTTTGGTACTAGTCCAAAGTTACTGCATGTAAACCTTAATATTATTACATATTCAGATAGGCATGGTTAAATGTGATTTTTGAGAGTTGAAATTAACTCAAAAGCTATTATGGTTGATTTTATAAAAATGTTTGAATGTGCAAACGCTTCAGTACTAGGAGAGATCTCTAAATCTAAATGAATTAAATCCAACGGGCTTGGATATATCTTTTCAGAAGCTTTCCAACAAAATTTGAATCACTTAATTTGGTTTAGTAAATATTCTTGAATTGATTTTTGAACTAAGGGACAGAAGTGAGTTCAAACTAAAATTGAAAAATCTATATTTGAACTAACTGGGTCGCGCTGGGAAACTAACGGGCCGGCCTAGTGGCGCTCCGCGGCGCGGATGACAACTGACAGGGGGGTCCTGCAAGTCAACGACACAGCAAACGCGAAGCAGTACAGGGCGACATGGACCGTTGGATTAAAAAGAAGATCTACGGCTGTGGCTTGTCGTCGACGACGGATAGGTCGCCGACGAGGTCTAACCCTAGCGGCTCGGTGGGGGTCTGTGGCGGCTTACCGGGGCTCCGGCAAGGGTCGACGAGGCAAGCAAACGAAGAAGTCGAGGACGGCGGTTCTCCTGGTACTGGCGGCGTCCCGAGAGGTGGCCTTGATCAACGGCCCCCTTCTTCTTCCTCCGCGGCAGACTCCGGAAAAATTCTGGTGCTGCGGACAAGGGCTTGCTTCGGCGCTGCGGACAAGGGCTTCCTTCTCTATTTATAGGCTCAACGAGGCGGCAGAGGAGCATGGACAACGCTCACCAGTGACGATGGCACAATGAGCTAAAGGTGTGGGCGGTGGGCTAGGACGGTGGGCGGTGCCATGGCGAGTGTCACGGAGGTGCGTGTGTAGTGAATGGCGGTCAGGAGAGGTGAGTGGCACGACACGCACGATGTCTCTGCCGACGACGAGTTTCGCAGCGTCTGGCGACTATGGGGCACGGTTGGGGGAACGGGCATGTCCGTTAGCTTCCTAGGACGGTGGTGATCGTGTAGGCGGGCGGCTGGAGCGAGGCGGGGTCTGGTCGAGCAGGGACAACGCGTGAACTGCGAGCGGCGTCGGCATGGCAGACACGGTCCGGGCGCGGCGGTTCTGGGCTTCTCCTTGCTCTGTCCGTGGGCTGGGGCTGGCTTAGCATTGGAGGTGGACCACGGGCGACGTGCTGGACATGGTGGGCGAGACTGGCGGCGGCTGTGGCGCGCTGTCGCCGGTGAGGGTGCTCGATGGTGCTCGGCCTTAATGGCCATGACCATTTGGTCGTGGAACAGTGGGTGGCTGGGCTAGAAAAGGGTTGGGGGTGCACTGGGGTGGCTTTGGTTGCAAAATGGGAGACCACATTGGTCCAAACACTGCTCACAATAGTGTTTGTGGTTTTTGTTTGAACTGTGCCCACAAGGTGTTTGTATAAATGGCCGAAAGAGTTCAAGTTTTGAATTTTGAGGTGAATTTTGGTGGAGTTGGGATCACATGGTTGAGCATCTGGTTGCTTGGGATTTTAAAATGGAGTTCATTTGAGTGGTTTTTGAATAAGTGTGATCTTGATACCTACACTAGATTCATTTTTCAAATGCCATTCAAAATTAGTGTTGAAAGTTTTTGGTAGATCACAAAGTGGGCCTTGGTACATCATTACTTGTACTAGCAAGGGGTGCAAAGATCCACATTTGTTTCTTTTAGGATTTAAGTTCTAGGAATAGCCAAAGTAGGCATGGTAGTTAAAATGGCACAAATGACCATTTCCTTCTTTTATTCATTTTGATCTGTTTTTCTTTGGGATTTGTTTGGGAATGATCTAGATGATGTTTAATTCACCTAAGAATCATTTTACAATCAATGGATCACTTAATCATGGCAATTCAAAACAACTCCTAATTTATATGCACACACATATGAATGCTTTAATATTTTTAAATGGAAAAGTTTTTGTTAACCCTAATTTTGATGATTTGGATCTTAATAACCTTGGATTAGAGTTTTGGGATGTTACACCTCCCATACAAGCCTTAACATATTTAACTTTCATCTCTGATCATACCACGTCATCCTCTCATACTAGGTTCATTCATAGCTCTGATTCATCAACCAGATGGATCAGCAGTAACAACTAAGCATGGCTAAGCACAATAGATATAGCAGCTCTAGCGAAGCTCATAAGCCAAACCCTAGTTATGCTAGGTGTAGTGGATCGGGGAGTATAGGCTACAAAGGTAATATGCATCAGATAGGATTACTGTATCTATCGATAAAAGACTTTGGAATCATATGCAGATGACAATAATGAAATACTTTTAAATCGAAGGATTATATCATGTGTGTGGATTTGCTTGCCTTTGCTTGTTGATACCCAACTAAGGAGATCTTCGGACTTCTGGTACTTGACTTGATTATAGCTGGCCAAGTATTGATCTTCAAGATTCGATGGTGTTGATCTCGGTCTTCCATCTCGGAGTCGGTATCATATTCTACCGGAAAGAACCAAACACCGGAAAGAAAGGGGGAAAAATCTACACATGGCATCGATGCAATGCTCAAGCAAGGATGATGATATGACAAGTTAAAGTATATTGAAATGGAACCCTAAAACATGCTTAGTCATTTGAAACAGGGTCCGAGGGGTCCAAACCCTAATTCGGAGAAACCCAAGATGCATATGGGAGGGGTGATTTTGTTCTTGTAATTAAACTTGTCATGTAAGTTGATTAACAATGCATGATTATGAGTTTATTGTGTAGATCTCATTTTTTGAACATTTTGATATATTATTTGTAATTTTCTGACTTAAAATGAATTAGTTATGATTTTTCCCAATTTAAATCAATTTTAAATCATTTTTAAAACAATTAAACATTTTTGGAATATTTAAATTCTTTTATAACCTAGACCCACATGTCAAGCTTTTATTAATTACAGATATTATTTTCTGAAATGAATAAATCCCTGACAGACTGGGCCTACCTGTCAGCATTTTCATTTATTAAAACAAATACAGAAATTATAAAACAAAAGAAAAAGGATTATGACGCCAGCTTGACATCATGCTGACGTTAGCAATGGTGCCTCTCCTAGGTCGAGCGTGGGGCTGGTGACAGAGGGCGCACGGGGCAGCGAGAGGGGTCATGTTTAACTCAGTGTGCCGTGCTGAGCTAGCCAGTGGTGGCGCCGCCAAAAGGTGGCAACCGAAGATTGGTCGGCGACGAGCTTCTACACGACGGGCGGTGATTCATGTCGGGAGGCCAGCATAGAGCAAGAGGGAAACATAGGAGAGGGTTTCGAGAACTGGTAGCTCACCGTGAGCCTGATGGTGTGGTCGGGGAGGGCTCGGGGAGCCGACAACATCGACATGGATGGCAAAGGAGCTCGTCAGAGGCGAGGAAGGTGAGCTCAGCATGGATGATTTACAGCACCCCGCATCGATTCCTTTGGCTAGAAGAACTAGGACGACAAGGCAATTATGATGGCATGCTCTGCAACGCTTGGCGAGGTCGGGAACAACGATGCGATGGAGCACCTGCGGCGGCTAGGGTTTGGCCAAAGAGGGGAAAATGAGAGAGAAGGGGAGCTAGGGTTCATCCGGGTGAGCTTTATAGGCAACGGCACGCGGCGGCGTGCATCGTGGTAGAAGCACGCATCCTGGCGCGACTGGATGGTTAGGGCGGCACCACGGAGCTGCTTCTTCATCGGGGACAAAGACGACGATGCTGATAGAAGCCGAAGGGGTATCGGGCCAAGCTGGGCTGGTTGGGCCGGTTCTTGGGCCGCGACAAAGGAAGGGCAGCAGGCTGCTGGCGGCTATTAGATGCTGCGCGGGGTGGCAAGAAGGAGAGAGGAAAGATGGGCTTCGGCCTAGGTGGCCTTTATCTCTTTTTTTCTGCTACAATGTTTTTTTATTTCTGTTTTCTTTTATCCCTTTTGTAATTCAAATTTAGAAACTATTTTTGAGTAATTTGAAAATACCAGAAGCTTTGCAAATATGTGAAATAATGTGGGGCCCTTTTAATCCATTTGCGCTCCATAGGTTTGTCCTTTTCAAATATTTCAAACCCATTTTGAATAAGTTTCAAAGAAAGGGGGGATATTAGGGTGTAGGGTTTTTAGTTTCTTTTCCTTTTATGCAACATTTCTTCAGTCAAAATGGATGCATGCGATGCTTATGATGCACACAAAAAACCTAATTAACAAATACTAAAACTAGGGGTGTTACAATCGTGTAGTAATGAGTGGATTCTATTGGATTGATCATCTTAATCATATTCTCTCTCTCTCTCTGTGTATGTTGACCACAGTCTAGTTACTGAGTTGCATGCATATGCGCACAAGCTCCATCCATTTTATTGAGTGACAAACCTTTTTTTTGTGCGGTCAAGGTCCCCATCCACTGATGACTCTCGCTAATCAACGCAGCTCAGACATACTGTAGTTTGCAGTCATAACCAGAATTCTAATAAAATCAGACTAGTAACTCATAAGAATAGTTACATTGTTTTTAGAGGTGTATTTTATGTAGTAATAGTAGGAACATCATCCAGGGAGACAGAGTTCAACGTCTAGCAATCTTGTCTGTCCAATCCAAAATCAATGGGTCAAAGCGGATACCTTTTCGGCGAAGGCTCTGACGCGAATGCCTATGCAAGGAATTGTTGGGTACCCCTGGGTAGGGGTAGTTCTGCTTGTGACCCAAAGTATTCCAGACAATAGCTGGGTGTCCTTGACACTGATGATGCATTTTATTTTCTACTACAGTACTAGTAGATAGACACCGCCTCCTGATACTAGTATATCTCGAAATGGTGGTGCAATTGAGTAAGAAAAAGATTCTTGAGGTGAGTCTAGTACTACTATACACAATGTCTAGTGCAATAAAGAAATGAAAAAACCCAGAGAAGAGAACAAGGTTGAACAAAACTTGTAAGTTAAGAGAAACTCCAGCAGCACGCCTATATTTTCTCCCCTATGTGTGTCTATGTAAGGCTGGTCATAGTGGAGAGTAACATAGACTATAACATTCATAAGTTATTAGTCTATGTTAATAGAGGAGTAGTATATTTATGTTAACACCCGGATTTTTAATCCCAGATGCATGTTATGCCATTGATCGCAATCCTAGGATTACCATTTTTGCAAGACAAAACAGATTGGATATCACAGTACATCATCCATTACAAACCATAATAAGGTCTTACACAAATAAAGGATCTCATGATCCAGTCTTAGTACACACAAGTAGCGGAATAATAAGCGTAGCGGTGGGGTCCATCTTCAGTGTCACAGGTAATGCTGACGATGGGAGATGATCCTAGTTGTCATAGCCGTCCTGCTGTCCTCCTTCAGGGTAGTCCTCCTCATAGTCTAGCCACGGGAATAACCAGGGACAAAAGCCATGAGTACTCTTTAGGTACTCGCAAACTATCACTAACAAGTAAGGTAGTTCTAGTAGGATTGCTAACTCTAAGTTTATTTGTAAAGTTTAGTTTGAAACCTAAGCTGAGTTCAGAGACAAAGAAAGATAAATTAAAGTTTGAAATCACCTAAGTGGGAACTTAGTTGTCATAGTCACAACTCTGTTGTGGTCAAGTCATGTCACAGTTCATTTCATAAGTCATTTTGAAAACATCTGACAACGGAACAGTATGGCCACTCCAACTGGCCATAACTGCGGACGCGGCTATTCGAATAGTTTGACACTCTACAGAGGTGGTACACTTTCACCACAAAATTCGATACATCTGTCAGGGATAATCCTGAATCATCATACTTAGTATGCAGATAATCAAACCTAACCTTTCCTTTACACACCCTAGTATAAGCACCTCTCCTATGAGGTTGGCCTCCCAGCCATGGCCATTTGCCATCCTAGGCACTGCATAGGTGGACAACATTGAGAGGTAGCCTCAGCTCAAACCTCTCCCACGAGGGAACTCATACTAATGCATATAAACTTCCAGCTAAGCCTTACCCAACTCAGGTATTGTGGTTGTACGTTAAAATTGGAATGGTATCGCATCAGAACCCAACCATCAGTGTTTAAAAAGGGCTAAGGCTCATGCCTCAACATTTTCATCATCATGAAACATTTGTGTTTCTCAGCACATGTCAAAACATCTCAATATAAAGACTCATCATTCCAAGGTTTTCACAACTCATTTTCCACCAAGTATTCCCATCTAAAGTGATCAAGTTTTTGGTTTAGCTCTAATCACTAAGTTAAGAGTGTTCACTAATGTGGGATACTAATATCAATCTCATGCCATAGAATGACATCTAATTCTAACTAGATAGGCCAAGTTTTATACTCTTTATGCTATCTATAAACAAAGTAAAGAACTTTGGTAAAGTAAAAGAAAGTAAAGCTTGTAAATAAAACTTGGGATAGGTATAGGTCAAAATGTATAACCAAGCATGCTTAAGGCATCTTGCTTGGGTTAACTAGCTAGCAAGTGTTAGCTTGCATTGTTAATGACGGCTTGCCTTTGTTGGTGCAGTGGTTGAAATTCTCTTCTTCTTCCTCGGGGTAGAACCCCTCCTCCTCGAAAACTTGGTCGGTACTATCGTCTATAAATACATACGGAATACACAATCACCAAACAATACTTAACTAGTCTATTTAGCACACTAAGGCACATATTTGATGATCTAGTATCATCACAAACATCACAAGGTTTAATGAACTAGTTTCATTTATTTTATTTGAGAAAAGTAATTTCTACTCATTGAAATTAACTAAGATTTAATATTCTCCAATTAAAATATGGGATCATGTGGACACATGTCATCACCACATATTCTAATATATGGGAATGTGATTTAAAGGTTGGATCACATTTTAATAAGTTTAAGTTTAATATTTAATGATTTAAAGTGACTAGAAGTGCCTATATAGCATTATTTTGGTACTAGTCCAAAGTCGCTGCATGCAAACCATAATATTATTACATATTTAGATAGGTATATTCAAATGTGATTTTTGAGAGTTGGAATCAACTCAAAAGCTATTATGGTTGATTTTAGAAAAATGTTTGAATGTGAAAAAGCCCCTGTCTTGTTATTTATGCTAGGAGAGATCTCTAACTCTAATTGATTTAAATCCAACGGTCTTGTATAGAGATTTTCATTATCTTTCGAACAAAATTGGAATCACTCAATTTGGTTTAGTAGATCTTTCTAAATTGAATTTCAAACTAGTGGATAGAAACTAGATATAGTTAAAAAGGAAAATCTAAATTTGAATCAACGGGCTAAGGCAAGAACACTAATGGGCCGGCGAAGTCTCACTCCGCGGCGCTGAGGACAGCTGACAGGGGGGTCCCACATGTCAGTGGCTCTTTAAATGCGAAGCGGTACGGGGCGACGTGGACCGTAGGATGAGAACAAAGATCTACCGCTAGGGCTTGTCGTCGACGACGGACAGGTCACCGGCGAGGTGGAACCCTAGCGGCTTGGTGGGGGCTGGGGCGGCTTACCGGAGCTCCGACGAGGGTCGGCGAGGCGGGAAAATGAACGAGTCGAGGACGGCGGTTCTCCTGGTACTGGCAGCGTCCCGAGAGATGGCCTGGATCAGTGGCGCCCTTCTCCTCCTTCCACGATGGTCTCCAGCGAAATTCTGGCGCTACGGGCAGTGGTTTGCTCTGGTGGGGCTCCGGGAGGTTTCTGAGGTGGAGTGGGTGGAGATGGTGTGAATAAATGGTGCTGGGGTGGCTTCCTTATATAGGCCCGGCGAGACGGCAGAGAGGCATGGACGGAGCTCGTCGGTGACGACGGCACAGGGCGCTAGAGGCGTGGGCAAGGTAGGCGGACTGTGGGCGGTTCCCTGGCGGTCAGCTACGGCTTAATGGCGATGCTAGGGGCGGTGGATTGCGGTCGGGAGCGTCTGGCGCTCTACGCGGCAGAGGCGGTGCTCGACGTGGTTCACGACGGCTGTGGGTCGCGCGGCGAGGAAAGGGCGTGTCTGGCGGGGTGATGTGGTCAAGGCGGAGCGGCGCGCGCGGGCTATGGTCGAGGGGCGACTTGTGGAGCCCTGTCGGGGACGGCGCTCTGGCGTGCGCTGCGCATGGCGTTGAGGCGGTGGGCGCGAGCAATTGGAGGTGGTCTAGGGGCTATCTATGCCTGGGAAAGGGACCGTGGGCGGCGGTGCTACCACGCCTAACTCCCTAGAGCGGCGGAAGAGGGCGGGGCTGTCTGCTATGAGCTGCCCATGCTCAACCGGCGGGCATGGCATCGGGGTGGCACTGCACTATGGCTAGGGACTAGGGAGTGGCTGGTTTATGCCCTGGTTGGGCCTAGGGGAGACAAGGAAGGTTAATGGTGATCAAATGGCGCGACCAAATTTGATCAAAACAGTATTAGTTAGGCAGGTTTGATTCTGCTCACCAGGTGTTCGACACAATGGCTGCAAGAATTCAACTTTTGAATTTTGAAATGAATTTTGGTGGAGTTGTTAGTCACATGCTTAAGTATATGTGGTTGCTAGGATTTGTCAAATTGAATTCATTTGCATGGTTTTTGAAAAAAGGTGATCTATGTACCTACACTTGATTCAAATTTCAATTGTCATTTAAATTTATAGCTTGAATGTTTTTGGAAGATCACAAAGTGGGCCTTGGTACAACTTTACTTGTACTATCAAGGGGTGCAAAGATCCAGAATTGTTTCTGTTTGAAATTGAGTTCTAGGAACACCTAAAGTGTCCTAGTTGATTAAAATGGCAAAAGTGACCATTTCCATTATTAATTCTTTTTGATCTCTTTTTCTTTGGATTTTGCTTGGGATTTATCTAGATGATGTGGAATTCACCTTAGAGTCATTTTACAACCATTAGAACAAACAATCATGGCAATTCAAAACAATTCCTATTTAATGCAACACACATATGCATTCTTATTTCTTTACATGGGAAAAAGTTTTTGTTAACCCTAAATTGGGTGATTTGGATCTTGATTAACCGTGATTAAAGATTTGGGATATTACAAACCTTCCCCCCTTAAACAAAATCTCGTCCCAAGATTTAAGAAAGAAAACTAGGAACTGAAGAGATCTGGGAACTCCGTCCTAATGTAATCTTCTCGCTCCCAAGTGGCTTGTTCTTCGGTATGGTTGCTCCATTGGATCTTGAGAAATTTGATACTCCAGGTCCTAGTGGTTCTGTAAGCTTCTTCCAAGATACGGATGGGCACTTCACGAAACGTCAGATCCTTGTTGATATCCACAGCTCGATGATCGATGTTCTTGAAAACTTCGGTCTTCTCCGGCACTTCTAAGCATTTGCGAAGTAACGAGATATGGAACACATTGTGGATGGAAGACATCTCCTCATGCAGTTCTAGTTGATACAATACTTCTCCTTGGAGATTTAGAATCTTGAAGGGTCCGATATATCTGGGGGCTTACTTTCCTTTTAGACTAAAACATTCTTCAATGGTGACACTTTGAGATACACAAAATCTCCGACATTAAAAGTCAGGTCTCTCCTTCTCTTGTCAGCATAACTCTTCTGTCTAGATTGGGCTATCTTGAGGTGCTCACGGACTTTGTGAACCTTCTCTACGACTTCTCGTAGGATGTCAGGTCCAAAAATCTGACTCTCTCCTACTTGCGACCAATTCAAAGGGGTACGACACTTTCTTCCATATAGGAACTCAAATGGGGCCATTTGCAAACTGGCTTGATAACTGTTGTTGTATGAGAATTCTGCGAAAGGCACACAGTCTTCCCATTTTGATCCATACTCTAACACACAATCTCTCAACATATCCTCTAGGATTTGGTTGACTCTTTCAGTCTGTCCATCGGTTTGCAAGTGATAATCGGTGCTGAAATTCAACTTGGTTCCTAATCCTTCTTGGACTTTCTGCCAAAATCTTGAGGTAAATTGGGTTCCTCGATCCGACACTATGGTCTTGGGGGTTCCATGCAGACTAACGATTTTAGCAATGTACAACTCTGCTAGGTTTGAACTCTGGTAGGTTAACTTGACGGGTATAAAATGGGCTACTTTGGACAGTCTATCAACGATGATCCAGATTGAGTCATTTCCCCTACTAGAAGTAGGCAAACCGGTGATAAAGTCCATTCCGACGGAATCTCATTTCCATTTCGGAATCTGCAATGGTTGCAATAGTCCTGCGGGTCTCTGATATTCCGCTTTGAATCTCTGACAGATATCACACTTG
The DNA here is from genome assembly GCA_910589775.1 of Avena eriantha. Taxonomy (NCBI): domain Eukaryota; kingdom Viridiplantae; phylum Streptophyta; class Magnoliopsida; order Poales; family Poaceae; genus Avena; species Avena eriantha. Next base: position 289,079,124 of record OU342741.1, read on the forward strand.
GCAATGTTGCCTCCGATTTCTCTCTTCATCTTGTGCCACCAAAAATGCTCCTTCAAATCCTGATACATCTTCGTTCCTCCGAGGTGGATATAATAAAGAGTATCATGAGCTTCTTGCATGAGAACTTGTTTCTGCTCCGAATCTGTGGGTACACATATACGTCCTTTGTACCACAGAACTCCTTCTCCGTCTTCAGTGAATCCAGGTACCTTTCCTGTACCAATATGACGTTTGATCCCGTTGATGCTTGCATTTCCTTTCTGGGCTTCCTTGATCTGACTTATCAAAGTGGGTTGAAGTTCAATGCTAGCTAAAATTCCTTTGCTAACTAGCTCAGTTCTAAACTGCTCCAATTCTTCATGTAAACTGGCTGGATTTCTTTGATCATGGTGTTTAGTCTACACGGCAATCTGCTAAGAGCATCTGCTACCACATTGGCTTTGCCGAGGTGATAGTGAATGTCGAGGTCATAATCCTTGATTAACTCTATCCATCTCCTTTGCCTCATATTCAGCTCCTTCTGAGTGAAAATATACTTCAAGCTCTTGTGATCTGAATAAATCTCACAGCGATTACCCATAAGGTAATGACGCCATGTCTTCAATGCCAAAACTACGACTGCTAACTCAAGATCATGGGTAGGGTAGTTCTGCTCATGCTGCTTTAGTTGTCAAGATAGATATGTGATGACTTTGCCTTCTTGCATCAATACACACCCGAGACCATTCTTGGATGCATCACAATACACATCAAACGTCTTCTTGATATCCGGCATGATCAAGACTGGGGCTGAAATCAATCTCTTCTTGAGCTCTTGGAAACTTGCTTCACATTTGTTAGTCCATTCAAACTTCTTGTCCTTCTTCAACAATTAGGTCATGGGTCTTGCGATGCTCGAAAATCCTTCTACGAACTTGGGTTTGAGTGGTTGGGGCTTCCCATTCTTCGACATCTTTTATCTTGGCGGGGTCAACAGCGACTCCTCCTGCAGACACAATATGTCCGAGGAATCCTACTTTCTTCAGCCAAAACTCACATTTGCTGAACTTGGCATACAACCGATGCTCTCTAAGGGTTTCAAGGATGATTCTCAGATGTTGCTCATGCTGTTCTTCTGACTTGGACTAGATAAGGATATCATCGATAAACACAACGACAAACTTATCTAGAAAATTCATAAAGATCTTATTCATGAGATTCATGAAATAAGCATGGGTATTGGTTAATCCAAAAGACATGACCGTATACTCATATAATCCATATATGGTGGTAAAGGCAGTCTTTGGAATATCCGATGCACGAATCTTAATTTGGTGATAACCAATCCTTAGATCAATCTTTGAGAATACCTAGGCACCAGTCAACTGATCAAATAGATCCTCTATCTTGGGCAAGGGGTACTAGTTTTTGATGGTGACGTCATTCAACTTTCTGTAATCTGTCACAGATGGTTTCCTCCATCTTTCTTGTCAACGAATAACACTTGTGATCTCCATGGCGATGCGCTTGGTTGAATCAAGCCTATTGCTAACATAGCATCCAGGTGCTTCTTCAATTCCACTAACTCTGAGGGGTTCATGCTATAGGGTCTCTGAGCTATGGGGCCGGTTCCGGGGATTAGTTTAATAATGAACTCAATATCCCTATCCGGGGCATACCAGGCAATTCATCTGGGAATACATCAGGGTATTCACTGACTACTCTGACTTGGTCTATGGTGGGTAGGGTTAGAATCTTGTTGCACTTGAATTGACGGGGCAAGGTTTCAGATATATGCTCTACTGTTACTCCAGAGCTACTGGTCATGGTGATGGCTTTCTTGGCACAGTCTATCAATCCTTTATGCTTTGACATCCAATCCATTCCTAGTACTACTTCCAATCCTTTTGTTCCAAGTAGTATTAGATTGGCATAAAAATCTATCCCATGTATTCTGATAGGTACAACTTTGCAATTTTTTCTAGCTTTTGTAGTTGAACCAGGTATTTGAACTATCATGACATGCTTCAAGTTAGTTGGGTGAATCTTACTAGTGCATGCAAATTCTTCGGTGAAAAATGAGTGTGATGCTCCAGAATCAAACAACACTCTTGCTAAAACTGAGTTGACAGAAAACATATCCAGCACTACATCTGGCGCTTCTTGGGCTTCTTCGGCGTTTATGTGGAAGAGACGACCGTTGTAGTTGCGAGGGTTCCCCAGGGCGAATCTGCTTCCGGGCTAAACACGACGCTGTTGTTGAGCTGGAGCATTCACATTGGCAGTGGCGGAAATCTTCTTGGGACACTCATTGGAGTAGTGACCCTTCACTCCACACTCAAAAAAGTAATCTGAGACTTGTCTTTTGCGGCCACGGGCACAACATTGCTTCTAGTTCTGGGTGTAGTGTTGTTGTTGTTGTTGGACTTGGGCAGTGCATGGTTGAAGTTGTTGGAGTTGCCGGGGTGGTTGTTGTTGTTTCCTCCGGACTTCACATTTCCTCCGCTACGGTTGGGGTAGCTTGGACGAGACATTGGGGATTGATTGTTCCTTGGTGCATATCCTGCAAACGGGTTGGGACGGTACTTCTGGTGACTGTTGGATCCACTCTGGTGCATCATTCTGCGCTTGCGGTTGTCGTTGGCTTGGTTGATCTTTCCTTCCATCTGGATGGCAGAGTTGACTAGCTCTTTTAGATCCTCAAAACGTATGTTGACGAGTACAGTCTACATCTCATCATGCAGTCCGTTCAGGAATCTCTCCTTCTTCTTGGTCTCAGTGTTGATCTCATCAGGTGCATACCTGGCGACAGACAAGAATCTGTCATGGTACTCCACTATAGTCATTCTACCTTGCTTTAGCTCTCTGAATTCATCTCTCATTCGAGTGACTAAACCCTGCGGCACATGGGTGCGGCTGAACTTGGTCTTGAAGGCTTCCCATGTCATCACTTGACCATGGTTCATTGTGCGGGTGCTATTCCACCAAGCTCTTGCATCTCTTGCCAGATAGTGGGTGGCAAATAGAACTTGCTCATTTGCATCGACTCCTGCTACTTCTAGGTTATTCTCCATGGTTTGTAACCAATCATCAGCATCCAGTGGGTCTTCAGACTTGCTAAAGATAGGGGGATTGGTATTCTGGAAGTTCTTGAGTTTTGATCCATGATGATCCTGATTTCCATGGTTCTGATTGTTGTGAGCCATCTGGGCGATCTGCTGCAAGGTGGCTAGATTTTCTTGGCGCTCTGCCCTACTAGCTTCACTGTCTGCAATGAGCGTCTGCAGAATCTGCAGCATTGGGTCCTGCGATGAGCTTCTCCCTCCTTGGTTTCCACGAGTCATCTGAAGATTGAGATAGATAATGGGGTAAGAGGGAAAGTTCTAAGGTTCATAGTTTTGTTTTCAAAGCTAAAACTTTGAGTTTGACTCCGGTTTTGCAACTAACTTCTTTTCATTCATTCAAGCAAAGCACACGATACAAACACACACACACACACACACACCACAAGATGAAAAGAAAACAGATGGTTTTAAGAACCATTCTGCAAGCTAAGATACAATGGGACCGATACTTCTCACTCCTACAATAGTGCTCTAGTGCATCTACTCATCATCGATGAAGTCAGAGTCATCATCGTCAGTGTAGAAGTCCATGGCATCATCCTCCAGGTAGTCATCATCATTGCTGAGGTAGGAGTCAATATCTCCTTGGATGTCTTCACCTTCCTCTTCTTCTTCTTTTGCTGCAAGCTGAGCTTCTTGCTCCTTGATGGTCTTCTCGAGGTCGGCCACCTTCTTGAGAAGACGGTCGATGGTGCGATCCTTCTTTGCACGTTGACGACGAAGTGATTCATGATCCTTGACGAGCAGGGCGAAAGTCTAGGCCTTCTAGGAAGCAATGGCAAGGTTGTGGTTGGCGTACTCTCGAGCATTGTCCAATTCCTTCTGTCTGTCGTACAACAGGAAGTCAATGTTCTCCACTTGACGCTTCAACTCTGACTTGGCATCTGTAGAGGCATTCCCATAGAATCACGCCTTGCATAGTGAGCAAAGCGGGTTCCTTGGATCAAGTTGACATTTTGTGCGCAAAGACGAGCGAGAGCTTCATGCATTGCCCTGGCTAATCCATCTAGCCAGTTGTTATCTCTTACGGTGAACTGAATCCTCTCGGACATTGGTGCCTCTAACTTGCCTCGAAGATCAGCAACTACTAGCCATTGTAAATCTCCTCCTAGGGGTCCATTGAGTTGAGCTCCCAGGAATTTCGGATGCGGATGCTCCAAGTACTCAGACAGTGCATCAAGATCCCTCTCGAAGATCAGTTGGCCTCTATTGCCCAACTGGTAGAACTTGTTGTACTGAACTTCCATCTATAAGAATTTAGGATGAGAAAGTTAGTGAGGTGATCAAGTGTGTCAAATTTTATGTAGTAATGTAAGAATTTTTGAGGAACATGTATTTTTTTTGAGAGAAAGAATCCCAAGGGTAAGAGAGGAAATAAGTTTTCATAAATACTCACTTTGGTTTTGAAACTAAGTTTTTGTTCGGACGTCCATTCTAACTAGGGTCACCTATGGTCAAGATGGCTCTGATACCAACTTGTCAACACCCAGATTTTTAATCCCAGATGCCTGTTATGCCATACATCACAATCCTAGGATTACCATTTTTGCGAGACATAACAGATTGGATATCACAGTACATCATCCATTACAAACCATAATAAGGTCTTACAAAAATAAAGGATTTAGTACACACAAGTAGCGGAATAATAAGCATAGCGGTGGGGTCCATCTTCAGTGTCACAGGCAATGCTGACGATGGGAGATGATCCTAGTTATCGTAGCCATCCTACTGTCCTCCTTCAGGGTAGTCCTCCTCATAGTCTGGCCACGGGAATAGCCAAGGACAAAAGCCATGAGTACTCTTTAAGCACTCATAAACTATCACTAACAAGTAATAAAGTTCTAGTAGGATTGCTAACTCTAAGTTTATTTGTAATATTTAGTTTGAAACCTAAACTGAGTTCAGAGACAAAGAAAGATAAAATAAAGTTTAAAATCACCTAAGTGGGAACTTAGTTGTCATAGTCACAACTCTGTTGTGGTCAAGTCATGTCACAATTCATTTCATAAGTCATTTTGAAAACATCTGACAACGGAACAGTATGGCCACTCCAACTGTCCATAACCGCGGACGCGGCTATTCGAATAGTTTGACACTCTATAGAGGTGGTACACTTTCACCACAAAATTCGATACATCTGTCAGGGATAATCCTGAATCATCATACTTAGTATGCAGATAATCAAACCTAACCTTTCCTTTACACACCCTAGTATAAGCACCTCTCCTATGAGGTTGGCCTCCCAGCCATGGCCATTTGCCATCCTAGGCACTGCATAGGTGGACAACATTGAGAGGTAGCCTCAGCTCAAACCTCTCCCACGAGGGAACTCATACTAATGCATATAAACTTCCAGCTAAGCCTTACCCAATTCAGGTATTGTGGTTGTACGTTAAAATTGGAATGGTATCGCATCCGAACCCAACCATCAGTTTTTGAAAAGGGCTAAGGCTCATGCCTCAACATTTTCATCATCATGCCATTTGTGTTTCTCAACACATGTCAAAACATCTCAATAGAATGACTCATCATTCCAAGGTTTTCACAAGTCATTTTCCACCAAGTATTCCCATCTAAAGTGATCAAGTTTTTGGTTTAGCTCTAATCACTGAGTTAAGAGTGTTCACTAATGTGGGATACTAATATCAATCTCATGCCATAGAATGACATCTAATTCTAACTAGATAGGCCAAGTTTTATACTCTTTATGCTATCTATAAACAAAGTAAATAACTTTGGTAAATTAAAAGAAAGTAAAGCTTGTAAATAAAACTTGGGATAGGTATAGGTCAAAATGTATAACCAAGCATGCTTAAGGAATCTTGCTTGGGTTAACTAGCTTGCAAGCGTTAGCTTGCATTTTTAATGCTGGCTTGCCTTGGTTGGTGCTGTGGTTGAAATTCTCTTCTTCTTCCTCGGGGTAGAACCCCTCCTCCTCGAAGACTTGGTTAGTACTATCGTCTATAAATACATACGGAATACACAATCACCAAACAATACTTAACTAGTCTATTTAGCACACTAAGGCACATATTTGATGATCTAGTATCATCACAAACATCACAAGGTTTAATGAACTAGTTTCATTTATTTTATTTGAGAAAAGTAATTTCTACTCATTGAAATTAACTAAGATTTAATATTCTCCAATTAAAATATGGGATCATGTGGACACATGTCATCACCACATATTCTAATATATGGGAATGTGATTTAAAGGTTGGATCACATTTTAATAAGTTTAAGTTTAATATTTAATGATTTAAAGTGACTAGAAGTGCCTATATAGCATTATTTTGGTACTAGTCCAAAGTCGCTGCATGCAAACCTTAATATTATTACATATTTAGATAGGTATATTCAAATGTGATTTTTGAGAGTTGGATCAACTCAAAAGCTATTATGGTTGATTTTAGAAAAATGTTTCAATGTGAAAAAGTCTCTGTCTTGTTATTTATGCTAGGAGAGATCTCTAACTCTAATTGATTTATATCCAACGGGCTTGGATAGATATTTTCATAATCTTTCCAAAAAAATTGGAATCACTCAATTTGGTTCAGTAGATCTTTCTAAATTGAATTTAAAACTAGTGGATAGAAACTAGATTTAGTTAAAAAGGAAAAATCTAAATTTGAATCTACGGGCTAAGGCAGGAACACTAATGGGCCAGCCCAGTCTCACTCCGCGGCGCTGAGGACAGTTGACAGGGGGTCCCACATGTCAGTGGCTCTTTAAATGCGAAGCGGTACGGGCTGACGTGGACCATAGGATTAGAACTAAGATCTACAGCTGGGGCTTGTCGTCGATGACAGACATGTCGCCGGTGAGATGGAACCTTGCGGCTCAGTGGGGGTCTAGGGCGGCTTACCGGAGCTCCGACGAGGGTCGGTGAGGCGGGCAAGCAAACGAGTCGAGGACGGCGGTTCTGCTGGTACTGGCAGCGTCCCGAGAAATGGCCTGAATCAGTGGCGCCCTTCTCCTCCTTCAGCGGAGGTCTTCGGCGAAATTCTGGCGCTACGGGCAGCGGCTTGCTCCAGTGGGGCTCGGGGAGGTATCTGAGGTGGAGTGGGTGGAGATGGTGTGAAGAAATGGTGCTGGGGTGGCTTCCTTATATAGGCCCAGCGAGGCGACAGAGAGGCATGGGCAGAGCTCGTCGGTGACGATGACGCAGGGTGCTAGAGTCATGGGCAAGGTAGACAAATGATATGCGGTTCCCTGGCGGTCAGCTACGGCTTAATGGCGGTGCTAGGGGCGGTGGATTGCGGTCGGGAGCGTCTGGTGCTCTGCGCGGTAGAGGCGGTGCTCGACGCGTTTCACGGCGGCTGTGGATCGCGCGGCGGGGAAAGGGTGTGTCTGGCGGGGTGATGTGGTCAAGGCGGAGCGGCGCGCACGGGCTGTGGTCGAGGGGCGGCTTGTGGAGCCCTGTCAGGGACGGCGCTCTGGCGTGCGCTGCGCATGGCATAGAGGCGGTGGGCGCGAGCAATTGGAGGTGGTCCAGGGGATGTCTGTGCTTGGGGAAGGGACCGTGGGCGGCGGTGCTACCACGCCTACCTCCCTGGAGCGGCAGAAGAGCGTGGGGTGATGGCTCAATGCACGGCGCCCAGAAAAATGCGTGATGGCGGTGTTGATGTAGAGCTCGTTGGGAACCCCAAGAGGAAGGTATGATGAGCACAACAGCAAGTTTCCCTCAGTTATGAAACCAAGGTTTAATCGAACCAGTAGGAGCAAGGAAACACCCCAAAGGTGTTACTAGCTGAGCTTTGGCAGGGCGCACTACCGGTGCTAGTAGCGATGTGGAGACCTGCACAACACAACCACAGAACTTGTCCCGAACTTGCGATGAGGTTGTCAATCTCACCGTGTTTTGCGGAAAACAAAGGATTAAACGTATCAAATGGAAAGAAGTAATAGTTTGCAGAAAGTAAACACAAAGAAGTAAACAGTTGTATATTGTATGTAAAGAAAAGGACCGAGATCCATAGTTCACTAGAAGTGGCTCTCCTTAAGATAGATAACATGCTGGGTGAACAAATTACAGCGGGGCAATTGACAAACACCGAGAAAGCAATACATGCATATACTAATCATCTTGACTCCTTTGAGACTTGATTGGGCATTACAACATTATACATAGACCGCCATCCAACTGCATCTATGACTAATAATCCACCTTCAGGTTATCATCCGAACCCCCTCCAGTATTAAGTTGCAAGCAACATATTATTGCTTTATGAACTGCGTGTAAAATAAAGAATACGATTGTTCTATGAACAAAGGATTGTTGTTTTCTCCCTAGTAGCAACAACACATCTAGTACCTTAGAGATTTCTGTCACTTCCAGATTACCAGAGGCATGAACCCACTATCGAGCATAAATACTAACTCTTGGAGTTGCTAGCATCTACTTGGCCAAGATAGCTACTAACAACGGAAAGCATGCAAGATCACAAATAACAAAGACATGCTAGAATTAATAATCAATCTGAAATAGCATCTCAATATCCATCAGATCCCTGCAAACACAACATGCAGAATTACAAATAGATGGTCGTGATCATGAATGGAGCTCACAAGATCTAAACATGAAAGCACAAAGGAGGAGAACCAGCCATCTAGCTACTACATGGATCCGTAGTCCAAGGATGAACTACTCACGCATCACACCAGAGGTTTGCATGGTGATGAAGAAGGCCTCCAGGGTGAATTCCCCTCTCCGGCAGGGTGCCGGGAAGAGCTTCAGATCCCTTCCGATCTAGGGATGGAGATGACGGTGGGTACATACTCTTTCGTGGATATTTGATCGGGCCCTTAGGGTTTTCATCCCGAGGGCAATATATAAGCGGCAGGAGAGGCCGAGGGGGTGCCGGGAGTGGCCACACCACCCCCTGGCGCGAGCTAGGCCTGGCTGCAAGGCCAGGTGGTGTGGTGGCCCCCTGGCCCCTCTCTGTCTCGTATTCTGGCACTTGATGACATCCGGAAAAATAGGCACTTTGGCTTTTGTCCCGTCCAATTCTAAGAATATTCATTTTCTGACTTTCCTGGAACCAGAAATAGCAGAAAACAGGCAGCTGTCACTCTGGCTCTTGTTAATAGGTTAGTCCAAGAAATCATATGAAAGTACTCCAAAGTTGGAACAAAACACAAGAAAGTGGATAAAACCAAGCATGGAACATAAAAAATTATAGATACATTTGCAATGTATCAACATCCCCAAGCTTAAATCCTTGAGTAGGTAAGTGATAAAAAGAAAGAATATTTTTTGAGGTGACATGCACCATCAAAGACTTGATCAAAGTATTTGCAAAACATTCAAAGCTGGGAACATAGTACTTCAATCATAGCATGAAATACAAAGTTCTAGCAATAAGACAAAGAAACTACGATGCAACATGAAAAGGCACAAACAAAAGATTCATGAATAACAATGCTTTGCAAGACGTTTGTTTGTTTCACATAAAGAAAACATAGCATAATAGTATTCATCTTGTCCCTCAATAGACTAGAAAATATAAATGCATAGGACACCTTCAAAGTTCATAAGAGTGACTAGATACAATAGTTTAAAACAAGAAATATCAAAGTATGCATCAATCAACTAGTCTTGGGACAATGCACATAGAACTAAGAATGGCCACTATGCTCTCAAAGTAGGTGCATAAAGATAGAAGGTGGAGACTCAATATAATGGTGGAAGAAAGGCCTTTGTAAAAGGAAGTAGGGATTCAAGTCTCATAAAGAGCTTCAAAAAATTATGGTACTTATAGCTTACAGCTCTCATTGCCCCTATCATAAGCATCTTGAAGTGGTTAAGGTTAAAGTGACACAACTAAGAGGATATGCTTGACAAGTTATACACCGAAATCTCATGCCCCTTACTTACGAAGACCGATCCTCATGCTACTCAACTTCAGTCACGAGTAAGCTCTTGTCATTGTAAGTACATGTATATCATTAAGAACCGCCAACGGGGTACCCCTTGCACATGATACGAGAGCTTTCGCATAATCAAAATGACAAGGCAAGCAGACAATGAGCATCTCAGCGATCTTTTTATTTGCTATTTGCATAGGTTTTTATTGAGAATGCTTCATAGAGTGCTCATTATGGTGATGCTGCAAGTTTCCACCATGATTAGGCATGGCTTAGGCTAGCGGCCCAGGCGTTTCTCTAACACACATACAAACTCCATGATCTTACAAGTTCCACTTTTATTTCACACCGCCGGGATCCGTAAGCAAAAGAACATGATATCAACGGGGTACAAAGTACAAGTGCAATGTTGAAAGCGTTCCCCATGGTACATGGTTCTACTAATTTCAACTTATAAAGCGCAAGCATATATGTAACAAAGAAGGACCCAGTGGTTCAAGTTTATTTGATGCAAAAAAATAAAGTGTGCCATCAAGTTCGTGAGAGATTTAATCACTAGTTTTCTCATAACAAGTTTAATTTGGAAGGTAAACAAAATCATGAATATACTTGGAATAGCATAAGCTAGTAGGTAGGTATGTTGGACTCTTTGGAATAACTTGGTTTGGGGAGTTGGATGCATGAGTGGAACTCATACTTGGTTGTGGAGGCTAGCAAAAGACTAGGAGCGAGAAACTAAGAGAGCAATAATGGCCATAATCATGCAGAGCGACAAAACATCATTGATCAAAGCATAAAGTGATACTAAAATTTGAAAACTAAAGGATCATAAAGGCTATGGTGACTTGAGATAGTCATAACATGGTGTGAGCATGTGCCAAGTCAACCCAAAGAAAGCATCAAAGGAGAATACCACTATGCTATGCTTTAATATGCTAAAATAACGCATGATTCATCCAAGGCATATTAAGCAATCTCAATTGTTTATAACAAGTCATGCTACAGCAAAAAATACTAAGCATAAAGCCAAAACAATATCAAGCATGGCATGACAAAGCATAGGCCACAGTCAAAAACGAGCTCTTTTTACCACATAAGCATGAACTTTCCTACTCTTTTCCAAACCAAACCAAACTATTTGCAAACCAATGTATGAAAGAGGGGGTTCAACCAATTTATTCAGAAAACTAAGAAAACAAAAGCAAACGAAAACCAAAACGAAAATGAAAAAGAAGACGCTCCAAGAACAACACAACTGTGCATGAAACAATAAAAATGAAGCGTTTGGAAGAAACCTGAGATTTTTATTGATGAAGAAGGGGATGCCTTCGGCATCCCCAAGCTTTGACGCTTGTACTTCTTGGATATTTCTTGGGGTGACACGCGTGGCATCCCCAAGCTTGAGCTTTAGGCCATTATTCATCTCATTACTCATTCCTTCCATACACCTGAAATTTTTTCTTCATACAAAACTTCACACAATCTTTATTAGCAACATTAGTGCACTTAAGATAAATAAGTCTTAAGATTCAGTTCTAACACCAAATAAACTTCCATTAGAACACTAGCTACTGTAGCACTTCCCTCAAAAATCTCAATTCCCCAAAAGAACTCAAGAAGGAACCAACAAGAAGCAAATGCAGAAAATGGCAGAAATCTGTCAAAACAGACCAGCAGGTAAAGACGAATTTTTTCGAAGACCTTATGTTGGTCAAATAAAACAGTGTTGAAATAAATAAAGTTAGATAACAACCTGGGGCATAAGCACAAAAAATTACAGCTCAATCCGACATACAGAGCTCTCTCTCGAATGTTTACGATGAAGCACAAAAATCTGTTTCGGGACAGCAACTTTTCCAATCATTACTTCACTCTCATTAGAGGTTACTCTTGGCACAAAAAGCAAATAAAAAGGATAATGAGAGGTTATTACAGAGGTAATAAATTCCAAGACTCATCTAAAACTTTTGGGTTATCTCCCAGTAAGTACTTTTCTTTAACGCCTTTAAGTTAGGCATAAGAAGCAAAGAAAGAATCAAGTGTTCTCAAATGAAAAAACATTAAAACCAAATTTTGTTTTCATAGGAGAAGCAAAAGAAATCTTTTCTCTTTTTAGGGAAGTGTTCTATACCTTTCTTGAGTGGGAGTTGATATTTAATGGTGCCTTCTTTCATATCAATGATGGCACCAACAGTTCTAAGAAAAGGTCTTCCCAAAGTAATAGGATAAGAAGCATTGTATTCAACATCCAAAACATAGAAATCAACGGCCCTAGAAGAATGCTTGATGGCTCAATGCACGACGCCCATAAAAATGCTTGATGGTGGTGTTGATTTAGAGCTTGTTGGGAACCCCAAGAGGAAGGTATGATGAGCACAACAGCAAGTTTCCCTCAGTTATTAAAACCAAGGTTTAATCGAACCAGTAGGAGCAACGAAACACCCCAAAGGTGTTACTAGCTGAGCTTTGGCAGGGCGCACTACCAGTGCTAGTAGCAACGTGGAGACCTGCACAACACAACCACAAAACTTTGTCCCCAACTTGCGATGAGGTTGTCAATCTCACCGTGTTTTGCGGAAAACAAAGGATTAAACGTATCATGGAAAGAAGTAATAGTTTGCAGAAAGTAAACACAAAGAAGTAAACAATTGTAGATTGTATGTAAAGAAAAGGACCGGGATCCATAGTACACTAGAGGTGGATCTCCTTAAGATAGATAACATGCTGGGTGAACAAATTACAGCGGGGCAATTAACAAACACTGAAAAAGCAATACATGCATATACTAATCATCTTGACTCCTTTGAGACTTGATTGGGCATTACAACATTATACATAGATCGCCATCCAACTGCATCTATGACTAATAATCCACCTTCAGGTTATCATCCGAGCCCCCTCTAGTATTAAGTTGCAAGCAGCAGATTATTGCTTTACGAACTGCGTGTAAAGTAAATAATACGATTGTTCTATGAACAAAGGATTGTTGTTTTCTCCCTAGTAGCAACAACACATCTAGTACCTTAGAGATTTCTGTCACTTCCCCAGATTACCAGAGGCATGAACCCACTGTCGAGCATGAATACTAACTCTTGGAGTTGCTAACATGTACTTGGCCAAGATAGCTACTAACAACGGAAAGCATGCAAGATCACAAATAACAAAGACATGATAGAATCAATAATCAATCTGAAATAGCATCTCAATATCCATTGGATCCCCGCAAACACAACATGCAGAATTACAAATAGATGATCTTGATCATGAATGGAGCTCACAAGATCTAAACATGAAAGCACAAAGGAGGAGAACCAACCATCTAACTACTACATGGATCCGTAGTCCAAGGATGAAGTACTCACGAATCACACCGGAGGCTTGCATGGTGATGAAGAAGGCCTCTAGGGTGAATTCCCCTCTCCGGCAGGGTGCCGGGAAGAGCTTCAGATCCCTCCCGATCTAGGGATGGAGATGATGGCAGCTACAGACTCTTTCGTGGATTTTTGATCAGGCCCTTAGGGTTTTCATCCCGAGGGTAATATATAGGCGGAAGGAGAGGCCGAGGGGGTGCTGTGAGCGGCCACACCACCCCCTGGCGCGGGCCAGGCCTGGCCACGCGGCCAGGTGGTGTGGTGGCCCCCTGGCCCCTCTCCGTCTTGTATTCTGGCACTTGATGACATCCGGAAAAATAGGCACTTTGGCTTTTGTCCCGTCCAATTCCGAGAATATTTATTTTCTGACTTTCCTTGAACCAAAAACAGCAGAAAACAGGCAGCTGACGCGATGGCTCTTGTTAATAGGTTAGTCCAAGAAATCATATGAAAAGTACTCCAAAGTTGGAACAAAACACAAGAAAGTGGATAAAACCAAGCATGTAACATCAAAAATTATAGATACATTTGCAATGTATCATGGGGTTGTCTACTGCGAGCTGCCCGTGCTCGACCGACGGGCATGGCATCGGGGTGGCACTGCACTGTGGCTAGGGACTAGGGAGTGCCTGGTTTATGGGCTGGTTGGGGCTAGGGGAGACAAGGAAGGTTAATGGTGATCAAATGGCTCGACCAAATTTGATCAAAACAATATTAGTTAGGCAGGTTTGATTCTACTCACCAGGTGTTCGACACAATGGCCGCAAGAATTAAACTTTTGAATTTTCAAATGAATTTTGGTGGAGTTGTTAGTCACATGCTTAAGTATCTGTGATTGCTTGGATTTGTCAAATTGAATTCATTTGCATGGTTTTTGAAAAAAGGTGATCTATGTACCTACACTTGATTCAAATTTCAATTGTCAGTTGAATTTATAGTTTGAATGTTTTTGGAAGATCACAAAGTGGGCCTTTGTACATCTTTACTTCTACTATCAAGGGGTGCAAAGATCCACAATTGTTTCTATTTGAAATTGAGTTCTAGGAACACCCAAAGTGTCCTAGTTGATTAAAATGGCAAAAGTGACCATTTCCATTATTAATTCTTTTTGATCTTTTTTTCTTTGGATTTTGCTTGGGATTTATCTATATGATGTGGAATTCACCTTAGAGTCATTCTACAACCATTAGAACAAACAATCATGGCAATTCAAAACAATTCCTATTTAATGCAACACACATATGCATTCTTATTTCTTTACATGGGAAAAAGGTTTTATTAACCCTAAATTGGGTGATTTGGATCTTGATTAACCTTGATTAAAGATTTGGGATGTTACAATTATTAGGTAATAGACTCATTTCACCTTCGTATGTGTGATTAACTCACTGCCATATAAGCAATTTTACTGAGTTGGACCTTTAGTTACTCATGAAGTTATTTGCACTATAACTAGCCTAAAAAGATTCTTCCCCTAAATTTTGCTTATCTCCAGCAAAAACCCTATATTATCTCCCCTATGTCATAACCATAATATTTTAATAGGGAAGAGCAAAAAAATCATCCAATAACTCACTCATCAACGTATGGGACACATATAGGGGAGGCAAAACAGTTGATAGTATTAGTAGACACTGGATCCCAACACATCTGACAAAGTTGAAAGTATGACCAAATTTAAAGATCACTCATTGACGATTTAATTATATTGATTTATGACACATACTCTCCCTCCATCCTAATTTTTCTGAAAATACCCTCCAACCTAATTAAAAAGGATGTCACATATTTGACTAAATTTGAATGCATATGTACACTAAAAGTGACTACTATACATCAAGTATATTGTTACAAAAGCTCCATATAGTGCATTCTATTATTAAGAGTGAAATATAATTATACGAAGATGGATAAGAAAAAATGATCCATGTATCCAAAAGAAAAAGAAAAAAAGAGGGCCACGGGAAGTCTTCTCCCTTCGTAGTTCCTACTCCAATGCAAAATCTTTCCCTGTCTCAGATTTGGCGATTGCAGCGTTGTGGCCGCCCTGCGGAGGCACGACCTCGACCACCTCCGCAATGGTTGCAAGATCGATGACCAACATGAGATGGCTTCTCTTTTCCTACTTAGCAGGGTATGACCTGGACGATCTCCGCAATGGTAGTTACGGGTTGTGGAGCTCCGTGACTTCCTTCTTCAAATTTTCCCACTTAGCGCAAAGCGTCGAGGAGTCACGCTCGTAAGATCATGCTAACTTCATTTGAAAAGCCAAATCGGCTTGGAGGCGATCACACTCTAGGTTGAGATCAAAGTTTTTCTATAGAATGTTGATGTTATGGCTGTTGATGTCATCTACTTTGGCCGAGATTCTCGTCCTGACTTCCTGCATGGAAAATGCATCATCAACAAGAGAGCATGGAGTTCATACAGAGAAGAACATAAAATGCTAATAGATGTATAGTGACTATAGTACATCTCTTCTTCGACCGAGAACAGGCATGACGACATCATATGTGTCAGAGATATCCGTCGTGCTATCGACCCGTGGGGTAAAAAATTCAACGCTCGAGCCGCCTACCCTGGAATGTATACAGAGATGGTTCAATAGTAGGAGCAAACAACCCAGTAATCATCGGAAGTACAAACCTACCCGGACTCTTGGTCCCCATGATAGCCGCTCTTCGGATACATGCGAGAAGATGAATTCTCACCCCATGGCTGGTCTCCTTTCTCGATCCGAGCCTACAGGTCACCCTGCCAGCGGGATTTCTCCACGGCTCTAACCACCTCCATCTTGCTGTTCTTGCGATGCGACAGGTTATTTTGTGACATTGCTGGATGAAGAAGTAAAGAAGCAAGGGAGGAGAAGTGTAAGAAAATGGTTTCTGCGAAGGCAAAGCGAGGCAGTACTAGTGGGAGGAGAGAGGAGAGTGAATACTGGAAGCAAAATGTCAAGGTCTGGGTCTCGTCGCGGGCCTTTGAGCAATCTTGTTGGTCCATCCAAGACCCAACAGGCAGGATCAAGACTCCGTCGTAGTAGTAAGGAAAACCTATAGGTGTACCAGAGGTTACGAGAAAATATCTAGTGATACCATCATGTACGATACCATGATACTAGTTCTAAGAAATCAAATTTTCAAGTTTTAAAAAAATCGATAAGAAAATTTGTATGTTCACAAGATGTATGTTCATAGTCCCTAAAATTTTCAAAACCAAATTTGAAGTACACAAACAGAAACGAATAAGACAAATTGACAGGTGAATAGTGTCATTTGTGGTGTCTTTTTGTGGTATTGTCCTTTTGTGATACTATTTATATTGATTTGTCATTTTTGTTTCTCTACACATGTTACATATTTAGTTCTGAAAATTTAGAGTCTATCAACACACATTATGTGAATACTCATAATTATTTTTGATTTTTAGAAGCTATTTTTTTGTTTTTTAGGACTGATATCATGGTATCATATAGAGGGTGGTATCACTAGATATATTCTCCGGAGTAGACTATGGGTAGGACATAATACTAGCGATCGAGCTACTAGCTGTATATATTTACGACCCACCCAATGTTTTGTACTAGTAACAATGTCTTGTCAAAGCAGTGGACAAGATTCCATCTAAGAGACGTGTTTTTACTTGCTTGTTTAGCCAGTACGCGCGACAGAGTAACTCATAAAAAAGTTTTTTTTATTGTTTCTTTCTACTAAGATGAGAGGGTGCCCTACCTAGTCTAAATGCTGTAGAAGATTTTATTTTCTTAGTGCATCCACTATGTTGGCCACAAGCTATCTATAAGGGAAAAATGGATAAGGAGTTTGACATATGTAGTGGAGCCTATCATAAGCTCAAAAACATAAAGGTGACCCTTGAGGTTAGTCCATAAGTATTAAAATATTATTATTAGGTACAAATATCAACAGAAACAAATTCCAATTATAATAATGTGTGAGATGGCAGCTGGGTCCTAGCTTATGGACAAATTTGGCTAGATACATAGTGGTTCAATCAACTGGCTTATGTTGTACTAAGTGGGTCCCATATTAAGGATTGTTTTTGCTGGCCAGTCTAGTAAATTTCTTCTAGTAGATTCGGAGAAAGTCTAGTATATACATTCCTTACCCACGTCTAGTAACGGCTCACGCTGTGCTTGCTCATAGTAGTAGTAGTAGTAGTCATATTGAATATACTTAGGGTTTGACACATAATCATCACAAATGGTCACCAAAAGATCGAACGGCAAACTTAAAGATAACTTAGGGCTTCTTTGGATAACAAGATTTAAAAACACAGGAACTATACCGGGTCACAGGTACAAAACAACGGATTTCAAAACAGAGGAAACAACTTTCTCTGGATCACAGAATTTCAAAACACAGGATAACAGGGTCGCAGGTACAAAGCCGAGGAAATCTGTAGGCTTAAAGTCATTTCGATGAAACACAAGAAACACGGAGGAAAATTGCCTTAATCCTATGTGAATGAGTGTAAAAAAGTGGATGTGTTGAAATTCCTATGGTATTGCGGTGTAGAAATGCAATCCATATGAATTTTGGAGGTGTGATTCCTTTCATCCAAAGGGCTTCCTTATGAAGAAAAAAATTCTGTGGGTCGAATTCCTCCAAAATTCCTTTGGAAATCCTTTGATCCAAAGAGACCCTTAATCAAGATGTGCATTCTCACGGCAGGAGGTGCTGCGGTCATAGATTTTTATCTTGAACCCGTCTATGGTGACCTTGAACATAAGGTAGTCACCCTCCTTCAACTCATGGAAAGCAGAAAAGGTAGCCCACTCTTTGTCCAGGATGATCTGGTCTTTGTTGCGGTTGGCATCGATAACCCACTTGCATTCCTCGCATGCTTGGACCACCACTAGTTGTGGCAGGGGCGTCCCTTCATGTAAGGCTTGAAGTAAGTCAGGATGATAAGCATATACAAGTCATGCTGGACTAACTGGATGTAGAAGCGCCTAGGACGATGCGTAGTGGCATGGTGTCCGACTGACCTATGGCGCCTTCTTGGTTTGGTAGAACTAGCGACCGACCTGACAGCACTTGCCCTTGCCAAGGCCTCCACTCTCCTGCCTGGAAGCTTCAAATCCCTTGGTATGATGGGGAGAGCATCTTCATAGCACCTGAGCTGGAGCAGTCTGGTCAAGAATGTAGTCTAATTTCAGCATTACAACTAGGCCGTCCTACATGAAAATTACCATTGGGTTAGTCCTTTGGAATTACTAAAACACCACAATGCATTGCATAAATTGACTAAAGATCACAGTGCCTCATTGCACCATCAAAATTACCTAAACAACACAAGGTATCAGGTAAATTAAATTTCCTATAGAGCACAATGCATCATAAGAATCACCTAACCCAATGGGTCCTACAAATTATCTGAACAGCTACTACAGGGCATACCACTTAATTATATTGATTAAACAGCACAATACATAATCTGAATGGATAAAACAACACAATGTATTATCTGGATAGACAAACAAGCATATATGAAGTGCATCATGAAAAATACCAAAATAGCACAAGGTATCATGTAATTAAATTTAATAAACAATGTCTGCATAATCAAAATTACCTAAATTGATGGGTCATTGAAATAATCTGAACAGCTAGAAGACATATCATTTAATTCTAAACAGCAGAACACAGATCAAAATGGACAAAACAACACGATAAGGAGACATGACATAATGCATCATAAAAAAATACCAAAACAACACAACGTGTCATGGAAAATTCCTAAACAGCACAATGAATCATCTAAGTACCAAAACATAACCCTGCATCATCATTATCAAGAATATTCCATAACTAAGCAGAACAACACAAAAGACAATTATCAAGAATATGACATATAAATAACAACACAAAAGACAATTATCAAGAATATGACATATAACTAAGCAGTTCAACAAAGGACCTGCAGTACACATTGCAAAAATCTGATTAGATGCACATCGAATTTGGGTCAAATCCCCAATCCTCTAGATCTAACCTTGTGGAAGTTGGGGGGGGGGGGGGGGCGAACTTGCATATGGTTCGACGGATTGAGCAGATGAACATGGTGCCACTGATGAAGAACCAGCCACATACACCAAAGAAGCATAGACAATCGCGTATGAAGGGGGAGCCACCGATAGGGGTTTCACCACATACACTCTGAAATTTGGCACACTGGGAATGAGAGTCCAACCCGCAGACAAAAAGGACGCGTCCTCCGCCGCACGAGCATTCGGTCCCAATGCACGTGGCGCCGGAGGCTTGGACGACCGCTCAGCGGGCGATGAGGGTTTCGGTGCGGCCGGCCGAAAGCCTAAGGGAGACGGACACCTCACCTTGGGCACGACCCGCACACATGCGAAAGGCGAAAGAAACTTCAGAAAAGGCGCCGCGACCGGTTGAATCAAAAAGCCACCTACAGCTCTGAAGCAGAGCTTGATGAGGACCCCAGCTCAACCATAGATAAAGGGTTTAGCATTGGTTTCATCGAAGCAACGGCTGGGTTAACGACTAAGAGTTGAGAGGTGAGTGTGGGAATGTGCTAGCGAGAGAGGGAATGGTGGGGGAGGATTTGGAGAATGGGAGTGGGTAACCCTCTATCCGCTTTAGTAGTACCGTACTACAAAAAAACAACATTTCACATATCATCACTTTTTGACAAACTAGTTCATTTCTTTGAACCGACTAAAATAGTGGGTACCATTAGGTTTCAAACTTCCATCTGGTACCTATTTTGCTAGTAGTAAGTACAGTACAATACTTTGTATACTGTCCATGGTAGTATAAAACATTTTTTAGATAGAGGAAATTGCACGATCCACCATCTTTTCATCGCACGTTTACACAAAACACTTAGTGGACATCATTTTTGCACATTTTAACAGTTTTTGGCCTAATATGTACAAATTTGGCTAGTTAGTCCTGTAATGACCAATTTAACCTCATTGGTAGCAATACTGACAAGTGGTCACCAAATGTCATTGCTCCCATTCACACACAAAGATTGAATGATGCTAAAAACTGGATACTAACGATA
Organism: Avena eriantha; assembly: GCA_910589775.1. NCBI lineage: Eukaryota > Viridiplantae > Streptophyta > Magnoliopsida > Poales > Poaceae > Avena > Avena eriantha. Next base: position 289,099,525 of record OU342741.1, read on the forward strand.
TTTATCACCCACAATAATTTTTGGATGCATGTAGCTAGGATGTAAGAAACTTATTTCATATGAAACATCAATGTTTACACAAAGGTACCAAAATATTTGTCTATCACACACTGAATTTGTGAAGGCTTTATTTGGTCGTAATAAACTTGTTTTTGAACATAACTTGTTTATACATAAGTTTGACGTTTCATTCACATAACCAAATATCCATCGAAGAGTTTCTTTTAAAGTGTCGGACGAATGATATATGTTTGTTTATTACACCTCACAGAGAAAGCGCCCTGATTTATCGTAAACTTTAAGCATATAATTACTTTCCCGTGATTTATTTTCTTGAGAGCAAGCATGGTGAATATGGCTTGGAATACCACAAGCCCAGTTTCCAGGCAAAGTTTATACAAGTTTCACTTACGATTATGAAGTTTTTTTAGTTCTCAAGGTTTCCTAGCAAATTTCACACTCTTAAAATAATTTAAGCTAATTTATCAATGTTAGATAAAATTTGAACTATGAGTAAGTAGTAGATTGCCCTTAAAGTTATACAAGTATCTTTTGAAGGTACCCACCCAGGCTATCAATATATCGGAAACCATGAATTTGTTGAATTCAACTTCTTGCTAAGAATTTACATACAGAAAATTTTACTTTTATTTGAAAACAATAATAAACATTGCATGTTGTCCTATTACTTGTACTACTTGCCGTGAAAAATGATTATTATCAAGAGAGTTCACATCATTAGAAAAACAAACTAATTGAAAATATGGACTACCATGTATGAACATCCTTATGCTTTAGGCCGAAAAGACAAGCTAAATGGCCTTATATATACAACATACTTTATGGTAATGTTCCCATATTTGGTAGATGAGTGCATCTTGACATGGTGAACAATAATGCTACCAGTACTGGGAGTTTCCAAAATTTAGGAACAAAAAATCATTTTCAAATTTGAATTACAAGTAACATAAAAATTTACAAACATCCTTTGAGTCTTTATGGTACCGAGGCGGTCAATACTTCAAAAACCAATGAGAGTTCTGTAGGATTAAAGTTCTTGCTATGAATATGCATGTTGACAATTTGATCCTCACTAGCTATGAACAAAAATAATGAAACCATTAAAAATGAAGCCTTCTTCATGGCATCCTCTTGTGTGTACTACTATTTGCAATGAAAAATAATTAATAACCGTGAGTCATCATAAATTACCAAAACTTAGTTACACAATATATGGCCCACAATGTATGAACATTCTTGGGTTTCAAGCCGAACGACAAAGGTAACAACCATATGCAGACCGTATTGTATTGTAATGTTCCCATATTTGGTAGATGTCTGCATCTTGGCCAGGTGAAAAATGGTGACAACCACAGTTTCCAACTTATAGAAACAATAAAACTTTTTCAATTTTCGAAGCGACAAGATTTTTTATGTAAGAAAGTACGAAGAAAAATGGCTTAGAGTACCACAACAACAACCCTAGTTTTTAGACAAAGCGTGGACCTTGATACACTTATGATTGATTACCAAGTTTTATGAGTTCTCAAGCTTCCTAGCCAACTGTTTTCCTTGCTCAATTTTAGGGTACTTCATGCTAAATGTATAGACATCGATGTAATTTTACCTTTTTTAGGTCCTTGATGTAAAATTTACTCCCATTGTCCATGTAAAATTCGAACCTAAAAGCAAGTGGTAAAATTTAAACGTATTGAAGATTATTAGTTGGAAATGAGTATGAACATTCTTGGATTTTCAAGCCGAAAGACCAAGGTCATGGCCATATCTACATTATACTTTATGCTGATGATGATCCCATATCAAAGAATTTTCATGTCGCCAAATTTGGCCATATATTTTGAAAACAAACAAAGAGGAAGTAATATGAAGAGTATGGCTCAATCAGCTACTCTCTCGAGTAGGAGCCGAACCTGACTATTTTACTTGCTTAATTTTAGGGTACTTCGTGCTAAATGTAAGGACCTCGATGTAATTTCCCCCTTTTTAGGTCCTTGATGTAAATTTTACTACCACCGTTCGTGTAAAATTCGAACCTAAAAGCAAGTGGTAAAATTTTAATGTATTTAAGCTTAATTATGAATGAGTATGAACATTCTTGGATTTCAAGCCGAACGACCAATGTCATGGCCATACCTACATCAGACTTTATGCTGATGATTCATGATCCCATATCCAAGAATTTACATGCCGCCAAATTTGGCTATATTTTGAAAACAAATGGAGAGGAAGTTGTATGAAGAGTATGACTCAATCAGCTTCTTGCTTGAGAAGGAGCCAAACCTTACTGTTTTCCCTTCTTAGATTTAGGGTGCTTCGTGCTAAATGTATGGAGGACCTTGATGTAATTTCCCCTTTTTTTAGGTCCTTGATGTCAAATGTACTCCCATCGTCCGTGTAAAATTCGAACATAAAAGCAAGTGGTAAAATTTAAACGTATTTAAGATTATTAGTTGTCAATGAGTATGAACATTCTTGGATTTCAAGACGAACGACCAAGGTCATGGTCATATCTACATCATACTTTATGCTGATGATTCATTATCCCATATCCAAGAATTTGCATGGCGCCAAATTGGGCCATATTTTGAAAACAAACAAAGAGGAAGATGTATGTAGAGTATGGCTCGGTCAGGTTCTCTCTCGAGAAGGAGCCGAACCCAACTATTTTCCTTTGCTTAATTTTAAGGTGCTTCGTGCTAACTTGATGTACCTCGATGTAATTTCCCCCCTTTTTAGGTCCTTGATGTAAAATGTACTCCCATTTTCCATGTAAAATTCGAACATAAAAGCAAGTTGTAAGATTTAAACATATTAGGTATCGATGAGTATGAACATTCTTGCATTTCAAGCCGAATGACCAAGGTCAAGACATATCTACATCATACTTTATGCTGATGATGATCCCTTGTCCAAGAATTTGCATACCGCCAAATTTGGCCATATATTTTGAAAACAAACAAAGAGAAAGTAGTATGAAGAGTATGGCTCGATCAGCTGCTCTCTCGAGTAGGAGCTAGACCTGAATATTTCCCTTGCTTAATTTTTGGGTGCTTCGTGCTAAATGTAAGGACCTCGATGTAATTTTCTCCCTTTTTAGCTCCTTGATGTAAATTGTACTCCCACCATCCTTGATGTTCCCATATTTGGGAGTAAATGGGTGTATCATGGCATGGTAACAATGTTGCCACTCGGAGTTTCCAACCATTAGGAAAAGAAAAAAAATCAATTTTCCAAGTGACAGGAGTGCATTTTATGTAAAGCAACTAGGAAGAATATGTATTTTCTATAGAAAAAAACAAAGATAAAGAAGAGAAACTATGAGCACAGAGGAGGCATCTCGAGAGAGCAGTGAAGAGGCGGAGTTGAAGGCGATGCGATATCAGAAGAAAGCTGTGATTGCTTCCTGATACGAGGTACATGGTATAGTCACCTAGTAGTACTAGTAGTACAGAACTAGTAGTAAATTTCAGGACCTTTACTGTATATGCACGTAAAACAAATTGTGTTTTCTCTCTCCTTCACTGCCTCATCACCCCTGGCTAGCTAATCTCTCCCTTGTCTAAAACATGGCGATGCACATGTGTGTTGACCTGCCTTGTCGGCGGCTCCATGTCAGTATCAAGCATGTTGCGTTGGTGTGCATAAGAAGGAACAATTTGGGGCTTGGCGACAAAAGGTACAATACTCATACTATTACTATTAGAGTCAGAGTTCAAACTTTCCCGGTTTTAAAATTTTCACTTTCTTCCCAAACATCCAGAGGGAAGGTTATTCAAGAGATAGTAGTGCACAAGGGATTGTTTATACTGTATGCAATATGTCCCATCACATTGATGCACTCCATTATGATTTGGCCAGCTTTACCACTAGTCTGTAGTACTCCATTCTTGTTCCATTTCACACCCTGCGAAGAGGAAGCTACCAAGCACAATCACAACACGCTGGTTCGAATGTAGTATAGTAGGAGTAGTACGAAGGGTATGGCTCAGCCACTCGCTCGAGAAGGACCCGAACCCGAGTGCTTTTCATTGCTTCATTTCAAAGCCCTTTTTGCTAAATGTATGGACCTCTATTTAATTTTCTATTTTTTAAGGTCTTCGATGTAAACTGCACTCCCACCGACCTTCTCAATATTTAACTAAAAGTAAGCGCGATAAATTGCTCTTAAATTTTTACAAAAATCTTTCGAAGCTACGCAAGAATTAGGTACATCAAAAACCACAGAAGTTCTAAAAAAATTCATGTTCTTGCTATGCATCCACATCCCGACAAAGTTGACACGGTTTTGATAACATTTCAAATAAAGAATAAAAAATATAATATTTTTTGTGGCATCATGTTACGTGTATCCAGAAACACACATTATTAAAAGTATAATACAAACATTATTATTTATTCTTTAGTTTTGATAATAGTTTATGTTGATGATCCCATATCCAAGAATTTGTATGCCGCCAAATTTAGCCATATTTTAAAAACAAACGAAAAAGAATTAGTATAAAGAGTATGGCTCGATCATCTTCTCTCTCGAGAAGGAGCCAAACCGGACTATTCTCCTTGCTTAATTTTAGGGTGCTTCATGCTAAATGTATGGACGTCGATGTAATTTTACCTTTTTTAGATACTTGATGTAAAATGTACTCCCACCGTTCGTGTAAAAGTCAAACCTACTAAAAGCAAGTGGTAAAATTTAAATATATTTAAGGTTATTAGTTGTCAATGAGTATGAATATTCTTGCATTTCAAGCCGAACAACCAACGTTATGGCCATACCTACATCATACTTTATGCTAATGATTCATGATCCCATATCCAAGAATTTTCATGCCACCAAATTTGGCCATATTTTGAAAACAAATGAAGAGGTAGTAGTATGAAGAGTATGGCTCGATCAACTTCTCTCTCGAGAAGGAGCCAAACCTGACTAGTTTCCTTGCTTCATTTTAGGGTGCTTCTTGCTAAATGTATGGATATCGATGTAATTTTACCTTTTTAGGTCCTTGATGTAAAATGTACACCCACCGTATGTGTTAAAATCGAACCTAAAAGCAAGTGGTAACATTTAAACGTATTTAAGATTATTAGTTGTCGATGAGTATGAACATTCTTGCATTTTAAGACGAACGACCAAGGTCATGGCCATATCTACACCATACTTTATGCTGATGATGATCACATATCCAAGAATTTCATACCGCCAAAATTGGCCATATTTTGAAAACGAACGAAGAGGAAGTACTATGAAGAGTACGACTCGATCAGTTGCTCTCTCAAGAAGGAGCCAAACCCGACTATTTTATTTGCTTAATTTTAGGGTACTTCATGCTAAATGTATGGACCTAAGATGTAATTTCCCTCTTTTTAGGTCCTTGATGTAAAATGTACTCCCACCATCCATGTAACATTCGAACCTAAAAGTTAGTGGTAAAATTTAAATGAATTTATTAAGGTTAGTGGTGAATGAGTATGAACAATCTTGGATTTCAAGACGAACGACCAAGGTCATGGCCATATCTACATCATACTTTATGCTGATGATTCATGATTCCATATCCAAGAATTTGCATGCTGCCAAATTTGACCTTATTTTGAAAACAATTAAAGAGGAAGTAGTATGAAGAGTATGGCTCGACTAGCTTCTCTCTCGAGAAGGAGCCAAACCTGACTGTTTTCCCTTCTTAGGTTTTAGGTTCTTCATGCTAAATGTATGGAGGACCTTGATGTAATTTTCCCCCTTTTAGGTCATTGATGTAAAATATACTCCCACCGTCCGTGTAAAAGTCGAACCTAAAAGCAAGTGGTAAAATTTAAACGTATTTAAGATTATTAGTTGTCAATATGTATGAACTTTCTTGCATTTTAAGCTGAACTACCAAGGTCATGGCCATATCTACATCATAATTTATGCTAATGATTCATGATCCCATATCCAAGAATTTGCTTGCTGCCAAATTTGGCCATATATTTAAAATAAACGAAGAGGAAGTAGTATGAAGAGTATGGCTCTATCAGCTTCTCTCTCGAGATGGAGCCAAACCTGACTCTTTTCTTTGATTAATTTTAGGGTGCTTCATGCTAAATGTATGGACCTCGATGTAATTTCCCCCTTTTTAGGTTCTTGATGTAAAATATACTCCCATCATCCATGTAAAATTTGAACCTAAAAGTAAGTGGTAAATTTTAAATGAATTTCAGGTTAGTTGTGAATGATTATGGACATTCTTGGATTTCAACCCGAACGGCCAAGGTCATGGCCATATCTACATCATACTTTATGGTGATGATTTGTGACCCCATATCCAAGAATTTGCATGCCGCCAAATTTGGCCATATTTTGAAACAAACAAACAGGAAGTAGTATGAAGAGTATGGCTCGATCGGCTTCTCTCTCGAGAAGGAGCCAAACCTGACTATTTTCCTTTCTTAATTTTAGGGTGCTTCATGCTAAATGTATGGATGTCGATGTAATTTTACCTTTTTAGGTCCTTGGTGTAAAATGTACTCCCACCGTCGGTGTTAAATTCGAACCTAAAAGCAAGTGGTAAAATTTAAAGGTATTTAGGATTATTAGTTGTCAATAAGTATGAACATTCTTGCATTTCAAGTCAAACGACCAAGGTCATGGCCATATCTACATCATATTTTATGCTGATGATGATCACATATCGAAGAATTTCATACCGCCAAAATTGTCCATATTTTGAAAACAAATGAAGAGGAAGTACTACGAAGAGTATGGCTCGATCAGCTACTCTCTCGGTAAGGAGTCGAACCTGACTGTTTTATTTGCTTAATTTTAGGGTACTTCATGCTAAATCTATGGACATCGATATAATTTCCCCTTTTTAGGTCCTTGATGTAAAATGTACCCCCATCATCTGTGTAAAATTCGAACCTAAAAGTTAGTGGTAAAATTTAAATAAATTTAAGGTTAGTTGTGAATGAGAATGAACATTCTTGGATTTCAAGCCGAACGACCAGGGTCATGGTCATATCTACATCATACTTTATGCTAATGATGATCCCACATCCAAGAGTTTGCATGCTGCCAAATTTGGCAATTGAAAACAAACGAAGAGAAGTAGTATGAATTGTATGCCTCGATCAACTTCTCTCTCTCGAGAAGGTGACGAACCCAACTATTTTCCTTGCTTAATATTACGGTGCGTCATGCTAAATGTATGGATCTCAATGTAATTTCCCCCTTTTTAGGTCCTTGATGTAAATTGTAGTCCCATCGTTCGTGTAAAGTTCGAACCTAAAAGTAAGTGGTAAAATTTAAACGTATTTAAGCTTAGTTGTTAATGACTATGAATATTCTTGGATTTCAAGCTGAAAGACCAAGGTTGTGGACATATCTACATCATACTTTAAGCTGATGATTCATGATACCATATCCAAGAATCAGCATGCCGTGAAAATTTGGCCATATTTAGAAAACAAACAAAGAGGAAGTAATATGAAGAGTATGGCTAAATCAACTGCTCTCTCGAGAAGGAGCCGAACCCGACTGTTTTCCTTGCTTAATTTTTGGGTGCTTCTTGGAAAATTTATGGACCTTGATGTAATTTTACCTTTTTAGGTCCTTGGTGTAAAATGTACTCCCACCATCATCCGTGTAAAATTCAAACCTAATAGTAAGCGTGATAATTTTCCAAAAATCTTTTGAAACTAACCAAGAATTCAGTACATCGTAAAACACCAAAAGTTCTGAAAAATTCATGTTCTTGTTATGCATCCGCATCTCGACAAAGTTGGCACGGTTTTGAAAACATTCAAATAAAGAGTAGAAAGTATAATATTTTTTTGTGTGGCATCCTGTTACGTGTATCCAAAAACACGCGTTATAAAAGTATAATTCACATTAATTAATATTTAGTTTTGATAAGCTTAGTTCTCAATGAGTGAACATTCTTGGATTTCGAGCTGAACGACCAATTAGGTCATGGGCATCTCTACATTATAGTTCATGATAATGTTCTCATATTTGGTAAATAGGTGCATCTTGCCATGGTAAACAATGTTGGGGGTGGTAGTTTCGAACTAGTATTAAGAAAACTATGTTCAAATTTCTGAGTATATCTTTAGGGTCCGTGTTGTAAAAGTGTAGGTCTAAAATGTATTTTGGTTTTATTTCTAGACCGCTATGTAAATTTTATGCCCACCCTTGGATTTTAACACGCACCTTCTTGGTACTTCGGGGCAGATTCCTCATTAGAAAGAAAAAGAAAAAGTTCCTGGTTACCAAAATTATTTTGCTATAAAGCAAGCACAAATATTTTGGATCGGAATGCCACAGATCCAATTTTCAAACTAAGAGGACTATTGCGCAAAACTCGAGTAGTCCGTACTTCTACTGAACCAGGTGCACCAGAAAATTAACCCCAAAGCTACCAAAGAAAAAAAAGAAGAGCAAGAAGAGATTATATGAGAATATACTAAACGGAGACAACGCGAGAGCAGTGAAGGAGGAGTTGAAGGCGGTGCGATGTCATAGTAAAACTAGTTTGACGGGTTTCTGACACGAGGTGCAGGTACCTACTAGTATATGTTTTCTCTCTCCTTCGCTATCCCTCTCCATCCATCCTCCCTCTCCCCACCTGTACATAGCCCCGTGCGCACCGCCCAACCGATCTCTCCCTTGTCCCACAACGTGGCGTCGTGCACATGTGCCCTAATATGGCCGAGTTGTTGTGTGTGTGTGTATCTGGCATGTTTTTTTAAGAAAAGTCTCTAGCGTGTTGGTCATCTTCCTTGGCGTGCATATATAGGAGGAGGACATCACAAATTTCACCATGTCCTGCTCTGTGTGTTGCACAAACCACCACTTGGACAATTTGTTTGCAGTTTCACCAGTTGTTGGTCTGATCTGTTGAAATTTCCACCACTTGGTCATCTAACCTATTTAGATCGACTGACAACATAACAGACAGTTGGATTCATCTTGTCAGTACTCCCATTAATTAACAAATTTATAAAAAGTTACATATTCATAAAAGGTTAATAATTCATCCAATATTTATAATTTTTTAAATGATCTGTTGAATGTAATAGTCTCCATTATATATGTAGCACCATTTTGGGGCTTGCAGGCAGAAGATAGTATTAGAGCCAGAGTTCAAACTTTCCCAGTTTTGAAATTTTCATTCCTTCCCAAACATTCGAAGGGAAGTTTATTCAAAAGACAGTGGTGTGCAAGGGATTATTTATACCATATGCAGTAAATACCATCACATTTGATGCACCTCTTTATGATCTGGCCAACTTTCCTAATATACTTCGTATTACTCCATTCTCATTCCATTTCACACCCTGCGAAGAGGAAGCCACCAAGCTCACTCGCAACACGCTCGTTCGAAAGTACAGTAGGAAAAGTAGTATGAAGGGTATGGCTCAACTGCTCGCTCGAGAAGGACCCAATTGCTTTTCATTATATTGCTTCATTTTAGGGCCCTTTGTGCTAAATCTATAGACCTCTATGTAATTTTCTATTTTTGCGGTCTTCTATGTAAACTATACTCCCATCGACCTTCTCAAATTTCAACTAAACATAAGCGCGATAGATTGCTCATAAATTTTTCCAAAAATCTTTTGAAGCTAAGTAGGAAATCGGTACATCGAAAAACCACCGTAAGTTCTAAAAAATTCATGTTCTTGCTATGCATCTGCATCGCGACAAAGTTGACACGGTTTTAATAACATTTCAAATAAAGAATAAAAAGTATAATTTTTTGTGGCAACATGTTATGTGTATCCAGAAACACGCGTTATAAAAAGTATAATAAAAACTTTATTAATTATTCTTTGGTTTCGATACTTTATGTGGATGATCCCATATCCAAGAATTTTCATGCTGCCAAATTTGGCCATATTTTGAAAAAAAACAAAGAGGAAGTAGTATAAAGAGTATGGCTCGAGAAGGAGCCAAACCTTACTTTTTTCCTTGCTTATTTTTAGGGTGCTTCATTCGTGCTAAATGTATGGACATCGATGTAATTTTACCTTTTTAGGTCCTTGATGTAAAATATACTCCCACCGTCCATGTAAAATTCGAACCTAAAAGCAAGTGGTAACATTTAAATATGTTTAAGATTATTAGTTGGCGATGAGTATGAACATTCTTGGATTTCAAGCCGAACAAGCAAGGCCATGGCCATATCTTCATTATACTTTATGCTGATGATGATCCCATGTCCAGGAATTTTCATGCCGTCAAATCTGGTCATATATTTTGAAAACAAACAAAGAGAAAGTAGTATAATGAGTATGGCTCGATCAACTTCTCTCTCGAGAAGGAGCCAAACATGAAAGTTTTCCCTGCTTAATTTTAGGGTCCTTCATGCTAAATGTATGGACGTTGATGTAATTTTACCCCTTTTTAGGTCCTTGCCACAAAATGTACTCCCACCGTCCATGTAAAATTCGAACATAAAAGTAAGTGGTAAAATTTAAACGTATTTAAGCTTATTAGTTGTCAATGAGTATGAACATTCTTGCATTTGAAGCCAAATGACTAGGGTCATGGACATATGTACATCATATCAAAGAATTTGCATGGCGCAAAATTTGTCCATATTTTGAAAACAAACAAAGAGGAAGTAGTACGAAGAGTATGGATTGGTCGGGTTATTTCTCGAGAAGGAGTCAAACCCTACTATTTTCCTTTGCTTAATTTTAAGGCGTGCTTCATGCTAAATTTATGTACCTAGATGTAATTTTCCCCTTTTAGGTCCTTGATGAAAACAAACGAAGAGGAAGTACTATAAAGAGTACTGCTCGATCAGCTGATGTCTCAAGAAGGGGCTGAACCCAACTATTTTATTTGCTTAATTTTAGGGTACTTCGTGCTAAATGTATGGACCTCGATGTAATTTTTCCCTTTTTTAGATCCTTGATTTAAAATGTACTCCCACCATCCGTGTAAAATTCGAACCTAAAAGTTAGTGGTAAATTTAAACTAATTTTTGGTTAGTTGTGAATGAGTATGACCAATCTTGGATTTCAAGCCGAACGACAAAGGTCATGGCCATATCTACATCATACTTTATATTGATGATTCATAATCCCATAACCAAGAATTTGCATGCCGCCAAATTGAGCCATATTTTGAAAAAATACAAAGAGGAAGTAGTATGAAGAGTATGGCTCGACCAACTGCTCTCTCGAGAAGGAGCCGAACCTGATTGTTTTTCCTGCTTAATTTTAGGGTTCTTCGTGCTAAATGTATGGATGTCAATGTAATTTTATCTTTTTTAGGTCCTTGTTGTAAAATGTACTCCCACCGTCCATGTAAAATTCGAACATAAAATAAAATGGTAAAATTTAAACGTATTTAAGCTTATTAGTTGTCAATGAATATGAAAATTCTTGTATTTCAAGCCGAATGACCAGGGTCATGGACAAATCTACATTATACTTTATTCTGATGATTCATGATCCCATATTGAAGAATTTGCATGCCGCCAAATTTGGCCATATTTTGAAAACAAACAAAAAGGAAGTAGTATGAAGAGTATGGCTTGATCCAACTTCTCTCTCTAGAATGAGAAAAACTTGACTGTTTTCCCTGCTTAATTTTAGGGTGTTTTGTGCTAAATGTATGGAACTTGATGTAATTTTACCTTTTTAGGTCCTTGATGTAAAATATACTCCCACCGTCAGTGTAAAATTCGAACCTAAAAGAAAGTTGTAAAATTTAAACGTATTTAAGATTATTATTTGTCGACGAGTGAACATTCTTGGATTTCAAGATAGGCGACCAAGGTCATGGCTATATCTACATCATAGTTTATGCTAATGATGATCCCATATCCAAGAATTTGCATGTAGTCGAATTAATTTTGCCATATTTTGAAGGGTTTTCTATTTTCGTGCCCTTAGTTTATTAGTTATACTCAGTTTTCCCCAGCCGCTTAGTTTTTCCTTATTTTTGCCCTCCCTCCATTCTGAAACCCTCACATGCGCTCGGACAAGGTATGTCGTCAGGTCAAAAGCTTGATTATTACATGTTGACTAGTGGGACCCTGTTGGGGCAGATCATGCGTTGAGCGTTATGTTACGTCGGCTCCACCGTTACATGCTGATAGGTGGGGCCAGGATACTCAGCGACCATACGTCCATCTCTCGCTGATTATGGGAGACGTGGTGTGGGACCATATGGGGCGCGTTTGGTGGTTACGTGCGCCCTATCGCCTAAATTGGATTTTTTTTATGATTGACCTTTTTAAGAGCGCCTTTCCCTCTCTCTCTCGCTAACAGTTGTGTTTTTACCCAAAAAGGTAGTGAATCTAGAGTAGCTTCTCTCCATTCATTGTTCCTATTGGATCTCATTTTCTCCCAATCTGGTAGCAAATCTAGAGCAGCAAATCTAACCAACACCATAAATAAATTCAGTAAACAGAGCAGATGTAGATAAAGCAGCTAATATAGGTTATATAGTACAGTACTTATCGAGGTTCGACAATTAGGCTGCTCAGCAGCACCAACGAGCAAGTTCAACATAGACAAGACAAAAGAAGCTGCTTTACAGCAGCAGCAGCACACGATCAGTGGCCACTCATGGTCTCTACCAGGAGGGCCTCCGCCTCCTCCCTCTAGCGCCTCCTCCACTTCTTGCTGCCTAGTCCCTTAACCGTGGGCGCCTTAGGCTTGATCGGGGGCATGTGAACCTCCGCGATAGCCACCTTCTGGAGGTTGTGGAGGTGAAGACCGAGCGCCTGGTGCTTGACTATGAAGCCATGGACGTTCACGGACTCTCCGCATGTCCTCACGTCCTCGGCATGCTTCACGAGGGAGTTGAAGTCTGTGGCATAGAGACTCCTGGTGGGGCAGAAGGGGCACCTGTACACATCGTCGGCGAATAAGTTGTTGTATTGGTGGGAGTTTAGCCTCCTCAACACATGAAAAGTCTTGGTGTATTTGGGCTCGTCGTCGCTGCAGATGTCACTGCTATCCTTCTGTTGGAAAAAAACAGTAGAGTGCAATAAGGACATGATTGAGATACTTTGATTATCGGGATTGATTACTTGCATAAATTAACCGATTGAGATCTCCTGATTATTCCCCAAATCTCAAACCAAATCGAATACTGATCCCAACTACAAATAGGGGGTTCAAATACGAACAGGGGGATTCATCGAAATACGATATCTAACACAAGAGGATTAGCTAATATAAAAATATGTACAGTCTCGCCCTAATAACATACGATCTAGCATCCAACGATGGGAATGGGGGAAGAACAAGGGAAGGGGAGAAAACCCTGGTTACCTCCAACCATGGGTCGGCGATGCTGATGTTGTAGGGGTTCTCTGGCCTTATGTAATCAACCTCCTCGTAGGGGACCCAGCCGAGCGGGATCTGCCCGAGACCAGCGGGGGCCTCCTCGCCGGTGGCTACGGCGGATGTGGGGATGAGGATGGCAGCTACCTTCGATGCCTGGACGAGGGCTTGTACAGGGACAGGGGCCTCCTCGCCAGCGGCCTTGGAGGTGCCGATGGCCACCACGCCATTTTTCTCCATTTCCGACATGGTTGGAATTCTCTTGGGGGTTTGAAGAAGGTGATGGGATAATGGAGAAGGTTGAGTGAGCGAGTGAGTGATGAGTGAGAGTGAGGAGGCCTCTACTAAAGGAGAAGGAAAGCAACGTTTCATTGCACCACCATGCACCGCGTAACCGCGTACGCTACTGCACCATGCATGGTTCACGTGCGCACTACCACCCCATGCACTGCACACACGTATCGTGAGTCACGTTTTTTCCTTCATGTCTAACCCTAGCAACTTAGTTGTGCTTAGTTTTACCCTCGAGTGGAACACTAGCAGTTTGGTTGTACACCATTTTGCCCTCCAGTACTAACACCGCCGTGTGCAATATACTTAGTTTTACCCTCCGGTGGCTGGTCAACAGAGAGTCAACGAATAGGTTTTAGCTAGCTAATTGAGTCATTTTATGCACAACAAATTCAAAAAGAGCAAAACATAGTTGCATCTACCTAGGGAGTCTTATTATGTGACCTGGCCACCATAAGAAATGTATATAAACCAAGTTTTAACCTAAATCACCACTTCTCAAATCACCTACTATCTATGAAGGTTCATGGCTTTCTACTCAAGCATCTTCCCAAAACATCCCTCCCCAAAACATAGTTTGTCTGAATGAGGCAATAATTATCAAATTGGTGTATATTTGAATTTCAAATAGTTTGATGTGTTCCAAGATGTATTTTATTGTATAAAGGACACATTTTCCATTTTTAAAATCTTTTTACATTTTCTATTTGAATCCCTTTGTTAGTCTTGCACTTGGTTTTTAAGTTCTACTCAGTTTTTCCCTTGGTTCTTAAGTACTTCTCAGTTTCCCCCTAAATTAGTATCAATCTCTTGCACCTGTGCTCATCTTCGATGCTACGCTCTGATTGGTTGAGACAGTTGTCACGCGGATCACGCTCACCAACCGTTGATCCTCTGTGATTTAGCATGCAGGATAACCCCTATATCTGTCGGGGCACCCCTCTATCCATGCAAAATAACGAGTTTGCCACTGGTACTTTAACTCCATAAACAAATAAACTTGAATATAATTTGAAGGGAATGTGTTCAAAGGTGTATAATTTGTGCATTATATTCTACTCTATGAAATTGATAATCTCTCAAGAGTTTCTTAGCACAATATTATCACGTATTAACTGTGATTTCAAAGAGTTCAAATGTGTACAATTTTCATATATGCAAGTTTATGCATTACATTCCACACTATGAAAATGGGGGGGATGATAATCTCTCAAAATTTTGCTAGCACATCATTATATCGTTATTAAGTGTGATTTCAAAGTGTTCAAAGGTTTAAAATTTTCATATACACAAGTTTATGCATTATATTTCACTCCATGGAAATGATAAATGATCAGGATTTTATTAGCACAACATTATCATGATCTAAGTGTGATTTCAAAGAGTCCAAAGGTGTATAATTTTCGTATATGCCAGTTTATGTATAATTTTTGTATATGCAAATTTATGCATTACATTCCACTCCATGAAAATAATAATCTCTCAAGATTTTCTTAGCACAACATTATCACGTATTAAGTGCGATTTCAAAGAGTTCAAAGATGTATAAACTTCGTATATGTAAGTTTATGCATTACATTCCACTCTATGAAAATGGGGGAGAAAATAATAATCTCTCAAAATTTTGTTAGCATATCATTATCACGTATTAAGTCCGATTTAAAAGTGTTTAAAGGTTTATAATTTTCGCATACGCAAGTTTGTGCATTACATTACACTCTATGAAAATGATAATGTCACAAGATTTTGTTAGCATATCATTATCACGTATTAATTGCAAATTCAAAGAGTTCAAAGGTGTATAATTTTTGTATACACAAGTTTATGCATTATATTTCACTCCATGGAAATGATAAATAATCAGGATTTTATTAGAACAACATTATCATGGCCTAAGTGAAATTTAAAAGAGTTCAAAGGTGTATTATTTTCGTATATGCATTACATTTCACTATATGAAAATTAAGCTAGACAAAGGGCGCGGGCGCGGGGCTGGCTCGGGGTTCCATCTTGCAATGCTAACCTCGGTAAGCTGTCGGTCCGGTGCTCACATGGATAAGCTATGGGTCCGATGCTCACGTGGATAAGCTATGCGCCCGATGCTGATCTAGATAAGTTGAGAGAGGTGTCCACTACGGGAATCAATTGAATGCGGCCCCACTTGGAGCATGTAACGGAAGGGTACACGATAGGACCCAACAAAATGCGGCCCTACTCGTCAGCACGTAACAGCGAGGGTCCACTATGGGACCTGACTGAATGGAACCCACTTGTCGGCATGTAACGACAAGGCTGACGGATG
The DNA here is from genome assembly GCA_910589775.1 of Avena eriantha. Classification (NCBI taxonomy): domain Eukaryota; kingdom Viridiplantae; phylum Streptophyta; class Magnoliopsida; order Poales; family Poaceae; genus Avena; species Avena eriantha. Next base: position 289,115,420 of record OU342741.1, read on the forward strand.
TCGAGTTTTAGATCATGTGAGAGTTTCGTAAAAGAAGATGGGCAAAAGAGAGGAAAAACTAAGCGGCTGGGGAAAACTGAGTACAACTAATGAAGCGAGGGCGAAAATAGAAATCCCTATTTTGAAAATAAACGAAGAGGAAGTAGTATGAAGAGTATGGCTCAATCAGCTGCACTCTCGAGAATGAGAGATGAACGTGACTGTTTTCCTTGCTTAATTTTAGGATGCTTCGTGCTAAATGTATGGACCTCTATGTAATTTTCCATTTTTAGGTTCTTGATGTAAAATATATTCCCACCGTCCAAGTAAGTGGAAAAATTTAAACGAATTTAAGCTTAGTTGTCAATGAGTATGAAGATTCTTTGATTTCAAGCCGAACAATGAAGGTCATGTGGCCATATCTGCATCGTACTTTATGCTGATGATGATCCCATATCCAAGAATTTTCATGCTACCAACACTACAAGAAAAGTTTCCTTCCGCAACAAATTGGCCCGACGGTCATCGTAGAAGGCGCGTCTTCCGTGACGAAATTCTCGGCTCGGCCGTGGCCAATGGAAAACATTTTTTCTGGTTTCGTGGCACTCTACTACGACAGATCTGCTAAAAACATGGAGGAAGCTCGGCTGGCGCGTGGCAGAAGCAAGATTTTTGTTTCCTTGCGCGATGTCTACTCGCCAAAGTCTTTTGAGGCGTGTGGGTCCTGGACATCAGTATCTCTAGTGGACCATACTTTTCGGTCGAGCCTCCCTGATTTGAACTCGATAACGCTGCTCGAGGTGCCTGCCGTTTAGTCAGGCTGCTAGGTCCCACATGTCGGCCTCTCATTAGAAGGATCGTGTGCATGATGGAATTTTTTTCCTTCGCTCGCGCTACCCTGTTCGGAAGTTGATAGCGTTGCTCCATGCATCTACCGTTTAATAAACCTCCTGGGACTCACATGTCATCCTCTCGTTAGAAGATACGTGTGTATGATGGAATTTTTTCCTTCACTGGTGCTACCCCGTTCCGAGTTGATAGCGATGGTCGACGTATCTACCATTTAACCAACCTCCTGAGCCCCACATGTCGTCCTCTCATTAGAAGAAACATGTGTATGATGGATTTTTTTCCTTCGTTCGCGCTACCCTATTCCGAACTTGATAGCGTTGTTCGATGCATCTACCATTTAATCACGATGCAGAGCCCCACATGTCATCCTCTCATTAGAAGAAACATGTGTATGATGGAATTTTTACCCTCTGTCACGCCTTCGTGTTCCGAACTTGATAGCATTGCTCGCTGCTTCAGCCCTTTATACAGGCTAGTGGGCTCGACATGTCAGCCTCCTCTGTTCAGGAAACATGTGCATGCTAGACTTATTTTCTTATCTCGTGCCTCCCTGTTTGGAACTTGGCAACGTTGCTCTCTACAACACCAGTATAATGTCTTCCTGCTGGGTCCACATGCCAGCCGTCTATGTAGAGGAAATGTGTGTATGTTGGACATTTTTTTGGTCGCGTCCGCCGGTTTGACCTTGGTAACGTTGTTCCATGCAGCATGCGTGTATTCTCTTGCTGTTAGGGCCCACGTGTCAGCCTCTCTCGAAAAAAAACATGCCGATCTTGGTATTCTTTTTTCCGGTCGACACTGTTGTACAAGTACCTTTTAAACGCGCTCGTTAAACTTGATCTCTTGTATGGTAAGGTTGATGGGCGCTAGCTGCCGGCAGGTGGGTCGGCCATGTCAGCCTCTCAGTATAAAAATATTGCTACAGATAAACTACATGCCTTGCCACTACACAAGAAAATTGTTATCCTTTTATAAAATGTAAAAAATGTATACTAACATCGTATATTCCTTATTTATTTTTCTTCTTAAATAATTGCTTGTCCATCTGCCACGCGTGATTGCTAGCAGCTCAACTAAAAAATGTTAAGTATAAATTATGTAGTAGGTAGTACTTAAAAATATAGATAGGCGGAGTTTTTTTAGGGGTGGGTGGACGGTGCCCAAAAAAGGCTAAATTGAAGAAAAATGGGCCAAGTAGGTATTGATGGGCTATTTTACATGGGCTCTCGCCCAATCTAACTGGACTATTTGCGCGGCCGAATGACCCAAAACATGGCTAAGTTAGAAGGTCTTGGGCTATAATGAGGTCGGATGGGCTAATTTCTTGGGCGCGATAGTTAAAATCCCAAGGTACGTGTTGGGGCTCGGCTAGATTCGAAACAAAGCCATCAACAAGGGAAAAAAAGTATAAAATATGAGCGCCTAGATCCCAGGCGCCTGAGAACTTATTATGTTAAGGAGATGACGTCACCCTACTAATTGTGCTAATACTTAGTTGTAACCTAGTTGTTGCAACTCATTAAATTCCTAGTTACAAGTTGTTGCAACAAATGTGGAACCCTCACGTTACACTAATCACGAGGTAAATCCAATGACGAGAGAGGTGACTCTTGAGAACTAGTAAATCCTATAAACTATTCACAGATATTTTTGTGAAAATTGTGGACAAACACCCCGCACCTGCAAAAACATTCTGCCGCGACCCCAAACTTTCCTATGCCCGCCCTCAATCGAGCGACCAGCCCCTATCTCTTCAAATTTTGCGCCATTCTTATGGGAGATGCACCGGATTAGAACCAGGCCGCAAACTTCTCCACGCCTTAAAAAAACTTCTCGACACCTTTCTATCAATAGTGATGGCCTATCACCATTGGACGCGCCGTTCTTCACGAGATGCACCGACCGGCAATCAGCTAGGCGATCCCCACGCTTCGCCTGCTAGATTCATGCACTAGACATTCTTCTTGGCTTTGGTTTGTTCTCCACCTCTCCTAGAAATAGTTAAAGCTTATGAACATCTAGATTTACAAGGTGCTTGTAGATTTGGGTAGGTACGTTCTTTAGGTAAATCTATAGTAAAGCTCTGGACAGAAGAGTTCGAAAACATCTTAAAAAGGACTTGACAGAGATCCTGTGCAAACTTTTGACCTGATATATTCCCCATCCTTCTTTGATACGATGGAGCATTTGGCTGTTGATGTACCTGATGAGGGAGTACTTAGAGGTACAGTACAGTATAGATGGATGTACCCTATAGAACATCGACTTTGAATTTCCAAGGAGCGGGAAGATATCCGTAGACAGTTTGATAAGTGAGTGTTATGCAAAGATATCTTCACATATAAGACTATAGAAAAGTTAGATATATTCATATGTCTGACTTGGCTATGTTTTGTAGGTTCTTCGTAGAAATAAAAGTACCAGCAAATTTCGTTCCACCAATAAAAATACCGGATGGACTAAGATCGAAGGATCATGTAAGACGCTCAAATTGAACTATGAATTGTCTATGAATTATCCAGATGGTGTAACGCTAGATTTCAGAGCTTGAATTTCTGGCCCTTATCTGTGGTCCTGATAGGAGTATAACAAAAGCTTCAGCTTGCATTTACAACGGTGTCTGCCATAGCGCTGATGTACCTTCTGTGGAGACTGACGCAGCTGCAGGTTGTCCTGATGGACCTGTACTGGATTGTGTTTATATTCGAAATCCTGCACTTGACATTGTCGTCCCAAGGAAAAGAAGGTTGTGGATCTGGTAATAACGCCTTCTGTAGAACAAGATGCTGGAGGTGATGATTTATGAATTGCATGTCCCTCTCTATCAATGAAAATGGCATATCGTTTGCGTTGTTTCAAAAATAAATAAATATTTGCATGTCTCCTTGTGTTAGTCGATGCAAAGAAGATACTATTTTCTGTTCAAGTCATGTGAACAAATATGTTTGTATGTATAGACATAAATGCGGATTGGGTGACAAAATCTAGATCAACAACACAAGCATAATGGCATTGCAAGAAAAGGAACATAACCATCTTTTCACCGTGCTTGTGAAAAGGAGATGAGCCAGGAACCACGCCTGCAAGTGGCAGAGGCCAATTCTCATGTAGCTCAGCTAGCATTGGTTTATCATCGATAATAATAAAGCATCTGAATATTATGATTACATACTAGGAGTAGTTCCAGTTCCACACTACAGTTCAATAGTTAAAAGTGTAACAAATGCGTAAGGTAGCTCCATAATACAGGTTCCAGAGAAAAGCATACAAATCATAAGAAAGAAAGCTCCGCATCACAGTTCACCACCTTCAGGTGCAACGGTTTCTACAGATTGTAAACCCAAATCACCGCCTTCTTCAGGTGGCATGATAATTTCGGCAGCGGGATCAGCAGCACCAACAGCAGTGCCAACACCGATAGCATGAGTCTCCACAATAGGTGAACTATCGAGCACCACAATGTCCTCTAAAGGCTCTTCACTGCCAGCTCCAGCCGCACAAGTCTTCGCGGATGGTAAAACCAATCCACCACCTCCATCATCTGGCACGACGATGGCAGGTGCAGGCTCATCAGTACCAGCTGCAGCTGTAACTGCATCAGTCTCCACAGAAGGTAAACAAGGAGGCGTCTTAGGTGTAGCGATCGGACATACATTTTCTACTCCGTCATCAGGAAACTGAGAGTCTTCTTCAACTTTGTGCTTCTACGATTACAAGATAAACAGAGATTACAGCGAAAGCATCTACGCGCAACGATAAGAACATATGTCATTCTATTGATTTACCTTGTCATTTGGGATAGCAGAAGTCACATGATTGGAACCTATTTCATCGAGAATCCTCTTTTCGCTCCTTCCCCTATCTCCTTATGCAGCAAGTTGTAATATTGATTACATGATGTTGATTGACAAATATATGCAAATGTTCAAAAGTTTGCGTTGTAGAACTACCAACTTCAAACGGATCCCCACAGTTCTTAGTTATGGGATCTAGCCCAAAAAAGAAGCTTCTATGGAATCCTAGTCTATAAAAAAATAGGATGCATACCCGGTATAGAACTACTCTACACATGACAATGGTGCGCAATCGACAATAAAAATTTAACCGCATCATCAACTCTATCATGTAAGTTCGGAGTGAATCTAGATACACTCATTTCACATAAGCCAAAACATCTTATATTATGAAATAGAGGGAATAGGTATGAGTGTTCTAGTATTTCACAAACCGCCATTTCTGCCGCGGGACAAAGATGACGGATGCTCCACCGCCCTACAGAAGGTTGCCGCGCCGATCTCGCCGCCACCTGTAGAGGACGGAGCCGAGGAGCTAGTCGGCAACAATATGGAGCGGGAGGCCAGGGGCGGTAGTGGATGGGAAGAAGGGACTGAGTAAAAGAGGCTGTGTGTGCATGCCGGTGTAACATCCCAAAACTTAATCCAAGGTTATTAAAATCCAAATCATCAAATTTACAGTTAACAAAAACTTTTCCATTTAAAAATATTTAAGCATTCATATATGTGTGCATTTAAAATAGGAGTTATTTTGAATTGCCATGATTGAGTGATCCATTGGTTTTAAAATGACTCTAAGGTGAATTACACATCATCTAGATCATCCCCAAGCAAATCCCAAAGAAAAAGAAATCAAAAAGAATTAAATAAGGAAATGGTCACTTTTGCCATTTTAATCAATTAACCCACTTTGGCTATTCCTAGCACTCAAATTCAAACAGAGACAATTGTGGATCTTTGCACCCCTTGCTAGTACAAGCAGTGATGTGCCAAGGCCCACTTTGTGATCTCTCAAAAACATTCAAACTGTAATTTTAAATGACATTTGAAAATTGAATCTAGTGTATGTATCAAGATCACACTTTCAAAAACCATCCAAATTAACTCCATTTCAAAATCCCAAGCAACCACAGATGCTTAAGCATATGACAAACCACTCCACCAAAAATCTTTCAAAAATTCAAAAGTTTTGTTCATGCGGCCATTTGATCAAACACCTTGTGAGCAGAATCAAAATGGCCTAACTTCTACTGTTTTTTATCAAATTTGGTCGAGCCATTTGAACCCAATTCAAGTCCTTTGTCTCCTCTAGACCCAACCAAGCCATCAAAGACCTACCCAATGGCCTAGGGCAACAGTTCAACGCCACCCCGACGCCATGCTCGCCGGTCGAGCATGCACAACTCGCAGCAGACCGCCAGCTCTTCTCCGCCGCTCCAGGGAGTGAGGCGTGACCTCACCACCGCCCACGGTCCACCCCACAGCCCCTACTAGCCACTGCACCACCCTAGAGCCGCACCGCCCTTTCTCTCTGCGTGCATCCAGAGCACACCAGAGCGCCCTCGCCGCCAGCACACCATACAGCGCGGCTTGACACCAGACCGTGCACGCCGCTCCGCCTCGACCCCCTCACCCTGCCAGACACGGCCGTGCATCGCCACGCGACCCACAGTCGCCGGGAGCCGCGTTGAGCACCGCCTCTATTCCTCAGAGCGCGGGAAGACCCCAACCGATTGCCACCGCCCCTAGCGTCGCCATTAAGCCCTAGATGATTGCCAGGGAACTGCCCACCGTCCACCTATCTCGCCCACGCCGGTAGCCCTCTGTATCATCGTCACCGACGAGCTTCCCGTCACCCCTTTCGGTCCCCTCGTCGAGCCTATATAAGGAGGCCACCCCCAGCCTCAATCGCCACACAATTCCACTCCCCTCTCTCCACCGGTCCTTCCCCACCTCTCGCCGGAGTAGTTCGAGCAACCTCTCGCTGGAATTGAGACGGAGACCGCCACCGTAGAGGAGGAGACGTGGCCGTTGATTTCGTCCACCTCAGCCCCTTCCACGACTTCGCCTGAGCTCGCCGTTGTCTACCAGTTTGTTTGCCTGCCTCGTTGCACTAGCTAGAGCCCCGATACGTCCCCACTGCACCCCCGCCGCCCGTGCTAGGGTTTAGTCTTGCCGGCGACGTGTCCGTCGTTGACGACGACCGTGAACCGTTATATCTTGTTCTAATCGTGTGGTCCTGATCGCCCCATATCGCTTCACGTTTAATGAGTCACTGACAGGCGGGACCCCCCTGTCAGTAGCCCTCTGCGCCGCAGAGTGTACACGGGCCGGCCCATTTAGTTTCCCGCCTGACCCAGTAATTCAAATATATGTTTTTCTATTTTAATTAAAACTTAGTTCTATCATGTAGTTTAAAAATCAATTCAAGGATATTTATAAATCCAAATTAGATGATTCCAATTTTGTGGAAAGGTAATTAAAATCTTTATCCAAGAGATCTGTCCTAGCAAAAATAACAAGACAGAGGCTTTTTCACATTCAAATATTTTTATAAAATCAACCCTAATAGCTTTTGAGTTGTTTCCAACTCTCAAAAATAACATTTAGCCATACCTACCTGAAAATGCAATAATATTAAGGTTTGCATGCAGTGACTTTGGACTAGTACCAAAATAATGCTATATAGGCATTTCTAGTCACTTTAAATCATTAAATATTAAACTTAAACTTATTAAAATGTGATCCAACCTTTAAATCACATTCCCATATGTTATAATATGTGGTGATGACATGTGTCCACATGATCCCATATTTTAATTGGATAATATTAAATCTTAGTTATTTTCAATGAGTAGAAACTACTTTTCTCAAATAAAAAGAATGAAACTAGTTCATTTAAACCTTGTGATGTTTGTGATGATACTAGATCATCCAATGTGTGCCTTAGTGTGCTAAGTAGACTAGTAAAGCATTGTTTGGTGATTGTGTATCCCGTATATATTTATAGACGATAGTACCGACCAAGCTTTCGAGGAGGAGGAGGAGTTCTACCAAGAGGAGGAGGAAGAAAACTTCAACCACTACACTACTCAAGGCAAGCTAACACTTGCAAGTATTATACTTAGCAAGCCATCATTAACAATGCAAGCTAACCCTTGCAAGCTACATAACCTAAGCAAAGGCATTAGGCATGCTTTGGTTATACCTTTGACTTATACCTACTCCAAGTTTTACTTATAAGCTTTACTTGCTTTTTAATTTACCAAAGTCCTTTACTTTGTTTATAGATAGCATAAAGAGTATAAAACTTGACCTATCTAGTTAGAAGTAGATGTCATTCTATGGCATGAGATTGATCTTAGCAACCCACCTTAGTGAACACTCTTAACTTAGTGATTAGAGCCAAGCCAAAAGCTTGATCACTTTAGATGGGAATACTTGGTGAAAATGACTTGTGAAAACATTGGAATGATGAGTCATTCTATTGAGATGTTTGGACATGTGTCAATAAACACAAATGGTTTATGATGATGAAACTGTTGAGGCATGACTGTTAACCCAGGATGACAGATGGTAATGGCTGGGAGGCCAAGCTCATAGGAGAGGTGCTTATATTAGGCTGTGTAAAGGAAAGGTTATATTTGATTATATGCATACTAAGCATGATGATTCAGGGTTATCCCTGACAGATGTATCGAATCTTGTGGTGAAAGTGTACCACCTTTGCAGAGTGTCAAACTATTCGAATAGCCGCGTCCGCGGTTATGGACAGTTGGAGTGGCCATACTATTCTGTTGGCAGATATTTTCAAAATGACTTATGAAATGAATTGTGACTTGACTTGACCACAACAGAGTTGTGACCATGACACTAGCTTCCCAACTTAAGTGATTCTAAAACTTTATTTTATCTTCCTTTGTTTCTGAACTCAGCTTAGGTTTCAAACTAAACTTTACAAATAAACTTAGAGTTAACATTCCCACTAGAACTACCTTACTTGTTAGTGATAGTTTGCGAGTACTTAAAGAGTACTCATGGCTTTTGTCCCTCGCTATTCCTATGGCCAGACTATGAAGAGGACTACCAAGATGAAGGATAGCAGGATGGCTATGATAACTAGGACTATCTTCCATCGTCAGCATTGTCTGTGACCCTGAAGATGGAACCCACCGCTACACTTATTATTTATTCCACTGCTTGTTGTATTCAGACTGGATCATGAGATCCTTTATTCGTGTAAGACCTTATTATGGTTTGTAATGGATGATGTAGTGTGATATCCAATCTGTTATGTCTCGCAAAAATGGTAATCCTGGGATTGCGATGTATGGCATAACAGGCATCTTGGATTAAAAATCCGGGTGTTGACAAGTTGCTATCAGAGCCATCCTAACCATAGGAGATCCTAGTTAGAATGGACGTCCGAACAAAAACTTAGTTTCAAAACCAAAGTGAGTATTTATGACAACTATTTCCTCTCTTACCCTTGGGATTCTTTCTCTCAAAAAAAGTACATGTTCCTCCAAATTCTTACATTACTACATAAAATTTGACACAGTTGATCAGTTCACTAACTTTCTCATCCTCAATTCTTATAGATGGAGACTCAGTTCAGCAAGTTCTACCAGTTGGGCAATGGAGGCCAGCTGATCTTCGAGAGGGATCTTGATGCACTATCGGAGTACTTGGAGCGTCCTCATCCAGAATTTCTTGGAGCTCAAGTTCCTGGACCCCCAGGAGGAGATTTGCAATGGCTAGTGACTGCTGATCTTCGACGCAAGATAGAAGCACCAACATCCGGTAGGATTCAGTTCTCCATGAGAGAGAACAACTGGCTAGATGGATTAGCCAGGGCAATGCATGAAGCTCTCGCACGTCAGTGTGACGTGAGTGTGAACTTGATCCAAGGAACCCGCTTTGCTCACTATGCAAGGCGTGATTCCATGGGAATGCCCAAGGAGATGCCAAGTCACCCAGAGTTGAAGCGTCAAGTGGAGAACCTTGACTTCTTGCTATACGACAGGCAGAAGGAGTTGGACAATGCCCGGGAGTTCGCCAACCACAACCTCGCCATTGCAGCCTAGAAGGCCTAGACTTTCGCCCTGCTCGTCAAGGATCGCCAATCATTTCACCGCCAGTGTGCAAAGAAGGATCGCACTATCGACCGTCTTTGCAAGAAGGTGGCTGACTTCAAGAAGACCATCAAGGAGCAAGAATCTCATCTTGCAGCAAAGGAAGAAGAAGAGGAAAGTGAAGATATCCAAGGGGATATTGACTCCTACCTCAGCAATGATGATGACTATCTGGAGAAAGTTGCTGTGGACTTCTACACCGACGATGATGACTCCGACTTCATCGATGATGAGTAGATGCACTAGAGCACTATCGTAGTGTGAGGAGTATCGGTCCCATTGTATCGTATCTTGCAGAATGGTTCTTAAACCCATCTGTTTTCCTTTGATGTTGTGGTGTGTGTGTGTTTATATCGTGTGCTTGCTTGAATGAATGAAAAGAAGTTAGTTACAAAACCCGAGTCAAACTCAAAGTTTTAGCTTTGAAACCAAAACCATGAACCTTAGAACTTTCCCTCCTACCCCTTTATCTATCTCAATCTTCAGATGACTCGTGGAAACCAAGGAGGGAGCAGCTCATCACAGGACCCAATGCTACAGATTCTGCAGATGCTCACTGCAGACCATGAAGCTAGTAGGGCAGAGCGCCAAGCCAATCTTGCAACACTGCAGCAGATCGCCCAAATGGCTCACAACAATCATAACCATGGAAATCAGGATCATCAGGGATCCAAACTCAAGAACTTCCAGAATACTAATCCCCAATCTTTAGCAAGTCTGAGGACCCATTCGATGCTGATGACTGGTTGTAGACAATGGAGAACAACTTAGAAGTAGCCAGAGTTGATGACAACAAGAAAGTTCTTTTTGCCACCCACTATTTGACAGATGATGCAAGAGCCTGGTGGAACAGCACCCGCACAATGAACCATAGTCAAGTGATGACATGGGAAGCCTTCAAGATCAAGTTCAGCCACACCCACGTGCCGCAGGGTCTAGTCACCAGAATGAGAGATGAATTCAGAGAGTTGAAGCAAGGCATAATGACTGTAGTGGAGTACCGCCACAGATTCTTGTCCCTAGCCAGGTATGCAACTGATGAGATCAACACAGAGGCCAAGAAGAAGGAGAGATTCCTGAACGGACTGCACGATGAGATGCATACTGTCCTCGTCAACATCCGTTTCAAGGATCTCGAAGAACTAGTCGACTCTGCCATTCAGATGGAAGGGAAGATTAATCAAGCCAACGACAACTGCAAACATCATATGTTGCACCAAGCTGGATCCAGCAGTCACCAGAAGTACCGTCCCAATCTGTCTGCTGGATATGCACCAAGAAACAATCGACCCCCAATGTCTCGCCCAAGCTACCCCAACCGTAGCGGAAGCAATGTGAAGTCCGGAGGAAGCAACAACCACACCGGCAACTCAAACAATTTCAATAGTGCCCCTCCCAAGAACCACAACAACAACAACAACACCGCACCCAGAACTAGAAGCAATGTTGTACCCGTGGCAGCAAAAGACAAGTCTCAGATCACTTGTTTTGAGTGTGGAGTGAAGGGTCACTACTCCAATGAGTGCCCCAAGAAGATTGCCGCCACTGCCAATGTGAATGCCCCAGCTCAATAGCAGCGTCGTGTTCAACCAGGAAGAAGATTTTCCCCAGGGAATCCTCACAACCGCAACGGCCGTCTCTTCCACATGAATGCCGAAGAAGCCCAAGAAGCGCCAGATGTAGTGCTGGGTATGTTTTCTGTCAACTCAGTTTTAGCAAGACTGTTGTTTGATTCTGGAGCATCGCACTCATTTCTCACCGAAGAATTTGCATGCACTAGTAAGATTCACCCAACCAACCTGAAGCATGTCATGATAGTTCAAATCCCTAGTTCAACTACAAAAGCTCGAAAAATTTGCAAAGCTGTACCTATCAGAATACATGGGATAGATTTTTATGCTAATCTAATAGTACTTGGAACCAAAGGTTTGGAAGTAGTACTAGGAATGGGTTGGATGTCAAAGCATAAAGGATTGATAGACTGTGCTAAGAAAGACATCACCATGGCCAGTAGCTCTGGAGCAACAGTAGAGCATGTATCTGAAACCTTACCCTGTCAATTCAAATGCAACAAGAGTCTAGCCCTACCCACCATAGACCAAATCAGAGTAGTCTGTGAATACCCCGACGTATTCCTAGATGAATTGCCTTCATTATTGAACTAATACCCGGAACCGGACCCATAGCCCAGAGACCCTATAGCATGAACCCCTCAGAGTTAGTGGAACTGAAGAAGTAGTTGGATGCTATGCTAGCAATAGGCTTGATTCAACCAAGTGCATCGCCATGGAGATCACCAGTGTTATTCGAAGACAAGAAGGATGGAGGCAACCGTTTGTGCACGGATTACAGAAAGCTGAATGACGTCACCATCAAAAACAAGTACCCATGCCAAAGATCGAGGATCTATTTGTTTAGTTGACTGGAGCAAATGTGTTCTCTAAGATTGATCTTAGGACTGGTTATCACCAACTTAAGATTCGTGCAACGGATATTCCAAAGACCGACTTTACTACTCGTTATGGATTATACGAGCATACGGTCATGTCTTTCGGATTAACCAACGCCCCTGCTTATTTCATGAATCTCATGAATAAGATCTTTATGAAGTTTCTAGACAAGTTTGTCGTTGTGTTTATCGACGATATACTTATCTACTCCAAATCAGAAGAAGAGCATGAGCAACATCTGAGAATCATCCTGGAAACCCTTACAGAGCATCGGTTGTATGCCAAGTTCAGCAAATGTGAGTTTTGGCTGAAAGAAGTAGGATTCCTAGGACATATTGTGTCTGCAGGAGGAGTCGCTGTGGACCCCGCCAAGATCAGAGATGTCGAAGCATGGAAAGCCCCAACCACTCAAACCCAAGTCCGTGCATTTCTCGGATTAGCGGGATACTATCGCAAGTTTGTCGAAGGATTCTCGAGCATCACCAGATCCATGACCCAATGGTTGAAGAAGGACAAGAAGTTTGAATGGACCAACAAATGTGAAGCCAGTTTCCAAGAGCTCAGGAAGAGATTGATTTCAGTCCCAATATTGATCATGCCAGATATCAAGAAGCCGTTTGATGTGTATTGTGATGCATCCAATATTGGTCTCGGATGTGTACTGATGCAAGAAGGTAATGTCATCGCATATCTGTCTCAACAACTAAAGAAGCATGAGCAGAACTATCCTACCCATGACCTCGAGTTAGCAGCGGTAGTTCTGGCATTGAAGACATGGCGTCATTACCTTATGGGTAATCGCTGTGAGATTTACTCAGATCACAAGAGCTTGAAGTATATTTTCATTCAAAAGGAGCTGCATATGATGCAAAGGAGATGGATAGAGTTAATCAAGGATTATGACCTTGACATTCACTATCACCCCGGCAAAGCCAATGTGGTAGCGGATGCTCTTAGCAGATTGCCGTGTAGGCTAAAAACCATGATCAAGGAGAAGCAACCAAGTTTGCATGAGGAGTTGGAGCAGTTTAGAACTAAGCTTGTTAGCAATGGATTTTTAGCTAGTATTGAACTTCAACCCACATTGATCAGTCAAATCAAGGAAGCCCAGAAAGGAAATGCAAGTACCGATGGAATCAAACGTCGTATTAGTACAGGAAAGGTACCTGGATTCACCGAAGACGAAGAAGGAGTTATGTGGTACAAAGGCCGTATCTGTGTGCCAGCAGATTCGAAGCTGAAGCAAGTTATCATGTAAGAAGCTCATTATACTCTTTACTCTATCCACCCCGGAGGAACAAAGATGTATCAGGATTTGAAGGAACAATTTTGGTGGCACAAGATGAAAAGAGAAATCGGAAGCTACATCGCCAAGTGTGACATCTGTCAGAGAGTAAAAGCGGAACATCAGAGACCCGTAGGACTGTTGCAGCCATTGCAGATTCCGAAATGGAAATGGGATTCCATAGGAATGGACTTTATCACCGGCTTGCCTACTTCTAGTAGGGGAAATGACTCAATCTGGGTCATCGTTGATAGATTATCAAAGGTAGCTCACTTTATACCCATCAAGACAACCTACCAGAGTTCGAAGCTAGCAGAGTTATACATTGCTAGAATTGTTAGTCTGCATGGAACCCCCAAGACAATAATGTCGGATCACGGAACCCAATTTACCTTAAGATTTTGGCAGAAAGTCCAAGAAGGATTAGGAACCAAGTTGAATTTTAGCACAGCTTATCACCCGCAAACTGATGGACAGACTGAAAGAGTCAACCAAATCCTAGAGGATATGTTGAGAGCTTGTGTTTTGGAGTATGGATCAAAATGGGAACATTGTCTGCCTTTCGCAGAATTCTCCTATAACAACAGTTATCAAGCCAATTTACAAATGGCACCATTTGAGTTCCTATACAGAAGAAAGTGTCGTACCCCTTTGAATTGGTCGCAAGTAGGAGAGTCAGATTTTTGGACCCGACATTCTCCGAGAAGCTGAAGAGAAGGTTCACAAAGTCCATGAGCACTTCAAGACAGCCAAATCCGGACAGAAGAGTTATGCTGATAAGAGACGGAGAGACCTGACTTTTAATGTCGGAGATTTCGTGTATCTCAAGGTTTCGCCATTGAAGGGAACGCAACGTTTTAGTCTGAAAGGAAAGCTAGCACCCAGATATATCGGACCCTTCAAGATTCTGAATCGTCAAGGAGAAGTATCATATCAACTGGAACTGCTAGAGGAGATGTTAGCCATCCACAATGTGTTCCATATCTTGTTACTTCGCAAATGTCTAGAAGTGCCGGAGAAGACTGAAGTTTTCAAGAACATCGATCACCGAGCTGTTGATATCAACAAGGATCTGACGTATCGTGAAGTGCCCATTCGTATCTTGGATGAATCTTACAGAACCACCAGGACCCGGAGTATCAAATTTCTCAAGATTCAATGGAGCAACCATACTGAAGAAGAAGCCACTTGGGAGCGAGAAGATTACATCAGGACTGAGTTCCCAGGTCTCTTTAGTTCCTTGTTTTCTTTCTTAAATCATGGGACAAGATTTTGTTTAAGGGGGAAGGTTTGTAACTTCCCAAAACTTAATCCAAGGTTATTAAGATCCAAATCATCAAATTTAGAGTTAACAAAAACTTTTCCATTTAAAAATATTTAAGCATTCATATGTGTGTGCATTTAAAATAGGAGTTGTTTTGAATTGCCATGACTGTGTGATCCATTGGTTGTAAAATGACTCTAATGTGAATTACACATCATCTAGATCATCCCCAAGCAAATCCCAAAGAAAAAGAAATAAAAAAGAATTAAATAAGCAAATGGTCACTTTTGCCATTTTAATCAATTAGCCCACTTTGGCTATTCCTATCACTCAAATTCAAACAGAAACAATTGTGGATCTTTGCACCCCTTGCTAGTACAAGTAGTGATGTGCTAAGGCCCACTTTGTGATCTCTCAAAAACATTCAAACTCTAATTTTAAATGACATTTGAAAATTGAATCTAGTGTATGTATCAAGATCACACTTTCAAAAACCATCCAAATGAACTACATTTCAAAATCCCAAGCAACCACCGACGCTTAAGCATGTGACAAACCACTCAACCAAAAATCTTTCAAAAAATTCAAAAGTTTTGTTCATGTGGCCATTTGATCAAACACCTTGTGAGCATAATCAAAATGGCCTAACTTATACTGTTTTTGATCAAATTTGGTCAAGCCATTTGAACCCAATTCAAGTCCTTTGTGTCCCCCAGAATCAACCAAGACATCAAATACCTACCCAATGGCCTAGGGCAACATTTCAACGCCACCCCGACGCCATGCTTGCCGGTCGAGCACGCGCAGCTCGCAGCAGACCGCCAGCCCTTCTCCGCCGCTCTAGGGAGTGAGGCGTGACCTCACCGCCGCCCACGGTCCACCCCACAGCCCCTGCTAGCCACTGGACCACCCCAGAGCCGCATCGCCCTATCTCTCTACATGCAGCTAGAGCACGCCAGAGCGCCCTCGCCGCCAGCACACCACATACCACGCCTCGACACCAGACCATGCAGGCCGCTCCGCCTCGACCTCCTCACCCTGCTAGACATGGCTGTGCACCACCGCGCGACCCACAGTCACCGGGAGCCGCGTCGAGCCGCGTCGAGCACCGCCTCTGTCCCTCAGAGCGCGGGGAGCCCCCGACCAATTGCCACCGCCCCTAGCGTTGCCATTAAGCCCTAGATGATCTCCAGGGAACCGTCCACCATCCACCTGAAGGAAATATGCCATTCGTAAGTTGTTATTATGTATTCCTTGTATATGATAGATGTTTATTTTGCATGCTATAATTGTATTGATAGGAAACATCAATACATGTGTGTTTAATAAACAAAAAGGGTTCCTAGTTATGCCTCTCTTATAGACTAGCTTGTTGATTACTAAGATGATCAAGGTTTCCTGATCATGGATATTGGATGTTGTTAATAACAAGGTCACAACATTTGTGAAATGATGTGATGAACATTCATCCGAAGTATAGCATTACAATCAAGTCATTATTTTACATTGCTATAACATCATACGAAGTAATCTTAGTCCTTAGACCATGAGATCATGTTAATTGCTAACACCGGAAGAGTATCTTGATAACATCAAATGTCACACCGTAACAGGGTGACTATAAAGGTGGGTTCAGTGCTACGAAGGTGTTATGTTGAGGCTCATGGATCAAGGGTGGAATTTATCAATCCCGATGATGGATAGATATACTCTGGTCCCTCTCGGTGATATCACATTAAGATAGCTTGCAAGCAAGTCATGTGATCACTAGAATGTTATATCACGGGAATGAGAAAAGAGTGCATGTCGGTAACGAGATCAAACTAGGTATTTGGATACCGATGATCGAATATCGGACATGTATTATATCATGAGACAAAGGGATTAAATTACTAGCGTTAAAGGTTCTCACGATCATAGAAGTTATCATTGAATGTGCAGGAGTCAGTATGGATCTCCAGGTCCCGCTTCTGATTATTGATCTGAGAGGAGTCTCAATCATGTCTGCATTATTCGCGAACCATAGGGTGACACACTTAAGGGTTGCCGGACACCATTTAGGAGCACATATGTTTCAGACAAAAGGTTTGCAAAGCGCAGGAAATGTTTTGATAGAAACTGGAATTGTTTCGGGTGAAATTGCAGAAAGTGGTTCTGCATGTGATATTGAAATGTTGCAAGGGGTTTTATGTGAATGTTTGTTAATTAAAGTAATTAACAAAATTCTGAATAAAATAAATAAATAGTTTTATTAATTGAGAGTTGCATTAAATTTGGTGGAAATTTAATGCATGTGAGTGGAATTTTGGGTGGAGTCAAAATTTATGTGAGTGGAGCTTCACCACATGATTGAGGAAGAGGTGGGGGCACCCCCCCTTTGGCCGCCGGCCATGGGAGGGGAGGAGCCCCCCTCTCCTATAAAAGGCCCACCTCTCCTCCCTGACAAAGCACACCTCCTCGTGAAGGATCTCTCTCTCCCTCTAGATATCCCCCCATGGTCTCAGATTAGCGAGATACATGTTTCCGGTGGCCTTGCGTTTGGAAGGAGTTGCTGCTTCCGCTGATTCGCTGGAGCGATGAGGTGGAGGTTGTCCGGTAGCTTGAACGTGTGTGCAAGGACGGATGCGCTGCTGAGTTGCGGTGCTCGGACTTCCACACGATCTTGAGATCGGCAAGCGTACGACTACATCAACCACGAGTTCCTACTCATTAACAAAACTCGTTGTCTTCGAGGGTAAGTTCTCCATGGATGTATGTCAACCAGTTGATCTGTATCTAGTATTAGATGTTGGCATATAGTTCTCATCGTAGGAAATTTTTTGTTTTCTATGCTGCGAACCCAATAGTGGTATCAGAGCCTGATCTATGCGTAGGTGCTTTGCACGAGTAGTACACTTATGTTTATATGTGGACGATGATGATCATGTTATTGCATCTTCTATGTATTTTGGATATTGGTGGCATAATGGGATGAAGCGGCCCGGACCAACCTTACATGTCATCGTACATGAGACCGGTTCCACGACTGACATGCAACTAGTTTTGCATAAGTGGTTGGCGGGTGTCTGTCTCTCCTACTATAGTCAATATTTGATTTACAACGAGTTGCTAATAACTTGGTTATCCTCGTTGTGGTTCATTTTCGTAGGTAAGACCGGTTCTATCTCCGAAAGCCCTAAGCCACGTAAAACTTGCAATTGATAAATTAGAGGCGTCTAGTTTAGATCGTTGTTGGGCTTGTGTCTTGATATGGTATTGTTGTAAGTAGATGTATGATAGATACTCTTACAACACACGCAACGTGTAAGTTCCATAGACCTTGGCCTTACACACAAAGGAATAATAGAGATCATACCACGATGCAAATGATAGAGATCAAATTCATGAACCATATCATCTCACTTTACACATTAGATGTTAGCATCTTATACTGCTAGTTTGGCGCTTTTGGTAGCATTGTAAGATGATCCCTCATTTAGATATCAAGATAAAAATGTGTTCTTCCTTAAGTATGCACCGTTCTATGGATCGTGTTTCGAGACATCACGTGATGATCGGGTGTACTCGACTCTACGCTTTCATACAATGGGTGTAAGACAGTTTTACACACGCGAGTACTAAGGTTCTTACTTGGCGAGCCTAGCATGTACAAACATGGCCACGGCACATGGACCAAAAGGTTAAGTATGAGTCATATAGTTGATATGATGCCCATATAGATGCTCGCCTTTGAAGCTACACCGACTCACGTGATGGTCAGACTTGGTGTAGTGGATTTGGTTCATGTAATCACCAAAAAGACACGAGGGATGTCGTTTTTGAGTGGGAGTTCATTAGTAATTTGTATTAGTTGAACTCAATCTATCATAAACTTAGTCTAAATAAACTTTACAAATTCTGTTGTAGATGGCACCACCTGCTTTTAATTTCAATGTGTTCATGGAGAAAGAGAAACTCGCTGCGAATGGTAGCAACTTCACAAACTGGGCTATGAATTTGAGGATTCTCCTCACTGCTGCACAAAAGCAATATGTGCTAGAGGCACCGCTAGGCCCCCCACCTGCTCCTGATGCCCCTGACAAGGAAAATAATGTCTATATAACTCGTCAAGAGGACCACAACTTAGTTCATTGCGGCATACTGTATGGGCTAGAGCCAGAACTTCGAAAGCATTTCGAAAATGGCAATGCTTTTGATACCATGGGATAATTGAAAATGATTTTCGATACCCATGCTGCCGTAGAGAGTTATAATGCTTCTGAAAAGTTCTTTAGCTACATGATGGAGGAGAACAACTCCGTTAGTGTGCACATACTCAAAATGTATGGGTACGCCGATAAGCACGTGTCCTTGGGAATACGATTCCCATTGACTTAGGCATACATCGTGTTCTATAATCTCTGCCACCTAGCTACAAGAGCTTCGTGATGAACTATAACATGCAGGGCATGAAGAAGTCTCTTCCCAAGCTTCTGTCAATGCTTAAGACTGCAGAAGTGGAGATTTGGAAAGAACATCAAGTGTTGATGATCCATAAGACCACCGGTTTCAAGAAGGACAACAAAGGCAAGCAGAAGGGAAAGAAGGGCGGCAAATTTGTTGCTGCACCAGAAAATAAATCTCGAGCTGGCCCTAAGTCTGATACCGAGTGCTACTATTGCAAGGGGACTAGCCATTGGAAGCGCAACTTCCCCAAGTATTTGGCGGACAATAAGGCCGGCAAGGCAAACAAAGGTATATGTGATATACATGTTATTGATGTGTACTTGACTAGTACTCGTAGTAGCACCTGGGTATTTGATACGGGATCGGTTGCTAATATATGTAACTCGATTCAGGGGCTGCGAAACAAGCGACAGCTAGCAATGGATGAGGTCACGATGCGGGTAAGCAATGGATCAAGAGTTGATGTGATCGCCGTTGGAACGCTGCCTCTCCATATGCCATCGAAATTAGTTATAAATCTGAATAATTGTTATTTAGTGCCTACACTAAGCATGAACATTATATCCAGATCATGTTTGATGCAGAGTGGTTATTCGTTTAAGTCTGAAAACAATGGTTGTTCGATTTATGGTCATGCACCTGTGTTGAATGGTCATGCACCTGTGTTGAATGGTCTATTTCTGTTGGATCTCGATAGTAGTATTACGCATATTCATAATGTTGATGCTAAAAGGATTATGCTTGATGATGATATATCTGCATATATGTGGCACTCCGTCTAGGTCATATTGGAGTTAAACGCATGAAGAAACTCCATTCTGATGGACTTTTGGAATCACTTGACTTTGAATCATTTGATACATGTGAGCCGTGCCTTATGGGCAAGATGACTAGAATGCCGTTTTCCGGTTCAATGGAACGGGCGACAGATTTATTGGAAATCATACATACTGATGTATGTGGACCAATGAGTGTGTCGGTGCGAGGTGGATATCGTTATTTTGTTACTTTCATGGATGATTTGAGTAGATATGAGTATATCTATTTGATGAAACACAAGTCTGAAACTTTTGAAGAGTTCAAGGAATTTCAGAATGAAGT
Organism: Avena eriantha; assembly: GCA_910589775.1. Taxonomy (NCBI): domain Eukaryota; kingdom Viridiplantae; phylum Streptophyta; class Magnoliopsida; order Poales; family Poaceae; genus Avena; species Avena eriantha. The sequence goes on from OU342741.1 coordinate 289,135,726, forward strand.
GGAAAATCATCATAACAGAAAGATCAAATTCTACGGTCCGACCGTGGAGGAGAGTATCTTAGTTACGAGTTTAGCACACATATGCAAGATTGTGGAATAGTTTCACAACTCACGCCTGCTGGAACACCACAACGTAATGGTGTGTCGGAACGTCGTAATCGTACTTTATTGGATATGGTTCGATCTATGATGTCCCTGACTGACTTGCCACTGTCATTTTGGGGTTATGCACTGGAAACCGCTGCATTCACTTTAAATCAGGCACCATCTAAATCCGTTGAAACGACACCGTATGAATTATGGTTTGGAAACAAACCTAAGCTTTCATTTCTTAAAGTTTGGGGATGCGATGTTTATGTGAAGAAACTTCAGCCAGATAAACTCAAACCCAAAGCGGAAAAATGCGTCTTCATAGGATACCCTAAGGAAACTATTGGGTATACCTTTTATCACAGATCCAAGGGCAAGGTTTTTGTTGCCAAGAATGGATCCTTTCTTGAGAAGGAGTTTCTCACGAAAGGTGTGAGTAGTCGGAAGGTAGAACTCGAAGAGGTTATTGAACCTTCTCTTCATGAATTGGCGAGTAGCGCAGCACCGGAAGTTGTTTCGGAGTTGACTTCACCTAATGAAGAGAGAGCTAATGATAATGATCATGAAACTCCGAAAGAGGACACTACCGAACCTCGCAGGTCAAGCAGGACACGTCCAGCTCTTGAACTCTACGACAATCCTGTGTTCATGATTGATGAAATAGATGACCCTGTGACGTATGAAGAAGCGATGATAAGCCCGGATTCCAACAAATGGCTAGAAGCCATGAAATCCGAGATGGAATCCATGTACGAAAACTAGGTTTGGACCTTGGTGGACTTACCTCACGATCGAAAGGCCATTGAGAATAAATGGATTTTCAAAAGAGATTGATATTAGCATCCCTCATTAGTGTACACTCTTAAACTTAGTTGCTAGTGCTAAGCATAAAACTTGATCACTTTAGATGTGAACACTTAGTGAAAATGATTACGAAAACCTTGGAATGATGAGTCATTCTATTGAGATGTTTTGACATGTGTTGAGAAACACCAATGATTTGATGATGAAAATGTTGAGACATGAGCCTTATCCCTTTATAAAAACTGATGGTTTGGTTCGGATGCGATACCATTCCAATTTTACTATACAACCACAATACCTGAATTGGGTAAGGCTTAGCCGGAAGTTTATATGCATTAGTATGGGTTCCCTCATGGGAGAGGTTTGAGCTGAGGCTACCTCTTGATGTTGTCCACCCATACAGTGCCCAGGATGGCAGATGGCCATGGTAGGGAGGCCAAGCTCATAGGAGAGGTTCTTATACTAGGGTGTGTAATTGAAAGGTTATGATTGATTATCCACATACTAATTATGATGATTTGTGTCTTTGAGTTGACCACAACAGGGTTGTGACTATATAAATAAGTTCCCATTTAGGTGATTTAGAACTTTAAATTAGCTTTCTTTACTTTTGAATTCGGCTTAAGATAAATCTAGCTTTTGCAAATAAACTTAGAGCTTAGTATTCTTATTAGAACTACCTTACTTGTTAGTGATAGTTTGCGAGTACTTAAAGAGTACTCATGGCTTTGTCCCTGGCTATTCCCGTGGCCAGACTATGAGGAGGACTATCCGGAAAAAGGACAGTAGGACGGCTACGAAAACTAGGATCATCTCCCATCGTCAGCATTACCTGTGACACTAAAGATGGAGCCCACCGCTACGCTATTTATTCTGCTGCTTGTTTGTATTAAGACTGGATCATGAGATCATTTATTTGTGTAAGACCTTATTATGGTTTGTAATGGATGATGTACTATGATATCCAATCTTTTATGTCTCGCAAAAATGGTAATCCTGGGATTGCGATGTATGGAAACAGGCATCTGGGATTAAAAATCCGGGTGTTGACAAGTTGGTATCAGAACCATCCTGACCATAGGAGACCCTAGTTAGAATGGACGTCCAAACAAAAACTTAGTTTCAAAAACAAATGAAGTGAGTATTTATGAAAACCTATTCCCACTCTCATCCTCGAGATTCTTTCAAAAAGATTCATGTTCCTCAAAAATTCTTACAATACTACATAAAATTTGACACACTTGATCACCTCACTAATGTACTCATCCTAAATTCTTATAGATGGAAGTTTAGTGCTGCAAGTTTTACCAGTTGGGCAACGGAGGCCAACTGACCTTCGAGAGTGATCTTGATGCACTGTCTGAGTACCTTGAGCGTCCGCATCCGGAATTCTTCGGAGCTCAACTCAATGACCACCCTGGAGGAGATCTACAATGGCTGATAGTTGCTGATCTTTGAGGCAAGATGGAAGCACCCTTTTTTGAGAAGATTCAATTCACTGTGAGAGAGAACAATTGGCTACATGGATTAGCCAGGGCAATACATGAAGCTCTCGCCCGTCTTTGTGGACAGAACATCAACTTGATCCAGGGAACTCGCTTTGCGCACTACGCAAGGCATGATTCCATGGGGATGCCATTAGAGATGCCAAGTCACATGAAGATGAAGCGCCAAGTGGAGAACCTTGACTTTCTACTGTATGATAGACAGAAGGAATTGGATCATGCTTGAGCGTACACCAACCACAATCTTGCCATTGCCGCCCAGAAGGCCTAGACTTTCGCCCTGCTCGTCAAGGATCGTCAATCACTTCGCCGTCGATGCGAGAAGAAGGATCGCACCATCACTCGTCTTCGGAAGAAGGTGGCCGACCTCGAGAAGACATCCAGGAGCAAGAAGCTCATCTTGCAACCAAAGAAGAAGAGGAAGAAGGTGAAGACATACAGGATGATCTTCACTCGTACCTTAGTGATGACAATGACTACCTGGAGGATGATGCCATGGATTTCTACACTGATGACGAGGACTCCGACTTCATTGACGATGAGTAGATGCACTTGATCACTGCCATAGCATGAGTTGTATCGGTCCCATTGTATCTTAGCTTCACAGAATGGTTCTTAAAACCATTTGTTTTCAGTTGATGTTGTGGTGTGTGTGTTTGTATCGTGTGCTTTGATTGGATGAATGAATGAGAAGAAGGTAGTTACAAAACTTGAGTCAAACTCAAAGTTTTAGCTTTTGAAAACAAAACCATGAACCTTAGAAATTTCCCTATTACCCCTTTATCTATCTCAAACTTCAGATGACTCGTGGAAACAAAGGAGGAAGCAGCTCATCGTAGGACCCGATGCTGTAGATTCTGTAGATGCTAGTTTCCAACCGTGAAGCTAGTAGAGCAGAGCGCCAAGCCAATCTAGCCAACCTGCAACAGATCACCCAGATGGCCCACAATAATCAAGGCCATGGAAATTAGGATCATCATGGATCCAAGCTCAAGAACTTTCAGAATACCAATCCCCCTATCTTTAGCAAGTCTGAAGACCCATTAGATGTAGATGATTGGTTACAAACCATGGAGAATAACCTAGAAGTCGCAGGAGTTGATGCCAACGAGCAAGTACTGTTTGCCACCCACTATCTGGCAGGAGATGCAAGAGCCTGGTGGAATAGCACCCGTACTATGAATCACGGGCAAGTGATGACGTGGGAAGCTTTCAAGACCAAGTTTAGCCGCACCCATGTGCTACAAGGTTTAGTCACCAGAATGAGAGATGAGTTCAGAGAGCTGAAGCAAGGCAGGATGATGGTAGTTGAATACCATGAGAAATTTATGTCCCTCGCAAGATACGCCCCTGATGAAATCAACACTAAAGTCAAGAAGAAGGAGAGATTCCTGAATTGACTGCATGATGAGATGTAGACGGTGTTAGTCAACATCCGTTTTGATGACCTAGAAGAGATAGTCAACTCTGCCATCCAGATGGAAGGGAAGATCAACCAAGCCAATGACAACTGCAAGCGTAGAATGATGCACCAGAGTGGATCCAACAGTCACCAGAAGTATCGCCCCAACCCGTCTGTAGGATATGCCCCAAAAAACAATAGACCCCCAATGTCTCGCCCAAGCTACCCCAACCGTAGCGGAGGAAATGTGAAGTCCGGAGGAAATCACAACAACAACCCTAACAACTGTAACAATTTAAACCGTGCACCACCTAAGTCCAACAATAACAACAATACTTCCCCAAGGACTGGAAGCAATATTGTGCCTGTTGCAGCCAAAGACAAGTCCCATATTACTTGCTTTGAATGTGGAGTCAAGGGTCACTAGTCCAACGAGTGTCCCCAGAAGCTTGCAGCCACCACCAATGTGAATGCCCCAGCTCAGCAGCAACATCGTGTTTAGCTTGGAAGCAGATTCTCCCCAGGGAATTCGCTCAACCGCAACGGCCGTCTGTTTCACATGAATGCTGAAGAACCCCAAGAAGTGCCAGATGTCGTGCTGGGTATGTTTTCTGTTAACTCAGTATTAGCAAGAGTGTTGTTTGATTATGGAGCATCGCACTCGTTTGTTACAGAAGAATTTGCATGCACTAGTAAGATTCACCCAACAATTTGAAGCATGTTATGATAGTTCAAATACCTGGTTCAACCACCAAAGCTAGAAAAATTTGCAAGGTTATACCTATTAGAATACATGGGATAGATTTTTATGCCAATCTAATAGTACTTGGAACCAAAGGTTTGGAAGTAGTACTAGGAATGGATTGGATGTCGAAACATAAAGGATTAATCGACTGTGCCAAGAAAGCCATAACCATGACCAGTGGCTCTGGAGTATCACTAGAGCATGTATCTGAAACCTTGCCCCGTAAATTCAAATGCAACAAGAGTCTAGCCCTACCAACCATAGATCAAGTCAGAGTAGTTTGCGAATACCCCGACGTATTCCCAGATGAATTGCCCGGTATGCCCCCGGATCAGGATATCAAGTTCATTATTGAACTAATTCCTGGAACAGGACCCATAGCACAGAGACCTTATAGTATGAACTTGTCTAAACTAGTGGAGCTGAAGAAACAACTTGATGCCATGCTGGCGAAAGGTTTGATTCAACCAAGCGCATCACCATGGATATCGCTTATTTTGTTTGTTGATAAGAAGGATGGACGTAACTGTTTGTGTACAGATTACTGGAAGCTGAATGACGTCACCATCAAGAACAAGCACCCACTACCCAAGATAGAGGATCTATTTGACCAGTTGACTTGTGCCAGAGTGTTTTCTAAGATTGATCTTAGAACTGGTTATCAACTCAAGATTCGTGCAACAGATATTCCAAAAACCGCCTTTACCACCATATATGGATTGTATGAGTATACAGTCATGTCTTTTGGATTAACCAATGCCCCCATTTATTTCATGAATCTCATGAATAAGATTTTTATGAACTTTCTAGATAAGTTTGTAGTTGTGTTTATCGACGACATTCTTATATATTCCAAGTCAGAAGAAGACCATGAGCAACATCTAAGAACAATCCTTGAAACCATAAGAGGGCATCAGTTGTATGCCAAGTTTAGCAAATGTGAGTTCTGGCTGAAAGAAGTAGGATTTCTCAGACATATTGTGTTGGAGGGAGGAGTCGCTGTTGATCCCGCCAAGATCAGGGATGTTGAAGCATGGAAAGCCCCAACCACTCAAACCCAAGTCCGTGCATTTCTCGGATTAGCAGGATATTACCACAAGTTTGTTGAAGGATTTTCGAGCATTGCAAGACCGATGACCCAACTATTGAAGAAAGACAAGACGTTTGAATGGACCGACAAATGTGAAGCAAGTTTCCAAGAACTAAAGAAGAGATTGATTTCAACCCCAATATTGATTATGCCAGATATCAAGAAGCCGTTTGATGTGTATTGTGATGCATCCAAGATTGGCCTCGGATGTGTGTTGATGCAAGAAGGCAAAGTCATAGCATATTTGTCCCGACAACTGAAGCAGCAGGAGCAAAACTACCCTACCCATGATCTTGAACTAGCAGCTGTAGTTTTAGCGTTGAAGACATGGCGTCATTACCTTATGGTTAACCGCTGTGAGATTTATTCGGATCACAAGAGTCTGAAGTATATTTTCACTCAGAAGGAGATGAATATGAGGCAAAGGAGATGGATAGAGTTAATCAAGGATTATGACCTTGACATTCACTATCACCCCAGCAAAGGCAATGTGGTAGCGAATGCTCTTAGCAGATTGCCGTGTAGATTAAACACCATGATCAAAAAAACCCAGCCAAGTTTGCATGAAGAGTTGGAGAAGTTTAGAACTGAGCTAGTTAGAAAAGGATTTTTAGCTAGCATTGAACTTCAACCCACTTTGATTAGTCAGATCAAGGAAGCCCAGAAGGGAAATGCAAGTATCGACGGAATCAAACGTCGTATCAGCACAAAAAAGGTACTTGGATTCACCGAGGATGAAGAAGGAGTTTTGTGGTATAAAGGACGTATCTATGTGCCAGCAGATTTGGAGTTGAAGCAAGTTATCATGCAGGAAGCTCATGATACTCTTTATTCTATCCACCCTGGAGGAATGAAGATGTATTAGGATTTGAAGGAGCAATTTTGGTGGCACAAGATGAAGAGAGAAATCGGAAGCTACATTGCCAAGTGTGATATCTGTCAGAGAGACAAGGCGGAACATCAGAGACCGGCAGGATTGTTGCAACCATTGCAGATTCCAGAATGGAAATGAGATTCCATCGGAATGGACTTTATCACCGATTTGCCTACTTCTAGTAGGGGAAATGACTCTATTTGGGTCATAGTTGATAGACTGTCCAAGGTAGCCCATTTTATACCTATCAAGACTACCTACCAGAGTTCGAAGCTAGCAGAGTTGTACATTGCTAGAATCGCCAGTTTGCATGGAACCCCCAAGACCATAGTGTCGGATCAAGGAACCCAATTTACCTCGAGATTTTGGCAGAAAGTCCAAGAAGGATTAGGAACCAAGTTGAATTTCAGCATAGCTTATCACCCATAGACTGATGGACAGAATGAAAGAGTCAACCAGATCTTAGAAGACATGTTGAGAGCTTGCGTTTTAGAGTATGGATCAAAATGGGAAGATTGTCTGCCTTTCGCAGAATTCTCATACAACAACAGCTATCAAGCCAGTTTGCAAATGGCCCAATTTGAATTTTTATATGGGAGAAAGTGTCGTACCCCTTTGAATTGGTCGCAAGTAGGAGAGAGTCAGGATTTTGGACCCGACATTCTACGAGATTTTTGGACCCGACATCCTACGAGACCGCCCAATCCAGATAGAAGAGTTATGCCGACAAGAGACGTACAGACTTGACCTTCAATGTCAGAGATTTTGTGTATCTCAAAGTGTTGTTATTGAAAGGAATGCAACATTTTTAGCTGAAAGGAAAGTTAGCCCCCAGATATATTGGACCCTTCAAGATTTTGAATCACCGAGGAGAAGTATCTTATCAACTGGAACTGCCAGTAGAGATGTCAGCCATCCATGATGTGTTCCACATCTCATTACTTTGCAAGTGCTTAGAAGTTCCGGAGAAGACCGAAGTGTTCAAGAACATCAATCACCGAGCCATTGATATCAACAAGGATTTGACGTATCGTGAAGTGCCCATCCGTATTTTGGAAGAAGCTTTTAGAACTACCAGGACCCAGAGTATCAAATTTCTCAAGATCCAGTGGAGCAACCATACTGAAGAAGAATCTACTTGGGAGCGAGAAGACTACATTAGGACTGAGTTCCCAGATCTCTTTAGTTCCTAATTTTCTTTCTTAAATCTCGGGACGAGATTTTGTTTAAGTAGGGAAGGTTTGTAACATCCCAAAACTTTAATCAAGGTTATCAAGATCCAAATCACCCAATTTAGGGTTAACAAAACTTTTATCATTAAAATAATTATGAATGCATATGTGTGTTTGCATTAATATAGAATTGTTTGAAAATGCCATATTTGATTATTATAAATGATATGAAATGGTTTACAGGTGAATGACACATCATCTAGACCATTTACAAACAAAATACCAAGAAAAACAAATCAAATAAGATTAAATAATGCAAATGGTCATTTTGACCATTTTAATCCACCAGGCCACTTTAGGTGTTCCTAGAAGTCAATTTCAAACAGAAACATTCTCAACTCTTTTCACCCCTTGCTAGTACAAGTAAAGATCTACCAAGGCCCACTTTAAAATCTTACAAAAACACTTAGCCACTAATTTTAAATAACATTTGGAAATTGAATCCATTACATATGCATAGATACCACTTCTTCAAAAACCACTCAAATGAACTCCACTTGACAATCCCAAGCAACCGCAGATGATCAAGCTTATGAGCAACACACCCACCAAAAATATTTCCAAAATTCAACTGTAAACTTCATGCGAGCATTGTGTCGAACAGTTGGTGAGCACAAGATAACCTGCCAAACAATTACTGTTGTTGATCAATGTCTTGTCTCCAAATTGACCCTCTCATCTCTCCTCTGTCTCCCTAGCACCTAACCCAGCCCTAGACATCACCCCCCTTCGCCGCTAGCAGCAGTGCCGAGCCACCCCGAAGCCATGCCCACCGGTCGAGCATGGACAGCTCGCAGCAGGCCACCCCGCTCTCTTCCACCGTGCCTAGGAGGTAGGCGAGATCACACTGCCGCCCCCTGTCCCTTCCCCAAGCGCTGCCAGGCCCTGGACCACCGCAGAATGCCCGTACCCACCATGTCTGCGCCATGTTGAGCACGCGCCAGAGTGCCGCGCCCGACAAGCGTGCACACGCCACGCCTCGACCACAGCTCGCGCTCACCGCTTCGCCATGACCCCAGCAGCCGACTATTTTGGGAAGAGGCATATTCCCTAGAATATGCCTCCACCTATGCCCTAATTGGAGACCTATCCACCCCTATATAAGGAGGGCTAGGGCCTCTGTAGAAAGGGTTGATCTCGAGTGGGTTGGTCTTTACTTGTTCAGGTCTAGTTTCCCTGAGAGCTAGCTAGTGGTGAGAGTAAGAGAGTTCTTTCTTCCTCCTCTCCCCAATACAGCTCAAGGAGCACTTGTAACCTGGGAATCTCATTGAATAATACAAAGCTTCTGTGTGTAGAATCACTACACTATCCCTCCCTGGATTCCTCTAGTGCATCTTGTCCCCACCTTTAGCCTATCCATGGCATCTGCCGTGACACCACCATGACAGTTGGCGCCCATCGTGGGGCTAGCAGCGCTAGTAGGAGTGAAGATCCGAATGGGAAACTTTATCGGCACCGGCGAACGCATCGTCTCCGGGCTCGTTCAGCGCTTTGGAGCGCTGGATTTCGTCAGCGACAACGCTGGCTGCTTCGGCAAGCGTCCTCTTCCGCGCAACAGCCTCTTCGTCATGCTCGGCGCGCACAAGATCTACGTTGCTGTCGATGTGTCGTGTGTTCACCCGCGGCACGTCATCGAAGGAGCCGAGCCACCCCTTAGCACGGTTCGTGGGGCGCGTATCACTCGCTCCCCAGACCGTGCCGAGGTGATGATGACTGCACCAGGCGCTGGCGTGAGTAAGGATCCAGCACCAGATCCGGAGGTAACGCCTAAGGCGCCGAGGAAAAGTAGAGGTCCTCCTCTAGAGAGGCCAGCGAATGTGCTGCAGCAGGCGATGGATAGCTTGGAAAACCCAGTAGCAGTAGTAGTAGATCCGGCTCAGGCATAGGCCGAGCTAGAGGAGACTAGGCAAAAAATATTAGAGGGTGCAAAAAAGATAGCCGCGGCTCAGCAGTCGTTGAACATGACATTGCGTGAGTACGTAAAGGCAAATAAGGTAGATGCTGTAAAAGTGAAGGGGAGAAACCTCATGAGTGAAATGAACAAAGAGGGTGATACTAGAATTGAGGAATCATAGAACTGTTTGTCCGTGGGGCTGCCGAAGTATAGTACCGCGGCAAAGAACCTCAGAGCAGCAGATGCAGCTGCGTTCGAGTTAGAGGGTTTGACGGGTGAAGCCCGTCAAAGACAGCAAGATAGGGTCAATGAGTTGGTACGGATCGCAAACAGGCAAAATGAGGAATTGCTCAGGGCTAACCCGGAGAGAGCTGGGGCCTCCAAGATCGTTCATTCGGCGGTGGGTAACCCGGAGAAATCCGCTGGAGCTGCATTGTCTCCTCATGGTGATCCTAGGAGAGAAGAGGTAGTAACCTCAGCCAGGGGGAATAAACAGATAGTCCCGTATGACTCGGCAAGGGCAGGGAAAGGAAAAGACGTACATAGAAATGAGGATCGACGAAGTGTAAGCCGAGGTGAAGCTGGCCGAGGTAACCGCGACCAAGGCAATGACGGTCAAGGGAACGCTGTAAACGGCAATGCCGGACAGCATAATTTGGCAGGTGCAGGGCAACCGCAGTAACGGAATATACCGCGGCAAGAGCGCAGTGCCGGCCAAGGTATGCAACAGAGAGCAGCTCCACAAGAGCAAGATAGATACAATGATGGTGATTCGGAAATGGTGAACGCCGGATATCCCAGGCCGGACTATCACGTGATAGGGTCAAGATTGGGAAGCAGGAACTTGATGCCTGACGACGCCAGGCTAAAACTAGATCGACTGTATAGGTCGGAGCAAATTGAATGTCAAGGTCCTCCAGGTCCAGCGTGTTTTGGGCCCTGGATCATGAAGGAACCTCCGGTACCTAACTTTCAGTTACCTAGAGGCACTAAGACATATGATGGCAGCACAAAGCCGGAGGATTGGTTGATTAACTATGCAACAGCTGTAAAAATTGCCACAGGCAACTTGAGATGGGCGGTAAGATATGTACCCCAGATGTTGGAGGGACCAGCGAGGGTATGGCTAAACAATTTGCCACTCGGGAGTATTAACTGTTGGATCAATTTTGAGGAAATGTTTGTCAGTAATTTCTCAAGCACATATCAGAGGCCCAACAGACCACATACCCTAGCAATGTGCAAACAGAGACCAAATGAGACAAACCGGGAGTTCTTAACCCGTTGGTGCACTATGCGGAACTCATGTGAGGGCGTAATTGAGTCACAGGCCATAGCTTGGTTTGCTCAGGGGTGCAGATATGCAAGCATGCTATGGCAAAGGTTGCAAAGAGATATGCCAACTACCTTGGCAGAATCGATCTGAATCGCTGATTCATATGCCTTGGGTGATCCGACTCAGCCTAGGCTCGTGTCAAACGAGTCAAGCGAAGAGTACTACCAGCGAGATGGAGCCGAATCATCCCGGAGGAATGATTTCTAGGGTAAAAGAAGAGATGATAGACTGGATTACCGATACAGTTCGCAACAAGTTGTGGCTGTGAATCAAGATCAACCCGGAGCAGGAAGCAACCAACGTCTGAAAACTGGAGGGCAGCGATGGACTCCAAGGAATGATGGCAAGAAAACTTGGACGCTAGAGCAGAAGAAACAGTGGCAAGAAAAGAAGGACCGTATGAGGTACACTTATGAGTCAATGCTGGATCAACCGTGTAAATTTCACACACCAAATCCGAGTAACCCAGCGGGTCACACAACCAGGCAGTGTGAGTGGATGAGAAAGATAGAACAAGGTGGTTCGGGGAATTCTCAGGCACCTCGGAATGATCAGCCTTGGCAGGAGTTACCCCGGTAGCAATTGCTCTCCGGAGCGAACACGCAACAGTTAATGTTGCCTCCCCCTCCGCCGAGGTATGAAAACCATGAGAGAAGGAATGCAGTGCATCAAGTGGAAGAACAACATCAATCAGATCAAAGGTACCCCGGAAAGGAGGGGAGAAATGAGTACAGAGAGCATCACCAGAGTTACTATGTGTTCACACAGAAGAGACAGACAAAAAGAGCTTGCAGCGCCAACACATGGAAGTTAATGTGGTAATGCCAGCCGTGATGAGGTATATGCCTTGGTCGGACCAGGAAATTACCTGGAGCATCAAATATCATCCCAAGCATATGCCAAGTCCTGGCTCGTATGCGCTAGTGTTAGACCCAACATTCATTGGGCCAAACATCAATGTGAGGTTCTCAAAGGTGCTAATTGACAATGGCAGCAGCATAAATATCATGTACTTGGACACGATGCGCAAGTTGGGTATCTCGGAGAACATGCTCCAAGCTACAAGGAAAACTTTCCATGGCATTGTGCCAGACATTTCTTGTGAGCGCATTCGCAAGGTCCGGGTTGACGTGTTGTTAGGCACGAGAGGTAACTGCCGGACTGAGAATCTGGAATTCGAGGTTGTAAATTTGGAGAGCGCATATAACGTGTTACTCGGCAGGCCAGCTCTGAACAAGTTCATGGCAAGTACTCATATTAGTTACTTGAAGATGAAGTTGCCTGGGCCAAATGGCGTGATTACCATAACTAGTGATTTCCGACGTTCCATTGAGTGCGCGTCAGTCGGGTCTAACCTGGCCGAGTCACTCGTGATTACGCAAGAGAAGATAAAAATCCAAGAGGTGGAAGCATTGGCTCAGTCCGCGCAGCAGTATATGCCGGCGCTAAGTAACCCGCATGGTAGTATTTCGTTCCAAGCGACAAAGGATACCAAGAAAGTGCCAATTGATGATCTGTTCCCAGAGCGCACCGTAACAATTGGTGCCAAGTTAAATGACAAATAGGAAAGCGAGCTCGTCAACTTCCTCCGTGAGAATCGGGATATTTTTGCTTGGTCCACACAGGACTTGCAGGGTGTTCTGAGGGAGTTGGCAGAGCACGCTTTGAATGTGAGACCCGGAGCAAAGCCGGTGAAGCAACCTCTCCGCCGCTTCGCCGAAGACAAGAGAAAGGTCATCGGAGATGAGATAGCTCGGCTGCTAGCAGCTGGATTTATCATGGAAGTGCTTTACCTGGATTGGCTATCTAATCCGGTGCTGGTGGAGAAGAAGAAGGACGATCCGAATGTGGCAGTGGTTTGGCGCATGTGTATCGATTACACGAACCTGAATAAGGCGTGTCTGAAAGATCCATTCCCACTGCCAAGGATAGACCATGTGATAGATTCCACTGCTGGGTGTGAGTTGTAGTCGTTCATTGATGCATATTCTGGTTTTCACCAGATACCTCTGAACCCAAGTGATCAAATAAAGACTGCGTTTATCACCCCGTATGGGCCTTATTGCTATCGCACTATGCCATTTGGTTTACGTAATGCAGGGGCAACATACCAAAGATGTATGCAGAAATGTTTACATGACCAAATTGGTCAAAACGTGCAGGTATATGTGGATGATGTTGTTATAAAGACCAAGGAAAGCAAAACGCTCCTTGACGATATCAGGCAGACATTCACGAACCTAAGGAGGTTCCGAATGAAGCTTAATCCAGAGAAATGTACCTTCGGTGTCCCGGCTGGAAAGTTACTCGGATTTCTTGTCTCCAGCCGAGGTATCAAAGTTAATCCAACTAAAATCCGGGCCATAGAGCGAATGGAACTGCCAAAGTGCCTTAACGATGTCCAGAAGTTCACTGGTTGCCTGGCATCCTTAAGTCAGTTCGTATGTCGGTTGGGGGAAAAGGCACTGCCTCTCTATCAACTCATGAAAAAGTCGGACAAGTTCATTTGGACGCCGCAGGCCAATGAAGCCTTTATCCAATTAAAGAATATGTTAGCCACTACACCAGTGTTAGCCTCTCCACTACCAAAGGAGCCAATGTTGCTCTATATAGCCGCAACCAACCGAGTTGTAAGTGCAGTAATTGTGGTAGAGCGCGATGAAGAGGGTAAGTCAGTGCAAAGGCCAGTATATTATCTGAGTGAGGTATTATCAGCCTCGAAACAAAACTATCCCCATTATCAGAAAGTGGCATATGGTGTATATAGGGCAGCTAAGAAGCTGGAGCACTATTTTGAAGAGCACCCCATCAAAGTAATATGTGAAGCTCCCATATCCGAGATAATGAGAAACAAAGATGCAAGTGGCCGGATTGCAAAGTGGGCAATTGAGCTAGCCCCTTATGCGCCACAATATGACAGAAGAGAAGCAATCAAGTCTCAGGCTGTGGCTAACTTTTTTGTGGATTGGGCCGAGGTGCAATATGAGCCACCATTGCCAGATCCGAACTACTGGAGAATGCACTTTGACGGGTCAAAAACAAAAACCGGGTTAGGCGCCGGAGTTGTGCTTACCTCGCCCGAGAAGGACCGGCTGAAATACGTGCTGCAGATCCACTTCACTGCATCAAACAATGTTGCAGAATATGAGGCACTTGTGCATGGGCTCAAAGTGGCAAAAGAAATTGGAATACGTCGGATCAAATGCTTCGGTGACTCGGATCTCGTAGTCCAGCAAGTCTCCAGACAATGGGATGTTTTAGATGCAAATATGGCACTGTACAGATTTCATGTGCAGAAGATATCAGGGTACTTTGAGGAATGCAAATTTCATCATATACCTTAGGTGGAAAATGAAGCTGCCGACGTATTGTCGACGCTTGGATCAACCCGGCAAGCAATCCCGCCAGGTGTAGCGCTAGAGAACCTCAGAAAGCCCTCTATCAGGCCATCCCTAGAATCCGGGTCAATTTACATCCCGGCGAATCCAGAATCAGAGGCTGTGACCATGGACATTGACGTGGGAGGTGGTTCGCGAAACCAGGGGACTGCTTCGGCAAACCCGGGGATTGCTTCGCAAGACCCGGGGACTGCGCAGCATGATCCGGCTGAGGTTATGCCAGTGGATCAGATGGAAATTGATGAGGATGTGTTCCCAGTGCGAGCTATACCAGCTTGGGCACTGCCCATATTTCAATTCTTGAAAGATGGAACTTTACCCGCCGAGGAGGTGCTTTTGAGGCAAACTCAGAGGAGAGCAAAAGCATACACGATCATCAATTCCGAGCTATACAAAAGGAGTGTGACAAATGTTCTCCAGCGATGTGTTTACCCGGAAGAAGGGCTTGACATCCTCTGGGATATACATCAAGGGGAATGTGGGCATCATGCCTCGTCCAGAGCCTTGGTAGCAAAAGCTTTCCGTCATGGGTTTTACTAGCCAAGTGCCTTGGAACAAGCAAAAGATCTGGTAAGAAAGTGCAATGGTTGTCAAAGATATGCTACAAAGACACATATGCCAATGTCGGAGCTCAAGACCATACCAATTACTTGGCCGTTTGCCGTATGGTGTTTGGATATGGTTGGCCCCTTCAAACCAGCAAGAGGGAACATGACCCATATCTTGGTCATGGTTGACAAGTTTACAAAATGGATTGAGGTAAAGCCAATAAGAAAATGTGATGGAGCTACCACCGTGACATTCCTCAAAGATATCATCTTGAGATACGGTTATCCTCACAGTATCATAACGGATAATGGCACAAATTTTGCTAAAGGAGCATTTGCGCGATTCTGCCGAGATAAGAAGATCCAGCTAGGCGTAGCCTCAGTAGCTCGCCTCGCATCGAACGGACAAGTGGAAAGATCCAACGGATTGGTATTATCCAGGATAAAACCCCGGCTCATTGATCCGCTACAAAGATCAGCGGGGTGCTGGATAGAGAACTACCAGCGGTACTGTGGAGTTTAAGAACAACTCCGAATTGATCAACAGGCTATACGCCATTCTTTCTGGAATATGGGGCAGAAGCTGTATTACCAGCCGACATAGAGCATGACTCGCCTAGGGTCACCCAATACACAGAAGCCGAAGTGCAAGAAGCCTGGAAAAATGATGTTGATCTGTTGGAAGAAGCGATAGAATTGGCATTGTCCAGATCCGCCATATATCAGCAAAATCTCCAACGCTATCATAGCCGGAAATTAAACCCCCGAATCTTTCGAGAAGGTGATCTGGTACTCCGGTTGGTACAACGAACTGCTGGCATGCACAAGTTATCCCCCCATGGGAAGGGCCTTTCATTGTGAGCAAAGCATTGCACAATGATTCTTATTATCTTATCGATGCAAAACCAGAGGAGAAGAACAAGGCGGACAGGTCCGGCGAGGAATCTAAGCGTCCATGGAATGTAGCTCTACTTCGTCCTTTCTACACTTAGCAAAGAAGTGTATGTATCTGAGTCTCTCGTATGTCGGTATGTATGCCGACAATGAGCTTATCAATGAAACCTTGGCACCCTGAGCAGTAACTCGGGGACTGCCTTAATAATATCTGTTATCTTCTGTACTTCTTATTTATATGTCGGCTAGCGTAAGTTGCTTCTACCTAAGCCGGATTAGTAGTGTGTGAGCACCAAAAACCTAACTCTTCGACTTGCTGCTGTCCAACAAGATTTGGCTTCATGGCAAGCAAGAGAACAAGTTTGGAATTGCGTAGCACATGAAAAACGACTAAGGAAAAGAACTTAATCGAGCCGACGTTTGTTATTCGGACTAACCTTATGCTTACTTTATATTTACTATGCTGAATTATTTTGAGCTAATCCTAAAGTTTCCAAGTATTGTTAAGTCAATTTTTGAAACTCGGACTCGTAAGTCATAAAACCAAACCAAGGTGGACACGAGCCGAGCCAAGAAATTGGAGAAACAAGAAAATGAAACTCGGGGACTACGCCCAAGTTAATCCGGCACAAAAACTTAGTAGCAAAATATAACTTATGTGCTTAATACAATTGCACCCGGCATACCGGGGATCTGATGAAATTCAAAGTGTTTCTAATCAACGAGCAACAGGCGGAGGTAACTCGGCGCCAGCAGGGGGAACTCTAGCCTCCGCTTCAACATCGTCTTCTTCTTCCTCGACGTCCGAGGCTTCGTCCTCTTCATCATCACCTGAATCATCTTTGGCATTTTCGTCGGCGGCGGCGCCAAGGAAGCTTGGACCCTCATTCCATTGATGAATGGGGGCATATTGAATGAGGCTATGGGCGCAAGCCTTGCGCCGAGCTATCCAATCCGGGTCATTGGACCACCTTGATCCGGTGCGCATGCGTTCAAGGAGATTGAGGTTGATCTTCTCATACCACATAAGCACGTAGTGGAGAACGATCTCAGCTCCGGCGCGTCCGGCAGATTCCCTCCAAAGATCAAGCTGGGTATCGCACTCTATTAACTTGGCAATCAGAGCAGCGGCCCCCTCCGGAGTATCTTCATCAAGCCAGAAGACATTGAAGATCCGGACTGCCACATCTAGGATGTCCTTGCCATAGTTCTTCACAATTTCGACACGAGAAGACAAGCTGACCAGCATGTCCTCCATGTCATAAGGAATTTCTCCACCGCTAGGAGCAATTGGGGTACCCCTCTTATGGCGGAACTTGGCAACAGCAGTGGTTGCAATGGCATTGCCCACCGGAAATTTGTCTAAAAACAAGACAAGTGAAGCAAGTAAGGAAAAGACAAGTGAAGCAACCCGGAGAGATTCATGCCGGCTGAACGAAAAGAACTTACGAGAAATGTGGCTGTGGATCCAGGTCAGCTCCTTGGTACAGTCATCACACCTCTTCCGGAGTTGCGCAAGTTCAGCATTCGCCGACTCAAGCTTGGTGTCGGCCTCCTTCAATAGTTCTTGGTCCTTGGAAATTTGGAGGTTGAGACGCTCGCGCTCTTTAGTAAAGTCTTGGCCTGCTTTCTCCAGTTCAGACTTGTGCTACGCTTTGAGCTTCTTCATGTCTGCCTTAAGCTTGGCAATTTCTTCATCTTCGGTCCTGAGGAGGGCAAGCTCGTCATCCTTCTTTTTGAGTTCGGCCTGATGCTGCCCTGCTTGTTCGAGAAAATGCGGCATCATGTCAGGCACGGGCACACTATCTTCAAGAGAGGCTGAAATAGTTTGTTGACCCGGCAAAGCCGAGGTATGAATATTTGCCGAGCCAAGAAGAAAAGGAGATGGAGCGCAGAGGAAGATTAAGCAAAACTGACTTACCCTTTATCTGCTCCAAGTTCTTCCTCATGATGGTGTTTTCGGCCTCCACTCCGGCTGAAAAATCCGAATGATGGATTAGTTCGGCGGAAAAAGACGAAGAAAAATGGAAAAATGACAAGGAGAAAACTTACCCCTTTTCTCGTATTCGGTGAGAAGCGTAGTGTGCTTCACGTGCAGCATCTTGTGAGTATCCAAGAGACGCTGAAACTCAGCGCTCCGACGATTGGTGGTCACCTAAAAAGAGTAAAAAAGGATATCTTGGGCATGTGCATATTCGAAGTGTACAAAATCCGGGCCAAGTGGAACTTAACCCGGCTCTAGGTGTGTGCATATTCGAAGTGTACAAAATCCGGGCCAAGTGGAACTTAACCCGGCTCTAGGTGTGTGCATATTCGAAGTGTACAAAATCCGGGCCAAGTGGAACTTAACCTGGCTCTAGGTGTGTGCATATTCGAAGTGTACAAAATCCGGGCCAAGTGGAACTTAACCCGGCTCTAGGTGTGTGCATATTCGAAGTGTACAAAATCCGAACCAAGTGGAACTTAACCCGGCTCTAGGTGTGTGCATATTCGAACTGTACAAAATCCGGGCCAAGTGGAACTTAACCCGGCTCTAGGTGTGTGCATATTCGAAGTGTACAAAATCCGGACCAAGTGGAACTTAACCCGGCTCTAGGTGTGTGCATATTCGAAGTGTACAAAATCTGGGCCAAGCGGAACTTAACCCGGCTCTAGGTGTGTGCATATTCGAAGTGTACAAAATCCGGGCCAAGTGAAAATTAACCCGGCTCTAGGTGTGTGCATATTCGAAATGTACAAAATCCGGGCCAAGTGGAACTTAACCCAGATCTAGGTGTGTGCATATTCGAAGTTATTAAGGAGCTACGTTAGTTCTCTAAGGAGCATCCGGCCGAGTAACAAGTTACTCCCCCGGAGGCTCGGGGACTAATGGCTATATCACTAATATCTACTACATGCTAAGGAAAAGGCGAAGTAATGTACCTCCATCATCCGACCTACAAGGTTAATTGCCTTAGCAACGGTATTCATTTGGGCAGCAAACTCGGCGGGACCGAACTTCTCCGGGAGATCGTCATTGTGGACGAACTCCGCCTTGTTCTAGTTGTTAACAAACTCGATCAAGGTCGGAGGATAACGTTCGCCGTTAAGCATGTGGGGCACCACCTGACCCTTAGCATGGGCTTCCCTTCTTTCAACTTGGGCAACAGCAGGGCTGGTGTGCAAAACGAGTTGCGCATCAGCTGCCTCGGCAGAGGTGTCCTTCGGCGGTGGAGTCTTTTTTAGAAGCATGGACGCAAGTGTACGTTGTCCAGCTTCGATTGACGCTGCCCTGGTGGCGTCAGGAGCTTTCTTGCCCTTGGGCTGCTACTGTGAGGTTGAAGTTATTGCGGCGGATTTGCCCTTGGGAGTTGCCTTAGTGCTTGCCTTGGTGCCTTCTCGCCGAGTCTTGGAAGACTTGGACGAGGCGGAAGGACTTGGTGCTGCTGCTGTTGCTTGTGCTGTTGTTGCTGGTGCTGGAGCCGATGCTGGTGCTGGTGTTGGTTTTGGCGGAGGCGCTATAGATACCTCGGCGGTGGCCGGAGCAACCACTACCTCGGCAGAGCCGCTTCCCCCTGTTCCGAGGTTACCCTCCACTTGACGAGGTGGGCTAGGACCCGGAGCAGCCGCTGAGCCCTTCCGAATGGGGCTCAACGGGCGTGAATCGTCGCCACGAGGGGGAGAAGGGCTATGTCGCAGAGGCGAGGCAATACTGGATCCACTCTGAGGAACCTCCACCGCGGCCCTGCCGAACCAGATGGTGAACAATGAGAAACTATACCAAAGGAAGAACAAATGAATAGCAAAGGGAGAAATGACTTATTCATCTGAGGTCAAAGGCTCCTTTGGCTTGCGAGCTCTCCGGGCTACGGCCTTAGTCGTGGATTTGGTGGCAGCTTTGTCTGCGGACTTCTTTCGCCTTTTGGTTGTCTTAGAAGGTCCGGAGGAAGAGGCAGATGCGGCCCCCCTTTTCTTCGATGCGACCGGGACTGGCTGACCCATGGCAAGGGGAGGATCTTCATGGATCTGCCCACCGGGGTTAGCTGATGCCGGAAAAGCATAAGAAAGAGGGATAGCGTCAAATGCCTCCATCACCTCAACGTCAGAATCATCTTCATCGTCAGGCCAAAATCTAATAGAAGAGAATTTACCGACGTGTCGCTTGGTCGCATCAGCCATCAGCAGGAACATCTCCTGATCCGGCTCCTCCTCGTCCGAGGCATCTCGATCAGGCGCCCATTTGAGAGAAGGCTCGGTGCCATCCTCAATAGTTTGCTGAAGAAACATCTAAGGGAAAGAAAAGGCAAAGGGATCAAACCTACAACAAAAACCGACATACGATTCAACTCGGAAAAGGTTTGGGGCACAAGACTTACCGCGGGAGGAAGCTTATCTCGGCAGAAGCGCTCGATCCCCCACACCCATTCAGCGGAGAAGTTCTTGTTGGTGGTGAAGAGGGCCTTGACCCGGCGGTAGATTTCAGTGTTGCTCAACTCGAATGAGGAGGTTCGGTTGGGGTCACGGCGCCAGCTCATGTGGCAAAGTTTATGTGTGCGCTTCTGGAGGGGGGAGATCCGGTTGCAGACGAAGGTGATCATTGCGTCCTCGTTGCGCAATCCCTGGTCCTTCGGCTCCTAGAACCGTTTGTTGACTTGGTTTGCCAGGACTATGGGTTTCTTGGGGACCTTGTCCCACATATACGGATTAGGAGGACCCGGAGCGAAGGGGCGCAGCCGGATCAGATCTTCGTCCGTGCCATTTCTGACATAGAAGAAGGTACGGACCCAGCCCTTGCAGGAGTCAAGCCTCGTGACTCGGGGGAACATGGACTGTTTCCGAGGAGAGATGGAAGCTACGCCGAACCGCGTGAGCTGCTTGTCCTCCGGATTAAGCTCAGTATTCGGAATCACATTCCGGTGGAGACCGAAAAACCAGATCCAGAGCTCCTTTGTGGGCCACAGTCCGGTGTAGCCCTCGATGGTGGAAGCGAAGGATGAGAGAGACGTGATGGCGTCAGCCGGAAGATGATGCGGCAGAAGCTCGTAGGTGTCGAGCTAGTCATGGAAAAAGTCGCTGACGAGGAGCCCAAACCCACGTTGGAAGTGGGAGAGGAATACGACGAACTCACCCGGATTGGGTGAGGGGGCAAGGTCTACGGCGGCGAGGCGTGCGATGACGCCCTCCAGCATACGCCAGGTACGGTACAGCCAGTCAAGATCGTCCTGGCAAATCTAGGACCCAGCCTAGGCGCCGCGGTCGGTGTTTCCCGCATCTTCCTCCATTTCCTGCTCGGTGACGGCGAGCTCTTCCTCTGTCATCTCTAAATCACTGTCCTCACTGGCCCTAATGGCGGTGGGGGCAGTGGCCTAGATTAGCGCGGTCCCATGGCGGAGGAGATGAGCGGGAGAGGCGGCGACGCAGGTGCGCGAGGAAACGATGCGGTGGCGGCGCAGATACGCAAGTGCGATGGTGGCGGCGTTGTCGCGGGGAGGAAGAAGAAGAAGAGGCAGAGGGGCGCGAGAGTGGGGAAAGACCCAAGGGGTGCACCCCTCCCCTATTTAACCACGCCCTTGAGGGGTAGTGGGATCGCGATGTGCGGACGAGCCACATGGTGTGGCTGTGTATGACCCAGATCAACCAATCAGCGACGAGCCACAGGAAGGGCCACAGGGCGTAGGAGATCCCATGACGTGACGTTATGATACAGTTAACGAGGAGGCAGGCACGATGTGACGTGTGCTACAGTAATATCTGACAATAACTGCGGCGGTTACTGGCACATGCCCTTAAAATGAGGCAAAGTAATGATTAGCCTCCACATGGGGAAGCGTACAAGAGAAGGAAGAATGACCCGGATGAGTATGAGGTGACCCGGCCGGCGAGTGAAAACTCGGAATGTGCCAAGGGAAAGTAAACCTATGAAATCCGGACTATGAGATAACTCAGAAAAAGGAAGAAAAGGTTCGGTTAAATTGAACCTGCTGTGGCCTTAGCGGCTAAGGCAGCTAAGACCGCACCAGCTTCGGGGACTAATGTTTGGGGGATACCCCCGGGTAGGGTCACGCCGGGGTATAAAGGCCAAGTTAGCCGAGGTACGGCAAGGTCAAAACAGGTGCTGGCCGAGTCACCTCAAGGCAGGCCGAATCACGGGGTAACCGAGACCAGGGGATGTCCACCTAACTGGGTCTCGGCCGACTTATGTCATATGTCGATAAGATATATCTAACTTGTATGCAGGTACATGTGTGGCCGGATTAACCAGGCATGATCCGGGTTATATCTTGCTTACAAGAGAAGGAAGGTATCTCGCTGGTCAAAAGGTGACCACTGCACGCAAAGCATGAGCGAAGCGGACAGAGGCCAGGACCATCGAGGCGTGGCCGACAAGGGTGACGATGCCTATGTCGGATGACGCAGGCGCCGCAGAGGCTCACATAGCCTGTGCATGGATGACGCTGGGCAAAAGTGACCCGGTCGGCTTACTATTTTGGGAAGAGGCATATTCCCTAGAATATGGCTCCACCTATGCCCTAATTGGAGACCTAACCACCCCTATATAAGGAGGGATAGGGCCTCTGTAGAAAGGGTTGATCTCGAGTGGGTTGGTCTTTACTTGTTCAGGTCTAGTTTCCCTGAGAGCTAGCTTGTGGTGAGAGTAAGAGAGTTCTTTCTTCCTCCTCTCCCCAATACATCTCAAGGAGAACCTGTAACCTGGGAATCTCATTGAACAATACAAAGCTTCTGTGTGTAGATTCACTACACTATCCCTCCCTGGATTCCTCTAGTGCATCTTGTCCCCACCTTTAGCCTATCCATGGCATCTGCTGTGACACCACCACGACAATTTCCGACCAAACGCGACCGCCCCTAGCCATGCCTTTAAGCCGTAGAGGATCACCAACATATAGCGCACCATCCCCTACCTCCAGCCGCGCCGCTAGCACGATGTAGATGTGTCGCCACCGTCGCGTGAGCATGCCACTCTGCCCCGTCGTCGAGCCTATAAAAGTAGGCCTCCCCGAGCCTCATTCCTCACACCACTCAACTACCCTCTCACCACTGAGCCTTCTCCACTTCTCCCCGGAGCCAATCGAGCCCTTGGTCGCCGGAATTCCACCGGAGCTGACCGTAGCAGAGGAGAAGAGGAGCCACTGATTGCGACTGCCCCAGGAGCCGCTGTGAACTCGCCTAGCACCACCGTCATCCACCAGTTCGATCGCCCCCATCGCGATTATAGCTGGAGCCCTGGTAAGCCCCCAATAGACCCCCACCGTGCCGCGTTAGGGTTTGAGCTCGCCAGAGCTGTTCACCAGAAAACGATGAACCACGGCCGTCGATTTCTGTTCTAATCGCATGGCTGATAGTGCCTCATACTGTTTCGGGTTTTTAAGTGTCGGTGACATGCAGGACCCCCTTGTCAGTTTCCCTCTACGCCGCGGAGCGCCACTGGGCCGGCCTATTTCTTTTCCCGTGCTAGCCCATAGACTCAAATAGAGGTTTTTCTATTTAGGTTTAAACTAGATTCTGTCCACTTGTTTGAAAATCATTTCAGGAAGATCCACTTAACCAAAATGCATGATTCAAATTTTGTTAGAAAGATAATTAAAATATCTATCTAGTCCCGTAGGATTTAAATCAAGTGGAGTTAGAGATAATCTATAGCAAAAATAACAAGACAGAGACTTTTCTACATTCAAACATTTTTCAAAATTCAACCATAATTGTGTTTGAGTTGTTTCCAACTCTCAAAAATCACATTTGACAATACCTATCTGAATATGTAAAAATATTTAGGTTTGCATGTAGTGACTTTGGACTAGTACCAAAAGAATGCTATTAGGGCATTTCTAGTCACTTTAAATTGATTAAATAATAATCTTAAATGTTATAAAATGTGACCAACCCTTTAAATCACATTCCCATGTATTAGAATATGTGGTGATGACATGTCTCCACATGATACCATATTGTAATCGGAGAATATTAAATCTTAATTAATTTCAATGAGTAGAAATTACTTTTCTCAAATAAAATAATGAAACTAGTGCTTTAAATCTTGTGATGATTGTGATGATGCTAGATCATCAAGTATGTTCCTTAGTGTGCTATTTAGACTTAGTTAAGTATTGTTTGGTGATTGTGTACCCCGTATGTATTTATAGCCGATAGTACCGACCAAGTCTACGAGGAGGAGGAGTTCTACCCCGAAGAAGACGAGGAGAATTTCAACCACTTCACCAATCAAGGCAAGCTATTATTGGCAAGCAAATACTTGCAAGCCATCACTAGATGCAATTTAACCTAAGCAAGATGCATTAGACATGCTTGGTTATAATTTTTTTTGATTTATACCCATTCCAAGTTTTACTTGCAAGCTTTACTTTCTTTTACTTTACCTAAGTTCGTTACTTTTAATATAGATAGCATAAAGAGTATAAAACTTGGCCTATCTAGTTAGACCTAGATGTCATTCTATGGCATGGGATTGATATTAGCGTCCCTCATTAGTGAACACTCTTAACCTTAGTTGCTAGTGCTAAGCATAAAACCTGATCACTTTAGATGGGAACACTTGGTGAAAATGATTACGAAAACCTTGGAATGATGAGTCATTCTATTGAGATGTTTTGACATGTGTTGAGAAACACCAATGATTTGATGATGAAAATGTTGTGGCATGAGCCTTAGCCCTTTATAAAAACTGATGCCTGGGTTCGGATGCGATACCATTCCAATTTTACCGTACAACCACAATACCTAAATTGGGTAAGGCTTAGCCGGAAGTTTATATGCATTAGTATGGGTTCCCTCACGAGACAGGTTTGAGCTGAGGCTACCTCTCGATGTTGTCCACCTATGCAGTGCCCAGGATGGCAGATGGCCATAGCAGGGAGGCCAAGCTCACAGGAGAGGTGCTTGTACTAGGGTGTGTAATTGAAAGGTTATGATTGATTATCCGCATACTAAGTATGATGATTGAGGGTTATCCCTGATGGATGTATCGAATTTTGTGGTGAAAGTGTACCACCTCTATAGAGTGTCAAACTATTCGAATAGCCGTGTCCGCGGTCATGGACAGTTGCAGTGGCCATACTGTTCCGTCGTCAGATGTTTTCAAAATGACTTGTGAAATGATTTCTGACTTTGACTTGACCACAGCAGGGTTGTGACTATAAAACTAAGTTCCCACTTAGGTGATTTAGAACTTTAAATTAGTTTTCTTTACTTTTGAACTCGGCTTAAGATAAATCTAGCTTTTGCAAATAAACTTAAGCTTAGTATTCCTATTAGAACTACCTTACTTGTTAGTGATAGTTTGCGAGTACTTAAAGAGTACTCATGGCTTTGTCCCTGGCTATTCCTGTGGCCAGACTATGAGGAGGACTATCCGGAAGATGGACAGCATGACAGCTACGAAAACTAGCATCATTTCCCATCGTCAGCATTGCCTGTGACACTGAAGATGGAGCCCACCGCTACGCTATTTATTCTGCTGCTTGTTTGTATATAGACTGGATCATAAGATCATTTATTCGTGTAAGACCTTATTATGGTTTGTAATGGATGATGTATTGTGATATCCAATCTATTATGTCTCGCAAAAATGGTAATCCTAGGATTGCGATGTATGGCATAACAAGCATCTCGGATTAAAAATCCAGGTGTTGACAAGTGGTTTCCTTCCTATGTACTCCTTGTCCCTACTCCACACCAACGCGGCTGCCGAACACGCCAGAGACATAGAGCCGCTGTACCAAGGCACACGTGTGTAGCACCATGTTGTGGGTGAGGGAGAGATCTTCCGGGCCGGTGCGCGAGGGGAAAGGGTAGGAAAGAGGGAGGATGGATGGTGAGAGGCAGCGAAGGAGAGAGAAAACCCACAATTTGTTTTGCGTGCATAGGTCCTGAAATTTACTAGTACTAGCATAGTGTAGTACACTATGAGGCTGCAGGTTACCTTGTGTCAGAAACCCATCATAACTTTGCTCTGACATGGAACCGCCTTCAACTTCTCTTTGCTGCTGCCCTCTTCCCCTGCCAACGTTTTATTCTCTCAACATGTACAGCGCATGGACAGAGGTGACCATATGTCTAAGCAAAGAAATATACTACGCCCGCATTGTGTAAAAAAACACACCTTAATATGGCCTACTACACGTTCAAAAAATGGCCTACTATGTGGCATCCACTAAGGTTCACCTTATACATAGTGGAAAAATAAAGTTATCTTTAAGCCTAAGGTGCACCTCAAGCTTGTGGGTTGCCCATAGAGAATAGAAATATCATTTCCCCTCCCTCCCTATTTCATGTGATCGTTTTCGAAAGGTGTTCAAAATTTTCATGATGCAAAATCTTAGCTAGAAGTCGAACCACTCGTCAAAACTCTCTGTGGTTTCTGATATATTAATTAACCGCTCGATGGGTACCTCCAAAAGCTTTTTTCATAAAGCTTTCAAAGCAACATACAATTTTATTACATGTAGTTCAAGTTTGACCTAATTTCATTAAATTCAAGAGCAATCTATCGCACTTAGTTATAGCTCAAGTTTGACCTAATTTTATTAAACTGTCAAGACGCAAAATCTTAGCAAGAAGATGAACCTCCCATCAGAACTCTCTTTTGGCTCCTGATAGTATATTAATTGCCCCCCCGCATGCGCCCCCTCCGATGGGTACCTCCAAGATCTTTTCCATAGAACTTTCAAAGCAACCTACATGGTTTACTTGTAGTAGTTCAAATTTTGCCTATTATATATTTTCCACTTTTCCTATTATAATTTTATATAGTGATGATATGCCAGATGTCTATTATCCGAGTCTCACGTGTAGGGCACGTGTAATTTACTAGTACTTGTAGTTTCAAATTTGACATCATTTCGATAAATCGACATAAAGTCATTCTAATGGGCAGAGTTAGATAGGAAGTTTGAAAACTCATAAATAAAACATGGGAATCGTTGGTACAACATGTTGGTCCACTATATATGTCTGTAAACTTGGCATGGCATTCACATCCAATATTCTCTACACTTCTTACGAAAAAGAACAACCTCGCTCGTCTTCACTTGGAAAATAGAATTGAATGTTCTTTCCTGATAGTTGGAAACTCACATTGACGACATTATTTACTACAATAAGATACACCCATCTACCTCTAAAAATACATTTAATTTCAAGAGCAATCTATCGCGCTTAATTACTTGTAGATCAGGTTTGACCTAATTTCGTTAAATTGTCAAGATGCAAAATCTTAGCAAGAAGTTGAACCTATCGTCAAAACTCTCGTTGTTTTCAGATATATTATTTGTGACCCCTCGGTGGGTACCTCCAAAAGATTTTTCTTAAAACTTCAAAGCAACCTACAATTTACTTGTAGTTTCAAAGTTGACCTAATTTTGATAAATCAAAATAGTCATTCAGTCAAATGGGCAGAGATAGCTAGGAAGTTTGAAAACTCATAAATAAAACATGGGAATCGTTGGTACAACATGTTGGTCCACTATATATGTGTGTAAACTTGGCGTGGTATTCACATCCAATATTCTCCAGACTTCTTAGAAAAAAGAACAACCTCACTAGTCTTCACTTGGAAAAGGTATAATTGAATGTTCTTTCCTGATAGTTGGAAACTCACATTGATGGCATTATTTACTACAACAAGATACACCCATCTACCTCTGAAAATACATTTAATTTCAAGAGCAACCTATCGCGCTTAATTACTTGTAGATTAGGTTTGACATAATTTTGTTAAATTGTCAAGATGCAAAATCTTAGCAAGAAGTTGATCCTATCGTCAAAACTCTCGGTGTTTTCTGATATATTAATTGAGAACCATCGATGGGTACCTTCAAAAGTTTTTTGTAAAACTACCAAAGCAACCTATACTGTACTTGAATTTTCAAATTTGACCTATTTTTTATAAATCGACATAAAGTCATTCGGTCAAATGGGCAGAGTTAGCTAGGAAGTTTGAAAACTCATAAAACATGGGAATCATTGGTACAACACGTTGGTCCATTATATGTTGGGTTCGCAACATAGAAAACAAAAAAATTCCTACGATGAGAACTATACGCAAAGATCTATCTACCAGATACAGAGCAATGGGTGGACATACATCCATGGAGAACTTACCCTTGAAGACAACAAGTTTTGTTAACGAGTAGGACCTCGTGGTTGATGTAGTCGTACGCTTGCCGATCTCAAGATCGTGTGGAAGTCTGAGCGCCGCAAATCAGCAGCGCATCCGTCGTCGCACACACGTTCAAGCTACCGGACAACCTCCACCTCCTCGCTCCAGCAAATCAGCGGAAGCAGTAACTCCTTCTAGACGCAAGGCCACCGGGAAGATGTATCTCGCTAATCCGAGACCATGGGGGAATATCTAGAGGGGGAGAGAGATCCTTCACAAGGAGGTGTGCTTTGTGAGGGAGGAGAGGGGGGGCTCCTCCCCTCCCATGGCTGGTGGCCAAAGGGGGATGCCCCCACCTCTTCCTCATTCATGTGGTGAAGCTCCACTCACATAAATTTTGACTCCACCCAAAATTCCACTCACATGCATTAAATTTCCACCAAATTTAATGCAACTCTCAATTAATAAAACTCTTTTACTTATTTTATTCATAATTTTATTAATTACTTTAGTTAAAACACATTCACATAAAACCCCTTGCAACATTTCAATATCACATGCATAACCACTTTCTGCAATTTCACCCAAAACAATTCCGTTTCTATCAAAACAATTCCTATTTCTATCGAAACATTTCCTGCGCTTTGCAAACCTTTTGTCTGAAACATATGTGCTCCTAAATGGTGTCCGGCAACCCTTAAGTGTGTCACCCTACAGTTCGAGAATAATGCAGACATGATTGAGACTCCACTCAGATCAATATCAGAAGCGGGACCTGGAGATCCATACTAACTCCTGCACATTCAACGATGACTTCTGTGATCATGAGAACCTTTAACGCTAGTAATTTAATCCCTTTATCTCATGATATAATACATGTCCGAGATTCGATCATCGGTATCCAAATACCTAGTTTGATCTCGTTACCGACATGTACTCTTTTCTTGTTCCCGTGATATAACATTCTAGTGATCACATCACTTGGTTGCAAGCTATCTTAATGTGATATCATCGAGAGGGCCCAGAGTATATCTATCCATCATCGGGATTGACATATTACACTCTTGATCCATGATCCTCAACATAACACCTTCGTGGCACTGAACCCACCTTTATAGTCACCCTGTTATGGTGTGACGTTTGATGTTATCAAGATACTCTTCCGGTGTTAGCAATTAACATGATCTCATGGTCTAAGGATAAAGATTACTTTGTATGACGTTATAGCAATATAAACATAATGACTTGACCGTAATGCTATACTTCGGATGAATGTTCATCACATCATTTCACAAATGTTGTGACCTTGTTATTGACAACATCCAATGTCCATGATCAGGAAACCTTGATCATCTTGTTAATCAACAAGCTATTCTATAAGAGAGGCATAACTAGGAACCCTTTTTTTTATTAAGCACACATGTATTGACGTTTCCTATCAATACACTTATAGCATGCAAAATAAACATCTATCATATACAAAGAATACATAATAATAACTTTATTATTGCCTCTCAGGGCATATTTCCTTCACTATATATGTCGGTAAACTTGGCTTCTGGCATTCAGATCCAATATTCTTCGAACATTTCTTTACGGAAAAGAACAAACTCGCTCGTCATCACTCGAAAAATTAAGAGTTGAATGTTCTTTCCTGATAGTTGTAAAATCACACCGACGACATTATTTACTACAGGAAAATACACCCATCTACCTCTGAAAAATCATATATTTCATGAGCAATCTATCGCGCTTACTTTGTAGCTCAAGTTTGACCCAATTTCGTTAAATAGTGTCATGATGCAAAATCTTAGCATAAAGTCAAACCAGTTGTCAAAATTCTCGGTTGTTTCTCATATATTGATTGTGAACCCCCGATGGGTACCTCCAAAAGCTTTTTCATATAACTTTCATAGCAACCTACAATACTTGTAGTATATAGTTCAAATTTGACCTAATTTTGATTAATCGACATATAAAGTTATTCAAGTGGGCAGAGCGATAAGCTATAGGAAATCATAAGTACAATATGTTGGTCCACTATATATGTGTGAAAACTTCGCTTGTGGCATTTAGATCCTTATTCTTCGGACTTCCTTTATAGGAGAGAATAATCTCGATATCACTCGAAAAATTGAGAATGTTCTTTCCCGATAGTTGGAAACTCACACTGATAGCATTGTTTACTACAAGAAGATGCACCCATCTATCCTAGAAAAGACATTTAATTCAAGAGAAATCTACCGCGCTTACTTGCTTGTAGCTCAAGTTTGACCTAATTTCGTTAAATAGTCAGGATCCAAAATCTTAGCAAAAAGTTGAAACTATCGTCAAAACTCTCGGTGGTTTCTGACATATTGATTGTGACCCCTCGATGTGTGTCCCCCAAAAGATTTTTCGTAGAACTTTCAAAGCAACCTACAATTTACTTGTAATTTCAAATTTGATCTAATCTCGATAAATCGAAATAAAGTCATTCTAATGGGTAGAGTTAGCTAGGAAGTCATTCAAATATCGACAAACACTTAATTCAAAAGCGATCTTTCACGCTTACTTGTAGCTCAAGTTTGACCTAATTTTGTTAAACTATCAAGATGCAAAATCTTAGCATGAAGTTGAACGTGTCGTCAAAACTCTCGATGGTTTATGATATATTAATTGTCCCCTGAATAGGTACCTCCAGAAGAGTTTTTATAAAACTTTCAAAGCAACCTACAATTTACTTGTAGTTCAAATTTGACATAAATTCGATAAATAATTGGCATAAAGTCATTCAAGTTGGTGGAGTTAGCTTGGAAGTTTGAAAGCTCAAAAAACATGGGTACCATCAGCACAACATGTTGGTCCACTCTTTATGTACGAAAACTTGTCTTGTGGTATTAAGATCTATATTCTTCGGAGTTTCTTTACGTAAAAGAATAATCTTGTCATCACTCGAAAAATTG
Organism: Avena eriantha; assembly: GCA_910589775.1. NCBI lineage: Eukaryota > Viridiplantae > Streptophyta > Magnoliopsida > Poales > Poaceae > Avena > Avena eriantha. Next base: position 289,166,598 of record OU342741.1, read on the forward strand.
AGAATTAAATGTTCTTTCGTGATAGTTGGAAACTAACACCGACGACATTGTTTACTACATCACCCATCTACCTCTAAAAATACATTTAATTTAATAGCAATCAATTGCCCTTACTTGTGTAGAAAATGTTTGACCTAATTTCATTAAATCGGCAAAAAGTCACTAAAGTGTGCAAAGTTAGCTAGGAAGCTTAAAACATCCTATTTCTTAAAATTTTAGAAGTATAAGAAACCATCTTCTACTTTGTTTGATAATCGGGGCAGTGTAATTATTTTTTAATTTTGGTAGGTCCCATAGGAGCGAGGTGCTTTATTAGTTAACATGCGGTCGGTGGAAGTACAAGTTACATCAAGGACCTCATAAAAATTAAAATTACATCCAAGTCCTTGCATTTAGCACAAGATCCCCGAAACTAAGCAATGAAGTGTCTTTTGAGGTTTGCGCGTATGCTAGGTATTGTAGAGCCAAAATTTGTTCTAAAACAATCTACATTCTAGCTTTTACTACTAGTACATATAGTAAACAAGAATCCATAAACTAGAGTAATCATACTCTCTATTGGAGTAGTAACTTGGATTGGTTTTTTACATATCTAAGTACTACTACTAATTATAATTTCTCAAAAAGAAGTACCACTAATGAATGCAGTACTAGTTTGTCGGATTTGTTGTAAGATATAGTACTACTACTATTAATAGTAGTCCCTCTGTCTGGGATTATTAAGGCCATTTAAATTTGATGAGACCAAAATAGTTAATTACAGGTTGGTGTTGAAGACATGCATGCAGTCCTCGGTCTCTCCCTGCAGCACTTTATACCCTGCAGCAGGCCGCAGGCTTTTCGTCTCTCTCCAGGAGTAGATCTTCTTGCCTCTCACTCACCTGGATCTTCTTGCCTCGGTCTCTCTCTCTGTCTGTACTATACTGTCTGGTACAGTACAGCGTGACACCTTCTTTATTACTCACCTATCAACTTTTTGCAGCCTTTTGGTTTTGATGAAGCATTTACAGCATGTGGACACTGTCTAAGAAAACAGTGGCCAAGTGCAGCTGCCACCGATATGCCCATGCCAAGCGTATTCCTGTATAATCATACCAGTATAATATGAAACTCAATCAGTATACTCTTCAGTATACCCACCCAACCCGGGTTTCTGGCCGGCGGGCACTACGTCGGTGAGCCGGTTTCCCTCTATAACCACTCCCACAAGTTCGTGTACCGCGTCGGCGGATTCGATGATTAGTCAGCTGCTATGGACGTCGTCCGGTCTGAGGCAATGATTGAGTGCCCCTACGACGGCTGCTTTAGCTTGGTCGCCTTCGACAAGCTCGACGAGCACAAGATCGTGTGCTTGCATAGCCCGTGCTCCTGCATTGATTCCGCCTGTGATTTCATTGCCTTGTCGGCAGGGCTCCTTCCCCACATGAAGGAGCACGGGGTCATAGTAACCAGGGCCATCTACAGCAGCTCCTTCTTTTGCCTCATCCTGACTCCACCACCAACAAGCATGAGGGGATTCACGCGCTTCCTCTATGGGGATGATGGTGCCGTGTTCGGCCTGACCATCAGCGCACTTGGCCTGGCCACCGTCATGTCCTTGGTGTGCATCAGGCAGGACATGTGCTTGTGGCCACGGTACACGGTGAAATTGTGTGCGCCTGGACCGCTGAGGTCAGCGGACTTGTCGATGGTCGAGAGCCTTAATGCGGTAATCGAGCTGACGAGCAGCTCGTCGCCGGCCAACCTCCCATCCGACAAGCTCAGGACGTACCTCGGGTTGCCGCTGCGGTTCCTGATGAAGGTTGGATAGTCCACCCATGTATTTTTCTAGATTTGCATCGATAAGAAAAAATGATCTTAAACTATGGCTGATGATCAAGACTGTAATGGTATATTAGTAGATAAATAGTACTACTAGTAGTACTATTTTACTACTCTAGTTTACTAGTAGTAGTCGCATGTAGGTTCTCTTTAGGTACTAGGAAGGATGCATTTTGGATGTAAACTAAGTTTGTTGCTAATATTATTATGGAGTATTTAGGGGTTTATTACGAATTTTATGTAATTGTTCACTTCTACGACATAGACCAGAGACAAACACACTAATCGTTCTTACGATGCTTCGATTTTAGTCATCTAACTCAGTGATTACGGAATTTTATGCCCAAACTTGTCTATTCAACTTGATTTAAGTCTTGAACCAAGATTGTCGTCGAAATTGCGCTGGTGTGGATGACGCATTGACATGGGTCCAGCATGCAGGATATGCTGCCCTAGAATTTATCCTAAATATCTAGATAATAATATGGACATCTACGACATCAACTCAATGCTATTAGAATCATCACGAACCATGTTTTCATATTATATGTGTTTGCCATTACGTAAGTTAGTATATTTGTACATATAGTTGGTCAAATTTATAAATATTGACTTCGACAAAACCTAGTATACTTTCTAATTTGAAAATGAGAGAGCATCTAAGTACTAAAATGCGTCAAAATACATGTGTATCTAGACAAAGCCAAGTCGGTAATTACTATTTTAGGATGGAGGGAGTAATTATTTATGAGTAATCTATTTTTTACAAAAACTTTACTGCTACGGCACGTGCCCACGACTAGAGTATGGACCAATGCATAATAATCACGCAACCATGCGGTGACGATCTACTCCATACTGAATTACCCTACATGCGGAGGCACACTAGTGGAGCACACGCTCGTGTTGTTCCTAAGTACGTAGTAGTACTACTAATATACGCAAATAGGAGTACAAAAATAGATAGATCTTGTTGCTCATCGTACTTTTTTTTCCTGTAAGGCAACCTAGACGTGACTACTACAGTACTATATTGGCACAACTTCTGCTTTTGGCGCTACAAGATGAATGTGGAACTCTCTCTGTCCGTTAAAAAACTCTATGTGTAACATTAGTGTACTAGTACTTCTTGTACTCCCTAGTTTTTCGGGCGCGCAGTAAAGTAGTGCAGTAAGTCTGTTTGGTGAAGCTACATGCAACGAGCATTGGTTTGACAGGACAATTCAGGTTTTTAGATATCCAAATTTCTAATCCTGGTCGATGGCTCATGTAACACCCCAAAACTTCTAATCAAGATTATCAAGTTCTAATCACCCAAAGTTAGGGTTAACAAAAACTTTTATTAGTAAAATGAATATGAGTACATGTTAGTTTTGCATTAATGTGTGATTGATTGAAAATGCCATGCTTCATTGTTACAAATGTTGTGAAATGGTTTAAGGATGAATGCTACATCATCTAGACCAATTAAAAACAAAATCAAAAGAAAAATAAATCAAATATGATTAAATAAAGCAAATGGTCATTTTGACAAAAGTAAACCACTAGGCCACTTTGTGTGTTCCTAGAAGATAATTTCTAACAGAAACATTTCTACGTCTTTTCACCCCTTGCTAGACCAAGTAAAAGTGTATCAAGGCCCACTTTACAAACTTACAAAACATCTTTCAAATCAATTTAATGGACAGTTGAAAATTGAATCAAGTGTATGTATTAAGATCCCACTTTTTCAAAAACCTACCAAATCTATTCCCCTTGACCTCTCCAAGCAAACCTAGACTCTCAAGCTTAACTTAGGATCACTCAAAAAAATTTGATCAAAATTTCCAAAGTATGTTTCATGTGGCCATTTCTATAAACACCTTGCCTACACAGATTAACCCCTGGCCTAACTGCACTATTTTGGAGCAGCAATCTACCACCCCTTTGTCCCCTCTTCACTCTCTGGTCTCCCTTGAGTCTAACCAGACCTATACCATACCCCTTTAGCCGTGGAGCACAGCGGAACACTGCCCGAATTTGGTCGTCGCCGGCAGACCATGGCCAGCTCGCAGCAGACCACCCCGTGCCCATCCAGGATGTCTAGGAGGTGCGCCACAGTCCAACGCTACCCCCTGTCCACCCCACAGTCGAAGCCAAGCCTTGGACCACCCAAGCACGCTGCGCCCAAACCTCTTTGCGCCATGTCTAGAGCGTGCTAGCTCATCGCGCCCGACCAGTTCGCACGTGTCATGCCTTGACCTCACCTCATGTGCACAGACCCGCCATGATCACAGCACCCCAGCAGACACTCTCGTTCGCTGCCGCGTGACCCGCAGCTACCGCATGCTGATGCAAACACCTCTGCGCCTGCGCCGAGCACCGCACACTCCCGACCGAACGATGCTGCTCCACGCCTCGCCATTCCGCCCATGAGAACCGCCAGGGAGCACAGCACCGTCCACCTACCTCAACCACACCGATAGTCGCCTGTAGCGACGCCACCGTTGAGCTCGCGCTGCACCGCTCGGTCCCCTCGCCGCACTATAAAAGGAGGCCACCCCCGCCTCCATTCTCCACACCAATCGACTCCCCACTCCTCACTGAGCCTCCCACACTTCTTCCTAGAGCAAGGCGAGCACCACCACGCCGGAATTTCACCGGAGTCCGCCGCTTCTGGAGGAGAAGGGCGACGTCAATTCCGACCATCCCAAGCCCTGCCATAACCATGCTTCCTCGCCGTCGTCTACCACGTCGATCGCCCCCATCACCGACCCTAGCTGGAGCCCAGGTGAGCCCCGCCAGACCACCACTACCGTGTCAGGGTTGATTCCTCGCTGGAGCTGTTCGTCGTCGACGATGAACCACGGCCGTTGGATTAGAATTAGATCGTATGGCCTAGATTGCACGATACAGTTTCGGGTAGTTAGTCTTGCTGACTAGTGGGGCCATTCTGTCAGCAGCCCGCTGCACTGAGCAGTGCATCTGGGCCAGCCCGTAACTTCCCACGCTGGCCTGGAAATTCAAATAATTGTTTTTCCGTTTTAGTTTAAACCCTATTATGTCCATAGATTAAAAAATCAATTTAGAGAGTTTCACTAAACCAAATTGCATGATTCAAATTTTCCTAGAAAGGTACTTGAAATATCTATCTAAGCCCGTTGGATTTAAATCATTTGGAGTTAGAGATATTCTATAGAAAAAATAACAAGACAGAGACGTTTCCAACTTCAAACATTTTTCAAAAATCAACCATAATAGCTTTTGAGTTGATTCCAACTCAAAAAATCACATTTGACAATATCTATCTGAATATGTAAAAATATATAGGTTTGCATGTAGTGACTTTGGACTAGTACCAAAATAATTCTATTAGGGCATTTCGAGTCACTTTAAATCTATTAAATAATAATCTTAAACTTTATAAAATATGACCAACACTTTAAATCACATTCCGATGTATTAGAATATGTGGTGATGACATGTGTCCACATGATCCCATGTTCTATTTGGAGAATATTAAATCTTAATTAATTTCAATGAGTAGAAATTACTTTTCTAAAATAAAATGAATAAAACTAGTTATTTAATGCATGTGATGATTGTGATGATGCTAGATCATCAAGTGTGAGCCTTAGTGTGCTAAATAGAAGTAATTAAGTATTGTTTGGTGATTTTGTACCCCGTATTCCCTTATAGACGATAGTACCAGCCAAGGATACGATGAGGAGGAGTTCTACCCCAAAGACGAAGAAGAAAACTTCAATCACTCCACCAACCAAGGCAAGCTAACACTTGCAAGTCTCATACCTATGCAAGTTAACCCTTGTAAGATAACCTAAGCAAGATGCACCAGGCATGCTTTTGTTATACCATTTTGATTATACCTATCCCAAGTTTTACTTGCAAGCTTACTTCTTTTATTTTACCAAGGTTCTTTACTTTTGGTATAGATAGCATAAAGAGTATAAAACTAGGCCTATCTAGTTAGACTTAGATGTCATTCTATGGAATGAGATTGAAGATTAGCACCCCTCATTAGTGCACACTCTTAATCTTAGTGGCTAGTGCTAAGCATAAAAGTTGATCACTTTAGATGGGAATACTTGGTGAAAATGATTATGAAAACCTTGGAATGATGAGTCATTCTATTGAAATGTTTTGACATGTGTTGAGAAACACAAATGGATTTGATGATGAAAATGTTGAGGCATGAGCCTTAGTCCTTTTATAAAAAACTTATGGTTGGGTTTGGATGCGATACGATTCCAATTTTACCATACAACCACAATACCTAAATTGGGTAGGGCTTAGCCGGAAGTTTATATGCCTTAGTATGGGTTCCCTCGCGGGAGAGGTTTGAGATGAGGCTACCTCTTGATGATGTCCACTTATGCAGTGCCTAGGATGGCAGATGGCCATGGTTGGCAGGCCAAGCTCATAGGAGAGGTGCATATACTAGAGTGCGTAATTAAAAGGTTATGATTGATTATCTGCATACTAAGTATGATGATTCAGGGTTATCCCTGACAGATGTATCGAATTTTGTGGTGAAAGTGTACCACCTCTGCAGAGTGTCAAACTATTCGAATAGCCGCGTCCGCGGTCATGGACAATTGGAGTGGCCATACTATTCCATTGTCAGATGTTTTCAAAATGACTTGTGAAATGACTTATGACTTTGACTTGACCACAACAGGGTTGTGAACATGAAAACTAGTTTCCCACTTAGGTGATTTAGAAATTTGAATTAACTTTCTTTACTTCTGAACTCAACTTAAGATAAATCTAGCTTTTGCAAATAAACATAGAGTTTAGTATTCCTACTAGAACTACCTTACTTGTTAGTGATAGTGGCAAGTACTTAAAGAGTACTCATGGCTTTGTCCCTGGCTATTCCCATGGCCAGACTATGAGGAGGATTATCCTGAAGATGGACATCAGGACGGCTACGACAACTAGGATCATCTCCCATCATCACCATTGTCTGTGACACTGAAGATGGAGCCCACTACTAGACTTTATTATTCCGCTGCTTGATTGTATTAAGACTGGATCATGAGATCCTTTATTCATGTAAAACCGTATTATGGTTTGTAATGGATGATGTACTGTGATATACAATATGTTATGTCTCACACAAATGGTAATCCTAGGATTGTGATGTATGGCATAACGGGCATCTGGGATTAAAAATTCGGGTGTTGACAGATCAAGACACGAAGTAGCTAGTACTCCTCTATCCTCCGGCTATCACCCAGATCAAAATGAACAAGCAAAATATCGTGTATCTTGGAAATTGCCATGGCCATTTATTACCTGCAGAGCTTTATTTTGTTTCCTTCTAGGCACCTGCAAAGACAGATACTGTACTGTACTATTAGTACTACTTTTAAATAACGTGCTACGGTTGGGCCCTACAACTAGTACTAGACATAGACTTTAGTAGCTACTCTCGTCACAGTGAATTGTCCAAGAGGTGGAGTTCCTTTTTTTCTCCAAGAGGTGGAGTTCCTTTTTTTTCCTGAGAGAGGAAACATTTTTTTATTCCTTCTTTGATTCAAAGAAAATTCAAAGTTTTCGTGAAGGATCTTGTCCCTTAGGAAATAATCCTAAGCTGTTTTGTTTGATTCATAGGATTCCAATATGTAGGAATTATGTCTCGTTTGGAACGCAGGATAGGAAAAATATAGGAATAGGAAAAACACAGGAATTGAGATTCCTTCAAAGTATTCCTTTGCTTTCCCTGTGATTCAAACACATACTTGATCCAAATTCCTGTAGTTTCCTCTTCTTATGTTTTGAGCATCCTATAAATCAAACGAGACCTGAGAGATGGTCTTTTTTTTTGTCTTTGATCTTTTTTTTTGGTTTGAACATAGGGTCATAGAGCTTCCTCGGAACACGAGGAGGGTGGAAATTGCACAAACCTCCAACAATTGGATTCGAAATTGCAGGGAACTACAGATAATCAGGATATTCTAGTTGCAAGAAACTACTATACTACAATTACTTTTGGGTACAAATACTGCAGTGTTGGAGATATGCCCAAGAGGCAATAATAAAAGTGATTATTATTATATCTTTGTGTTTATGATGAATGTTTACATCCCATGCTATAATTGTATTATTAGGAAACACTAATACATGTGTGTTTTGTAAACATAAGAGAGTCCCTAGTAAGCCTCTTGTTGAACTAGCTTGTTGATTAATTGATGATCATGGTTTCCTGATCATGGACATTAGGATGTGATTAATAACAAGGTTATATCATTAGGAGAATGATGTGATGGACACACACCCATAGTAAGCGTAGCATAAGATCAAGTCATTAACTTCGTATTCTTGTAAGCTTTTAAATGCATAGTAACCTAATCCTTCGACCATGAGGTTGTGTTAATCACCATCACCGGATGGGTACTTTGATGACATCAAACACCACTTCGTAACTGGGTGGTCATAAAGGTGTCATTGGTTATTCTGAAAGTATGTGTTGAAGCGCATGGACCAAGATTGGGATTTGTCCATCCATATGACGGATAGATATGCTCTGGGCCCTCTCGGTGGAATGTCATCTAGTTAGCTTGCAGGCATGTGACTGGGTCACAAGGGATGACATATCACGGAACGAGTAAAGAGTACTTATCAGTAACGAGGTAGAACTAGGTATGGAGATGCCGACGATCAAACCTCGAATAAGTATAGTATCGCGTGACAAAGGGAATTGGTTTCGTATGTAAATGGTTCAATCGATCACGAAGTCATCGTTGAGTATGTGGGAGCCATTATGGATCTCCAGGTCCCGCGGATGGTTATTGATAGGAGATGTGTCTCTGTCATGTCTACATATTCACGAACCGTAGGGTGACACACTTAAGGTTTGAAGTTGTTTTAAGTAGATATGGAATGTGCGTTGGAGACCGAATGTTGTTTGGAGTCTCGGATTGGATCCGGGACATCACGAGGAGATCCAGAATTGTCCGGAGAATAAGATTCATATATTGGGGATCATTTTCTGAGTTAGGAAATGTTCCGGAGTATTTGTATGAGGATTCTAGAAGGTTTCGGAATGTTCCGGAAGGTTCTAGAAGATTTCTTGGAGTTTGCTTGAAAATGAAGATAGGGATCAAGGAGTCCTGGTGGGTCAAGACAAGGAGTCGTGGGGGAGGAGGACTCCTCCCCCCTCCCCAATCCGCCGGCCCTAGGAGGTGGGGAGTCCTACTAGGACTCCCCCTACCCAGGCGCCCTCCCTCCTTTAAATAGAAGGGGGAGGCGCCACCCCTTGCCCCTCCTCTACAACACCCAATCTCCGCCGCCTCTCTCCTCCTCCTTTCTTCTGCACAGGCATCGGCGAAACCCTGCAGAATTCTCTACTCCACCACCACCACCACGCCGGCGTGCTGCTGTGATTCCGTGGAGAAGATCTACTACCTCCGCTGCTCGCTGGAACGAGGAGAGGAAGGTCTGCTTCGACTCCGCACGTGTGACCGACTGCGGAAGCGCTGCCGGAACGCGGCGCCGGAAGGATCGTCCACTTGAACGATTGCGGAAGCGCTGCCGGAACGCGACGCCGGAAGGATCGTCCACACGATCTTGAGATCGGCAAGTGATCGACTACATCAACCACGAGATCTAATCTCGTTAACGCTTTCGGATCTACGAGGGTTAGTTCCTATCTATCTCGTTGCACATGTCTAGTAGATTAGATCTTGGCTTTTATCTAGATTAGATCTGGGTTTTGTTCGTTCTTGCGGTAGAAATTTTTTGTTTTCCATGCTACGAACCCATCAGTGGTATCAGAGCCGTATCTATGCGTAGATCTGTTGCACGAGTAGAACAAAATGTTTTTGTGGGCGTTGATGCTTTTGTTGTTGGTGTCTTAGCGTGTACTTTGCATCTTGCGGCATGGTGGGATGAAGCGGCTCGGCCTAACATTACATGTCATCGCACATGAGACTTGCTCCACGCTTGACGTGCAACTTGCTTTGCACAAGTGGCTTTGTAGGTGTCTGTCTCTCCCACCATAGTTAAGATTCAATTTACAATGAGCATCTGACAACACTTGTATCAACGTTGTGGTCCTTATTCGTAGGTAAGATCGGTCTTATGCGAAAGCCCCAAACCACGTAAAACATGCAAAGAAAATTAGAGGCGTCTAACTTGTTTTTGCAGGGGTTTTGTGATGTGATATGGCCATCATGTGATTGTGATTGTATTTGATGTATGCAATGATCCTTGTTGTAATATGGCAACCGGCAGGAGCCTAATGGTTGTCTTTAATTATGTTAAGACATGCGTGTCTATTCATCTTGTAATAGCTTTATTCCAAGTAGTTGTAATAGTTGCTGGTGATGATGGACAACCATGAAGCGGCGCCACTGACCTTGACGCAATGCTGGTGATGATGGAGATCATGTCCGTGCTTTGGAGATGGAGATCAAAGGCGCAAGAAGAAAAGGCCATATCATATCACACTAATTATGAATTGCCTGTGATGTTAATCCTTTATGCATCTTGTATTGCTTAGATCGCGACGGTAGCATTATAAGATGATCCCTCTCACTAAATATCAAGTAATAAAGTGTTCACCCTTAGTTGGCACCGTTGCTAAGACTCGTCGTTTCGAAGCATCTCGTGATGATCGGATGTGATAGATTATACGTGTGCATACAACGGGTGCAAGCCAGGTTTGCACATGCGGAAACTAAGGTTATCTTGAGGAGCCTAGCCTGTATAGACATGGTCTCGGAACACGGAATACCGAAAGGTAGAGCATGAGTCATATAAATGATATGATGAACATGAAGATTGTTCGCTGATGAAACTACATCTTCTCTCGTGAAGATCGGACTTGGTGTAGTGGACTTGGTTCATGTAATCCTTAAGACAATGTGAGGGATGTTGTTTTGAGTGGGAGTTCACCTAGTTAGTTTAAGAATTAAATTTGAACTCAATTTGTCATAAACTTAGTCTGAAGTACTTGCAAATTGTTGTAGATTATGGCGACCCCCTCCATCAATTTCAATGCGTTCCTAGAGAAAGAAAAGCTTAAGAACAATGGAAGCAATTTCACGGACTGGTTTCGTGGACTGAAGATCGTCCTCAGGGCTGGTCAGTTGACCTATGTGCTCGAAGCACCGCTAGGTGACCCACCTGCAGATGATGCCACCGATAACGTAAAGAATGTTTATGCCACTCGGAAAAATCATTACTCCACAGTTCAGTATGCCATCCTGTATGGTTTAGAAGCAGAGCTCCAGAAGTGTTTTGAGCACCACGACCCATTCGAGATCATTAAGGAGCTCAGGCTAATTTTTGAGACTCGCGCGGCCATGGAGAGCTACGAGGCCTCCGAAAAGTTCTTTAACTGTAAGATGGAAGAGGGAAGCTCCGTTAGCGAGCACGTGCTCACCATGTCTGGGTACGCAAACAAGCTCCAAGAGTTGGGAATATCGATTCCTAATGAATTGGGGATTCACCGTCTCCTTCAATCACTGCCACCAAGTTACAAGAACTTTGTGATGAACTACAACATGCACTGCATGAACAAGACGTTGCCTGAACTATCGTCCATGCTGAAAACTGCTGAAGTGGAGATCAAGAAGGAGCACCAAGTGTTGATGGTCAATAAGACCACCAATTTCAAGAGATAGGGCAAGCCTAGGAACAAGGGCAACTTCAAGAAGGACGGCAAGAAAGCCGCCGCACATGCTAAGAAGCCCAAGGCTGGTCCTAAGCCTGAAACTGAGTGCTTCTACTGCAAGGGTGCTGGTGATTGGAAGCGTAACTGCCCCAAGTACCTGGCGGATCTGAAGAACGGCAACATCAAGAATAAAGGTATATTTGATATATGTGTTATAGATGTGTACCTTACTAGTAATCGTAGTAGTGCCTGGGTATTTGATACTGGTTTGGTTGCTCATATTTGTAACTCGAAACAGGAGCTGCAGAATAAACGAAGACTGGCAAGAGACGAGGTGACGATGCGCGTTGGAAATGGCTCCAAGGTTGATGTGATCGCCATCGGCACGCTCCCTCTACATCTACCTTCGGGATTAGTTTTAAATTTGAATAATTGTTATTTGGTGCCTGCGTTAAGCATGAACATTATATCTAGATCCTGTTTATTGCGAGACGGTTACTCTTTTAAGTTCGAGAATAAAGGTTGTTCGATTTATATGAGTAATATCTTTTATGGTAATGCACCTGAGATGAATGGTTTATTCTTACTGAATCTCGATAGTAGTGATACACATGTTCACAACATAGATGCTAAACGAATAAAATTAAATGATAATTCTACATACATGTGGCACTGTCGTCTTGGTCACATTGGAGTGAAGCGTATGAAGAAACTCCATTCTGATTGACTTCTTGAATCACTTGATTTTGAATCACTTGAAAGATGCGAAGCATGTCTAATGGGAAAAATGACTAAGACTCCATTCTCTGGAATAATGGAGCGAGCTACAGACTTATTGGAAATAATACATACCGATGTGTGCGGTCCAATGAGTGTAGCATCGTGTGGTGGATATCGTTATGTTCTCACTTTCACGGATGACTTGAGTAGATATGGGTATGTCTACTTTATGAAACATAAGTCCGAAACTTTCGAGAAGTTTAAGGAATTTCAAAGTGAAGTGGAAAATCATCGTAACAAGAAGATTAAGTTTCTGAGTTCTGACCGCGGAGGTGAATATCTGAGTTATGAGTTTGGCATGCATTTAAAGAAATGTGGAATACTTTCATAGTTGACACCGCCGGGAACACCACAGCGTAATGGTGTGTCCGAACGTTGTAATCGAACTCTCTTAGATATGGTTCGGTCTATGATGTGTCTTACAGATTTACCGTTATCATTTTGGGGCTATGCATTAGAGACAGCCGCATTCACTTTAAATAGGGCACCATCTAAATCCGTTGAAACGACACCATACGAATTGTGGTTTGGTAAGAAACCTAAGTTGTCGTTCCTTAAAGTTTGGGGTTGCGAAGCATATGTAAAGAAGTTATAACCTGATAAGCTAGAACCCAAAGCGGAGAAATGCGTCTTCATAGGATACCCTAAAGAAACAATTGGGTATACCTTCTATCATAGATCCGAAGGCAAAGTTTTCGTGCAAAGAATGGATCCTTTCTTGAGAAGGAGTTTCTCTCGAAGGAGGTGACTGGAAGGAAAGTAGAACTCGATGAGGTTATTGAACCTTCTCTCGGATTTGAGAGTAGCGCAGCACCAAAAGATGTTTTAGTGCCGCCTGCACCAATTGAAGAGGAAGCTAATGATAATGATCATGAAACTTCAAACAAAGTTACTGCTGAACCTCGTAGGTCAACGAGGGTTCGTACCACTCTTGATTGGTATGACTCTGCCTTGAACGTCATGTTGGTGGACAACACTGATGACCCTGCGACGTATGAAGAAGCTATGGTGAGCCCAGATTCCGACAAATGGCTAGAATCCATGAAATCCGAAATGGGATCCATGTACGAAAACCAAGTGTGGACTTTGGTGGACTTACCGGATGGCCGTAAGGCTGTCGAGAACAAATGGATTTTCAAGAGAAAAACAGATGCTGATGGTAATGTTACCGTCTATATAGCTCGACTTGTCGCGAAAGGGTTCCGACAAATTCAAGGAGTTGACTATGATGAGACTTTCTCACCAGTAGCGAAGCTAAAGTCTGTGAGGATTTTGTTAGCAATTGCTGCACATTTCGATTATGAGATTTGGCAGATGGATGTCAAAACGGCGTCCCTTAATGGTGACATTGAGGAAGAGTTGTATATGGTACAACCCAAGGGTTTTGTCGATCCTAAAGATGCTGACAAGGTATGCAAGCTTCAGCGCTCCATTTATGGACTGAAGCAAGCATCCCGGAGTTGGAATCAACGTTTTGATAAGGTAATCAAAAACTTTGGGTTTATGCAAACTTATGGAGAAGCTTGTATTTACAAGAAAGTGAGTGGGAGCTCTGTAGCATTCCTAGTACTATATGTAGATGACATATTGTTGATTGGGAATGATATAGAACTTCTTAATAGCGTCAAAACCTATTTGAATAATAGTTTTTCAATGAAGGATCTTGGCGAAGCGGCATACATTCTAGGAATCAAGATTTATAGAGATAGATCAAGACGCCTAATAGCGCTTTCACAAAGTACATACTTGGAAAAAGTTCTAAAGAAGTTTAGAATGGAAGATAGCAAGAAAGGGTTCGTACCCATGTTGTCAGGTAAGACCTTGAGTAAGACTCAAAGTCCAGCTACGGCAGAAGATAGAGAGAAAATGAATAATATTCCCTATGCCTCAGCCATAGGTTCTATCATGTATGCCATGCTGTGTACAAGACCGGATATAGCACATGCTGTTAGTTTGACTAGCAGATATCAAAGTGATCCTGGAATGGAGCACTGGACAGCGGTCAAGAATATCCTTAAGTACCTAAATAGGACTAAGGATATGGTTCTTTCTTATGGAGGTGATGAACAGCTTGTTGTAAACGGTTACACCGATGCTAGTTGGAACACCGATCTGGATGACTCAAAGTCACAGTCGGGATACGTGTTTATTTTGAATGGTGCTGCAGTGAGCTGGAGGAGTGCGAAGCAAAGCGTTGTGGCGAAATCTTCAACTGAATCGGAATACATAGCTGCTTCGGAGGCTGCACAAGAAGCTGTTTGGATGAAGGAATTCATTACTGAACTTGGCGTGGTTCCCAGTGCGTTGGACCCGATGGCCATCTACTGTGACAACACAGGTGCCATAGCTAATGCACAGGAGCCAAGGTCACATAGCAAGCTAAAGCACATCAAGCTACGTTTCCATGCTATTCGTGAGTATGTCCGAGATGGTGACATAAAGATTTGCAAAGTACACACTGATCTGAATGTGGCAGATCCGTTGACTAAACCTCTCCCTAGGGCAAAGCATGACCAACACCAGAACGCCATGGGTGTTCGGTATATTACCATGTAATCTAGATTATTGACTCTAGTGCAAGTGGGAGACTGTTGGAGATATGCCCAAGAGGCAATAATAAAAGTGATTATTATTATATCTTTGTGTTTATGATGAATGTTTACATCCCATGCTATAATTGTATTATTAGGAAACACTAATACATGTGTGTTTTGTAAACATAAGAGAGTCCCTAGTAAGCCTCTTGTTGAACTAGCTTGTTGATTAATTGATGATCATGGTTTCCTGATCATGGACATTAGGATGTGATTAATAACAAGGTTATATCATTAGGAGAATGATGTGATGGACACACACCCATAGTAAGCGTAGCATAAGATCAAGTCATTAAGTTCGTATTGCTGTAAGCTTTTAAATGCATAGTAACCTAATCCTTCGACCATGAGGTTGTGTTAATCACCATCACCGGATGGGTACTTTGATGACATCAAACACCACTTCGTAACTGGGTGGTCATAAAGGTGTCATTGGGTATTCTGAAAGTATGTGTTGAAGCGCATGGACCAAGATTGGGATTTGTCCATCCATATGACGGATAGATATGCTCTAGGCCCTCTCGGTGGAATGCCATCTAGTTAGCTTGCAAGCATGTGACTGGGTCACAAGGGATGACATATCACGGAACGAGTAAAGAGTACTTATCAGTAACGAGGTAGAACTAGGTATGGAGATGCCGACGATCAAACCTCGAATAAGTATAGTATCGCGTGACAAAGGGAATTGGTTTCGTATGTAAATGGTTCAATCGATCAC
The DNA here is from genome assembly GCA_910589775.1 of Avena eriantha. Lineage (NCBI taxonomy): Eukaryota > Viridiplantae > Streptophyta > Magnoliopsida > Poales > Poaceae > Avena > Avena eriantha. The sequence continues at coordinate 289,182,133 of OU342741.1, forward strand.
GAAGTCATCGTTGAGTATGTGGGAGCCATTATGGATCTCCAGGTCCCGCTGATGGTTATTGATAGGAGATGTGTCTCTGTCATGTCTACATATTCACGAACCGTAGGGTGACACACTTAAGGTTCGAAGTTGTTTTAAGTAGACATGGAATGTGCGTTGGAGACCGAATGTTGTTCGGAGTCTCGGATTGGATCCGGGACATCACGAGGAGATCCGGAATTGTCCGGAGAATAAGATTCATATATTGGGGATCATTTTCTGAGTTAGGAAATGTTCCGGAGTATTTGTATGAGGATTCTAGAAGGTTTCGGAATGTTCCGGAAGGTTCTAGAAGATTTCTTGGAGTTTGCTTGAAAATGAAGATAGGGATCAAGGAGTCCTGGTGGGTCAAGACAAGGAGTCGTGGGGGAGGAGGACTCCTCCCCCCCTCCCCAATCCGCCGGCCCTAGGAGGTGGGGAGTCCTACTAGGACTCCCCCTACCCAGGCGCCCTCCCTCCTTTAAATAGAAGGGGGAGGCGCCACCCCTTGCCCCTCCTCTACAACACCCAATCTCCGCCGCCTCTCTCCTCCTCCTTTCTTTTGCACAGGCATCGGCGAAACCCTGCAGAATTTTCTACTCCACCACCACCACCACGCCGTCGTGCTGCTGTGATTCCGTGGAGAAGATCTACTACCTCCGCTGCTCGCTGGAACGAGGAGAGGAAGGTCTGCTTCGACTCCGCACGTGTGACCGACTGCGGAAGCGCTGCCGGAACGCGGCGCCGGAAGGATCGTCCACTTGAACGATTGCGGAAGCGCTGCCGGAACGCGACGCCGGAAGGATCGTCCACACGATCTTGAGATCGGCAAGTGATCGACTACATCAACCACGAGATCTAATCTCGTTAACGCTTTTGGATCTAAGAGGGTTAGTTCCTATCTATCTCGTTGCACATGTCTAGTAGATTAGATCTTGGCTTTTATCTAGATTAGATCTGGGTTTTGTTCGTTCTTGCGGTAGAAATTTTTTGTTTTCCATGCTACGAACCCATCATGCACATAGCACAAAATTCTCGATTACCCCTCTTAGCATTGTTTCTTACATACCTGGGGCTCAACAATTGGAGCTCTTTGCAACTACGGCTCTAATTGTTGGAGGTTTGTGAAACTAGCCTCAATTGGAGCCCCACCCCCCACTCGCCCACCTTCTGCAGTACTATTAGTAGTAGAGTAACGCACCATCAGCCTTTGTCTTCTCCATCGCACCCCAGCCGCCAGCTCACGCTAACGATCTTCCCTCCCTCCCCCACCCCACCCCACCCCAAAGAAAGCCCCCAAAACACCATCCGCGGCCTCCTTCCATGGTGAGATCGAGCAAGGTCTGTAAACATCCTGAGCAGTTTCAGAAGGTGTTCACCGAAGGCCCTCTTCAAGTACTCATCACCCATTGTGACGCCACCACCACCGCGAGCCTTGTCAGTTCGTCCAAACTTATTGTTCAATCAGCAAAAGAGAGCGGAACTACGCCTTCTTCTCATCCGTTTCGCCTCCCATATGTTCTTCATTCTCACCTGATGGTGAGACCGTGGGAATCCAAAGACTGCTTCGAAGTGGAGGGCAGCCCATGCAAGCTAATGCTGCTGGACAGGTTCTCATCCGATGATGTGATGCCAAATGGTTTTGATGAGCAACGAGTAGGTGGCAATGGAGATTGGATCATCACAGTTGGGCCCGATTTCATGTGGGACCTTGTCAACATGTACATTCGTCGCAAGATTGTTATTCCACAAGTGTCAGGGTTTGAACCGACCAAAGGTTCTGCACTTACATTTCAAGATGATGCTGATGAAGGTCGATGTACTAAACTACAGAAGATAGTCATTTGCCAAGCTTCGACAGCTGCTGGGGGATGCAAAGATTTTTCTCTAGTCGCCATTTTCGAATTCAAGATGGCTGTCATCAACGGGAATGATAGTCATGGATGGTCAGTTTGTGTGAACAAGTTCTAGCGCTACTTCAGATACTGTGATGCTATTATCCAACACGATCATGTATTCGCCGTGACCGAGAACAACTGTGTTTATGCATGGAAGTCTCTGGAACTTGGTTAGTTCTCCTCCCTGCTTATTTTATTAGCTTTGTTCCTGAATCGATGCAATCTATTTTTTCTGAACTTTCATTGGTTCGTATGAATTCCATTAAAATTTTAGTTTCTTTGATTCGAAGGAATTCCCTAGGAATTTCAGAGGAATGCAATCTTTAGGAGGTTTTCTTACATATAAGTAACTTGTTTCATATGATTGAGTTCTGCTGATAGTATTGCTTCGTCTCCTAGTACATCCCATGGAAACTATGGTATCTACTACGTGGTAGTAAGTACTTATGTGAGACCCAGATATTATTCCTGAATCAATGTAAGTTATTTTTTTTGAAGTTTCTTTGGTTAGTAGGAATTTCATAGGAATTTTAGCCTCTTTGATTTGTACGAATTCCCTAGGAATTTCAGAGGAATGCAATCCTTACTAAGTTTTCTTATATATAAGTAATTTGATTCATAGGATTGAGTTCTGCTGATAGTATTGCCTTGTCTCCTAGTACTAGTACATCCATGGAAAATATGGTATATACTAGTAGTATTTACGTGAGACTCAGATGCTAGACATATAACATATCATAACTATATAGAATTATAATACTAGGAAAAGCTCAAACAATTAGAAATTTGATCGACATCTATAAAGTATGGGCGCATATTTATTTCTTGTATTTTCTATCATGTAGAAGTCGATGTTTATTAGGTACTAGTACTTGTAAATTTTGTTAACATGGTCTTGAGAAATGAAGGAGAAGATTCTAGAATGATGGAGAAGTGTGTTTTAAGGATTGTGCATAGCGTTCATTGTGCTAAAGACTATCAATAGAATCTGCAAGTAGATGCTAGAATGGAAAAGAAGATCCAACTGCTGGCAATGTTGGGATTCGCAAGTCCTGATCCAACAGTGAATATTCAAAGTTATTCATACACTACATAGTGGTAATATTATTATAAGATAAGGTAAGATAAAATATTAAACCTCCTAGAAATAAGCCTTGTTGGTTTTCCTTTGGTATATAAGACACCAAAATCTTGTAGGATCCAACCTTGCTTTTTCCCTATGAACTTTACATTCAAGATCCTATAGGATTATTTCCTATTTCATTTGATCCCATGAATAAAACCGTGTCTCTAGGAGAATTTCCATAGCATATCCCCATTTCGAAAAGAATTAGAATTTCCATAGCATCTCCCTAGGTTGGCATTTTTTTACGCAATCAAACATCTTAAGTATAATCAAGATTTTTGAAAATAGTACTGTATATCAACTTCTACAATGTCAGTCAATATCAATATTATTTGCATGTTACATTTCCTTTCCCTTTGAAGGTCCTATCCTTATATTCTCTCCATACGCTGTGTTATACCTGACACATGGGTTTGTTGAGGACGATGAGGAGAATGATCCTCGTAGGTGGTGGTTAGCAAGATCTGTCGGTGGTTCAAGACTTCTTCTAGTCTATACGTATGGTGTCTCAGGCAATGTAATTGCTGATGATACTAGTGTTGTTCACTATGGTCGAACTGTTCGCACCTATCCTACTGGGTTTGAGTGCCAGATGTTCTCGATGGACACAAGCCAGTTAAATGCAGCTAACCGATGGAAAAGGGTCACTGACCTTGGATCATATTCTCTTTTCCTTGGCGTGAACTATCCGATTATCATTGCAGTAGGCGATGCAAATGGTTCGCCAGGACATCTGATGAGAAGGAACTGTGTTTACACATCACACCAAGAAATTGGCTACGAGTACAGGCCACATCCTGAAATTTGCCACTTCAGTCTGAATGGTGACGCAGCTGTTGGTTACCACACCAACACTCGCTGGACATGGCCGGAGACTCCATTTTGGTTCATCCCAAGCTTCTCAAACGCCTTGGAGTGGAACGAGCCTGTTCAAGGATAGCTCATTTGGTCTCGGCCTTCTGTTGAACTCTTTCTTTTGGCTGGTTTTTAGCTGATGTACGGGTACTCAGCATTTAGTTTCCCACCCGGTCCGGCTTGTAAAATACTCCGTATGACCAAAAACCCCTTTTGTACACTTGGTAGTTTCTCCAGTATGTATATTTCACCAAGCTTGTAAAAGAACCTTATTAGGAGTACAGTTGTACTCTACTACTACTATTCTGTACATAATTTCATCCAGAATGTTGTATAATACTAGTACTATTAGTATTACTCCTTGCAGGTCCGTAGTTTTGTTTCTTTTTCACTGCAGTTTGGGTCCTGTAAGCCTAAGTTGGACGTGTTGGTAAGTACTTCGCTCAGAAACTGCATGTGGTGGAAGGAACATGATGTTTCGAGGTTTACCAGGAAAAACATGTCGCTCATCATGGCATCACCAGTGATTTGACAAGGCAATACTGTATGACGGTGTGCTAGTCTAGTTTTTTCTTGTTCTAAACAAGTACTCCTTGTCTACCCTAGTAGTAGTAAAGATCTACTAGTAGGAGCAACAGAAAACTCGATGAAGCTAGATGGAGTACTACTATCAGTAGCTGCCGCAGAAGAGAGAGGGAGGGAGTTTTGCACACGCCGGTGCACGTGGCGGCGCATTCCTTCCGAGACAAGCTGGATTTAACTCCCTCACCGGCATCCCCTGTCAACACCCGGATTTTTAATCCCAGATGCCTGTTATGCCATACATCGCAATCCCAGGATTACCATTTTTGCGAGACATAACAGATTGGATATCACAGTACATCATCCATTACAAACCATAATAAGGTCTTACACAAATAAAAGATCTCATGATCTAGTCTGAATACAACAAGCAGCGGAATAAATAATAAGCGTAGCGGTGGGGTCCATCTTTAGGGTCACAGGCAATGCTGACGATGGAAGATAGTCCTAGTTATCACAGCCATCCTACTGTCCTTCATCTTGGTAGACCTCTTCATAGTCTAGCCATCGGAATAGCCACAGACAAAAGCCATGAGTACTCTTTAAGTACTCGCAAACTATCACTAACAAGTAAGGTAGTTCTAGTGGGAATGCTAACTCTAAGTTTATTTGTAAAGTTTAGTTTGAAACTTAAGCTGAGTTCAGAAAGAAATAAAGATGAAATAAAGTTCTAGAACCACTTAAGTTGGGAAGCTAGTGTCATGGTCACAACTCTGTTGTGGTCAAGTCAAGTCACAATTCATTTCATAAGTCATTTTGAAAATATCTGACAACGGAACAGTATGTCCAATCCAACTGTCCATAACCGCGGACATGGCTATTCGAATAGTTTCACACTCTACGGAGGTGGTACACTTTCACAAGATTCGATACATCTATGAAGGATAACCCTGAATCATCATACTTAGTATGCAGATAATCAAACATAACCTTTCCTTTACACACCCTAGTATAAGCACCTCTCCTATGAGCTTGGCCTCCCAGCCATGACCATCTGTCATCCTGGGCACTGCATAGGTGGACAACATTGAGAGGTAGCCTCAGCTCAGACCTATCCCGCGAGGGAACTAATACTAATGCATATAAACTTCCGGCTAAGCCTTACCCAATTCAGGTATTGTGGTTGTATGGTAAAATTGGAATGGTATCGCATCCGAACCCAACCATCAGTTTTTATAAAAGGGCTAAGGTTCATGCCTCAACAGTTTCATCATCATAAACCGTTTGTGTTTCTCAACACATGTCAAAACATTTCAATAGAATGACTAATAATTCCAAGGTTTTCACAAGTCATTTTCACCAAGTATTCCCATCTAAAGTGATCAAGCTTTTGGTTTGGCTCTAATCACTAAGTTAAGATTGTTCACTAAGGTGGGCTGCTAAGATCAATCTCATGCCATAGAATGACATCTACTTCTAACTAGATAGGTCAAGTTTTATACTCTTTATGCTATCTATAAACAAAGTAAAGGACTTTGGTAAAGTAAAAAGCAAGTAAATCTTATAAGTAAAACTTGGAGTAGGTATAAGTCAAAGGTATAACCAAAGCATGCCTAATTCCTTTGCTTAGGTTATCTAGCTTGCAAGGGTTAGCTTGCATTGTTAATGATGGCTTGCTAAGTATATACTTGCAAGTGTTAGCTTGCCTTGAGTAGTGTAGTGGTTGAAGTTTTCTTCCTCCTCTTGGTAGAACTCCGCCTCCTCCTCGAAATCTTGGTCGGTACCATCGTCTATAAATATAAACGGGATACACAATCACCAAACATTGCTTAACTAGTCTACTTAGCACACTAAGGCACACATTGGATGATCTAGTATCATGACAAATATCACAAGGTTTAAATGAACTAGTTTATTCTTTTTATTTGAGAAAAGTAATTTCTACTCATTGAAAATAACTAAGATTTAATATTCTCCAATTAAAATATGAGATCATGTGGACACATGTCATCACCACATATTCTAATATATGGGAATGTGATTTAAAGGTTGGATCACATTTTAATAAGTTTAAGTTTAATATTTAATGATTTAAAGTGACTAGAAATGCCTATATAGCATTATTTTGGTACTAGTCCAAAATCACTACATGCAAACCTTAATATTATTACATATTCAGGTAGGTATGGTTAAATGTGATTTTTGAGAGTTGGAAACAACTCAAAAGCTATTAGGGTTGATTTTATAAAAATGTTTGAATGTGAAAAAAGCCTTTGTCTTGTTATCTTGGCTAGGAGAGATTTCTAACTCTAATTGATTTAAACCCAACGGGCTTGGATAAATATGTTAATTACCTTTCCAACAAAATTGGAATCATCTAATTTGGATTTATGAATCTCCCTAAATTGATTTTTAAACTACATGACAGAACTAAGTTTTAATTAAAATAGAAAAACATATATTTGAATTACTGGGTCAGCGCGGGAAACAAAATGGGCCAGCCCATGTACACTCCGTGGTGCTAAGGGCTGCTGACAGGGGGGTCGCGCCTGTCAGTGACTCATTAAACGTGAAGCGATACGGGGCGATCAGGACCACACGATTAGAACAAGATCTAACGGTTCACGGTCGTCGTCGACGACGGACACGTCGTCGGCGAGACTGAACCCTAACACGGTCGGTGGGGGTGCAGTGGGGATGTACTGGGGCTCTAGCTAGTGCGGCGAGGCGGGCAAGCGAACTGGTAGACGACGGCAAGCTCATGCGAAGTCGCGGCAGGGGCTGAGGTGGACGAAATCAACGGCCACGTCTCCCCCTCTACTGCGGGGGTCTTCGGCTCAATTCCAGCGAGAGGCTGCTTGAACTACTCCGGCGAGAGGTAGGGACGGACTGGTGGAGAGAGGGGAGTGGAATGGTGTGGCGATTGAGGCTGGGGGTGGCCTCCTTATATGAGCTCGATGAGGGGACCGAAAGGGGCAACTGCGAGCTCGTCGGTGACGACGATACAGAGGGCTACCGGCGTGGGTGAGATAGGTGGTGTTGGGTTCACAGCATAGAAAACAAAAAATTCCTACGATGAGAACTATACGCCAAGATCTATCTACTAGATACAGAGCAACAGGTGGACATACATCCATGGAGAACGTATCCTCGAAGACAACAAGTTTTGTTAACGAGTAGGAACTCGTTGTTGATGTAGTCATACGCTTGTCGATCTCAAGATCGTGTGGAAGTCCGAGCGCCACAAATTAGCAGCGCATCCGTCCTCGCACACGCGTTCAATCTACCGGATAACCTCCACCTCCTCGCTCTAGTGAATCAGCGGAAGCAGCAACTCCTTCCAGACGCAAGGCCACCGGGAACATGTATCTCGCTAATCCGAGACCATGGGGGAATATCTAGAGGGGGAGAGAGATCCTTCACGAGGAGGTGTGCTTTGTGAGGGAGGAGAGGGGGGCATTTTATAGGATAGGGGGGCTCCTACCCTTAAGTGTGTCACCCTACGGTTCGCGAATAATGCAGACATGATTGAGACTCCTCTCATATTAATAATCAGAAGCGGGACCTGGAGATACATACTGACTCCTGCACATTCAACGATGACTTCTATGATCGTGATAACCTTTAACGCTAGTAATTTAATCCCTTTGTCTCATGATATAATACATGTCCGAGATTCGATCATCGGTATCCAAATACCTAGTTTGATCTCGTTACCGACATGCACTCTTTTCTCGTTCCCGTGATATAACATTCTAGTGATCACATCACTTGCTTGCAAGCTATCTTAATGTGATATCACCGAGAGGGCCCAGACTATATCTATCCGTCATCGGGATTGAAAAATTCCACTCTTGATCCATGAGCCTCAACATAACACCTTCGTAGCACTGAACCCACCTTTATAGTCACCTTGTTACGGTGTGACGTTTGATGTTATAGAGATACTCTTCTGGTGTTAGCAATTAACATGATCTCATGGTCTAAGGACTAAGATTACTTCATATGATGTTATAGAAATGTAAACATAATGACTTGATCGTAATGCTATACTTCGGATGAATTTTCATCACATCATTTCACAAATAATGTGACCTTGTTATTAACAACATCCAATGTCCATGATCAGGAAACCTTGATCATCTTGTTAATCAACAAGCTAGTCTATAAGAGAGGCATAACTAGGAACCCTTTTTGTTTATTAAACACACATATATTGACGTTTCCTATCAATACAATTATAGCATGCAAAATAAACATCTATCATATACAAGGAATACATAATAACAACTTTATTATTTCATCTCAGGGCATATTTCCTTCAGTCTCCCACTTGCACTAGAGATCATAATCTAGTTTACATAGTGATAAATCTAACACCCATGGAGTTCTGGTGTTGATCATGTTTTGCCCTAGGGAGAACTTTATTCAATGGATCTGCTACATTTAGGTCCGTGTGCACTTCAGAAATCTTGATATCTCCATCCTTGACATGCTACCGGATGGAGTGAAACCGGGCCTTAATATGCTTGGAATTCTTGTGAGACCTTGGTTCCATTGCGTTGGCTATGGCTCCATTGTTGTCACAATAGATCACCATTGGGTCCAATGCACTAGGAACCACACCTAGTTCCGTTATGAACTCCTTCATCCAAACCGCTTCCTGCGCCGCTTCTAATGCAGCAACATATTCCGCCTCCGTCGTTGATCCAGCCACCACAAGTTGTTTGGAACTCCTCCTACTAACTACTGCTCCGTTCAAGAGAAATACGTATCCGGATTGAGACTTCGAGTCATCTGGATCGGTGTCAAAGCTAGCATCAACATAACACTTAGCGACTAGCTCTTCTTCACCTTTGTATACAAGAAACATATCCTTAGTTCTTCTTAAGTACTTAAGGATATTCTTGACTGCTATCCAGTGTTCTGAACCTGGATCAGATTGGTACCTACTAGTCAAACTAATAGCATGTGCCACATCTGGTCTTGTACATAGCATGGCATACATTATAGAGCCTATGGCTAAGGCATAGGGGATCTTATCCATTATCTCTCTTTCTTCCGCCGTAGCCGGACTTTGAGTCTTACTCAATGTCTTTCCTTGCAACATAGGTAAGAACCCCTTCTTACTTCCGTCCATATTAAACTTCTTTAATATCTTATCAAGGTATGTACTCTGCGATTAGGCGCCTTGATCTATCTCTGTAGATTTTAATGCCTAATATATAGGAAGCTTCACCAAGGTCTTTCATCGAAAATTTGCTGTTTAGATAACTTTTAACACAGTCTAAAAGATCTATATCATTTCCAATCAATAATATGTCATCCACATATAATATTAGAAATGCCACATTGCTCCCACTGACTTTCTTGTAAATACAAGCCTCTCCATAAGTTTGGATAAATCCAAACTCTTTGATCACCTCATCAAAGCGGAGATTCCAACTCCGGGATGCTTGCTTCAGTCCATAGATGGATCGCTGAAGTTTGCATACCTTGTCAGCATCCTTAGGATGGACAAAACCATTAGGTTGTATCATATACAACTCTTCTTCAATATTACCATTGAGGAACGCAGTTTTGACATCCATCTACCATATTTCATCATTGAAATATGCAGCAATTGCTAACATAATCCTAACCGACTTTAGCATCGCTACGTGAGAGAATGTCTCATCGTAGTCAACTCCTTGAATTTGTCGAAACCCCTTTGCGACAAGTCAAGCTTTATAGATGGTCACATTACCATCAGCATCAGTTTTTCTTTTGAAAATCCATTTATTCTCAATGGCCTTTCGATCGTGAGGTAAGTCCACCAAGGTCCAAACCTAGTTTTCGTACATGGATTCCATCTCGGATTTCATGGCTTCTAGCCATTTGTTGGAATCCGGGCTTATCATCGCTTCTTCATACATCACAGGGTCATCTATTTCATCAATCATGAAATTCATAACAGGATTGTCGTAGAGTTCAAGAGCTGGACGTGTCCTGCTTGACCTGCGAGGTTCGGTAGTGTCCTCTTTCGGAGTTTCATGATCATTATCATTAGCTCTCTCTTCATTAGGTGAAGTCAACTCCGAAACAACTTCCGGTGCTGCGCTACTCGCCAATTCATGAAGAGAAGGTTCAATAACCTCTTCGAGTTCTACCTTCCGACTACTCACACCTTTCGTGAGAAACTCCTTCTCAAGAAAGGATCCATTCTTGGCAACAAAAACCTTGCCCTCGGATCTGTGATAAAAGGTATACCCAATCGTTTCCTTAGGGTATCCTATGAAGACGCATTTTTCCGCTTTGGGTTTGAGTTTATCTGGCTGAAGTTTCTTCACATAAACATCGCATCCCCAAACTTTAAGAAATGAAAGCTTAGGTTTGTTTCCAAACCATAATTCATACGGTGTCGTTTCAACGGATTTAGATGGTGCCTGATTTAAAGTGAATGCAGCGGTTTCCAGTGCATAACCCCAAAATGACAGTGGCAAGTCAGTCAGGGACATCATAGATCGAACCATATCCAATAAAGTACGATTACGACGTTCCGACACACCATTACGTTGTGGTGTTCCAGCAGGCGTGAGTTGTGAAACTATTCCACAGTCTTGCATATGTGTGCTAAACTCGTAACTAAGATACTCTCCTCCACGGTCGGACCGTAGAATTTGATCTTTCTGTTATGATGATTTTCCACTTCATTCTGAAATTCCTTGAACTCTTCAAAAGTTTCAGACTTGTGTTTCATCAAATAGATATACTCATATCTACTCAAATCATCCATGAAAGTAACAAAATAACGATATCCACCTCGCACCGACACACTCATTGGTCCACATACATCAGTATGTATGATTTCCAATAAATCTGTCGCCCGTTCCATTGAACCGGAAAACGGCATTCTAGTCATCTTGCCCATAAGGCACGGATCACATGTATCAAATGATTCAAAGTCAAGTGATTCCAAAAGTCCATCAGAATGGAGTTTCTTCATGCGTTTAACTCCAATATGACCTAGACGGAGTGCCACATATATGCAGATATATCATCATCAAGCATAATCCTTTTAGCATCAACATTATGAATATGCGTAATACTACTATCGAGATCCAACAGAAAAAGACCATTCAACACAGGTGCATGACCATTCAACACAGGTGCATGACCATAAATCGAACAACCATTGTTTTCAGACTTAAACGAATAACCACTCTGCATCAAACATGATCTGGATATAATGTTCATGCTTAGTGTAGGCACTAAATAACAATTATTCAGATTTATAACTAATTCCGATGGCATATGGAGAGGCAGCGTTCCAACGGCGATCACATCAACTCTTGATCCATTGCTTACCCGCATCGTGACCTCATCCATTGCTAGCTGTCGCTTGTTTCGCAGCCCCTGAATCGAGTTACATATATTAGCAACCGATCACGTATCAAATACCCAGGTGCTACTACGAGTACTAGTCAAGTACACATCAATAACATGTATATCACATATACCTTTGTTTGCCTTGCCGGCCTTATTGTCCGCCAAATACTTGGGGAAGTTGCGCTTCCAATGGCTAGTCCCCTTGCAATAGTAGCACTCGGTATCAGACTTAGGGCCAGCTCGAGATTTATTTTCTGGTGCAGCAACAAATTTGCCGCCCTTCTTTCCCTTCTGCTTGCCTTTGTTGTCCTTCTTGAAACCGGTGGTCTTATGGATCATCAACACTTGATGTTCTTTCCAAATCTCCACTTCTGCAGTCTTAAGCATTGACAGAAGCTTGGGAAGAGACTTCTTCATGCCCTGCATGTTATAGTTCATCACGAAGCTCTTGTAGCTAGGTGGCAGAGATTATAGAACACGATGTATGCCTAAGTCAATGGGAATCGTATTCCCAAGGACACGTGCTTATCGGCGTACCCATACATTTTGAGTATGTGCACACTAACGGAGTTGTTCTCCTCCATCATGTAGCTAAAGAACTTTTCAGAAGAATTATAACTCTCTACGACAGCATGGGTATCGAAAATCATTTTCAATTATCCCATGGTATCAAAAGCATTGCCATTTTCGAAACGCTTTCGAAGTTCTGGCTCTAGCCCATACAGTATGCCGCAATGAACTAAGTTGTGGTCCTCTTGACGAGTTATATAGACATTCTTTTCCTTGTCAGGGGCATCAGGAGCAGGTGGGGGGCCTAGCGGTGCCTCTAGCACATATTGCTTTTGTGCAGCAGTGAGGAGAATCCTCAAATTCATAGCCCAGTTTGTGAAGTTGCTACCATTCGCAGCGAGTTTCTCTTTCTCCATGAACACATTGAAATTAAAAGCAGGTGGTGCCATCTACAACAGAATTTGTAAAGTTTATTTAGACTAAGTTTATGATAGATTGAGTTCAACTAATACAAATTACTAATGAACTCCCACTCAAAAACGACATCCCTCGTGTCTTTTTGGTGATTACATGAACCAAATCCACTACACCAAGTCTGACCATCACGTGAGTCGGTGTAGCTTCAAAGGCGAGCATCTATATGGGCATCATATCAACTATATGACTCATACTTAACCTTTTGGTCCATGTGCCGTGGCCATGTTTGTACATGCTAGGCTCGCCAAGTAAGAACCTTAGTACTCGCGTGTGTAAAACTGTCTTACACCCATTGTATGAAAGCGTAGAGTCGAGTACACCCGATCATCACGTGATGTCTCGAAACACGATCCATAGAACGGTGCATACTTAAGGAAGAACACATTTTTATCTTGATATCTAAATGAGGGATCATCTTACAATGCTACTAAAAGCGCCAAACTAGCAGTATAAGATGCTAACATCTAATGTGTAAAGTGAGATGATATGGTTCATGAATTTGATCTCTATCATTTGCATCGTGGTATGATCTCTATTATTCCTTTGTGTGTAAGGCCAAGGTCTATGGAACTTACACGTTGCGTGTGTTGTAAGAGTATCTATCATACATCTACTTACAACAATACCATATCAAGACACAAGCCCAACAACAATCTAAACTAGACGCCTCTAATTTATCAATTGCAAGTTTTACGTGGCTTAGGGCTTTCGGAGATAGAACCGGTCTTACCTACGAAAATGAACCACAACGAGGATAACCAAGTTATTAGCAACTCGTTGTAAATCAAATATTGACTATAGTAGGAGAGACAGACACCCGCCAACCACTTATGCAAAACTAGTTGCATGTCAGTCGTGGAACCGGTCTCATGTACGATGACATGTAAGGTTGGTCCGGGCCGCTTCATCCCATTATGCCACCAATATCCAAAATACATAGAAGATGCAATAACATGATCATCATCGCCCACATATAAACATAAGTGTACTACTCGTGCAAAGCACCTACGCATAGATCAGGCTCTGATACCACTATTGGGTTCGCAGCATAGAAAACAAAAAATTTCCTACGATGAGAACTATATGCCAACATCTAATACTAGATACAGATCAACTGGTCGACATACATCCATGGAGAACTTACCCTCGAAGACAACGAGTTTTGTTAATGAGTAGGAACTCGTGGTTGATGTAGTCGTACGCTTGCCGATCTCAAGATCGTGTGGAAGTCCGAGCACCGCAACTCAGCAGCGCATCCGTCCTTGCACACACGTTCAAGCTACCGGACAACCTCCACCTCATCGCTCCAGCGAATCAGCGGAAGCAGCAACTCCTTCCAAACGCAAGGCCACCGGAAACATGTATCTCGCTAATCTGAGACCATGGGGGGATATCTAGAGGGAGAGAGAGATCCTTCACGAGGAGGTGTGCTTTGTCAGGGAGGAGAGGGGGGCCTTTTATAGGAGAGGGGGGCTCCTCCCCTCCCATGGCCGGCGGCCAAAGGGGGGGGTGCCCCCACCTCTTCCTCAATCATGTGGTGAAGCTCCACTCACATAAATTTTGACTCCACCCAAAATTCCACTCACATGCATTAAATTTCCACCAAATTTAATGCAACTCTCAATTAATAAAACTATTTATTTATTTTATTCAGAATTTTGTTAATTACTTTAATTAACAAACATTCACATAAAACCCCTTGCAACATTTCAATATCACATGCAGAACCACTTTCTGGAATTTCACCCGAAACAATTCCAGTTTTTATCAAAACATTTCCTGCGCTTTGCAAACCTTTTGTCTGAAACATATGTGCTCCTAAATGGTGTCCGGCAACCCTTAAGTGTGTCACCCTATGGTTCGCGAATAATGCAGACATGATTGAGACTCCTCTCAGATCAATAATCAGAAGCGGGACCTGGAGATCCATACTGACTCCTGCACATTCAACGATGACTTCTATGATCGTGAGAACCTTTAACGCTAGTAATTTAATCCCTTTGTCTCATGATATAATACATGTCCGATATTCGATCATCGGTATCCAAATACCTAGTTTGATCTCGTTACCGACATGCACTCTTTTCTCATTCCCGTGATATAACATTCTAGTGATCACATGACTTGCTTGCAAGCTATCTTAATGTGATATCACCGAGAGGGACCAGAGTATATCTATCCGTCATCGGGATTGATAAATTCCACCCTTGATCCATGAGCCTCAACATAACACCTTCGTAGCACTGAACCCACCTTTATAGTCACCCTGTTACGGTGTGACATTTGATGTTATCAAGATACTCTTCCGGTGTTAGCAATTAACATGATCTCATGGTCTAAGGACTAAGATTACTTCGTATGATGTTATAGCAATGTAAAATAATGACTTGATTGTAATGCTATACTTCGGATGAATGTTCATCACATCATTTCACAAATGTTGTGACCTTGTTATTAACAACATCCAATATCCATGATCAGGAAACCTTGATCATCTTAGTAATCAACAAGCTAGTCTATAAGAGAGGCATAACTAGGAACCCTTTTTGTTTATTAAACACACATGTATTGATGTTTCCTATCAATACAATTATAGCATGCAAAATAAACATCTATCATATACAAGGAATACATAATAACAACTTACGAATGGCATATTTCCTTCAGGTGGATGGTGGACGGTTCCCTGGAGATCATCTAGGGCTTAATGGCAACGCTAGGGGCGGTGGCAATTGGTCGGGGGCTCCCCGCGCTCTGAGGGACAGAGGCGGTGCTCGACGCGGCTCCCGGCGACTGTGGGTCGCGCGGTGGTGCACAACCATGTCTAGCAGGGTGAGGGGGTCGAGGCGGAGCGGCCTGCATGGTCTGGTGTCGAGGCGTGGTCTGTGGTGTGCTGGCGGCGAGGGCGCTCTGGCGTGCTCTAGATGCATGTAGAGAGATAGGGCGACGCGGCTCTGGGGTGGTCCAGTGGCTAGCAGGGGCTGTGGGGTGGACCGTGGGCGGCGGTGAGGTCACGCCTCACTCCCTAGAGCGGCGGAGAAGGGCTGGCGGTCTGCTGCGAGCTGCGCGTGCTCGACCGGCAAGCATGGCGTCGGGGTGGCGTTGAAATGTTGCCCTAGGCCATTGGGTAGGTATTTGATGTCTTGGTTGATTCTGGGGGACACAAAGGACTTGAATTGGGTTCAAATGGCTTGACCAAATTTGATCAAAAACAGTATAAGTTAGGCCATTTTGATTATGCTCACAAGGTGTTTGATCAAATGGCCACATGAACAAAACTTTTGAATTTTTTGAAAGATTTTTGGTTGAGTGGTTTGTCACATGCTTAAGCGTCGGTGGTTGCTTGGGATTTTGAAATGTAGTTCATTTGGATGGTTTTTGAAATAGTGTGATCTTGATACATACACTAGATTCAATTTTCAAATGTCATTTAAAATTAGAGTTTGAATGTTTTTGAGAGATCACAAAGTGGGCCTTAGCACATCACTACTTGTACTAGCAAGGGGTGCAAAGATCCACAATTGTTTCTGTTTGAATTTGAGTGATAGGAATAGCCAAAGTGGGCTAATTGATTAAAATGGCAAAAGTGACCATTTGCTTATTTAATTCTTTTTTATTTCTTTTTCTTTGGGATTTGCTTGGGGATGATCTAGATGATGTGTAATTCACATTAGAGTCATTTTACAACCAATGGATCACACAGTCATGGCAATTCAAAACAACTCCTATTTTAAATGCACACACATATGAATGCTTAAATATTTTTAAATGGAAAAGTTTTTGTTAACTCTAAATTTGATGATTTGGATCTTAATAACCTTGGATTAAGTTTTGGGAAGTTACAAACCTTCCCCCTTAAACAAAATCTTGTCCCATGATTTAAGAAAGAAAACTAGGAACTAAAGAGACCTGGGAACTCAGTCCTGATGTAACCTTCTCGCTCCCAAGTGGCTTCTTCTTCAGTATGGTTGCTCCATTGAATCTTGAGAAATTTGATACTCCGGGTCCTGGTGGTTCTGTAAGATTCATCCAAGATACGAATGGGCACTTCACGATACGTCAGATCCTTGTTGATATCAACAGCTCGGTGATCGATGTTCTTGAAAACTTCAGTCTTCTCCGGCACTTCTAGACATTTGCGAAGTAACAAGATATGGAACACATTGTGGATGGCTAACATCTCCTCTAGTAGTTCCAGTTGATATGATACTTCTCCTTGACGATTCAGAATCTTGAAGGGTCCGATATATCTGGGTGCTAGCTTTCCTTTCAGACTAAAACGTTGCGTTCCCTTCAATGGCGAAACCTTGAGATACACGAAATCTCCGACATTGAAAGTCAGGTCTCTCCGTCTCTTATCAGCATAACTCTTCTGTCTGGATTTGGCTGTCTTGAAGTGCTCATGGACTTTGTGAACCTTCTCTTCAGCTTCTCGGAGAATGTCGGGTCCAAAAATCTGACTCTCCTACTTGCGACCAATTCAAAGGGGTACGACACTTTCTTCTGTATAGGAACTCAAATGGTGCCATTTGTAAACTGGCTTGATAACTATTGTTATATGAGAATTCTGCGAAAGGCAGACAATGTTCCCATTTTGATCCATACTCCAAAACACAAGCTCTCAACATATCCTCTAGGATTTGGTTGACTCTTTCAGTCTGTCCATCAGTTTGCGGGTGATAAGCTGTGCTAAAATTCAACTTGGTTCCTAATCCTTCTTGGACTTTCTGCCAAAATCTTAAGGTAAATTGGGTTCCGTGATCCGACATTATTGTCTTGGGGGTTCCATGCAGACTAACAATTCTAGCAATGTATAACTCTGCTAGCTTCGAACTCTGGTAGGTTGTCTTGATGGGTATAAAGTGAGCTACCTTTGATAATCTATCAACGATGACCCAGATTGAGTCATTTCCCCTACTAGAAGTAGGCAAGCCGGTGATAAAGTCCATTCCTATGGAATCCCATTTCCATTTCGGAATCTGCAATGGCTGCAACAGTCCTACGGGTCTCTGATGTTCCGCTTTTACTCTCTGACAGATGTCACACTTGGCGATGTAGCTTCCGATTTCTCTTTTCATCTTGTGCCACCAAAATTGTTCCTTCAAATCCTGATACATCTTTGTTCCTCCGGGGTGGATAGAGTAAAGAGTATAATGAGCTTCTTACATGATAACTTGCTTCAGCTTCGAATCTGCTGGCACACAGATACGGCCTTTGTACCACATAACTCCTTCTTCGTCTTCGGTGAATCCAGGTACCTTTCCTGTACTAATACGACGTTTGATTCCATCGGTACTTGCATTTCCTTTCTGGGCTTCCTTGATTTGACTGATCAATGTGGGTTGAAGTTCAATACTAGCTAAAAATCCATTGCTAACAAGCTTAGTTCTAAACTGCTCCAACTCCTCATGCAAACTTGGTTGCTTCTCCTTGATCATGGTTTTTAGCCTACACGGCAATCTGCTAAGAGCATCCGCTACCACATTGGCTTTGCCGGGGTGATAGTGAATGTCAAGGTCATAATCCTTGATTAACTCTATCCATCTCCTTTACATCATATGCAGCTCCTTTTGAATGAAAATATACTTCAAGCTCTTGTGATCTGAGTAAATCTCACAGCGATTACCCATAAGGTAATGACGCCATGTCTTCAACGCTAAAACTACAGCTGCTAACTCGAGGTCATGGGTAGGATAGTTCTGCTCATGCTTCTTTAGTTGTCGAGACAGATATGCGATGCCATTGCCTTCTTGCATCAATACACATCCGAGACCAATATTGGATGCATCACAATACACATCAAACGGCTTCTTGATATCTGGCATGATCAATATTGGGACTGAAATCAATCTCTTCTTGAGCTCTTGGAAACTGGCTTCACATTTGTCGGTCCATTCAAACGTCTTGTCTTTCTTCAATAGTTGGGTCATCGGTCTTGCAATGCTCGAAAATCCTTCAACAAACTTGTGGTAATATCCTGCTAATCCGAGAAATGCACGGACTTGGGTTTGAGTGGTTGGGGCTTTCCATGCTTCAACATCCCTGATCTTGGCGAGATCAACAGCGACTCCTCCCTCCAACACAATATGTCTGAGAAATCCTACTTCTTTCAGCCAGAACTCACATTTGCTAAACTTGGCATACAACTGATGCCCTCTTATGGTTTCAAGGATTGTTCTTAGATGTTGCTCATGGTCTTCTTCTGACTTGGAATATATAAGAATGTCGTCGATAAACACAACTACAAACTTATCTAGAAAGTTCATAAAAATCTTATTCATGAGATTCATGAAATAAATGGGGGCATTGGTTAATCCAAAAGACATGACTGTATACTCATACAATCCATATATGGTGGTAAAGGCGGTTTTTGGAATATCTGTTGCACGAATCTTGAGTTGATAACCAGTTCTAAGATCAATCTTAGAAAACACTCTGGCACAAGTCAACTGGTCAAATAGATCCTCTATCTTGGGTAGTGGGTGCTTGTTCTTGATGGTGACGTCATTCAGCTTCCAGTAATCTGTGCACAAACAGTTACGTCCATCCTTCTTGTCAACAAACAAAATAAGCGATATCCATGGTGATGCGCTTGGTTGAATCAAACCTTTCGCCAGCATGGCATCAAGTTGTTTCTTCAGCTCCACTAGTTTAGACAAGTTCATACTATAAGGTCTCTGTGCTATGGGTCCTGTTCCAGGAATTAGTTCAATAATGAACTTGATATCCTGATCCGGGGGCATACCGGGAAATTCATCTGGGAATACGTCGGGGTATTCGCAAACTACTCTGACTTGATCTATGGTTGGTAGGGCTAGACTCTTGTTGCATTTGAATTTACGGGGCAAGGTTTCAGATACATGCTCTAGTGATACTCCAGAGCCACTGGTCATGGTTATGGCTTTCTTGGCATAGTCGATTAATCCTTTATGTTTCGACATCCAATCCATTCCTAGTACTACTTCCAAACCTTTGGTTCCAAGTACTATTAGATTGGCATAAAAATCTATCCCATGTATTCTAATAGGTACAACCTTGCAAATTTTTCTAGCTTTGGTGGTTGAACCAGGTATTTGAACTATCATAACATGCTTCAAATTGTTGGGTGAATCTTACTAGTGCATGCAAATTCTTCTGTAACAAACGAGTGCGATGCTCCATAATCAAACAACACTCTTGCTAATACTGAGTTAACAGAAAACATACCCAGCACGACATCTGGCACTTCTTGGGGTTCTTCAGCATTCATGTGAAACAGACGGCCGTTGCGGTTGAGCGAATTCCCTGGGGAGAATCTGCTTCCAAGCTAAACACGATGTTGCTGCTGAGCTGGGGCATTCACATTGGTGGTGGCTGCAAGCTTCTGGGGACACTCGTTGGAGTAGTGACCCTTGACTCCACATTCAAAGCAAGTAATATGGGACTTGTCTTTGGCTGCAACAGGCACAACATTGCTTCCAGTCCTTGGGGAAGTATTGTTGTTGTTGTTGGACTTGGGTGGTGCACGGTTTAAATTGTTACAGTTGTTAGGGTTGTTGTTGTGATTTCCTCCGGACTTCACATTTCCTCCGCTACGGTTGGGGTAGCTTGGGCGAGACATTGGGGGTCTATTGTTTTTTGGGGCATATCCTACAGACGGGTTGGGGCGATACTTCTGGTGACTGTTGGATCCACTCTGGTGCATCATTCTACGCTTGCAGTTGTCATTGGCTTGGTTGATCTTCCCTTCCATCTGGATGGCAGAGTTGACTATCTCTTCTAGGTCATCAAAACGGATGTTGACTAACACCGTCTACATCTCATCATGCAGTCAATTCAGGAATCTCTCCTTCTTCTTGACTTTAGTGTTGATTTCATCAGGGGCGTATCTTGCGAGGGACATAAATTTCTCATGGTATTCAACTACCATCATCCTGCCTTGCTTCAGCTCTCTGAACTCATCTCTCATTCTGGTGACTAAACCTTGTAGCACATGGGTGCGGCTAAACTTGGTCTTGAAAGCTTCCCACGTCATCACTTGCCCGTGATTCATAGTACGGGTGCTATTCCACCGGGCTCTTACATCTCCTGCCAGATAGTGGGTGGCAAACAGTACTTGCTCGTTGGCATCAACTCCTGCGACTTCTAGGTTATTCTCCATGGTTTGTAACCAATCATCTACATCTAATGGGTCTTCAGACTTTCTAAAGATAGGGGGATTGGTATTCTGAAAGTTCTTGAGCTTGGATCCATGATGATCCTAATTTCCATGGCCTTGATTATTGTGGGCCATCTGGGTGATCTGTTGCAGGTTGGCTAGATTGGCTTGGCGCTCTGCTCTACTAGCTTCACGGTTGGAAACTAGCATCTACAGAATCTACAGCATCGGGTCCTACGATGAGCTGCTTCCTCCTTTGTTTCCACGAGTCATCTGAAGTTTGAGATAGATAAAGGGGTAATAGGGAAATTTCTAAGGTTCATGGTTTTCTTTTCAAAAGCTAAAACTTTGAGTTTGACTCAAGTTTTGTAACTACCTTCTTCTCATTCATTCATCCAATCAAAGCACACGATACAAACACACACACCACAACATCAACTGAAAACAAATGGTTTTAAGAACCATTCTGTGAAGCTAAGATACAATGGGACCGATACAACTCATGCTATGGCAGTGATCAAGTGCATCTACTCATCGTCAATGAAGTCGGAGTCCTCGTCATCAGTGTAGAAATCCATGGCATCATCCTCCAGGTAGTCATTGTCATCACTAAGGTACGAGTGAAGATCATCCTATATGTCTTCACCTTCTTCCTCTTCTTCTTTGGTTGCAAGATGAGCTTCTTGCTCCTGGATGTCTTCTCGAGGTCGGCCACCTTCTTCCGAAGACGAGTGATGGTGCGATCCTTCTTCTCGCATCGACGGCGAAGTGATTGACGATCCTTGACGAGCAGGGCGAAAGTCTAGGCCTTCTGGGCGGCAATGGCAAGATTGTGGTTGGTGTACGCTCAAGCATGATCCAATTCCTTCTGTCTATCATACAGTAGAAAGTCAAGGTTCTCCACTTGGCGCTTCATCTTCATGTGACTTGGCATCTCTAATGGCATCCCCATGGAATCATGCCTTGCGTAGTGCGCAAAGCGAGTTCCCTGGATCAAGTTGATGTTCTGTCCACAAAGACGGGCGAGAGCTTCATGTATTGCCCTGGCTAATCCATGTAGCCAATTGTTCTCTCTCACAGTGAATTGAATCTTCTCAAAAAAGGGTGCTTCCATCTTGCCTCAAAGATCAGCAACTATTAGCCATTGTAGATCTCCTCCAGGGTGGTCATTGAGTTGAGCTCCGAAGAATTCCGGATGCGGACGCTCAAGGTACTCAGACAGTGCATCAAGATCACTCTCGAAGGTCAGTTGGCCTCCGTTGCCCAACTGGTAAAACTTGCAGCACTAAACTTCCATCTATAAGAATTTAGGATGAGTACATTAGTGAGGTGATCAAGTGTGTCAAATTTTATGTAGTATTGTAAGAATTTTTGAGGAACATGAATCTTTTTGAAAGAATCTCGAGGATGAGAGTGGGAATAGGTTTTCATAAATACTCACTTCATTTGTTTTTGAAACTAAGTTTTTGTTTGGACGTCCATTCTAACTAGGGTCTCCTATGGTCAGGATGGTTCTGATACCAACTTGTCAACACCCGGATTTTTAATCCCAGATGCCTGTTTCCATACATCGCAATCCCAGGATTACCATTTTTGCGAGACATAAAAGATTGGATATCATAGTACATCATCCATTACAAACCATAATAAGGTCTTACACAAATAAATGATCTCATGATCCAGTCTTAATACAAACAAGCAGCAGAATAAATAGCGTAGCGGTGGGCTCCATCTTTAGTGTCACAGGTAATGCTGACGATGGGAGATGATCCTAGTTTTCGTAGCCGTCCTACTGTCCTTTTTCCGGATAGTCCTCCTCATAGTCTGGCCACGGGAATAGCCAGGGACAAAGCCATGAGTACTCTTTAAGTACTCGCAAACTATCACTAACAAGTAAGGTAGTTCTAATAAGAATACTAAGCTCTAAGTTTATTTGCAAAAGCTAGATTTATCTTAAGCCGAATTCAAAAGTAAAGAAAGCTAATTTAAAGTTCTAAATCACCTAAATGGGAACTTATTTATATATTCACAACCCTGTTGTGGTCAACTCAAAGACACAAATCATCATAATTAGTATGTGGATAATCAATCATAACCTTTCAATTACACACCCTAGTATAAGAACCTCTCCTATGAGCTTGGCCTCCCTGCCATGGCCATCTGCCATCCTGGGCACTGTATGGGTGGACAACATCAAGAGGTAGCCTCAGCTCAAACCTCTCCCATGAGGGAACCCATACTAATGCATATAAACTTCCGGCTAAGCCTTACCCAATTCAGGTATTGTGGTTGTATAGTAAAATTGGAATGGTATCGCATCCGAACCAAACCATCAGTTTTTATAAAGGGATAAGGCTCATGCCTCAACATTTTCATCATCAAATCATTGGTGTTTCTCAACACATGTCAAAACATCTCAATAGAATGACTCATCATTCCAAGGTTTTCGTAATCATTTTCACTAAGTGTTCACATCTAAAGTGATCAAGTTTTATGCTTAGCACTAGCAACTAAGTTTAAGAGTGTACACTAATGAGGGATGCTAATATCAATCTCATGCCATAGAATTACATCTAGGTCTAACTAGATAGGCCAAGTTTTATACTCTTTATGCTATCTATATTAAAAGTAACGAACTTTGGTAAAGTAAAAGAAAGTAAAGCTTGCAAGTAAAACTTGGAATGGGTATAAATCAAAAAAATGTATAACCAAGCATGCCTAATGCATCTTGCTTAGGTTAACTTGCATCTAGTGATGGCTTGCAAGTATTTGCTTGCCAATAATAGCTTGCCTTGGTTGGTGCAATGGTTGAAATTCTCCTCGTCTTCTTCGGGGTACAACTCCTCCTCCTCGTAGACTTGGTCGGTACTATCGTCTATAAATACATACGGGGTACACAATCACCAAACAATACTTAACTAAGTCTAATTAGCACACTAGGGCACATACTTGATGATCTAGCATCATCACAATCATCACAAGATTTAAAGGACTAGTTTCATTATTTTATTTGAGAAAAGTAATTTCTACTCATTGAAATTAATTAAGATTTAATATTCTCCAATTACAATATGGGATCATGTGGACACATGTCATCACCACATATTCTAATATAGGGGAATGTGATTTAAAGGGTTGGTCACATTTTATAACATTTAAGATTATTATTTAATCAATTTAAAGTGACTAAAAATGCTCTAATAGCATTCTTTTGGTACTAGTCCAAAGTCACTGCATGCAAACCTAAATATTTTTACATATTCAGATAGGTATTGTCAAATGTGATTTTTGAGAGTTGGAGACAACACAAAAACTATTATGGTTGATTTTTGAAAATG
Organism: Avena eriantha; assembly: GCA_910589775.1. Classification (NCBI taxonomy): domain Eukaryota; kingdom Viridiplantae; phylum Streptophyta; class Magnoliopsida; order Poales; family Poaceae; genus Avena; species Avena eriantha. The sequence goes on from OU342741.1 coordinate 289,206,382, forward strand.
TTTGAATGTAGAAAAGTCTCTGTCTTGTTATTTTTGCTATAGATTATCTCTAACTCCAATTGATTTAAATCTAACGGGCCTGGATAGAGATTTTAATTATATTTCTAACAGAATTTGAATCATGCATTTTGGTTAAGTGGATCTCTCTTAAATGATTTTTAAACAAGTGAATAGAATCTAGTTTAAACCTAAATAGAAAAACCTCTATTTGAATCTATGGGTTAGCGCGGGAAAAGAAATGGGCCAGCCCAGTGGCGCTCCGCGGCCCAGAGGGAAACTGACAAGGGGGTCCCGCATGTCACCGACACTTAAAAACCAGAAACGGTACGATGCACTATCAGCCGTGCGATTAGAACAGAAATCGACGGCCGTGGTTCATCGTTTTCCGGTGAACAACTCTGGCGAGCTTAAACCCTAACGCGGCACGGTGGGGGTCTATTGGGGGCTTACCAGGGCTCCAAGTAACATGGTGATGGGGGCGATCGAATTGGTGGACGACGGCGGTGCTAGGCGTGGTCGCGGCAGCTCCTGGGGCAGTCGTAATTAGTGGCGCCTCTTCTCCTTTCCTGCGGCCAGCTTCGGTGGAATTCCAGCAACTGAGGGATCGATTGGCTCTAGGGAGAAGTGGGGAAGGATCAGTGGTGAGAGGGAAGTTAAGTGGTGTGAGGAATGAGGCTGGGGGAGGCCTCCTTTTATAGGCTCGACGACGGGGCAGAGCGGCATGGTCAGGCGACGGTGGCGACGCGTCTACATGGTGCTAGCGGCGCGGCTGGAGTTAGGGGAAGGTGCGTTGTATACTGGCGATCCTCTACGGCTCAAAGGCGCTGCTAGGGGCGGTCGCATTTTGTTAGAAATGGTTGACGCTTTGAATGGCAGAAGCGGCGTTCGACGCGGCACGAGGTGGCTGTGGGTCAAGCGGCGGCAAACGGGCATGTGCGGGCGGCTGTTGGGGTCGTGGCGATGCGGTGAGCGCGGGCTGTGGTCGAGGCATGGCGTGTGCACGCTTGTCGGGCGCGGCACTCTGGCGTGTGATCGGCATGGCGTAGGCACGGTGGGCGCGGGCGTTCTGCGGTGGTCCAGGGCCTGGCAGCGCTTGGGGGTGGGACAGGGGGCAGCGGTGTGATCTCGCCTACCTCCTAGGGACGATGGAAGAGAGCGGGGTGGCCTGCTGCGAGCTGTCCATGATCGACCAGTGGGCATGGCCTTGGGGTGGCTCGGCACTACTGCTAGCGGCGAAGGGGGGGTGATGTCTGGGGCTGGGTTAGGTGCTAGGGAGACAGAGGAGAGATGAGAGGGTCAATTCAGTGACATGACTTTGATCAACAACAATAATTGTTAGGCAGGTTATTTTTTGCTCACCAACTGTTCGACACAATGCCCGCATAAAGTTTACATTTGAATTATGGAAAGATTTTTGGTGGGTGTGTTTTTCATAAGCTTTATCATTTGTGGTTGCTTGGGATTGTCAAGTGGAGTTCATTTGAGTGGTTTTTGAAAAAGTGGGATCTATGCATATGTAATGGATTCAATTTCCAAATATTATTTAAAATTAGTGGCTAAGTGTTTTGTAAGATTTCAAAGTGGGCCTTGGTAGATCTTTACTTCTACTAGCAAGGGGTGAAAAGAGTTGAGAATGTTTCTGTTTGAACTTGACTTCTAGGAACACCTAAAGTGGCCTAGTGGATTAAAATGGTCAAAATGACCATTGGCATTATTTAATCTTATTTGATTTGTTTTTCTTGGGATTTTGTTTGTAAATGGTCTAGATGATGTGTCATTGTAACATCCCAAATATTTAATCAAGGTTAATTAAGATCCAAATCACCCAATTTAGGGTTAACAAACACTTTTTATCATTAAAAGAAACAAGAATGCATATGTGTGTTGCATTAAATAGGAATTTATTTGAATTGACATGATTGTTTGTTCTAATGGTTGTAAAATTACTCTAAGGTGAATTCCACACCATTTAGATCATTCTCAAGCAAAATCCAAAGAAAAATAAATAAAAAAGAATTAATAATGGAAATGGTCACTTTTGCCATTTTAATCAACTAGGTCACTTTGGGTGTTCCTAGAACTCATTATCAAATAGAAAAAATTGTGGATCTTTGTACCCCTTGATAGTACAAGTAAATATGTACCAAGGCCCACTTTGTGATCTTCCAAAAACATTCAAACTCTAATTTTAAATAACATTTGAAAATGGAATCAAGTGTAGGTATCTAGATCCCACTTTTTCAAAAACCATTCAAAAAACTCAATTTGATAAATCCTAGCAACCAGAGATGCTCAAGCATAAGACCAACAACTCCACAAAAATTCATCTAAAAATTCAAAAGTTTGCTTCATGCGGCCATTGTGTTGAACAGGTAGCATGCACAAATTTTTCTGCCTAACAAACAGTATTGATTGATCAATGCTTTGTCGAGTAATTGGGCTCCATTTGGTCCCCTTGTCTCCCCTAACTCTAACCAGCCCCTAACTAAGCTACTAACTGGCCGAGAGCAGTAGTGTCGTGCCGCCCGTTTTTGGTCACCGCCGGCCGAACATGGGCAATGATCCCCAGACCACGCCGTGCCATTCCAGCACCGCCACTAGCTCCACCCAACCATACCGCACTCCCCTGTCCACCCCACGGCCATAGCCAGCCCCTGGACCACCACCAATCCCTCGCGCCCACAGCCTCTGCCTCATGCACAACGCACGCCAGAGCACCGTCACCGACAGAGCTCCACAAGCCGCACCTCGACCATAGCCCGCGCGCACCGCTCCGCCTTGACCACATCACCCCGCTAGACACGCCCTTCTCCCGCCACGCAACCCACAGCAGCTGTGAACCGCGTCGAGCACCGCCTCTACCGCGTAGAGCGCCAGACGCTCCCGACCGCAATCCACCGCCCCTAGCATCGCCATTAAGCCATAACTGACCGCCAAGGAATCGCCCACCGTCCGCCTACCTTCCCCACGCCTCTAGCGCCCTATGCCATCATCATCGACGAGCTCCGCCCATGCCTCTCTACCGCCTCGCCGAGCCTATATAAGGAAGCCTACCCAATACCATTTCTTCAAACCACCCAGCTCCCCTCTCACCACTGGTCCTTCCCCACCTCTCGCTGGAGCCGCTCGAGCAGCCCTTTGCCGGAATTGCGGCGGAGATAGCCGCAGCAGAGGAGAAGTCCCCGTCGATTTCGTCCACCCCTAGAGCTGCCGCGACCTCGCCTGAGTCCGCCGTCGTCTCCTCGTTCAGAATCCCCCATCGCCGCACTAGTTGGAGCCCTGGTATGCCCCCACTGCACCCCCACCGTGCCGCTAGGTTTCCGTCTCGCCGGCGACGTGTCTGTCGTCGACGATGAACGTGAGCCGTAGATCTTAGTTCTAATCCTACGGTCCATGTTGCCATGTACTGCTTCACGTTTAAAGAGCCACTGACATGTGGGACCCCCCTGTCAGCTGTCCTCAGCGCCATGGAGTGAAACCGGGCCGGCCCATTAGTGTTCCCGCACAACCCATTAGATTCAAATAGATCTTTTTCTTTTTAGACTTAAACTAGATTCTGTCCTTTAGTTTGAAAATCGATTCAGGGAGTTTTACAAATCCAAATTGAGTGATACCAAATTTGTTGAAAAGATAATTAAAATCTACAACCAAGCCTATTGGATTTAAATCAATTAGAGTTAGAGATCTCTCCTAGCATAAATAACAAGACAAAAGATTTTTCACACTCAAACATTTTTCTAAAATCAACCATAATAGCTTTTGAGTTGATTCCAACTCTCAAAAATCACATTTGAATATACCTATCTGAATATGTAATAATATTTAGGTTTGCATGCGATGACTTTGGACTAGTACCAAAATAATGCTATATAGGCATTTCTAGTAACTTTAAATCATTAAATATTAAACTTAAACTTATTAAAATGTGATCCAACCTTTAAATCACATTCCCATATATTAGAATATGTGGTGATGGAATGTGTCCACATGATCCCATATTTTAATTGGAGAGTATTAAATCTTAGTTAATTTCAATGAGTAGAAATTACTTTTCTCAAATAAAATAAATGAAACTAGTTCATTAAACCTTGTGATGTTTGTGATGATACTAGATCATCAAATGTGTGCCTTAGTGTGATAAATAGACTAGTTAATTATTGTTTGGTGATTGTGTATTCCGTATGAATTTATAGATGATGGTACCGACCAAGTCTTCGAGGAGGAGGAGTTCTACCCCAAGGAAGAAGAAGATAATTTCAACCACTGCACCAACCAAGGCAAGCCATCATTAACAATGCAAGATAACACTTGCAAGCTTGATAACATAAGCCAATGCATTAGGCATGCTTTAGTTATACCCTTTTTACTTATACCATCCTAAGTTTTACTTACAATCTTTACTTCTTTTACTTTACCAAAGTTCTTGACTTTGTTTTATAGATAGCATAAAGAGTATAAAACTTGCCCTATCTAGTTAGACTTAGATGTCATTCTATGGCATGAGATTGATATTGGCATCCCACATTAGTGAACACTCTTAACTTAGTGATTAGAGCTAAACCAAAAACTTGATCACTTTAGATGAGAATTCTTGGTGAAAATGACTTGTGAAAACCTTGGAATGATGAGTCATTCTATTGAGATGTTTTGACATGTGTTGAGAAACAGAAATGGTTTATGGTGAGGAAAATGTTGAGGCATGAGCCTTAGCCAAAGTGAGGTAGATAGAAAACACTGTGAGAGCACATGTTGGTTAATTATATTATACACTTCATTTTGATACAAGACCTCCCTCTATACTATTTTTTTGCCTCGCCACTTTATAATTTCACGGAAACACCCTACACTTACAATGATGTATTAACTTATGTCATGTACTTGTGAACTTTTTTGTAAGCTAATAAATTTATCTTCCATAAAACCAATACAAACTACTATTTGGTTTTTCAAAAATGGGAGAAGAAATTGTGTAATGTTATTTTTTTATAGGTTACTTTAGTTCTGAGTTAGGAGGTTTCTTGTGAGTTGAAATCTAGCATGCTATACTTAAAACAAAGAAATGATAGGAAATGCAACCTCGTTTTGGGGGATTTCTAACCATGCGAAAAAAATCTCGAAAATTGCAAATATTTCCAAACTTTGTGTAAGGCATACCATGATTAAATTTGTCTAAAGTAGGATGCTATGGTGACCCAACATACCACTGCATGATGTAGTACACTATAATCGTTGACATAACACTAATGAAACACCGTTCGCTAGTATTACATCCCTCAGAGTGGTACAACAGAAACACAGCAGGTCCAAGACATGACTATAGATTACAACTCGACTCTTTACAAAAGATCTAGAGAACACTCTAGGTTAAAGAGAGAAATAAGCTTCTTACAAAGAATAACCAGCAATAATAACTCTGAACTATCTGGCTAAAAAGACTAATATTTAAATTTTAACACGCAAAGTATAAAAGTGAAGTATAATAATATTCTAAGATTGATGTGGATTGCTATCTGATAATTATGATCGAAATTATTTTGTTAAGTTGTTAAGAGTTAAAGGTCTTGTTATAAGATTATTGTTTGAAGTGGTAAAACAACTTTTGAAGAAAAGGTTTCTTTGATAAGGTTTAACCAATCTTTATGGTTAATAGAATGTGACCAATGTCATTTGCATTTGTTTGATAAGTTTGGATTTGAAATGCCTTATGACTTAATTTGGAACAGACAAAAGTTAACTATAAAAACATAATTAGATCTAGGGTGTGATGTTTTTAAAAGTATTGATAAGCTTTAAACCTTGTAACAAGCATGTTTGAAGGTATAGGATCATTCACTTTCATCTTTAGTGAAAGATGAGTTTAAATGTGATTTTTTATTATAAATATAGTTTATCTTATTAAGAAAAGTAAATTTAGATGATTTGAATAAACTATTAGAGCTAGAATCATGTTTAAGAATAGTTAAGAGATAAATAGCATTCCTTTTTATGATGTTTAAAATTTACTTAAAATTACTGGCTTAGTTTGGATTTATGATTTTAAAAGAGTTTTATAAGGTTAATAAGTTACATTGAAGTTTTATTATAGATCTAAGTTATAGCTTTGGACATAGTATTTAATTATTAGGGATTTAAGGTGTTATATATAGAATTGTGCTTATTGTTTTTTATTTAATAGATGTTTTTATAGAATTTACAAACTAGTCTTTTATAAAATAGGTAAGGATTTAATTCCTTAAAATCTTAAAAATATTTAGCAAAAATACTTTAAGTATTTTTCTAGTAACATATATTTACTTAAGATTTTAGAATGATTTTTATTTATTTTTAAGTATTATTTTTTACTTTTACAAAATTCTACAAAGGATTAAATGTCCTTGTCTATTTGTTCCAAGTTTTATTTGTAAAAAATTAAGTTAGTATTTTTGTAAAATAGCTGATTTATTTTCATATGCAAAAATGATTTTTATTCATTTTTAGGACTTTTCCTTAGTTTATGAGGTTTTATTAAGGATTTAAGGGTGTTAATATTTATTCACATTTTACTTAGCTTAAATAAGTAAAGTTGTATTTTTCTTAGGCATATATCATTTTTATGATCATTTTGATATATGATATATATTTTTAGGATTTTTATATATTTTTCTAAGGCTAAAACAACCTCAGGGGTATTTTTGGTAATTTTATATTTGGTTTATTATTTCTTTTTCAATATTTATTTTTCTCTTTGTTATAAAACTACTTTTGACCCATGGGCTGGTTAAGCCCAACATGGCCCAGTTGGGCCTGGGGTCAAACCCCACCCTAGCCCAACCCCTCTCCTCTCTCATCTCACACGCACACCACACTCTCGTTCCTCTCCCAGCTTCCCTCGCCACCGCCGCCTGATCAATTCTGGTGGAACCAAGATGTTGTGACGGCCGCCGCCTGATGCCGAAGCTCCGCCGTCGACTAGCCGATCTGGCCCTCCAATTTGATTTGTCTTTGAGGTCCTATCGAGCTCGCCCCTGACCCTTCTCTGGCTAGGGTTGCACGATCTTGTGGCTCCACCATCCGTCGGCTCTCCTCACGGTCTAACATCGTCGCTGCTTTGGCACAATCCCAGCGCCGCCCTACCTTGGATGGTTGGTCTGTCGCTCTTGGTGACACAGCCACACCATTCTCGGCCTGTCGTTGTATCTTCTCTGATCTGGTGCTGGCTGAAAGGCAGGGTGCATGTAACCCCGGTGGTTATGTCCTGTTGCCTCTGGACTCTTCTATGGAGATGGCGAGGTATGGTAGTGTACTGGTGTGTTTGGTGAGGACTTGGTGCGGTGCTGCTGTGATGGCACTGTTGTGAGGACTACTTCATCCTCGACGCCGGCGGGACGGTGCTCCAAGCGCAACCCCGGCGACCTCCGGTTTACCGGCTCATGGCTCTACTTCTCTGTTGTTGTAATGGCGATGACCATTTGGTCATTGTCGTGCTACTGCTATAGCATGGCCATCGACCACACTCACCTCCCCTTCGGCTTCAACAACCTTTTAGGTAAACTCTACTGTGTCCGGCCATCGAGCCGATGACTCTGCTCGTGGTTTGTGGTGCTTTGGTAAGGATGCTATGCCTCAATAACTTGTAGTAGATGATTTTGGAATGATGTACTGACTACAGTACACCCTGGTTAGTCTATTGGGGATGTTGTATGATTTGGTCACTACAATATAACTAGTCCAGGAATTAGAACTGTGATCTAGTTCCACATAACTAACTTTAATACTAAGTAGAGAGCTAGGTTTATGGAATTTTAGTGATAGGTTCATGAACACTCTATACTACCATACTTTTGTGCGAATATATGCTTACTACACCTTTGTTTCAATGACTCAATTTGTGTCACTTTTCCTGAACATGTCCTGACTAGTTTCTGTAATCATCTGGTAATAGTGTAGAGATTTTAGTTACTCTCTCATTATTGTGTTGATGGAGGCAGATGCTCCAATTGCTACAGATGATTACATCTAAATTAAGTAGATTATACATCGGCTATGATTGTCACTTATTTTCTTAAATGAGGTGCTATAGTGTATATAAATAGCAATAGGCATGTCATACTTAAAGATTACACTTCCCTTTGTTTTGGAATATGTGTATATGTGTTGTACATCAGTGCTGCTCTTCACACTACATCTTACTGTCCTCTTTTTGTGTGGTTAGAGTGTGAGCTCCTGGTTACACCAGGAATCACTAGCTCAATTGGTTGATCTGGTTCCCCTCTCTAATTGTCTATGTCTCTCTATTTATAAACTGTAAAGAACAGGTTTTGTGCTTGACTTCTTAGCCTGGCCTGTGATGCAAGAGCCTGAAGCTACTATTTAAACAAGAATAGAGTTTGTACTTGATGTCTTGTGTTAAACAACTTAGTGGCTTCTACTGCCATTATATCTGTTGTTGTGGTGCCTCCCATGTGGAGTGTGCACAACAGTAGATCAAAACAGCATGACTTGCTATTATCTATCCATGCCAAGGATGCATAGACTGAGGCCATTTTATGGATAAAAGACAGATACTATGTTGGCTATAGTTGCTGGCTGATTTGTTGGGGATCTTAAGAAAGGATTTGTTTTCCTGTAACTTTGTACAGTGAAGCAACCTATATACTTGATTCCTAGAATACTATCTAGGAAAATGATATGTTTAGATTAGATTGTCAATGTTGCATAAAGAAATGGCTTCTGTAATATGACTATGCTGTTGTGGAACCTTCCTGAGAGGGAGCACAACAACATAGATCATTTACATGATCTTCTATACTTTAACTCAACCAGATGTTGGTTTATGTGCTTGCCTATGATGCCAAGTTTGAGGCATATTATTTAGGTAAAAGAATAGATATTTGTTTGTGGCTTTAATTCTCTATGGTGAGCTTTGCATGGCATCTCCATGCAAGACTGAGAGAATCTCCCCATCCAATCCTCCTATATAAAAATGGAATTGGTGGCTGTGTATTATTTCCCTTGTGTTCCCAGATCTGTATGCAAGATATAAGAACATATGCTGCATGATCCAGTGGTTAGTTCTGATGATTCTTACCTACTGTTGTGAGTGGCTTATGGCCTGTTGTAGATCTTGATTACCTACACCAATACTTATGCCCTACTCCACCATCTGCCTCTGGTTTAATTCCAGTTGCTCCTTCTGGCATCTAAATCTCCTCCTCCTTGACTTGTTGTTGGCTCCTTGATCTGTTGTCAATGAGACCTTCTCCTCCAGAGCTACCCTTGGTCTTGTTCTTGATTTACTTACTAGGCCTTGTGATGAAACGAAAAGGAGATAGTGGTGGTCATGTGGTTGTAGTTGTACTTGTGGTGAAACAATGAGCAGAGAGATGGTGCTACAGTTCCCTCCTCTTATCTATCCATCCCTTGGCTGCTTCCTGTGTTGACAGCTCGTGCCATGCAGTTAGGTGTGTGTGCTGCTTGCACTGTTCTGGACGAGTGCAAGGCCAAATATCTTGATACTCCTCCTTTTTTACTTCTACCACTCTATTGAAACTTGCCCCATAATTTACTACCAATGATGTTGTACTGAGGCAACTATCTGATTAAGAACATATACTATGATTTGGTGAAACTTGCCCCTTCAAATTAAGCTCAATGATGAGACAAAATAGTGCAATTCACTATTGATATCTGAGGGCAGTCAAAACTAACCCCTTCACATGTTATATTTTTTCTTTCTGTTTGTTTGCAGGTATAAGATCGGGAATATAAAGAAAAGATTTAGAAAATGGAGAAAGTGAAGATGAATTTAGTTTTAGGTTTTTACTTAATTCTTTTGTAACTTACTTATTCCTTTGTAAAGGACATTATAATATATATATTGTTTGGTAATAAAGAATTCTTTTAGTTATTTCATTTCTGTAATTCCTTTTTCTATTTATTTGTTTCATGTACTTTATTTTCATTATTTTATTGTAAAAGAACAATAATACTATATGTATATATGTGATAATAAAGATTATCCTTTTCCATTATTAAGTCTTATATATATTCATTTTATTTATTCATTGTAATGTTTATATAACATTAATGAATTCAATAACTCATTTATTTATTTATAATCTAATTCAAATTTATTTTGAATTCCATTTAATCATTTGTATTTTCAAATATGAAATGATTCCCCTCAACACAAAGATACAGTATAGGTCATGTCTAAGTCTATAACACTTGCCCAGATGTTTCCATCCGAACAAGAGAGATCCCGATCCCGCACTGGCTTCTTTAGTTTTGCACGAAAATTCCCCGGATTTTCTATGCATGAATGCAATGCACACACCTGTGTTCAACTTATTTCTAAGCTCTAATGCTGGGATGTTACAGATGCCAATTGACCCAATCTCTCCGAAGTCATGGGAATGAATATGCAAGTCAACAAAAGATGGACAAAAACTTGATTAACCTAGGTCATAGCAATCCCTCGGCTAAAGGAAAGGGAGGACGGAGGTACTTTATAGGCTGCTTCAGTGTTTTTATAGAACTCAAGCGGGTGACACATCCTTTGAGTGAGATGACTACAAGTAGAATGGTAGTAACGTTATAGTGGGGTAACTACTAAGCTCAATGGTGACGCAATGATGCCTAGAGGCGCGATTCTATGTTTTAAGAGAGAAAGAGAGTGAAAGGTGAGTTAGAAGTGTCACATGCATGATTATTTACATTTGTAAGGGATGACATATGAATATTTTCAATCCATTTGCGATTCTATGTTTATAAGAGAGAAAGACGGAAGGAGAGTGCAATGTGAAATAAAGTGTCACATGCATAATGTTTACATGTGACAGGAGGCAAGAAACATTTGAGAGCCTGTGGAAACGCACATGAATGTTTCCTAGTTCCCATCTACAACTATGGGTACATGTCCCTGTACCTTCATTGTTCTGTTTTTTTTGTTATTGTAGTTTCTATACATAATATATGATCTGCACATCATTGTACTCTTTATGTTGATTGATAACATGGTATATGATTTGCACACCATAGTGCATCTTATGTTTTATGATTCATAGACAACATCATAGTGCATCTTGTGTTTCATAACGATTTTTTTGCGGAAAAGGCATCAAGTTGTATACTATCTAAAACCATCCCTTACAAAAAGAAATAAAATATAAGTCTTTGAAAAGTTCGGCACCATAATCTTTCTACATAGCTCGACGACGCGCCGTGAGCAAAATTCGATGCTGCCTCTAGGCCTCTGGTGTAGAAAAGATCATGTTAGAAAAACTTGAAAAAACCCATGCACTTGTATAAGAAGCAACTGGGAAGTTGTCAACGTAGACCAGATGATGCCGGTGACCATGATCTCTAGAGATCGCTGTCCTGGAGAAGTTAGTACCGAGAAGGTCCTAGAGATAATCCTAGTTCTAGGCAGACGGAGATGGGGGACATAAAATTCACAAATTCCTTGACAAAGTCGTACCTGGATAAGCTTCATCAGGAGGAGATGGCACTTGAGGACACTAATACGCTGCAACATCATCTCGTCCACAGAACACTACCATTTTAGACAAACTTTTAACACGCTAGGTGTAACATCACAAGATAAGAGACTATAAATAGAGTGGACACATGTGTGTGTATTGCATTCATGCATTAGAAAATCCAGAGAATTTCATGTGTTTGTTTAAAACATGGAGATTGGAGTCTCTCTTACTCTGACAATTTAGGTTTAGAATGTTAGGAAGTGCTCTAAACTTTGACATGGCCTTTCTAGAACTTCTATGTTTTGAGAGGAAGAAGTTTGAATTCAAATCAAATATGAATTATAATCAACCAAGTAGGGACTTAAAATAGAAGTTAAATAATTAGATAACCACAGTTGAGTAAACATCAAATTTTTGGAATTACTAATTCCAAAATGGAATAGATATTACTTTTTAGATTATTGACTAATACATGAGTAAGAGATACAACAATAGTACTCAAGTATTACAAGCAATTATACTCAAAAGAGTATTTTATAACAAATATGTGGAAAATACAATAAATGAAATAGAAAAGAACAACTTTATTAAAATAATCCATACACTGTTTTGTTTTACAAATGTTTAATCAAAAAAGAGAGATTACAATAATAAATACAAAGGAAGGCCCATGGCTAAGTTCTATCTATTTTCTCTTCATCTTCTTAATCTCGTTCCTACAAGAAGAAAAGAAAACAAACAAAATAAATAAAAGAGGATTAGTGGGGGGTTAGTTGTGGTCTCAGACTAAACAGTCAGTAGCATAGTTAAAATATCATCACCGAGCATTTGTTTAGGGGCTAGTTTCATCAGTAGAGATCTGTTCTTATCAGATGTTTTGTCTCAACCTTTCACATCACAGTCTGGGACAAAGTTTACTTGCAAACTCAATAGAAATGGTCACATAGTACAAAATATTAGGATAGCCGATCCAATCTATAGGAACAAGTAACCACCAGTGGAAACTTGTACCCTGTGGGGCTAACTATAAGCACCTTAGTCATCAGATGCAAGTGTGTGTTGTCTCCTCCACAACAAAGGAATGAAGTAGTACAAAAGAGGGAATTCTCCATGTCCTTGAAGGGGTTATGTGGAAGAAAACAAAAAATTCATATGTTGGAATTCCTCCACAACACCCGGGATCTATCTATATAGTCACGCAGTAACGACCATGCGTATATAATACATACCCTTATAGACGTCCGTGGTTAACGTTCTGAGAGGAACGTGCTTGAAGTAGTCGTACTCGTAGCCAACCTCAAGGTCGCAAAGCTCCTGACAGGTCACCCCTTACTCCTTCTTCATCGTGCATTAGCTCAAGCTCACGACATCCAAGGTGTACTATTGGTAACACCCTCGAGGTTTCGTACACATACGGTGTATGATGACGATCTTCGATTGCCGGATCCCTACTGGAAGTACGGAAGTACGGAAGTAGATCCCCTGCCTGGAATCCCTGTAGTGCAACGACGTGTTGCAGGTGCGTTGTCTCTTGCATGCGCCATCCTTCCTGGGACAGCTCTATCGTGAGAGGACAACAAGAGAGAGAGAGAGATTCCTTGAGGAGAGCCTAAGAGAATTACTTGATTATTGGATGATTTAATCACACCTATGGACACCCCTTTGTATAGGCAGAGGCAGATGTACCCTTCCCATTGGGTGCCCATATGAGACTAAAAGACTGAAGGAAATAAAGAAGGAGGAGGGAGCTGATCGGATCGGCTTGGCCAAGCTAGCCCAGTAGTAGCCAGTAGCCTGGTAACCAAGATGGGCCGGCGCGCCACTTGTGGCCCAGTTCACGCTGTAGCTAGCTGCTGCGGAGAACGCCCAAGGTGGGCTAGCGCTGCCCCCATGGCCCACTGCGTTGTGGTGCCTAGCACAGCTGCTGGCGACCCGGGTGGGCCGGTCAGCGAGTGTACGGCCCTTTAGCGGTGCCCGCTACCAGATGCTCGCTCGGTGGGATATGGGGCCTCGTCCCGCGAGCGGCGGCAGCTATTTTCCGCCCCCGCGCGGCCCTTTCCCTGCCCTGCTCACCGTGTGGCTGGGCTGATCAACAATGGACGAGCAACAGTTGTTTTGCTGTTTTCTTTTTCCTTTTTCAGGGTGGCTTCCTCCTGGACCAATTTCCTCCAGGATTTTGGCCTATTGAGGCTTTGTTCAGTTAGTCCCACCCCGGGCAGCTAGCTCGAAATCCGAGAAATCGAATTCATGGAAGGAATATGAGAGAGAACTCCAAGGCAGGATAAAGACTGAGTTAGATTCAGCCGGGTGGGGAATGAAACAACATTCATAGAATGAGTTGAGGCAAAACCTTTGATTTACCTTATCCGGGATGGGGCCCGAATCCCGTCAACTCCCATGGATCAGTGACACGGGGAACTAATCCCGTTCCACCCGTTTCGGTACGTTCAGTTATACCCGAGCTAGGTCGTACCCGGGCCCAACCCCTCCTAAACCCGGCCATTCCGCCGGGTAAAAATAATCTCCTCCCCACCCGAGTATCTGAAAGATAAAGAAAATGAGAACTCTCTTGCCCCGATCCCTCGTGTGGCGACTGAGCGGCGACGGTGGCCGCGGCGTGGCGACCCCGATACGATGCCCTTCAACCCTCCTATACTCCCCGTCCACCTCATTAGCCTTGAAGCCGTACTTGTACTCCTCATCTCCTTCCTCCATGGACAATCTAGATCGGGCTTACCGGTGCTCAGCCCAGACGCGGAGGCGACCCGGAGGAAGATCGACCAGAGGCGACGGCGGAAACATACTCCCTGGTATGAATCTTGGCGCCGGCGCCGCATCTGCCCTGTATTTTTGGTGCTGGGGATTAGTTTCTTGGAGGATCTGTGGTGGTTCTTGTGAGGGATTCGCCTGGATGTGAGAGTCCATTGAATTCAGAAGGAAGAGAAAGGAGAGAAGCTGACATGTTCTAATTTACTATAGCATGTGCCAAGTGTGCCAAGATGAAACTCTTCTTGTCTCAATTGACCTCCTGCAAGGAGACCAAAGCTTCACGGCGTTGCATCTGGAGAAAGGGAAGCTCTCCAAGGTCACTGCTCACCTCTTCTTCCCCCATATAAGAATTCTTGGCCCCTTACCATCTCCAATTTCTTTGCAAGAAGGCAGTACAGGGTACTCTAGTCATTGTTGAATTGTGTTCCCTTAGTTAATCGGTTAGTCAGTCTGGTTCAGTGTGGAGAACATCAAAAAATTGTTTTCTGTTAATAATGTTGCCATTGTTCATGGTTCTTGGTTATTTAGATTGGTATAGAACGGCAAGAACCTACTCTATTTTACTCCTCATCCGGAACCATTGCGATATGTAGGTTTGTGTTATATGGAGCGTAGTCTCAGTGTTGCACTGAATGTTATTAAGACCACAAGTTCTGGAGCTCTACGTTGCCTGCAGGACCTATTTATTTGTCCAATCTGTTCTTTAGCATTGTATCATTGGATGAGTGAAAGCGAATCCTGAAGTCCTGAGCTCCAGTACAACTAGAACTAAGTTCCTATCTGTTCTAGAAAATAGAGAATTTGAAGATCTAATTTTGTACAACTACAAATGGTGAAAATTGTATCTTGCTATATTTATTTGTCACCCAAAAATGTTGTTCTTGTTATGGCTTTACATGCGAAAAAATAACTCAGGAAAGCATCAGTATGCAGATTTGGCACATTGTTAGTGGGAAGCACATTCCTCCAAGCCATGTAATTTTTTGAATTTATTTCTTTATAATTATAGATATGTTGCTCTGGCCACTTACCTGTCAATAAGCATGTATATATTTTGCCTTCTCTTTATCAGTAAATGTACATGATCTGGTACTTACCTGTCAGCATATATTTATTATATACAGTAATTCCATCTCCAAATGTATAAGCATATTCCTCCAAGATAAGATCACGATGATGATTGTAATTTCTCTACTGCTAACTAGGCATTTTCCAGTTACCATGGAGGCATCAAAAGAAGAAATATGTTACACTCTTGAGTAGACCTTCTCACACTTGATATATCAGCAGCATTACCATGATTTATGCCATAATGCTATTTTAACTCTGATTACGAGTAATCTACTAGTAGTTAGTTGATGTTGTAATTAACATGCATGCTTAATGTAGCAGCAAGTTCTTGTCAAGTAGGTATGTTGGCCAGTTCTTTTTAATTGCTAGCAGCCTTTTCTTTTTATCTGGAAATGAATTTGAGAATGAGCATGCATGTGATATGTCATCCTCTAATTGTCAAGAAGATAGGCTGTAGTTTTCATGGTATGTTTTTTCTTCTTGTTTGTTCTAATATTTCACCGCTTGATCTCATCTGTGCTCTGCAAATTAGATGCTAAGAAAAGGAGATGGATGAGGAGCCAAATCGCCCTTGAAGCTAAAAGAGTTCAAGGAGGACCTCGTGGATCAAAGAACTTGATGCTTCATGCTTCAAACTGAATAAATTGATATTTCCGGTTGTGGTACTGTAATAAACTGATGCTTCACCTGATGTTTCAAAGCACTTGATGCTTCATTGGTTTTGGAGATCAGTTTTATTGAATCTAGTTCTGATTTATGTTGTGAAAGTTGATTCAAAATTGGTACTTTTTAATGTCCGATGCCTGCTCTACCCTTGCTTATATCACTCGTTGCCTATGCTTGTTGGTGGCTGCCGTGCCGCTGCTTGTGTAGGGATTAACCGAATACCACTAATTGCAAGGATTGGGAGGGAATACGGGGAGAGGGATTAGTTGGGATTGGGGTGACATGGGGTTCACTAGATCCCTGCAGGGGTTAGGTCCTCTAGATGATCTAATCCCCTGCAACCGAACAAGGCCTGAGGAAGTTTCCCTACAAATTTTAATTTAAATATTTATTTAGTATGTATTACTTCACAATTAATATATAATAAATGCATGTTTACCCAAAAACACTTTTCAGTCGCTTTTCCCTTTCTCTTTGTCCGAACAACTTCGAATTCTTTTCGGAACGATTCCGGTTCTCTCTTTCTCTATGATTCCTTCTTACAGAAGATCTCTAGCTTACCATATCCTTAAGTGTATTTCCCCAACAACACGGGGAACGTCTAAAAGGACACATGCCGCATTGAGGAGGGGTGAATAGGCGGTTTAAAACTTTTACGAGATGGGCTTAATAAAGGTGGAATAAAACTTTTGTGTTTACTTTTTCAAGCACAAAACCTATATATACTATGGTTCACCTATGTGCACAAACAACTTATGCCAAGCAAGACAAGCAACTATATGATAGCAAGATATAAGACTTCAAGCACGAAGGCTATCACAAAGTAAAGTGCATAAGTAAAGAGCTCGGTTATAGAGATAACCGAGGCATGCAGAGACAATGATGATTTACCGAGTTCCTCCCAACAAGGAAGTACGTCTCGCAGGAGGGGTGGACGGTACTAAGACCACCAGCGCCATGAGAGGCCTCACCCTATTCTCCTGTGGACCTCGTCACGAAAGGCCTGATCCACTCTCCACTGTCGGTACACTTGTCGGTGGCAATCCATAACCTCGTACAAATATTGGGGCACTTCTCCACAACTCAATTGGAGGCTCCCAACAAACAAGCCTGGGGAAAGCTCCACAACTTAATTGGAGACTCCAAGTAATCCATAAACCTGCAATACAACTAAACCATCTAGGGTTTCAAGAACCCAAGAGTAAAAAGCTTCTCACCTTTCACCCAATCGAATCCTCACCGAGAACTCAAACCGATGCACCAAATGCAATGGCAAAAACACAATAAGTTCTCAAGTCCTTCACTCCCAAATTCTACCAAAGCTACAAAATCTTATGGGGGAATAAGAGAGGAAGAACAATGGATGAAATCCACAAAATACTCCCAAGATCTAGATCCCAATATGTTCCCCTCACTTAGAGGAGAGATTGATTGGTGGGGTTGTAGATCTAGATCCCCTCTTTCAAATCCCTCAAGAATATGCAAGAATCATAAAAGGGATTGAGGGATAGCAAGCTCAAGAAGGTCAACAATGGAGGGGAAAACTTGCAAGAATGGGTAGGTAACCATTAGGGAAGAAGGGGCCCTTATATAGGGGGTTGTTCCTCTATGGTACTAAAGTTCCCGGGTGAGTGCATCGTGGTACCTAAGTTGCCTAAAATTGCCGCGTTTCGAAATGTTGGGCCGCTAACTACCGAGAGGCGCCATTTCGAGGCAAACTCATCTCACCCCTACCAAATCCAAACATTCCGTGAAACTGCCCCGTGAAGTAGACGGTTAGGACCCTCATGTCAGTAATATGTCCGTGACGCGAGCTCCAACGCGGCAACCACGTAGGCAAAACAAGGGACTAAAGGAGCATGGTGCATTGACCAAATTCACAAATCCACTCCATCCCTCCTTTCGCATGAACCCTAGCACCGGTGGTGTCGAAATCCCCTCTCCAACCAGAATGATCCCTTCGGGCATTTGACTTCCGGCGCCAAGTTGTTGCGCCTACTCACTGGTACCAAGCTCTAATGTCGAATGTCGTGCCAGCCGTTGCGACGCTCTAGCCCGGCTCTACCGCCGACAAGCTGAGCAGCGCGAATGATGGCAGATCCTATTGCCGAGGAAGAAGTACTTCTGGCTAATTGCAGGTGAGCTACTCTTCTCTTTGCTATTCGCACTATCTATAACTGCTAGCTGGCTATTGGCATTACAGAGATAGATCGAACCTAGAATTGTTTGCTAGCACGACACTGACAAACAATTTTTATCTTTTGTCCCCAATTTCTATAAAGTAGGATCTCCGCTAAACCCAAATACACGGTTATGGTCACCCTCTGCGGCTACCACATTAAATTAGCAGATGGGAAGAGCAAGTGGAATCAAGCTAGCTGTCTGAAGATGGAAGTAGCGCCTGTGCAGTTATGCACTATCCCTAGTATGGTTGCTGCTGTGCGTGAACTTGCTGAAATGGGGCCAGAGTAGACTGCACGATTCAGCTTCATTGATGAACGAGGCTTCACGGTTCCTATAGCGGGTGACAGTCAGCTAATTGGGTTGATGAAACAGTCTGTTGGGCTTCGCGTGGTTATGTTGATTTGTAAAATACAAGATGTGGAAGCTCCTACTACTGGGAGTCACCCAACTATTATTGGACAGGGTGGTCTAACTTGAACCCCTGCTATTTTTGAGCAAAATGTGGTTCCTCGTCCGCGACATGCTTCTGTCAGGAAACCTTCTTGTAGGAGTCCATGTATTGCCATTGTGCAAAACTTTCCTCTGGAATCTGCTGGTACTGGTCATCCCAGTGGTGTTGCTGCTATGGCTGTTGCTGACCCAATACATGCCACTATTGAGCAAACTAAGGCTTTCTGAGGTTTCCCCACTGTTGTTGCCAAGACCGTTGCCTTGCGTGCTTCTCCTCCTCGAAACCATGCTCATGTTGTGCAAAACTCTACTCTAGAATCTGCTGGTACCGGTCGTCCATGTGGTGTTGTTACTATGGCTGCTGCTAACCCAATCCATGCAGCTGTTGAGCAAACTAAGGCTTCCGGAGGCTACCCCACCGTTGTTGCCAAGACCGCTGCCTTGTGTACTGCTCCTCCTTGAAACCGTGCTCAAGTTGTGCGAACCCATGCTCTAGAATCTGCTGGTATTGGTTGTCCCCATGTTGTTGTTGATCTGGCCGTTGTTGACCCAATCCCTGCCGCTGTTGAGCAAACAAAGGCTTCTGGAGGCTGCCCCACTTTTGTTGCCAAGACTACTGCCTTGTGTCCTCCTCGAACCCGTTCTCAGGTTCAGCGAGCTGCTGGTCTGGAGCTAGCTCATGGTCTGGACTCTGCTAGCACTCAAAACACTGCTGTTGTGGGAACTACTCCTGATCGTCGTTGTGGCATGGCAGCAGCTAATCCTATTGTGGCTGCCGTTAGCCGGGGCCCTGCCTGTCCACCAGGTATTATAGCTCCCGCTGCTAAGGTCCCTCGCCTTGCTCCTAGTCCTGGTACTTCCACCGAGGTTGCTCCAGCTAACGATGATGCTGGTGATGGCGACGGTGGCATTGTGGCTGGGTCTGATGGCGCCGCTCCACCTCTTGAACCTCTTGGAGGTTTCTATCCTACAGAACCTGATGATAGCAAAGTAATCGTTCGTATCAGTGTCGAAGATTATACTACAAAATTAGATGATGGCATAGAAAAAATCTATGACGAGTTTGATGTAATCCTTGGCAGATACGATCCTGAAGTGGTAGAGTTATCTGACCCGATGGCATCGTTACGTGTGAAGGTGTTGTGGGGGTCCTCCTAGGTAGCACGTTTGGTATATTTTGGTAACAGGAGTAAAAAGGCTATAAAAGTGAAAGATACCAGGGATTTAGTCGTATTGTTTACAAGGAAACATTATAGAGGTGAAGTGTACTTCCACTTGGTAGTGCAAATGGTTGGAGAGGAATTGGAATTCGACAATAGAGATGATGGACTTGTAGAAGGCATGCGTGGCCTGATCCATGGCATCACTGGGGCTGGTGCGACTGAGGGTAGCTTCGAATAGAGGAGAGTCTTACAGAGGAGCGTCATAAAGAGGAGCAGGAAGAGCTTCCCTAGAAAGGGCACCCCGAAGACTAACATCACCAAGGAGACCACGTCAGAGAAGAGGACGCCCAAGAGTCGCACGAAAAAAGGCACCATGCCGCAGAGTACAACCCTGAGATCCAGTCAAAATGCCGCACTAAACGGTAGCAGCAAAAATGCTAAGAGGGATAGCACGGTGGTGAACACTCCTAGGAGTGGTAGCAAAAAGGCGAAGATGGCCAGCACGGAGGCTACCACACCCTATGGGAGTAGAAAAAAATGCTAATTTGGAGCAGAACACGCCGCTGAGGTCAGGCAATAATGCCAGCACGAAGGAGAACACGCCCAATAGTAGCAGCAAAAGGGCTAATTTGGAGCGGAACATGCCACTAAGGTCAGGCAAAAATGCCAGCACGAAGGAGAATACGCCCAATATTAGCATCAAATGGGCTAATTCGAAGAAGAACACGCCGTAGAGGTCAGGCAATTATGCCAGCACCCTAGAGCCAACACCCGGGAGGGGAGGCAGGAAGGAGATCACACCCAAGAGCTGCAGCAAAAAGGCTAGTTCGATGGGGAATGGAATGCAGATGTCAAGCCCTACTGATACCATCAGGAAATATTACATCAGGAAGGAGGATGTACACAAGAAGAGCAAGAGGGTTCTGTACAATCAAGATGAAATTGATTTTGACTGATGTTTGTCTACTGAAGTACCTAGGATGCGTGCAAATGTAAGACCACCCCATGTGGTTGTAGCAGAACCAACCGAGTGTCTTGGAGAAACAGAGTTGCCAGTGAGGTAGATTGGGGCAATGTTCCGGTCCATCCGGGTGGAGATGATGGTGCAGCCCCACCCATGGGAGTCAATATGATGTGTGCAGTACTAGGCATTAGGGACGATGGCCAAGATTCTGAATCAGATGAAGAAGAAGGCACTGTAGAGGATCAAGAATCTGGTGATGATGAAATAGACGAGGAACTTAACGATGAGGCTGGTATTCCAGTCGATGATTTGGGTGTTGAAGTAGAAGAAATGAAACATGCCCACGAGTATCCTATAATTTTGGTCGACACCGAGTTTAGGAGAATGCATGAGTTCAGGATGTCGTTCCGGCATTTTTGTATCAAGGGGGAGTTCGACATTTATCGACTGAAGAATACTTCCTAGAGGTATGGGGCCGTTTGCAAGTTAACATGGATGAATGAACGGGTCGAGGTACATTGTCCATGGAGGATCACAGCAAGAGCCTTACCTGCGTCGAAGGAAATTAGGGTACTAGGGAAATGAATGCAGTAAACCATTAGAACTTCTCTCTTTTCACTCGATAACTACAATTGTTGTGCGATATCTTTCTGGCAACTAGTCGACTCCGCTTATCTTTTAAATGAATCTGTGTTTTAGGTGAACAAAATGGGCCCTCCCACATGTGTCCGATAGGCAGCAAACTGAAATCTTGAATGGCTGATATGGAGTGGGTGGCTATACAAGCTATGTCCATGCTAAAGGATAACCCTAAGGAGACCGCGAAGAATATTCAGACTAGCCTCGGTTCTAAATACAACATTGTGCTACCGTATTACACGGTTTGGAAAGGTAAAGAGAAAGCTCCGGGGGTCTTGCACGGGGATTGGACCAATAGCTTCAGGATGTTGTACAACTTCAAGGCGGAGGTACAAGCTAGGTGTCCGGGGAGTGTTGTGGATATTGACACTGAATTAGTGCGTGGTAAAATATATTTCAAAAGATTTTTCATGGCGCTCAAACCTTGCATCCAGGGATTCAAGGACGACTATTGGATGTATCTGAGTGTAGACAACACTGTCCTAACTGGCAAATGGAAAGGCTGCCTGCCATCTACCACAACGCACTTGATGGTCACAACTAGATGTTCCCAGTGGCATTCAGGCTGTTTGAAATAGAAACGGAGGAAAACTGGGTCTGGTTTATGAGGTAGCTCAGGAGATCAATAGGCCACAGGGATCCATTGGTTATATCCACGGATGCATGCAAAGGGCTGACGAATGCAGTGAAGGAGGTGTTCCCGCGAGCTAAAGGTAGAGAATGACATGCCCATATGATGCTCAACTTGTACTCACACTATGCAGGCAGCGTATTTCGTTACTTGTTTCTTGCTGCTAGAGCTTATAAACCTAGTAGCAGCGAATATTTCATGAGCAAGATTTTTGCGGAATTCCCTGAACTTCCAGAGTACTTAGCTATCCATCATTCGCAACTATGGAAGAGGAGTCAATTCAACCCTGACATCAAAGTTGATTACATAAACAACAACCTTGCAGAATGCCTGAATAACTGGGTGAAGGACATAAAGTGCGTCCTGTTCATATCTTGATGGACAACATACGTGGTATGATCATGAAGCTGTTAAATATAAGGAGAGAGATCGCTAGGAGACTTAGAGGACATATGCTACCGCTAGTTGTACATCAACTACACAAGAGAAGCCGAGGACTTGCTCATCTTAAGGTTCTCACGTCAACCAGCAGTAGCTGTGAGGTGGTCGATATGTCCAAGAGTGGCAAAAGGGATGTTGTGAACATCCAGCTGCGTGAATGCACCTGCTTAGAGTGGCAGCATACCGGGAAACCTTGCGACCACGCCTTGGCCTTCTTGGTGAAGAAAAGAACTCTACCACACTTGGATCAGTATTTGTCAGACTACTACTCTATGGAAAAGTTCATAGTTGCATACACTGGATCCGTCGAGCCATGTATAGACCCATCTCAATGGCCTCAAGTCCAACTGACTTTTGAGCTTTGCCAGCCAGTTACAAAAAGGGTCAGAGGAAGACCTCCGGTGAATAGGTTTAAGAATTTTCTCGAGAAGAAGGGATCGGCTTTCTGTGCTACCAAGAAGGGCAAAAACAGATGCAAGACCTGCCATCTTATAGGCCATAGAGCAGCGGGTTGTCCCCTTAAAGCTCCCAAACCTAGGTATGAGATGGTACATTCACAAAAAATTGTTTATAGTCTATAGATATAAGGTAGTAATCCATGTACTATTTTTTTACATGAAGCGCAAGGTAAGAAACAAGACAGCCGACTCAATGATTTTGCTGCGGGAAGAAAACCAAAACAAGTGGAGTGATGATGCTGGACAAGATTCTGGTGCTGATTGGCCTGACTTCCCTCGACCCGGAGATGCAGGGTACGTGAAGGTAAGAAAATTGGCACCTAGGAAGAGGAAGAAGGCAGGAGATGAAGAAGCCAGTGGACGTGAACGCAAGAGGAAGAAAGTTGGCACCCAAGCAGAGAAAGAAGGCTAGCAGTGTAGAAGCCTAATGATGTATTGAACTTGAACCTATATATGTAGTTCGGTTAAACTCTGGAGCTGTGTGCGTGGAACTTGTCGGGCGAAACAATCTGCATCTCGTACTCGGAGTAAAATGTATCGTGACTTGAGGATTGGATACGACTGAGGCCACTAGTTGAATCCGAAATTGTGACTGTGACACTACTATCTGAACAATCGCACCACCAGGACCGCGATAGCTGAGTGGTTAAGGGGTATCCAAAATTGATGGGTGTTATACATCAATTATTTATAGGCGCTTAATAAATCCCTAATATTGGCATTGCACTTATGATAAGTTCTGAGCTGAAAAACAAGTTCTAAGCTGGCTGCTACACTCCATGAAGCAGCAACTTATTTTAGCCGCTGGACAACGACATGACAACATAAACTGCAAATGCAACAGATAATGCCTAGATAATGAGGAAATTGTTTCCACTATCTGGCCTAATCTTGAGCTTGTCTATCTCACCACCTCCCTTATCCTGCCTCCCCTGCACCTGGCGAAGTTCCTGGATCTCTCGCTCCAACGCACGAATCTTCGCTTTCTTGTCCCACACAGCATCACATAGATCCTGAACAAGCTCTTTGTGAAAACCTGTCAGTGGCTTTTCGATCCACACAAACTTGTCACAGCCAGTTCCCCTCCCTTCTTGCAAAGTAGATCGAAGGAAAAAAAGAATTATATTACGCTTTCTGGATCCAGGTTACCATTGTACCTACAGTAGGAACTTACTGCTCTAATGCTGCAGTTGCTGAATTTTACTATAGTATTTTCATCGGTCCATGAAATCCATCTCGGCATCTTCTCACCGCACAAACACAACATATCAGGGTAGTAATCGTAGGACACCCTTCGGTACCTGATGGGGGCACCCGCCTGACGATGTTGAGCCGACCCTGATTCTGCCTGAGACGAACTGCATGAGTTGTGAGCCATGAGCGAGGGGAGCGAGGGCAGAGGAAAGAGGAGCCTTTGGATGTCAGGGTAGTGGCACGATGAAGCGTGATTTATCCCCACTTAATAACTTGAGCAAAATCCTACCGTCCACATTCGACTGATAGGTAGGGGACCTAGCGTGCGGACTTGTTAACCAAACCTCGGGCCTTCGTGGTTCAAAGGACCTATCACGCGCATTGGACGAAGGTTTTTGGCACCTTGCCCGCGTGCATATCACTAGGAGGCCTTTCTTAGGAACCAGACATGCTAGGACACACTCTTACTCCCTCCTAGGAACTTTTCATGGATCCTACCTATAGAAGGACTGACGTAGTGTCGAGCTTGAGCAGGAGCTGCTAGGCGCGACGGGGCTCGGTCCACGCCAACCCCGTCACCTTCGTCATTGTCAATTCCGATGTGGAGGATGACGGGGACGAAGCTATGCAGAACGCCATTATTGCCTCCTTGGCGAAGGGCAAGCCACTAGCAAGAGTGGATGTCGCTGGGAAGGGCACGGCGGTGTCACCAATCGAGGTGGACTCCAACGACAGCGCTGTGATGTGGGTTTTGATGTTGTTTAGGATGGTTGCAATTTCGGTTGTGTTTAGTGTGAGTACAATTATTGTAATGGGTTTGTCGAGTTATATTGAGAAATATTTGCAATAGCAGCGTGTAAGTGCTTCCACTTTAGAAATTGTGTCTGTGCCATTTGCATGTTGCATTATCAACATAGATTACATGTAAACAATCCAACAAAAATCAGATTACAACCATCAGACGGGAGTGGCAGGATGGGAGAGACGTGTGGACAGTGGCTTCGAGGGGAAGGAAGAGAAGTAAGGGGGCGTGCCACTGGAAGTTGGGCCCACGGAACACGTGACACTGACATGCGGGAGCGGGAGCACGCGGTATTGCCAGTCTGTCCAGAGCAAGCAGACTTTGCAACGTTACAATAGCAAGCTGATTGGACCAATAACTCGTCGAATTATTAAGGAGTACTAAAAAAACTACAACTAGGATACATTCGCACAACACGTATGCTCTACGCACCTGAGAAGCATCGCTTAAGTCTAACAGTAACGACAACATAAGTACTACATTTCCTTGTCAGTCTTCTCGATACAAATGTAGAAATGCATCTGCCTGTTCAGTCCAGCACCGACAAGGTACTGAGAAGGCACACATAGGATTGACCTTAGGTCCGCATACTCCACCTCCCGCGGCATCGGGCAGCTCAGCGCCTTGGCTAGCACAAGAATGCTATCGGACGACCGCAGCTAGGTGTTTGCCCACATGCGCACCATGTATAGGGGACAGGCACACGAGACCGACCTGACGCATACTGCACACACGAAGGTGAGCCCAACTCTGGTTCCCAGAACTTTGGCGGTGATGGTTAGGACAAAAACAGAGCCGTCCTCCCGCTAGAAAATTAGTCGGCGGCGTGCCGAGTCAGTGAATGACACCTGCTCTTCGAGAAGTTAGGCTTGCCCATACGAAATCCTAATCACTTTGATCAAGTGCTCCTCTGCAAGGTGGACGACGAGCTCTGCTGGTGGGCCGCTGTAGTTGCAGCCCGGCTTCGTGCAGGAGCACGCACCGTGCGAGCATGCGAGCTCGTGGAGCGGGATCTCGTGGTAGGAGTAACGGTGAAAGCATCCTGGGTGGGAGCACACGAGTGGGAACGTCACTGCGAAGTTGTGCGTGAGGATCTCTGGATTCTTGGGCTGCAGCATCTGCCACATCTGAAGTTCGTCGAGAAATCGGATAAAAGATCAGCAGTTAGATTGGTGAATAGCAGGAATATGTAAGATAAATTCAAAAGTTTGTAAAATTATTTCTTAGCACGAAGGTAGCGACCCGAGAATCAGCGGATGTTGTCCGGGCACGGTGCACGAAAGCCGGTGGCGTCGTCCGGGCATGGCGACGTGTGGTGCATGAGGGGGGATGTGGAGTAGACGTGCTCACTCACGAGCTCTGTGATATTACTAGTAGGCTATAGGGGGTGGAAATAATAGTAATATAAGTGAAAATGTAAGAGTGGCCAATAATGTCGCGGAACAGCCTACTCGTGGATCGCTCTTACGAAGAACCATCTTATTCATCCACGTGCCCCAATCGAACGGTCTGCAACAATCGGATCACACAACTAGTTCTTCAGGGGGGCTTCTAGAAGACGCGATCTTATCTGGTTTAGTGGAAAGAACACACATGCAATGACTCATGTGGTTCATGAAAATAACAAACATGAAATGACTCTGGTTGATCCATATGTGGTTCATGAAAAGAACACACATGCAATGACATTGGTTGATCCATATGTGGTTTGTCATTACAGGAACATATATGCAATGACTCTAGTGGGTCCATATGTGGTTTGTGGAAAGAACACACATGCAATGACATTGGTTGATCTATATGTGGTTTGTGGAAAGAACACACATGCAATGACATTGGTGGATCCATATGGTTCATGAAAAGAACACACACGCAATGACTCTAGTGGATCCATATGTGGTTTGTGAAAAGAACACACATGCAATGACTCTAGTGGATCCATATGTGGTTTTTGAAAAGAACACACATGCAATGACTCTAGTGTATCCATGTGTGGTTTGAAAAGAACAAACATGCAATGACTCTGGTTGATCCATATGTGGTTCATGAAAAGAACACACATGCAATGACATTGGTTGATCCATATGTGGTTCATGAAAAGAACACAC
The DNA here is from genome assembly GCA_910589775.1 of Avena eriantha. Classification (NCBI taxonomy): domain Eukaryota; kingdom Viridiplantae; phylum Streptophyta; class Magnoliopsida; order Poales; family Poaceae; genus Avena; species Avena eriantha. The sequence continues at coordinate 289,233,384 of OU342741.1, forward strand.
ATGCAATGACATTGGTTGATCCATATGTGGTTTGTCATTACAAAACACACATGCAATGACTCTAGTGGATCCATATGTGGTTTGTGAAAAGAACACACATGCAATGACTCTAGTGGATCCATGTCTGGTTTGTGGAAAGAACACACATGCAATGACATTGGTTGATCCATATATGGTTTGTGGAAAGAACATATATACAATGACTCTGGTGGATCTATGTGTGGTTTGTGAAAATAACATACATGCAATGTGACATGGGTATGCCCAATAGGCACTCGACTACAGCCTACCTGGTGCGGCTCGACGGAAGGCCCACTCGATGAATTGCCAAGGTCCATGACGCCTATGACGGTTCGAGTGGTATGAAGCCCATATGGACACGGACTCCCAAACGCACAAGACAAGGAAGTATCAATACTAGAGTTTGAATCTAACTTGTAACCAACTCGTATTGGTACCTAAGACCTAGCCTCCTGATGATCCACAAGTATAGGGGGTGTATCGCAGTATTTTCGATAAGTAAGAGTGTCGAACCCAATGAGGAGCAGAAGGTGCTAGCTAGTGGTATGGATCAGGAATTCTCTGGAAATACTTAGCAAACAGATTTTTAGGGGTTTTTGATAGAGCAAGTAAACAAAGTACGAGTAAATAAAAGACAGTAGGAATAAATGCAGCAAGTGGCCCAATCCTTTATGCAGCAAAGGACAAGCCGGTTGTATTACTTAAGATGACCAAACGTTCTCGAGGACACATGGGAAGACTGCCAAGTGCTTTCGCTTCATATAGTTGATTAAAGTTCTTTAGCTTGCTAAGTGTTGTGTGGGTGAACCTGTGCTAATGTACTGACCTTCCTAGGACTAATACATACTTGTGATTATACCCCTTGCAAACTTCCGTAAGTACAAGAAAATAATTAAGGTAGAAACCTAACTAGACCTTTAAACTCTAAGACCCTTACGTCCCTTGTGTAATGGTTTCCTAACAGGGGTTCAGGTTTCTATCACTCCGACAACCCCTACGATTAGTAGCCAAATACACAATGCATTCCCCTAGGCCCATATAGGTGAAGTGTCATGTAGTCGATGTTCACATGACACCACTAGAAGTACACCACAACTTAAATATCAGACCATTGAATCTTTCTCAACATAACTCCACTACTAACAACATGACTTCTCCCATGTCCTCAAGGACAAACGAACTACTCACAAGACATCATATGGATCATGATCAGAAATGGAATAATGATGTATAAAAATCTGAACATAAACATTAATTCAATGGTTCACTCAGTAGCATCAACTATAAAGAGTAATCAACACCGGGAAAGTTTCCCCTATGAACTATGCAAGATTCAACACAATTGTTACAGCAATATGGAGATGGTGATGAGGGTGCTGATGGTGATGATCGTGGTGATGATGATGATCCTAAGTCTAGATTGATGGTGGTGTTGATGGCGACGATCTCCCCTCTCCGGGAAGGAATTCCCCGGGCAGAAATCTGACTGCCGAAGAGATCTTTCTCTCTCGGTGTTTTCCGTGCCCGTAGAGGCGGCGGAATATTTCTGTGATCCCTCCCCGAGTCTTAGGGTTTTGGAAGGATAATATACGCTAGAGGGTAGTGCCAGGGGTGGACTAGGGCGACCACACCACCTGGTGGCGCGGCCTAGGCTGGCCCACGCCAGCGGGTGGCGTGGGCCCCCTATGGCCCATCTCCAGCCCCCCTTTTGGATTCCTTCGTCTTCTGGAAAAATAGGATTTTCCGTATATTTTCCCGAATTTTCTGATCTTCGCGAATTTTGCCTCCAAATAACACCTTTTCCATCAGAATCCTGACTGCAGCGGTCCATGCTCCAAAAGTCATCAACCATGCAAAAACAGATGAAATAACATAAGTATCACCTCTCAGTACGAAATATATCAATGAATAACAGTGAATTATGACATAGAATAGTGATGCAAAATGGACGTATCACCTCCCCATATATAAAGGCTAGGAGGGTCGAACGAGAAGGTAACCTCTCAATCACGACTCCCCCAATAGATAGATCTACGATATCCCATATCACCATAGTAGACAATAGATCTAGACATCGATCTCTTGTACACATACGCCAGATCTAATCTGCACGTTCACCGCCATCAATTACATTGTAATCCTTCGGATCCTTCATCAATCAAGAGAAGACAAGCAGGAATAGGGTCCTCTATGAGGCCTGAACCTAGGTAAACCTTGCGTCCCTGTGTGCTTGTTTGCTAGCCGATCGAGACTTCTAGGCTCCTCAATTCCTGAACCTAAGTCCATAACAATGGGCATTGATGAGTTAAACCCTCGTCAATTGGCGCCGTCTGTGGGAACTAGGAGCGCTGATGTTGCGATCTCGATGGCCTCATCTCCGGCAATCTATGATTTGTCGGCATTGGAGACCAGATCTGATTCGACTCCCTCACCATCAACACGACTGGATCACGTCTAGTCAATTCATCTGCGGTTGACGTCTTTGTCGCGGTTAATTTTATCTTCACCGACACGGACTCGGGGGTTCTATGCCAGCTTTGCCTTTTCGCTCTGCTGATTGGATCTACGGAGTTGAAGTTTTTCTCGGACGTGAAGCGCTAAATCTGCGTAGAGTAACCAGGAATCAGGCTATTAGTGGATCAAGTGGCGCCATGCCAAACATATCGATCCAAAAAAAAGAAAAAAAGCTAGGCAGCCACCACATTACATGCTCGCGATACCATGATCACGTATGAAGCCATGCAAATCTAGATGCATCGATCCAAGTCCTGAAGAAATTGATGTGGAAAGAGAAATTACATACGTGATGCATTGGATTAAGCAAAGATACCACGTGCAATCAGCAAGAAAAGAAAAAAAGAGGCAGCCGACAGCCCTGATGACGTGCGGCAGCTGAAGCAAAGGAATTTTCTAATGTCTCCGACACAAATTGAAAATCGACGGCAACTCACGTGAAAAAAAACATCCGCTCGATCGTCCGACCGATTAACGAAGGATTTAGCTGGGAAAAACTATTCAATCCTCCACATGAACACCAAGTCATACATCAATTCAAGCAAAGAAAAACAAGATCAATTAAGTACGTGTACGTATCAGTCGAAGACAGCAGTATACTGCACCGATAAATCACTGACGTCTGTGGACAACTCGAAAGATGCATCGACTTTGCCGCGGCCTGTTCGCCTTCTTTGTGACCGCCAACGACTTCAACCACGAGATCCTCCATCACCATCAATTCCGGACGAATCGACATCGCCATTCACACCGTATCCGCTGCGTCGAATCCGACCACCTCATGACTCGCCTCTATGTCGACTCCGTACATCACATTAACTCTACACTGGGGGGGCTTCGCCGACTCCGTCGAGCGACCCTTTGCAGTATTCAACTGTGCCAACCCGCTGAGTCTTCGACTCCACCGTGCAACCTTCTGCGGTCTTCGACTGTGACAACACGCGGCGGCCTTCGGCTTCGGTGACTAGGGGCTCCTTCGGCTCCAGCGACCCGCTACGGTCTTCGGATCCACCGACCCGTTGTTGCCATCGGCCAGCGACTCGAGGGCTCCCTCGGCACCGGCAAGCTATGGTCTTCAACTTCATCGACCCACTCTGCTCTTCTACTCCGGCGACTCGCCATGGTCTTCGACTCGGGTGACCCGCAAGTTACATCGATTTCCACGATCCACCGATCACATCGGCTCACACGACCCGTTCACCTCGTCGACAACCAATAAAGCTAAGTTCTCTACTTAAAGTTGATTTCTTTCTTAATTTAATCGCCCTCGAAACACTCGGGGGCTGCACCCCCTTTGAGTAACCTAATGTGCCATTGGCTCCACGCACTCGAACACCTTGAACGCGACAGTCCGAGTAGCTGATTCTGCCTGATCGTTGAATCCTTGAACTCTGAGTACCTCGGCAAGGCACTGAGACTAAGGGTAATCAGGCTAACGAAAAGGCCTAGCATAAAGTGCAAAAGTGTCGACTCGATTGGCACCAGAATCTTACTTTACAATCCAATATGCAACTATTCTTTATAAGATACAAGTACTTCACAATTCTTAATGTTTTCTACAGCTTCCAAGGACATCGACTGCATCGAGATATTCTATCGGATCCTCCAACAGGAGTCGACAAAACAATTGGCTACGACATACACTCACCAAGTCGAGTCCCTCCTCGGATGGTTGCATCGCTTAATGCTACACACATGCGATGTTGGCCGCGCACCCGACAGAAGTGACTACGTCAACTCCATCCGCATCGTCGACTCAATCGGCTAATCGCCGCATGACTCCGCTATGTCGACCCCAACTGCATCATTGACTCTTGGCTCCTTATGCGTGAGACACTGACTCGATGCACTTCGGGTTCAGTGGTTTCTCCTCGTATGATTTTCAACTGCATCTACAAGATACAAGTCTCGAGTCTCTGCCCGAGTCTACGACTCCGCCAGACACTCGGGGGCTACTCCAAACTGGAGCACTAGTCGCGCATATACAAGATCCTCGAGTGACACGCTCTGAATCCTCACTCGAAACCACGATTCGACTAAGGACTCGGGGGCTACTCCCATAGGGAGCACTGGCCGCGCACCCGAAGAAATTTGTGAAGATATCCAAGCATCATGAAAACCCTTCACTCAAATCTACGATTCGATTGTGGACTTCGGGTTACTCCCATAGGGAGCGCTGAAAGCATATTCGACTGAAACAAGAAAAAGACAACAGCAGTCGCAAAATACTTATAGTCCCCACTCGAGTCTACGACTCAAATAGGCACTCAGGGGCTACTCCCATAGGGAGCGCTGGTCGCGCACCCTATGATTATTTGTACATCGTACTGTGTGTCGGTAACATCCACACTCGAATGCTATGGCGACTCCGCCTCATGTTTTCCCTACAAAGAGACTGCGTTTCCTAGGCCACCCGAATCATCTCCGCGATGACAAAAATTCGGATGTCGCGCTGGCAATGCATCTGCTGCGCACTACCAGAGATATATCCGTGCCTGCAGGTACGATGAATATGCATTGACGGACGCGTCGAGTGCTCACACTTATACACTGGGATTCAAACTCTATAAGACCTTTGAGGCATGAGTCAAATTATGCCAGCAATTTCCGAATTCGAGTCCGGGGTCTCGAGTTTGAGTAGGTGACGTTGTTTTTCCCTAGAGCAATTAACTGGTCTCGATCCATCGAGCGCACCAGGCATGTTTACCATCATCCCTATGAACTAATACAAATTTGACTGACTCGATGTAATTCCGGGTGAGGTGCTTCGCACGCGACACATTTGTCGACTCCGACATCCTAATGCAAATATCAAGACTGCTGAGTCTCCATCCGACGATCCACATCGACGCTCGGGGGCTACTGACATGGGTATGCCCAATAGGCACTCGACTACAGCCTACCTGGTGCGGCTCGACGGAAGGATCACTCGACGAATTGCCAAGGTCCATGACGCCTATGATGGTTCGAGTGGTATGAAGCCCATATGGACACGGACTCCCAAGCGCACAAGACAAGGAAGTCTCAATACTAGAGTTTGAATCTAACTTGTAACCAACTCGTATTCGTACCTGAGACCGAGCCTCCCCATATATAAAGGCTAGGAGGGTCCAACGAGAAGGTAAACTCTCAATCGCGACTCCCCCAATAGATAGATCTATGATATCCCACGTCACCATAGTAGACAATAGATCTAGACATCGATCTGTCGCACACATACGCCAAATCTAATCTGCGCGTCCACCGCCATCGGTTACATTGTAATCCTTCGGATCCTTCATCAATCAAGAGCAGACAAGCAGGAGTAGGGTCCTCTACGAGGCCTGAACCTGGGTAAACCTTGCGTCCCTGTGTGCTTGTTTGCTAGCCGATTGAGACTTCCAGCGCTCCTCAATTCCTGAACCTAAGTCCATAGCAATGGGCATTGATGAGTTAAACCCTCATCACAATGACTCTGGTGGATCCATTTGTGGTTTGTCAAAAGAACACACATGCAATGCCTCTAGTGGATCCATATGTGGTTTGTGAAAAGAACAAACATGCAATGACTATGGTTGATCCATATGTAGTTTCTGGAAAGAACTCACATGCAATGACTCTAGTGGATCCATATGTGGTTTGTCATTACAAGAACACACATGCAATGACTATAGTGGGTCCGTCTGTGGTTTGTGGAAAAAACACACATGCAGTGACTCTGGTTGATCCATATGTGGTTTGTGGAAAGAACACACATGCAATTACTCTAGTGGATCCATATGTGGTTTGTGAGCAGAACACACATGCAATGACTCTAGTGGATCAATATGTGGTTTGTGGAAAGAACACACATGTAATGACTCTAGTGGATCCATATGTGGTTTGTGAAAAGAACACATATGCAATTACTCTAGTGGATCCATATGTGGTTTGTGAGTAGAACACACATGCAATAACTCTGGTGGATCCATATGTGATTTGTGGAAAGAACACACAAGCAATGACTCTGGTGGATCCATTTGTGGTTTGTCATTACAAGAACACACATGCAATGACTCTAGTGGATCCATTTGTGGTTTGTGAAAAGAACATACATGTAGTGACTCTGGTGGATCCATTTGTGGTTTGTGAAAAGAACATACATGCAATGACTCTAGTTAATCCATATGTGGTTTGTGAAAAGAACACACATGCAGTTACATTGGTTGATCCATATGTGGTTTTTGAAAAGAACATAGATGCAATGACATTGGTTGATCCATATGTGGTTTGTGAAAAGAACACACATGCAATGACTCTAGTGGGTCCATATGGGGTTAGTGGAAAGAACATACATGCAATGACTCTAGTGGATCCATATGTGGTTGGTGAACAGAACACACATACAATGACTCTGGTTGATCCATATGTGGTTCATGAAAAGAACACACATGCAATGACATTGGTTGATCCATATGTCGTTCAAGGAAAGAACACACATGCAATGACATTGGTTGATCCATATGTGGTTTGTTGTAACTACCTCGGTGACTTACGCTCTTAGTTAATGCCTAGATGAACGAAAGTGGTTAAAATAGTACGGTGGGGCCCAGGGCCACTCACGGTAGACCTTTCGGCCGTCCTAACCACTTTCAGACAACGGGACAAGAACGAGCAGCGTAATCGGCAGGCGAAGGGATCAACTACATACACAAATGAGTATGTATGCAAGCCACATACAACAGTCCTCAGAGCCATTCCATCTAAAGGAAATAGAAATATAGCAACGCCATACGGCAAGATCCAAATGTCCTAGATAGATATAATAATTTTAGGATAGCTCCTCATACATCACACATCAAAGTATCAGGCGGAAGCGGAAAACAAGATCCGAGTACGGATAAGAAGCAAATTGGCATAAGTTTCCCCATAAATAAGCAAATTGGCATAAGATCCGATCATTTTAGGATAGCTCCTCATACATCACCACACGAATAGCAACACACACTCGATCAACCTCGGAAAAACCAAATCAAAACCCAACGAGGCATTCACGACAAAGCAATCACATGATTCAGAAACATTTCAAGGGGCCACCCCATTAAGCTACCCGCAACGAAGTTGGTCGGCTCCAAGACGGACCCAAGGTTTGTGTGGACGGCGGTAAACGACTGGGAACCCGAAAATATGACTGGGCTTGTCGATACAGCGAAAACGTGTCACGATCCAAAACAGTACAGGTGCTCCTCGCACAATCTTAAATAAAGCAGTAACATGGCATAAGTAAAGAATAGTAATAAAGCCCCAAACTAATTGTGGCCCCAAGAAATAAGAATGAATCAAGCTCTGGCTCAGGGGGGTCCATAAGGCCTCCCGGATGTGGATAGTGCGAATAGTCAAGGAACAGGAATCAAGTACTCGGGGTCCTACGGGACACAAGTGAGCATGAAAAACCAAATAGCAGATATTGCTCACCGGTGCCTCTTTCATTAGTTATCCCATTACTACTCAGGTTATGTTGTTTAGGTACCTCATTATTCATCAGACACTCTTATACCCTACTCATGCTTTTCTACGACTCGCATGGCTCAAACAACTCCTGTAGTAATGGCTCATGGGACCAGAACAGGCTTGATGTGGTTTAAAAGTAAAGGCTATGCAGTACTTGGGATTCAATTTAATGCATTCGCGACTCAATGATGCAAGAATAAGATAGAGGCAATAGGTACTGTATGTATGCAAACATGTGGTAGTGCTTGCCTGGCAGCTCAGTTGAAGCGAGAGATGGATCTGGGTAATACTCCTGTGATTCCTGGTAATTCTCCTGCTGGGCATCTATTCGAAGAAGAACCAAACAAACAAGGGCCAACATAAATAAAGTGCGCAAGGATATGAATTGAAGTGCAACAAGCAACCACGCATGCCATGATGAATGATGCACAATTACATGGCATTAAAGTAGCATGGCAAAGGTGAGGTGTGGATACAAGAAATAAAACATTTTATTATTCATTTGCCCAAGTTTTATTGTCATAACAAGTTCAGATTTTAAGTGACAACATGATGCATGCTTCAATTCAGAACAAGGACTGCATAAGTAGAACGGGCTCGTCGCGCTGATCGATTTAGACATATTATTTGTCAAATTTGGAGTTATACAACAAAAGTTATTAATTAAATAAGGAAAAGGGCATTTTCTTGTAATTTTAGTCATCTCGAAATTTAAAGTGTTCAAAATATATTTTGAAGGGCATATTTGAATTCCTCACATTTTTCTGATTCCAAAACATATATTACATGTATTATTTGGATTTGTATTTTAAAAATTATTTGAATCTGAAAAGAATTTGAATTTAAATAAATTTGGAAAAGATTTGAATAAAAACAGACTCAGGGAATTACTTTTCTCACTCAGGCGAAATTAACCCCAGACACTGACAGGTGGGCCTTTGTGCTGACTGGACCACACGCGGGAAAAACTTTTGTCACCGCGGGCTCGCCTAGCCACAGTGACTGCGGGGTGGGCCAACTGGCGCAGGCCCGCGTGTCAGCGGTGGGCGAGACAGAGGCTGACAGGTGGGGCTGGGGCTGGAGCACGGGTTGCGACTGAGAAAGGCGGAGGGGTTTTCTGCGAAAGAGCTAGCGCGGCTGACAGGTGGGGTCGTTAGGAGCGCGGGTCGTAGGAATCAAAAAGGTGGGTTTTTTTTTTGCAAATCGACCACGACCCGGTACTGTTTTTCTTCCTCTCGCGTCTGGCGGCAGGTGCGTGCGCGGCGCGGAGCGGGGATTCGATCCCGGGCCGCGGGAGTGCGCGCTGAGGGTGCTAGCCGGTGCGGTAGGGCTAGGGGAGCTGTCAGGGAGGTGGACGCGAGCTAGATAAGGGCTGTGCGGCGCGGGATTCCTGCAGATGCCGGCGAGCTCTGGCGCGCGGTGGGTGTTCGACGAAACGCACGGCGGCGTTAGGGCGGTACGGTGAGGCGGAACATGTCAGGGAGGAGGGGAGGCTCACCGCGGGCTCGACGGCGGACGGGGACGCGGCGGATCGTCGGGGATGCAGGCGCTCCGGCGGCTAGGGTTTGGCGTCGGCGGCGATGTACAGGCGGTGCTGGGGAGAGCTTCGTCCACGTCGGCGGTTGCGAGGCGTCGTGGTGGAGCGTCCTCGGCCTCCCAGGCCACCTCCAGGTCAAGCTCGCCGGCTGGAGCGTCGGGGCGGGGTAGTTGCTGGCGGCGACCGGCGTCGGCTGCTGGTGGTCGGAGAGGAAGAAGGAGGAGACGAGGGGCGACTCGGCCAGATCTAGGGAGGCCAGAGAGGCGTGGGGAGGAAGGGAAAAGAAGGGAGAGAGGAAGGAGGGCAGCTGGGGCACGACAGGGATAAGGTGGTCTCGGGCCACCTTTTTCCTTCTCCTCCTCGAGCACGTGCTCGGCTGGCTGTAGGGGAACCTGAGGCTGCAGGTGGGGCTGGAGGAGAGAGGCCAGGGAGAAGGCTGGAGGGGAGGGGCCCTCGGGTCAGGAAGAGAGAAGAGAGGGAGGGGTAGCTCGGCTAGTGTTAGTTGGGGCATGGCTCGGGTTAGGGTTTATCTAGGGTTAGGGAGGGGTTAGATGGCTGGGTGTGGGCTAGGGAGAGGTGGCCAGGTGGTGCCCATGGTAGAGAGAGAGGGGAGTGAGAGAGAGAGGTAAGGGGAGTAGGTTAGGTTTTAGTAGGATTTAGAGAGAGAGAGAGATAATAGCTAGGTTAGTTGGTTTTAGATATTTTGAATTTAATTTGGTTTAAGAGATCATATCAAGAAGAACCCTAGTGCATGAACTTGCATAAGCTAATGGGGAAGAGAAACTAGAAAGAAAGGGGAAGAAAGAAAATGGTGGCATGAGTCCCATGTGACCATGCATGGAGGATTAGAAATAAGAGGAAAAATGAGATGGATGAGTTTATGGGGATGGTGTAGTGGTGGTAGATGTTTTCCCAAGATAGGATCCACTAATTCCAAGAAAAACCAATGGATGAAAAAGGTGGTGGAGGAGCTTACATGGCCCATGCAAGCATAATAATACCATTATTTATTTTGTGACAACACTAATAATATTATGGCATTGTTCTCATGCATTTCCAAGAAGTGGAATAGAGCCAAGCAAAGGAAAATTAAGGACTAGATCCACCCTATTGCCCATGAGTTAATAAAACCCCAAATAAAACAAACAAGCTCATGATCTAGTAGGATGGTGGAATTATAAAGTGGTGGAAAAGAAATGTGGTGGAATGGAAATAAAAGATATGCCCCCAATTCAACTTGGGCATTGAACAATATATCAAAAGCCAAATACAATATCAAGAGGCAAATACAATTAATAATGCATGTGAGAGAAGAACCACAAGAAAAGGAGTTTTATATGATGCCCAAATGCAAGGTGGCATGATGACATGAGCATGATATAATTATGATGCAACAATAATATATATAAAGTAGCCAATATCTTACTAGGACAAGTAGCATTACAATTGTTAGACAATTGGGGTGCTACAACTCTCCCCCACTAAACAGGAATCTCGCCCCGAGATTCTAGGAAGAAGAAGACTCGAAGAGGGAAGGATACTTGGCACGGAGCTCATCTTCATGTTCCCAGGTGGCTTCATCAACGGAATGGTGCGACCACTGCACCTTACAGAACTTGATGGACTTTTTGCGAGTCCTTCTTTCTGCGACTTCGAGAATTTTTGTGGGGTGTTCTTGATAAGACAGATCTTCTTGGAGATTGATGAGTTCATGGTCCACGGTCCTGCCGGGATCCTTGAAGCACTTCTTGAGTTGAGAGATGTGAAAAACATCGTGGACTTTGAGTTGTTCAGGGAGCTCAAGAGCATAAGCAACTTCTCCTCTTCTTCCACGAATTTTGAAAGGGCCGATGTATCTAGGAGCCAGTTTTCCTTTGATACCAAAACGGTGCGTGCCTCTCATGGGAGTGACACGAAGGTAAACGAGATCACCCGGTACATACTCCATGTCCGTGTGCTTCTTGTCATAATTGCTCTTCTGGCGACTTTGAGCAATCTTCAGATTTCAAGAATGATGTGAACTTTCTCCTCCGCTTGAGTTACAATGTCGGGGCCAAACAATATTCTTTCACCTGCGCCCGACCAACCAATCGGAGTTCTGCATTTGCGACCATAGAGAGCCTCAAATGGTGCCATCTTAGACTTTTCTGGAAGCTGTTGTTGTAAGAGAATTCAGCATAAGGAAGACATTCTTCCCACTTCATGCCGAAAGAGATAACGCAAGCACGGAGCATATCTTCTAGAATCTGATTGATCCTTTCAACTTGTCCTTGCGACTGAGGGTGGTAAGCTGTGCTGAAGTTTAGTTTTGTTCCCAAAGCATTTTGGAAACTTCCCCAGAACTTGGAAGTGAAGATGCTTCCACGGTCTGAACTGATTTCAAGAGGAACTCCATACAGAGAGACAATTCTGTTGATATAGAGTTCAGCCAACTGAATTGCAGAAATTGTTTCCTTGACTGGAAAGAAGTGAGCTACTTTGGAAAGCCTGTCAATGACAACAAAGATTGCATTGTTGCCTTTCTGCGACCTTGGAAAACCAGTGATGAAGTCCATCTCTACTTTCTCCCATTTCCATTCCGGAGGCTTCAATGGCTGTAGAAGACCGGAAGGTTTCTGATGGACAGCTTTAACTCTGCGACAGACATCACACTCTGAGACATACTTGGCACAATATCGTTTCAAACCAGGCCACCAATATTGTGTTTTCAAGTCCATGTACATCTTAGTGCTGCCAGGGTGGATAGAAAGAACAGAATCATGCGCCTCCTTGAGAACTTGCTCTCTCAAACCCGGGTAGTTCGGAACAAACATCCGGTGTTCAAAGAAAAGAGTGCCTTGGTCATCTACGTGAAAAGACTCATACTTCGGAAGTTGAATGTTGGAGATGATCTTTTTAGTGTAAGGATCCCCAAGCTGAATGGAACGGACCTTTTCTTCCAAGAGAGGTGTTGCTAGAAGGTTCAGAAGATAACCTTGATCCACAATTTCAAGGTTGAGCTTGCGGAATTCCTCGCACAAGAGAGGCTGTTGTTCTTCCACCATGAGATTGTTGACATAAGCTTTTCGGCTGAGCGCATCTGCCATGACATTGGCTTTACCCGGGGTGTAGTTGATGGTCAAAACAAAATCATTGATTGTTTCAATCCACCTCCTCTGACGAAGGTTGAGATCAGGCTGTGTGAATATATACTTCAGACTCTTGTGATCAGAAAAGATCTCACAACGGTTGCCAAGCAAGTAATGCCTCCATACTTTCAAAGCAAAGACAACTGCTACGAGTTCGAGATCATGTGTAGGATAATTGATCTCATGCGTCTTCAACTGACGAGATGCGTAAGCAACAACTTGCTTTTCTTGCATAAGGACCGCACCCAATCCTTGCAATGAAGCATCACAGAAAATCTGGAAAGGCTTTGATGTATCTGGAGGAACCAAGACTGGTGTGGAAGTGAGCTTCTCTTTGAGTGTTTCAAAGCTTGCTTGACATGCAGGAGTCCAAAGGTACTTCTTGCCTTTCTTGAGTAGATCGGTAAAAGGAACTACCCAGCCTGGAGGGCGAGGAGCCGGCCCTCCAGCACGCTCGCGTGCAGGAGCTCCTCCGTGTCGCGGACGAGTAGGCCGGTGCCAACCGGCAGATGCAGGAAGACCTTAGCTACTCCAGGGGGAGCAAGCTACCTGCCAACAGCAGGGGTGCGCCGCGCGACACCCAGCAGGCGTCCTCCCCTCAGCCGCCTAGGGCCCACAGCAGGCGTAGTAGCTCTGGCAATAGGGGCCACCCGCGCCAGGAGCAGACGGTGAATAGCAACCCGCCACCTCCCCCTCTGCCAGCCGGAGCGCCCAGACCAGCCGGTTCCCGTCTATCGGGCCGGGTGAGAGCGCCCAACCCGGATTGTCCGGATGCCCACGACCACATCGAGCTCCTCGCTCAAGCGCGCGTCACGGAGGAGGAAGATTCGACCGGCCCGGTTTGTTTCGAACCCCGCATCCGGAACGAGCCGTTTTCGGATAAATTGTCCCTGCCCAGGGACACCCCCAAGTACGATAGAAACATGAAGCCAGAAGACTGGTTGACCGACTACGCTACGGCAGTCGGCATCGCCCACGGGAACAAGCGCACAGCCATGCGCTACGTCCCCCTCATGCTAACCGGGTCGGCAAGGACATGGCTCAATAGCCTTGCGCCCAACAGCATCAACGCCTGGCCTGACTTTGAGAAGGTGTTCGTCCGCAACTTTAACGGCACGTACAAACATCCAGGGCGCCCGCGCGACCTGGCCTTGTGCATTCAGGGTGACCGCGAGACAGACCGCGAGTACCTCGCCAAGTGGACGGAGCTACGCAATACTTGCGAGGGCATCCTGGAGAGCCAAGCCATCAGTTTCTTCATCGAGGGTTGCCGAGAGGACAGCATGCTTCACCACCGGCTACTGTGTGACGAGCCGAAAACCATGGCGGAGCTCATGACGGTTGTGGACCAGTACGCCACGACGGATGCCGCCATGAAGAAGTCGCTCCGAGTAAACGCGGACGGGCGTCCGACTCCCACGGAGCCGGCTCGCGACCGACCAAGCAACCCGGCAGGAGAAGCCGGATCCTCCAGACGCCACGACAACGACAACCGGTTCCATGGGGACCGCCAGGCTGGACAGCAGAACCCTCGCTACCACGCGCGGCAGGTCAATGCTGTGGAGGGCGCGCCCGACGCACAGGCTAATGAGGCAAGAAGGCACAAGCCACGGCTCACCTTCGACCAGATGTTTGACGGCCCGTGCAAGTGGCATAGCGGTCCCTTCAAACCGGCTACGCACACCACCCGGAACTGCAGCTGGACCCGCCAGCTAAAGGACCAGGGCAACCAGCCTCGTCCCCCGCCTCCCCCACCGGGTGGACCTCCACCACCGGCTAGGGGAGCCGGCAATGATGGTAACGGGGGCAACGACGGCAACAACAACAACTGCTACCCCCAGCCGCACGCCGCCTACCACATCTTCGAGACGGAGCAGGACGACAAGCACAGCCGTAGGCGATGCTCCAAGGAGGTCAATGCCATTTTCTCTCCGGTCCCCCAGTACCTGAACTGGTCGGAAACCCCCATCACCTGGAGCCGGGCGGATCAGCCTGAGCATCTGCCGACTCCCGGGGGCTACGCCATGGTGCTCGACCCTCTCATCGTCTCCAACGCGTGCACTTGCCGATTCTCGCGCGTCCTCATCGACGGAGGCAGCAGCCTCAACCTCCTCTACCAGTCCTCGCTGGAGAAGCTGGGCATTCACGAAAGCGACCTGCGCCCGACTACCACGACGTTCCACAGCGTACTGCTGGGGCCAGCTTGCGCCCCGTTGAGGAAAATCCAGCTGGACCTCATCTTCGGGACCGAGGAGAACTTCCGCCGCGAACCAATCTGGTTCGAGGTGGTAAATCTGACGAGCTCCTACCACGCTCTCCTCGGGCGCCTCGCCCTCACCAAGTTCATGGCCATCCCCCACTACACATACCTCAAGACGAAGATGCCGGGACCCCACGGCGTGATCACCGTCGCCGGCTGCTTCAGGCGGTCGATGGAGTGCGCCTCAGCCGGTTCCAAACTGGCAGAGGCCCTCATCATAGCCGAAGAAAAGCGCGCGATCATGCGCAATGTGTCCATGGCCCAGCAGGACATTCCGGCTAGCAGCAAACCGGCTGGAGAAGGAGCTTTCCAGCAGGCAAAGGAGACAAGGAGAATCCTGCTCGAACCCACCGATCCGACTAAGTTCGTCACCATTGGTGCCGGCCTGGACAGCAAATAGGAAGGCGCGCTCGTCGACTTCCTCCGTGAGAATCGGGACATCTTCGCATGGTCCCCCAACGACATGCCGGGTGTGCCGAGGGAGTTCGCCGAGCACTCACTTCATGTGCGTCTGGATGCCAAGCCGGTCAAGCAACCTCTGTGCCGGTTCGTAGAGAAGAGAAAGATAATCGGTGACGAGATCACCCGGCTCCTTGCAGCCGGGTTCATCATGGAAGTGTACCACCCGGACTGGTTGGCGAACCCAGTCTTGGTGCTGAAGAAGAACAAGACCTGGCGCATGTGTATCGACTACACCAGCCTGAACAAGGCGTGCCCGAAAGACCCCTTCGCCTTGCCCTGTATCGATCAAGTCATCGATTCCACGGCCGGCTGTGATTTGTTGTCTTTTCTAGATTGCTATTCCGGGTACAATCAGATCCGGCTAAATCCGACTGATCAGATTAAGACATCATTTATCACCCCCTACGGGGCTTTTTGCTATGTAACCATGCCTTCGGCCTAAAGAACGCAGGCGCCACCTATCTACGATGTATGCAGAAATGCTTGCACTCGCAGATAGGCCAAAACGTGCACGCTTACGTGGATGACGTGGTCATCAAGACCAAGGAGAAGCGCACCCTCCTCGAGGATCTGGGAGAGACATTTGGCAACCTCCGCCAATACCGGATGAAGCTGAACCCGGAAAAGTGCGTCTTCGAGGTGCCGTCCGGCTAGCTCCTCGGTTTCCTCGTATCACAACGAGGTATCGAGGCAAATCGAGAGAAGATCGCGGCCATCGAGAGGATGCAGCCGCCCAGGAACCTGCTAGGGGTCCAGAAGTTCACCGGATGCCTGGCTTCCCTCAGTCGCTTCATCAGCCGGCTGGGGGAGAAGGCACTCCCGTTGTACCAGCTGATGAAGAAGACGGACAAGTTCTCCTGGACTTCGCAAGCCGACACCGCGTTCCACGACCTCAAGCGCATGCTATCCACAGCACCGGTTCTAGCCACGCCGGCTAGCAAGGAGCCGATGTTGCTCTATATAGCAGCCATCAGCCGGGTCGTCAGCGTCGTCCTGGTGGTGGAGCACTCCGAGGAAGGCAAGGCTCAGCCGGTTCAGAGACCCGTCTACTACCTCAGCGAGGTTCTCTCCCTCTCCAAGCAGAACTACCCCCACTACCAGAACATGTGCTACGACGTGTACCTGGCATGCAAGAAGCTCAAGCACTACTTCCAGGAGCACCCGATTAAGGTCGTGTGCACTGCACCCCTTTCGGAAATCATCGGCAACAAGGACGCCACCGGCTGAGTCGCCAAGTGGGCCATCGAGCTCGCTGCCTACTCCATCCAGTATGAGCCCCGGCTCACGATCCAGTCGCAGCCGTTGGCGGACTTCCTCGTCGACTGGGCCGAGACCCAATATCTCCCACCGGTTCCGGATTCGGACCACTGGAGGATGCACTTCGACGGGTCAAAGATGCTCGGGGGCTTGGGAGCCAGCATCGTGCTCACCTCACCCAAAGGAGACCGGCTGGAGTACGTGCTACAGATCCACTTCAAGGCCTCCAACAACGT
This sequence comes from Avena eriantha, assembly GCA_910589775.1. Taxonomy (NCBI): domain Eukaryota; kingdom Viridiplantae; phylum Streptophyta; class Magnoliopsida; order Poales; family Poaceae; genus Avena; species Avena eriantha. Next base: position 289,250,268 of record OU342741.1, read on the forward strand.
AGCCGAATACGAGGCACTGGCGCACGGGCTCCGACTGGCCAAGGAGATCGGTGTCAACCCGATCCTGTGCTTCGGTGATTCGGACTTGGTGGTGCAGCACGTGTCCGGAGAATGGGACGCCAGAGGTGCAAACATGGCTCTCTACCGATTCCACATCCAGAAGCTCAGCGCCTCCTTTGGCGGGTGCGTATTCCACCACGTCCCCCACATCAACAACGAGGCAGCCGATGCGCTCTGCAAGATCGGATCCACCAGGCAGGCCATCCCACCAGGGGTCTCCTTGGAGCACCTGCGCAAGCCATCCATCAACCCGTCACCAGAATCAGACTCCATCGTCTAGGCAGGAAGCGTTCCGGCTGACAGAACGGCAGAAGCGGAGCCGGCAGAACCACCGAAGAAGAAGAACCGCACCAATTCCGGCCCGGCAGTGCCTTCCGACTCCCAAGACCCGGGGGCTACCGGCTCGCCTAGTGGCTCGGGTGCCGCCGTCCCGGGTACGCCACCCGGACGACCCCCCGACATCCGTCAGCCGGAGGACAGGAGCGTCCTCGTCATTCGGGAAGTGCCATCCTGGGCACAGCCCTTCATGAGCTACATCGCCAATGGAGAACTCCCGGACGATGAGGTGGAGGCCAGGAAAATCCGGCGCCGCGCGCACACGTACACCATCATAAACAGCGAGCTGTACAAGCGCAGCATATCCGGTATCTTCCAAAGATGTGTCGATGTGGCCACGGGCTACCGGCTACTCAAAGATATCCACCAGGGGGAGTGCGGGCACCACGCTTTGTCAAGGGCGATAGTCACCAAGGCATTCCGCCATGGTTTCTATTGGCCCACTGCCCTCGAGGACGCTGAGCAGCTGGTCCACGCATGCAATGGGTGCCAACGCTTCGGGCAGCTCAGGCACATGCCAACTTCAGTACTCAAGACCATACCGATCACCTGGCCCTTCGCGGTTTGGGGCCTCGACATGGTCGGTCCTTTCAAGCGAGCACGCGCGGGCATGACCCACCTACTGGTAGCGGTGGACAAGTTCACAAAGTGGATCGAGGCCAAGCCTATCCGAAAGCTGGATGGAGTGACGGTTGTTACCTTCTTCACCGACATCATCAACCGCTTCGGCTACCCCAACATCATCATCACCGACAACGGCACGAACTTCACCAAGGGGGCCTTCGCCCGGTTTTGCAGCAACAAGGGCATCCGACTGGACCTTGCCTCCGTCGCGCACCCGCAATCCAACGGGCAAGTCGAAAGAGCAAACGGCTTGGTGCTAGCCGGCATCAAGCCATGCCTCATCGAGCCGTTAGAGAGGTCACCCGGATGTTGGATCGAAGAACTTCCGGCTATGTTGTGGAGCCTCCGCACCACGCCGAATAGGTCAACCGGCTACACCCCATTCTTTCTGGTCTACGGATCGGAAGCCGTCCTCTCCACCAACATCGAGTTCGACTCCCCTCGCAAGCTCCTGTACGACGAAAAAGCCAACATGGAGGCGCGGGAGGATGGAGTGGACCTCCTGGAGGAGGCCCGCAAGCTGGCCCTGTCCAGATCAGCCCTGTACCAGCAGCGACTACGTCGCTACCATTCAAGCCGGATCCGCCCAGTCGCATTCCGCGAGGGCGACCTGGTTCTCCGGCTGGTGCAAGACACGAAGGGCATGCACAAACTATCACCACCCTGGGAGGGCCCCTTCATCATCAGCCGGGCGCTGCCCAACGACTCCTACTACCTCATCGACGCGCAGCAGCCGCGCAAGAACAAGATGGACAAATCAGATGAGGAGACCGAGTGTCCCTAGAACGCGGCCCTGCTGCGCCCGTTTTACACCTACTCGCTAGGCAGTGTATGTATCCCGAAAACCCCATGAATGAAAATGCGGACCCCCACGAGAATCTCGGGGGCTCCTTACTAGAAATGTGTGTGCACCTGTTTTCTGGTTCAAATTTTCTGGCACCGGCAACCCCTACCCGGGGGCTCGCCGGCTGGCCCGGCCTGCTAAGTTAACAAACCGGCTGAGTAGTGTGTGACGATGTCAGAGGCCCACTCTTCGTCTCAGCTACAGACCGTGACCCGGCTGTCCGGCTAGCAAGAGCAAAAGCCCGAGGCATCCCACATGAAAAACGGGGAGGAGACGCAGCAAACCGGGCGTCCTGGCCCTGCGACTGATTCGAACCAATCCAGCTGCTAAGCCATTAGTACCGTGTGCAATGTACTGTCAGCTCCCTTCGATTCCGGCTGCAGACCACAACCCGGCTGCCCGGCAAGGACGCAGCGAAAACAGCAGAGCGCACGGGAAAGCGACTAAGTGTCTAGAAAGGGACAAACCAGTTTTCAAAAAAACAAGCCGTTTTCCGGCTACAATTTGGCAGACTAACCTACTAACCTATGTGGACATGTGTGCATGCGTATGTACATTCTTGTCCGACTACCTTGAGTCGGAATTCAGGAGAAGGAAAGAAGATTCGAAGTCCTTGCCTTTATCAAGCGCTCCGAATCTCGGGGGCTACACCCACTGGGTGCGCTCACGCGCCCTCAGTGGAATCTTGTAGTTCCCGACCGGCTAAAGGCGTTTAGCCGGCCGTTCGGAGCCCAAGTGAGGGCAAGGGCTGGGGCAAGAGAAGACAAGGAAGATTCGAAGCACCTGGCTACGCCAGCTACTCCGAATCTCGGGGGCTACACCCAGTGGGTGCGCTCGCGCGCCCCCACTGGAATGTTAGTTCCCCCGGCTGAAGGCGTTCAGCCGACGAAAGCAGTCGGATGAAGTTAGAAGACTTGGGAGAAATAAGGAAGATTCAAAGCACCTGGCTACGCCAGCTACTCCGAATCTCGGGGGCTACACCCAGTGGGTGCGCTCGCGCGCCCCCACTGGAATGTTAGTTCCCCCGGCTGAAGGCGTTCAACCGACGAAAGCAGTCGGATAAAGTTAGAAGACTTGGGAGAAATAAGGAAGATTCGAAGCACCTGGCTACGCCAGCTACTCCGAGTCTCGGGGGCTACACCCAGTGGGTGCGCTAGCGCGCCCCCATTGGAGGTGTAGTTCGTCCGGCTAAGAGTGTGTAGCCGGACGAGGTTAGCCGGGCGGAGAAGCCGACAAAATATCAAAAGGAAACTCAACGCACAAGTTAAGGGAGACTCAAGAATTTCAACGTTAACAAACAAAAGGGAGACGAAGCTCCCATAAGTTACCCGGCATCAAAGACAGCTGGTACAGACAGACAAGGTTCGTGAACATGCAACACAAGACAAATACACCTGGCATCCCGGGGCAATAACTAGACGGCAGGACCCTTGCCGTGAAGGGGATCTTGGACGACGGAAGCTTCGGGCGGCGGAGGAGGCGTAGAGCTTGATCCGGTTCCAGCGCCTGCGGGCGGCGGCATCGGGCCCTCCACGTCAGGAGTGCCGATGGACTCCGAGTCGGTGAGCGCCTCATCGGGATCCACGTAGTCGGCGATCTTGATGGCGGATCCGCGGAGCTCTGGATGGGCTTGGCGGATGGCAGCAAGATCGGCTCCGGCATAGAAGCCACCGTCGATCTTCTCGACGCGGGCGTCCTTGTACCAGGAGAGCATGAGGGCTAGAGCCATCTCCGCTTCGGCCCATGCCGCCAAGTCCTGCAGTCGGTCCAACGCAGTCGGCACCTCTCCCACCTTCGTAGCCAGCTGCGGCATTGTCTCCGGAACTGAAGCCTCCGGCCACATGAAGGAGAAGACGTCCCGCGCCGCCTGACGAAGCTTGGCAGCTTCCTCGCCAAGAAGGACGACGAGCTCTTGGGCCATCGGCTGTGCTCCCGGCCAGTTCTCCTACAGCCGATTGTAAGCCAGCAGGTCTATGCCGGGGTAAAAGGCTGTCAGAACAGAGGGGTCAGATCCGGCTACCGGATCCGGAAAGAAAGGAAGACGGGAAAAGGAACTCACCCTTGGCAGTGTGGCCGACCTACATCAGCTCCTCCACCAGGGCCTTCTCCTTGATCGCCAGCCGTTTGATCTCCTTCTCTTGGTCCTTGTTCTGGGCCTCGAGAAGGGTGAAGGCTTCGGCCCGGCTAGCGAGCGAGGCGTCGCGCTCCTTGATGGTGGCCTCCAGACCGTCTACCCTCGCGTGCCAATCCTTGTTCTGCAGCCGCAGAGTGGATTTGGACTTGCTCAGCCGGTCATTCGCTTTCTTCAAGCGATCGATCTCGCGCTGAGCGCACACGAGGATGGCTGCGGAAATTCTAGCTATCAGTAAAAAAAAAGCCAAGAGAAGTGAGCTTACTCTGGGAAGTCCCGTTGGCGGCAGCAAGCTTCTGCTCCAGTGTCCTGTTCCCGCCGGTTGTGGCCTCTAGCAGCCGGATCTCCTTCACTGCCAGCTCGAGCGTGGCGGCAAGGTCCGACAGGGAGGCGGCGGAGGAAGCGTCGTCGTCCACGGCGTTGACGGCCAAGGACTCCTTCGCTGCGACCACCGCCGTTCGCCACTCCTTCCCAGGCTCCTCGTCGAAGTTGTCATCGCCAACAACGACGAGCTCCTTGTTGGCAGCCCCCCCACACGCCTGCGGAGGAGCCTTCCGGCTGGGAGGGCTCCGCTTCCGGCTGAGGACCTTCCGGCTGGACGGGGGCGGTCGGCTCAGCTCGAGGGAGAGGCGAAGGCTGGCGCAGTCAGGGCGGTCGCCTCAGAATAAGGAGGGGCACCGGTTGGCGCAGTCAGGGCACGGAGCGGTGACCCGGCCGACGCTCATGCCGGGCTCACGGCTCCGAAATAGACCAGCGTGCTAAAGAGAAGGAGGAGAAGGCAAAGGCAAAATAAACCAAAGTCAGAAAAAGAAGAAAAAGGGCAAGCAGACAGAAAACACCGAAAGAAAATGGGGGAGAAGGAACATACCCCGGCACAACTGGGGGCGGCCCCTTCTTCCGGCCAAGGCGGCAGGGCGCCGGACCGGCTCCTCTTGGGAGCCGGCTCCTCTGTCGCAGGCCAGCGGGAGCCGGAAAAACTAGAGCCGCTCCCGCCTGCCTCACCGTCCGTCGCGGAGCGCGTCGCCGGTTCCACGGTCGACGCAACCTCTTCCTCCTCGTGCACCTCCGCGTGCGGGTCGGAGGCCGGCTCGTCATTCTGGTTGTGGAAGGCATCGCCGTCCCCATCCGATTCCTCGCCAGACCGCCGAGCGCGCGGCTCGGGCAAGTCAGGCGTGAATACCTCGAGGGGAGCCTCACCCTCCTCGCGAAGGATGCAAGCGAAGATCTGCCGAATACAAGAAGTCAGTCAGACAGAATAGGAAAACAACACAAAAAGATCAAATAAAATTTCGGCTACAGCAACTTACCCGGGGCATGCGGTTCTCCCGATTGTAGGGCGCCAGACTGAACTTCCAGTTCTCCGGCAGCCGCTCCTTGCTGATCGTCCACAACCACTCCTTTAAGTTGTAGCGGGGATCGCGGCGCGACAGCCGGGTCGGGTCCAGCCGGCCGGAGTAATAGAACATCTTGTGCGCCCGCTGCTGCATCGACATCATCAACCGGGACATCTAGCTAAGAGTGATGTCCAGGCCGATTAGCCGGCAGGTGACGAGGGAGCGCATGCGCTGCAGCATCGCGTCCGTCTCCGCCTTGTCGCCATGCAACTTCAAGTCCCAGTTATGCCGGCTGGACTCGACATCCTGGAAGGCCAGAAGATTTATCCGGTCGACGTTAGTGACGTTCTTAACGTAGAAGTACGACTGCTGCCATAGCCGTACCGTGTCCTGAAGCAAGAACTTGGGTAGCTGGATTGGGAGCGGGAATAGATGGAGGCGCCGCCGCAGATGACTAGCGGCCCCTTTGTGTACTGCACCTGCGGCCGGACTCGGAAGAGCCGACAGAAGAGCCCGAGATCCGGCTGGATCCCGAGATAGCTCTCACAGAATGCCATGAAGTGCGCCAGCGTCTCGCTAGCGTTGGCGCCGAGGTGGTGAAGACGGAGGTCGAAGAAGGAGAGAAACGTCAGGAGGAAGGGATTCACCGGAAGGGCAAACCCGCATGCCAGATGAGAGAGGAAGATGACACGCTCCCCCTCCGCCGGGTGCGGCGACACCTCCCCCGCCGGCACCAACCGCACCGCCACCTCCTCCGCCGGCGGGAGAACGCGGGTGGCGCGGTACTTTGCGATGTGGTCCTTCGTGACGGAGGAGCCGCACCAAGCCCCGCGGTCGGCGGCCATCTCTGGTTGACTGGGGGGAGCGACGACGGAAGACTGGCGGTGGCCCGTAGCGACGACGAAAACAAGTGGGCGGCGCAGCGGGCTACGGTGCAGAAGGCAAGGGCACAGGAGCAGGAGCACGCGGGGGAGGAGGAGACTGCAGTGTGGGAGCGAAGGAAAGGAAGTGCCTCCCCCGTGGCGTCCCTTTAAAGGGTCGGAAGGGCAACCATCGACGGGGCCACGTGGCGCGCATCCAGGCAAACCACACCCCAACCGCCGCCCAGGATCCGGTATGCCGAAGCAGGATGCGCAGAAGATCCCGGAGCAAGAACCAAAGCGCTGGACAACGGTTTAGCGAGGCGACGTGCGACGAGACATTACGCTGCCCACCGCAGAGCAATGATGGCGCGTGCGCGCATGGCTGGCGTCAGCACTAACGTCATGGGTAGCGCAACCGCCAAGCTCAGCCGGACACAAATTCAAAAACAAGAAGGAGCGCGCGCACATTTTGCCTAAGGCCGGAATCCACACGCGCTCGGGGGTTAGTGTCGGGGGGATGATCCCCAGGTACCCAAACCGGACAAGAAGCCAGGTAGTCGGATCACGTCCGGCTGACCAGATGCAGCCGGACAGGGTAAAACAGGCCGACTATCCCCCGGTAGCCGGATCAGCAAGAGATAGCCGGATACGGCGACGTAGCCGCACCCAATCAGTGAGACAGGACGACGTGTGTATCAGTGCACGATACGCCCTGTATGATGACAAGACTGGCCACCACCTGGCCATACCGAAGACTTTGCGAGGATGACGCAGGAATAGTGGCCTATGCTGACGATGGGCTCGCACAGCGTCCACTGTGCCTACGACAACCATACCGCTCGTACTCCGATAAGACATACCATACCGGACACTATGGATGACCAGCCGGCTGGGGCCCGCGTGTGGGGCCCGCCAGTCGGATTGGCCAGGGAGACCGTTACCTCTCTGCCTATATAGGGAGAGGCAAGGCCTCAGTAGAAAGGGTTGGTCATACAGCATTTAAGGCAGTAGCTAGCACATATAGCTCAAGGAGCACTTGTAGTTCGTGTATTCCACATAGTCAGATCCGGCAGGAGTAGGGGCTTTACCTCATCACGAGGGCCCCGAACCTGGGTACTTCTTGCGTCCCGCTACGCTCGCTTGTATCCAATCCCGCCTACGGACGCCATCGATAGCTTCCCTGCTATTCCCCACACCTCTATCTAACCTCCTCAGGTACTGCTGTTCCCAATACAACGACATGGTTCATGAAAAGAACACACATGCAATGACATTGGTTGATCCATATGTGGTTTGTCATTACAAAACACACATGCAATGACTCTAGTGGATCCATATGTGGTTTGTTAAAAGAACACGCATGCAATGACTCTAGTGGATCCATGTCTGGTTTGTGGAAAGAACACACATGCAATGACATTGGTTGATCTATATATGGTTTGTGGAAAGAACATATATACAATGACTCTATTGGATCCCTGTGTGGTTTGTGAAAAGAACATACATGCAATGACTCTGGTGGATCTATTTGTGGTTTGTGAAAAGAACACACATGCAATGACTCTAGTGGATCCATATGTGGTTTGTGAAAAGAACAAACATGCAATGACTATGGTTGATCCATATGTGGTTTATGGAAAGAACACACATGCAATGACTCTAGTGGATCCATATGTGGTTTTTCATTACAAGAACACACATGCATTGACTATAGTGGGTCCATATGTGGTTTGTGGAAAGAACACACATGCAATGACTCTGGTTGATCCATATGTGGTTTGTGGAAAGAGCACACAAGCAATTACTCTAGTGGATCAATATGTGGTTTGTGAGCAGAACACACATGCAATGACTCTAGTGGATCAATATGTGGTTTGTGGAAAGAACACACATGTAATGACTCTAGTGGATCCAGATGTGGTTTGTGAAAAGAACACACATGTAATTACTCTAGTGGATCCATATGTGGTTTTTGAGCAGAACACACATGCAATAACTCTAGTGGATCCATATGTGGTTTGTGAAAAGAACACACATGCAATTACTCTAGTGGATCCATATGTGGTTTCTGAGTAGAACACACATGCAATAACTCTGGTGGATCCATATTTGATTTGTGGAAAGAACACACATGCAATGACTCTGGTGGATCCATTTGTGGTTTGTCATTACAAGAACACACATGCAATGACTCTGGTGGATCCATTTCTTGTTTGTGAAAAGAACATACATGCAATGACTCTGGTGGTGTCAACACCCGGATTTTTCATCCCAGATGCCTGTTATATCATTCATCGCAATCCCAGGATTACCATTTTTGCGAGACATAACAGATTGGATATCACAGTACATCATCCATTACAAACCATACATAAGGTCTTACACAAATAAGGATCTCATGATCTAGTCTTAATACAACAAGCAGCGGAATAAATAATAAGCATAGCGGTGGGGTCCATCTTCACGGGCACAGGCAATGTTGACGAAGGCAGATAGTCCTAGTTATCATAGCTGTCCTATTGGCCATCAGCTTGGTAATCTCCTTCATAGTTTGGCCATGAGAATAGCCAGGGACAAAAGCCATGAGTACTCTTTAAGTACTCACAAACTACCACTAACAAGTAGTATAGTTCTAGATTAAAGTGTTAACTCTAAGTTTAACTATAAAGTTAAGTTTGAAACCTAAGCTGAGTTCAGAAGCAAAGAAAGATAAAATAAAGTTCTAGAATCACTTAAGTTGGGAAGCTAGTGATATAAACACAACCCTGTTGTGGTCAAGTCAAGAGTCATCATTCGTTTCATAAGTTATTTTGAAAACATCTGAAAAGGAAATAGTATGGCCATTCCAACTGTCCATAACCGCGGACGCGGCTATTCGAATAGTTTGACACTCTGCAGAGGTGGTACACTTTCACCAGAAGATTCGATACATTTGTTAGGGATAACCCTGAATCATCATACTTAGTATGCAGATAATCAAACATAACCTTTCCTTTACACACCTTAGTATAAGCACCTCTCCTATGAGCATGGCCTCCCAACCATGACCATCTGTCATCTTGGGCACTGCATAGGTGGACAACATTGAGAGGTAGCCTCAGCTCAAACCTCTCCCGTGAGGGAACTAATACTAATGCATATAAACTTCTGGCTAAGCCTTACCCAATTCAGATATTGTGGTTTTACGGTAAAATTTGAAATGGTATCTGACGAGGGTTTAACTCATCAATGCCCATTGTTATGGACTTGGGTTTTGGAGAAGGAGGGAGTGCTGGAGACATCTATCGGCTAGCAAACAAGCACACAGGGGACAAAGGATTTACCCAGGTTCAGGCCTCGTAGAGGTCCCTTCTCCTGCTTGTCTGCTCGTGAAATTATCAAAGGAGTCGAAAGTTACAATGGTGCGCAGATGCAATCTGGCGAAAGTTGTGGAAACTAGGGTTGCGTGTGTCCTCCTCGCCGCCCCCTCCTAGCCTTTATATAGATAGACTAGGTCTCGGGTAGCAGGTCGAGTCGGTTACAAGTTAGGGTTTTCCCCTTCAAACTTTCTATCTTTAGCTTCTTCTTGTCTCTCAAGCAATCGAGAGTGCGCAGGTTAGTCGAGTACTTTCGTCTGGCCCTTGGCGACACCGTGGGCATGTACGTATTTAGATCGTATATACCAAGCTCGAGTACCTGTAAGGTATACCCATGTCAGTAGCCCCCGAGTATCCAGTGGAATCGCAGATTCGGCTCGGTACTTTTTGAAGTTTCGAGTGCCTAAATGAGTGCATTTCGACTGCTTTTATTTGTGTCATAGGGATTGTTGATATACGTGCCTGATATAACCGAAGTATCGGTACCAGTTAACCACCTTAGGGTGAAACAACGCAATCTACTCGAATTCGAGTCCCCGGACTCGAATCCGGAAAAGTGCTGGCGTAATTCGACTCAGGCCGCGGAGGTCTTACAGGAGTCAGATTCCAGTTATATGAGTGTGAGCACTTGACGCGTCCGTTAAGGCATGTTCATCGTGCCTGTAGGCACGGATATGTTTCTGGTAGTGCGCAGTTAAATGCGTTGCCAGGCCTTTATTCAGGTCTTACCTTCACGCTGTAAGCGCGGCATCCGAATTTTATCATCGCAGAGATGATTCGGGCAACCCAGGAGATGTAATCTCTTTGTAGGGAAAATTATGAGGCGGTGTCGCCATGATCTGCGAGTGCTGATGTAATCAACGCACAGCTTTTGTGCAAATAATCATAGGGTGCGCGACCAGCGCTCCCTATGGGAGTAGCCCCCGAGTGCCTGGTTGAGTCAAAGACTCAGGCAGGGACTAAAGAAATTTTGCGACTGCTGTCATTTTTGTTTGTTTTGACTCGAAAACTTGGGTTGCGACTGCTGTCGTCTTTTGCTTGCTTGTTTCAGTCGAAATTGTTTCCAGCGCTCCCTATGGGAGTAACCCACGTCCATAGTCGAATCATTTTTCGAGTGGTTGGGTTTGATTGTGATTGCCTGTATCCCTGCAATAAGAAAAGAAAATCATAGGGTGCGCGGCCAGCGCTCCCTATGGGAGTAGTCCCCGAGTGCTTGGTGGAGTTGAAAACTCCAGCAAGGACTAAAGTAGTCGAAGTTTTCCGCTAAGTAGCCTTGATGACGTCAGTGCTGACGCTTGCATGACCTCAGTTGCCCGCGTGAGCGGCTTTGATGGGACGTGACGAGCGGTGGGTCCCACTTTCTGACTTTGAGTTGACTGGGCGTGCGTAATCTTATTATTAACTGTGCCTCCTCGATTTCCGCACACTAGAGGGACGGTTCGCGCTTCCTCTTCTCCATGTGTCGAGCGTGATATGTGCCACGCATCCAATAGGGTTTTTGTGAGCCATTGGATTGCATCTCTTAGGGGTTAAGTAGCGATGCTACGGCGGTAAATTTCCATCTGCGCCTTTTTCTTCCTCGCTGCCATCGCCATTGCCGCTGCTCCTCTGCTTTTCTCCTGCGCTCATCTCCTCCTCAGCTCTGGACCATCTCCGCTCGTTTCCAAGTTATTTTCTGCGTTCTCATCGCCGCCGCGCAATGGGAAAGAAGAAAGGAGGCGCTGCCGCTGAATCCGCGACCACCGTTGCCGCGACGAAGAAGAAGGGTGGCTCCGCTGCTGCGGGCACCAGTGCCACCGCCGGCGGGAAAAAGAAGGTCACGGGCACCCGCGTGACCAATGGCGCTTGGCGCCCCTCAATCATCAAGGCGTCCGATCTCCGTCTTCTTTGCCAAGACGGAGTTATTTCCGCAGCAGTCGTCGACGCGCGCGTCCCCAGCGGTGAGACCATTCCTGTGCCTCCCGCTGGTTTTCGAGTGATGTTTCTTGCTTTCATCATTCACGGCCTTTCTTTGCCTATCCACCCCTTTCTTAGGGGTCTCCTCTGTTTCTACGGGCTCCAGCTCCATCAGCTGTCCCCAAATTCGATTCTTCGCATCTCTTGTTTTATCACCCTCTATGAGTGCTGGCTCGGAATCGAACCGCACTTTGGCCTTTTCAAACGTTTGTCTAAGCTAAAGCGTCAGTCCGCATCTGGCTCTTTAGTTTATGACGTAGGTGGTTGTGGAATCCATGTCGACCCATCCGCCACCTACTTCGACATCAAGCTCGCCAAGTCCGTCCAGGGATGGCGAGACAGGTGGTTTTATGTTCGCGACCAGAAGGTCAAGGACGAGCATTTTGGACTTGCGCCTTTCGACCCTGCGACTCCCTGCAAGAAGATGCGTTCTTGGAAGAACGTGATCATGCCTTCCGAACTCGCGGAGACAGGTGTGTTATATCAACGCTTCTGCGACCTCGAGAGTCGCATAGGCGCAGAAGAGGGAGGCTGCGCCCTTGTCAGGACTTGGCTGCGTCGTCGCGTCCAGCCTCTCCAGGCTAGGGTCCATCCCATGTTTCAATGGGGTGGTGCTGATGATGTCACTCGTGTGTCTGCCGATGGCATGTCCGCGAGTGAGGTAGATAAGAGGGTGCGACTGGTCACGAAGTACACCTTCAAGGATGTGGTTCCGAATGAGCCAGTCGTTCCTCCCTTCGATGCTTCGAATCCTCCTCCCGCGGTATAGTCGTGCTACGCAGTAGCTTATGTTCGCGATTGCTTTTCTGTTACTTACTTGCTCCTTTTTGCTGTTTGTATGCTGGATTGGGCGGTCTCGCCTTGCATGCCTCCTCTCCCTGAGGGCATTATTCCTCGCGAAGCTTTTGAAGAGGATGAGTCTGAGTCGACCATCCCTTCTGATGTGGAAGAGGAAGCCCCCGAGTCCGGGAGCCCAGATACTCGCAAGCGTTCGCGCAGCGAGGACTCCGATGCGTCGACTCCTTCAACTCCAGAAGGCACAGTTGCTGGCGTGGAGTCACCAATTCCCGCCTTTCCTGTGAGGGCTGTAGCACCATCTTCTCGCAAGAAGATGCGATTGCCCAAGGAGTCTTCGTCGGAGTCGGCGGAGGCCATTTTTGATCTTGACAAGTTTGACTGGTAAGTTCATGAGGTCATTCATTCTTTTCTGTTGTCTATTTGTTGGCTTTGCCCTAGAGTTTTGCCTTTTCTTAATGCGAATTTGGTCTTGCAGTCAAGAGGCGTCGTCATCTTCTGGCGACGTTGAGTTTTTGAAGGAATCAGGAGTCGCGACCTCAAGGGCCAAGGTAGAGGTCGAGCGCGATCCTTCTCCTCCGATGGCGGCCCACTCCGGGCACAATTCTTCGAGCTCTCCTCATGGAGGGGAGCATCGAATAGTTGCTCGGATGACGGCTCAACAGACTTCTTCGAAGTCGCTAGAGGACCATGTGAGTATATCTTTCCTTCTGTTGTATTTTGGCAGTCAACGCCTTTTGTTGCCCTCTCTGATTCCTTGCTTGGTGCAACAGCTCCTTGTAAAGGAGGCCGCGCGAGTGGCGGAGCAGGTGGTGGCGATGGGTCGTCAGCATGCGATGCTGGAGACGCGTCACCGCGTGGTCGAAAGTGAGTGCTTCCACGCTTGTTTCTTTCATCTTCCCTCTGTTTTGGTATGTTCGACTGATAGCCAATTATTTGACTGCCATGTAGCTGAGCATAACGCCCTACTGCGCAATGTTGCATCATTGGAGAAGACATTGGCCGCAGCTGTGAAGGGGCGCGATGAGGCAATCACAGCTCGTGATGATGCCCGGAAGCGCGAAGAGGATCTGCACGCCTCTTTTGCGGCCAGGGAGAAGTTGTTCGAGGAGCAACTATTCTCAGTCGCCAAGGCCCTCTCAGGTACCTTTACTGGTGGATTTTTTATTGATGCTTTTCTTTGCTTCTAGAGTTTTGCCGGTGGCACTAGAAATTTGATCCATGTACTTTGGTGTAGATGCTGGCAACTTGAGTTTTGACCCACAGGCCCTTCGTTGTGATGACGTTCTGGCCGGCGTGGTGTCCGCGGTCGAAGACCGAAGCGCCGCCGTCCAAGATACATTATCCAAGGCCAAGGTCGCCCTTAGTCGCCTCCGGGAGGAGTTGATGCCAAAGGCGGAGCAGGTCGGTACTATGGGCGAGCTGGTGTAGTCACTCGCTGGGGGCGTGCCTTCTTCTTACAAGAACTCCCTCCAGGCGGCTGGTGCAACGATGTCACTCGCCATGGTGCAAGCCCACGGAGTTGAGATAGATCCCTCTGCGGTGTCGAAGACAATGCCTGTTGGCGCGGATGGTCAGCAGGTAGTCTTCGCTTCCTTTGCGACTGCTTGTGCCAAATATGGTCATTCCTTGATTAATACCGTTGCCAAGTATTCGGAGGAGCTCCAGCGTGCTAAGAAGGCGGCAAAAGCTTCGGCCTCAGGGGCAGGCGGAAAGTCAGTGGCATCTGATACTGCCACAGACTTGATGAAGCCCCCGAAGGCGTCGAAGTCGAAGAAGCCAGTTGCTCCGTAGTTAGCTTTTGTAATACATGATGAATTGTCCTTTTGGTCTAAGAACATGCCTGCTGGCAAGTGTGCTTGTGAATATTTTATGCTTATCCTGAATGCGCCTGTTCCCCTTGTCATTGTGTTAATTTGGTCGCCTTATTTGCTTCTGTCTTGACTTGTGGTAGGGCACATCGAGTGGTCCCGTAGGGGGAAACCAGGACTCACCATCTCTTGATGAGACAGTGGCACCGCCGCGCTCCAGGGTAGAGGAGCTGTCTTTGCTGTCGCGACTTCGTGACCGCGTGAAGCAGCTGGAGCGTGAGTTGCCCCTGATCCGCGGTAACACAGATGTGTGGAAGTCAAAGGCGGAAAAAGCCGCCGCCCGGGAGCAATATCTGCTTGGCGAGGTGACACAGTTGGGCGACCAGTTTAAGTGTTAGTTTGCTCGTCCTCATTTTTTCCTTTGTAGTTAGTCACAGTGGTACGTTGTACTCATGCTGTTGGTGCTGCTTCGTGTAGTTGTTAGCGCACGCCATCCGTAGGAGGAGAGGGATAGGATTGCCATCCGCCTTCATGGTCTCACCTAGGAGCAACTCCAAGAGAGTGGATACTTCTGGGTGGATCATGATCGTGCGACTGCATTGGCGACCCTGCAGGATCGCGCTTCGCGAGTGCTGCTCTTCCTGAAGAAGTCGCAGTCATGTTTGAAGAATATCTATCAGGCGATGTTCCCGTTGGATGACATGCCGTCAAGCCTGTTGGCTCTCCTGGCCAAATTTCAAGATATGTCCTCGGTTCGCGAGTGCGTGAGGCAGCAGTTGGTGGGTGGTGCCAAGGCTGCCCTCTCGATGGTGCGATTGCACAGGCCTGACGTGGATGTCGCCGTCGTAGCTTCCGGTCTGCCAGCGTCGCCAGCCGGATCTGCTTGGAATATGGTGCCGCATTATCAAGCAGTGGACCGGCCAGCAGAGGAGATTGTCGACTTCTTCGAGGAGCAAACCAATGTTCTTCTTTTGCGGCAGTAACCAGATTTGTATCCTGCACATAAGTGTATTTGTGTTGTAAAGTTCACATATATATTTGTATGTAATTTATTGTTGAACGCGTACAAATAGCTTTTGTAAGCGTAAGGTGTGTTGCACTATGCGAGTCCTTTTCGTTAGCCTGGCCATCCCTTTTGTCAACCTGCCAGGTGCGTTGCAGCTGGGTTGAGTTTGCGTTTAAGGGGTTCAATTGATGTGCCAGCTACTCAGGATGTCGTGTTTATTAGTTCGAAGAACAAATGTGTGTAGGGTGGCGTAGCCCCCGAGTACAATAGTAACATAAGTGAAAAGAAAAACACAGAGTTTTGGGGCACTTAGCTTTTATTTATTTGGAGAAAAGTACGAGGTACAATGTGTGGCTAAGTAGCCTTGGCTGGGTAGCCTTATTTGCGATGTAAAAGTAAAAACAGCTAGGGGTAGAAGCGTCGCAGTTGTGCGACGTTCCAAGGGTTGGAGTATGCGACTCCTGTTTCTAGGTCTTGAAGGCGATAGGCGCCGCCTAGGATTACTTCTGTAACCAAGTATGGTCCTTCCCAGGGGGACTCGAGCTTGAGATGTCCCTACTGCTTCAGTCGCAGGACCAGGTCACCTTCGACGAAGGATCTGGGGCGAAGCCTTCTACTGTGGTAGTTGTGCAGGTTCTGCTGGTAGATCGTGGATCTTTCTGCGGCGATTTCTCTTTCCTCGTCGAGGAGGTCGACGGAGTCTTCGAGTGCAAGAGATGACTCTTGTTTGCTGTAAGCGACTATGCGCGGCGCCTTGTACCTTACTTCGGCGGGTAGTACCGCTTCTGCCCCGTGCACCATAAAGAATGGCGTGTAGCCTGTGGCGCTGTTTGGAGTTGTACGTAGGCTCCAGAGTACGAATTGGAGCTCATCTGGCCAGCAACCCGCGGCTTGTTCGAGTGGTCGAAGGAGTCGCTTCTTGATGCCGCTACAGACGAGCCCGTTTGCTTTTTCCACCTGACCGTTGGTCTATGGATGCGCGACTGAGGCATAACTGATGTTGATCCCCAGGTTTTAGCAGAATTCTTGGAACTCCTTGGATGTGAAGTTCGTCCCGTTGTCAGTGATGATGCTGTGCGGCACGCCGAAGCGGTAGACGATGGACTCGAAGAACTTGACTGCGTTGTGCCCTGATTGCTTGGTTACTGGCATGGCCTCGATCCACATGGTGAATTTGTTGACTACGACCAAGAGGTAGACGTATCCTCCTTGCGAGGACCTTGGGAGTTTGCCAACCATGTCGAGACCCCACTGTGCGAAGGAATAGGCCGTAATTCTGTGCCTGGTGCGTGTGGTTTGTCCTTGAATCGCTGACAAGCGTTGCACTTTTGGACTATGTCCTTGGCGTCACGCATGGCCGTGGGCCAGTAAAATCCATCTCGTAAAGCTTTGGCAACAAGGGTGCGACTGCCGGCGTGGTGTCCGCAGGTTCCCTCATGTATGTCGAGGAGGACTGCTTTTCCATTGGCCAGGGAGACACATCGTTGTAACACGCATGTGATACTGCGTTTATACAGTTCGCCGTTGATAACGGCGAATGCCTTAGAGCGTCGTGCGATGTGCCGTGCGTCCGTCGGGTCGTCCGGTAGGCGCTTGCTGAGGAGATATGTAATGTACGGCTGCGTCCAAGATTGTTCTATCATCATGACGCTCATTGGCCCTTCGAGTCCTGTGTCTAGCTCCAAGTCATCGAGTGCCATTGGCTCATTGGGTGGCATAGCCCCCGAGTCCATTGCTGCGCTTGTTTTCTTCTCTGCGGCCTTTGGCTTGATAGAGCGTTCGCAGATGTGCTCGAGAAATACCCCAGTTGGTATGGGGGCGCAGGTAGAGCCTATGTTGGCGAGTGCGTCCGCCTCCTCGTTGCTTTCGCGACCTACATGTCGTAACTCGCAACCATCGAAGTCTCCCTCGAGTGTATCATAGAGGTCGCGGTATGCGATCATGTTGTCATTGAGTGTGTCGCACTCGTGCATTGTTTGGTTGACGACCAGCTTGGAGTCGCCATATATGATGAGCCTCTTTGCGCCGCAGGCTTTTGCCATCCTCATCCCGTGCAACAGGGCCTCGTATTCAACGTCATTGTTTGAGGCCATAAATTGCATTCGCAGGATGTATTTCAGCTTGTCTCCTTGAGGTGACGTCAATATGACACCTGCTCCTGCTCCGTCTTTCCGCTTGGATCCATTGAAGTGCATTGTCCAGAGGTAGGACATATCTGGCTTGTCCGGGAGTTGGTTTTCCATCCAATGCACGAGAAAGTCAGGGAGAACTTGCGACTTGATTGCGTCGCGCTTCTCGTATGTGATGTCTCGTGGAGACAGTTCGATTCCCCAAAGCGCGACTCGTCCCATGGCGTCGGGGTTATTGAGGATATGTCCCAATAGGGCGTCGCTGACTACCACGATTGGGTGTTCCTGGAAGTAATGGCGCAGTCGCCGGGCGGTCATGAAGACGCCGTACGCCAGCTTCTGGTAGTGCGGGTACCGCTGGTTTGTTGGCGTGAGGACCTCGCTGAGGTAGTATACCGGGCGTTGTACACCGTGGACCTTGTTTTCCTCGGCCAGCTCGACGACGAGCATTGTACTAACCACTTGGTTGGTAGCGGAGATGTATAGCAGTAGTGGCTCCCTTTCTCGTGGAGTCACCAGTACTGGCGAGGTGGATAGCAGGCGCTTGAGATCTTCGAATGCTTCTTGCGCTTCCTTGGTCCACTCGAATTTGTCAGCTTTGCGGAGGAGCTGATAGAAGGGCAGTGCCTTTTCCCCCATTCGACTGATAAATCGAGTGAGGGCCGCGATTCGTCCGGCTAGTTGCTGGACGCCTCTTATGTTCTTTGGCTTCTCCATGGCCAGTATGGCCTTTATCTTTTTCGGGTTTGCCTCAATCCCTCTCGCGGAGATGAGATACCCGAGCAGCTGCCCAGATGGTACGCTAAAGGCGCATTTGTCCAGATTGAGCTTAATCAGGTAACGATCGAGGTTGGCGAATGTTTCGCGCAAGTCGTCCATTAGAGAGGCTTCCTCCTTGGTTTTGATTATTATGTCGTCGACATAGACTTGGATGTTGCGACTCAATTGCTCCTTGAGGCAAGCCTGCATGCACCGCTGGTAGGTGGCTCCCGCGTTTTTTAGCCCGAAGGGCATTGTGTTGTAGCAGAACACACCGAAGGGCGTTGTAAACGCGGTCTTCTCCTGGTCTTCCTCCTTCATTCGAATTTGGTTATAGCCTGAGTAGGCATCGAGGAAGCAGAGGCGCTCGCACCCAGCGGTGGAGTCGATGATTTGATCGATCCGTGGTAGCGGGAAGTGATCTTTTGGGCAGTGCTTGTTTAAGGAAGTGAAGTCCACGCACATCCGTAGGATATCCGTGTCCTTTTTTGGCACCAGCACTGTATTGGCGAGCCAAGTGCTTTCCTTGATCTCGCGTATGAATTTGGCCTCGAGGAGTCTGTTGATCTCCATGCCAACTGCCTGCGCTCGTGGCTCAGACAATCACCTGATTGTTTGCTTGATTGGCCTTGCGTCAGGGTTGACGTTGAGTGCGTGCTCGGCGAATTCCCAGGGAACTCCTGGCATGTCCGCAGGACACCAGGCAAAAATTTCCCAGTGCTCACGGAGGAATTCGACGAGCGCGAGTTCCTACGCGGGACTCAAGTTGTTGGCGATGAGGGCCGTTTTGGCGGGATCTGTCGGATGGACCTGCACCTTCTTTGTGTGCACAGATGAGTCGAAGGAGAGATCAGGTGAGCTTGGCCTGCTTGGGGGAGGCAGGCTGTTGTCTGTCGATTCCTTCAATCGCGCGAGCTCCTCCTGCATGCCGAAGGACTGGGAGATTCTGTTGAATTCCCTGTCGCAACTGTCAGATCGCTCAAAGCTTCCGTTGATCGTGATGACGCCGTTGGGACCTGGCATTTTCATCTGCAGGTAGGCGTAGTGGGGTACCGCCATGAACCTAGCGAACGCGACGCGTCCGAGGATGCAGTGGTATTGTGAGGGCCAGTCGACGACCTCAAAATCGATGCGCTCGCGCCGGAAGTTCCTTGGTGTACCGAATATGACGTCGAGGTTGATTTTGCCCTAGGGTATACGCCTTTCCCTGGGACGATGCCGTGGAACGTTGTGTCCGATGCCTCCAAGCAAGTTAAAGGGGTCCTCATTGCTCGCAAGGTACTCGCGAATATGAGGTTGATGCCGCTTCCGCCGTCCATGAAGACGCGACTCATGTCAAAGCCTCCAATTTGCGCCTCGAGTACGAGGGGGCAATGGCCTGGGCGAGGTACTTGAGGCGGGTGGTCTCGTTTATCGAAGGTGATGCACGACTCACTGCCACTGAGGTACTCAGTGATGGATGGTGGTGAGTGCGTGGCCAAGTTGACTTGGCGAGTGATGGCTTTCTGCACCCTGTTGGAGGGGCGCCCCTTTTGGATCATCATGGTACCCATGGCCCGTGGGTACGGTTCTCCTCCGTGGTGTTGGTCCGGTGCAACTCCGTTTGGTGGTGGCCTCGGTGGAGGTGGCGGTGCGCCATGTGCCACGGCGCCTGGAGCGGCCCCGTAGCCTCTTTTGACTGCGTTGCGGTTCATCTGAACCAATCCCTCGTGTAGTTTGAGGAACTCGCGGCAGTCCTTGAGGAGGTGGCTGGACTTTCTCTTGCCGTCATGCTTGTCGATGTAGAAGTGTACCATGCATGGTCCAGACAATTTTTCCACGATGGAGGTCGCAGGTGCCTCGTCGCGAGTACGGTGTTGCCATACTTGCATGGTTTTCCCAGAGTCGCGGTATCCACCGCTGCGGTATCCGCTGTTGCGGTTGTCGTCGCATCTATTGGCGTAGCCGGCTGCGACCATGTTGACGTCGTCACGGTCGTCGTAGATGCGCATGCAGCGTTTGCCTCGGCGGTCGCGTCTGCGTTCGAGTTCCGCCTCCTCATCGGAGTGAGCGCGGTTCTTCACCGAATCTTCTCCATCAGCCCACCGATTCGCGATCTCCATCAGGTGGTCGATGGTCTGGGGCTTTGAGTGGCCCAGCTCCTCCCTGAGCTCTAGACGACGGACGCCACCATTGAATGCATCAATCGCGCGGTCTTTCGAGATGTTTTCCGCGGAGTTCTTGATGATGGACCACCTTCGTATGTATGAGCGCAGCGATTCGTCAGATCTTTGCTGGCAGCATCTCAGTTCTTCGATTGATGCGGGCCGTTTGTACGTGCCTTTAAAGTTGCGCACGAAGCTGTAGACCAGCTCATCCCAACTGCGAATGGATCCGCGTGGGAGGCTATTGAGCCATGCCCGGGCGGCGCCCTGCAGCTGTAGCTACAAGCATTGCATGGCAGTACTTCGACTGCCTCCGTGGAGCCTGACGGAGGAGATGTGATCCTCTAGCCAGATTTTAGGGTCCTGTAGACCGTCGAACTTTGGATTTTCTGACGGAAGTTTAAACCCCTTAGGCATTTGCTTCTGCCTAATGGATCTGCTGAAGCATCTAGCGCCGCAAAGTTCCCCGTCTTCCTCTTCCGAGTCAGTCGACCGAGCATGTCGTGCTCTTGACTTGTCGATCTTGCGTTGTGTGAGGTCGTTGCGCGCATCGTAGTCGCGATCGTGTCGCCGTGAACGACGGCGTCGAGACAGGTCGTGACTGTCATCGTTGGATGAGGGTGAGGAGTAGCGTTTTGCTAGCGCTTTGCCCTTTTTTGGGTCTGGTACCGGCTCCTTGTCGAGGGCGGCCTCGATTAGCTCCAAACCTGTGATCGTAGATCGGTGCATGGCGGTTCGGGGATCTCCAGCCGGTGGCTGGTTGTTGAGGAGGTACATGGTGGCTACTGTCACCGCGGCCTGCGGCGTCCTGGGGACCACGTTACCTCTCGTGTCGACTGTCATAGAGCCGAAGTCGAGGACTTTCGCATCGTCTATGCGCTCTTATTCAGTGAGGTGAACCATTCGCGACTGCCTCTTCTTGGCGATGGACTCGTTGCCTCGTGAGGAGGATCCTCCGTAGGAGGAGAGCCCAGCGCGACGAATGCTCGACTCGTCCGCCGCCTTTTTACGCGCCTCAAGTTGCGCGATTGCTTGTTTTTGGCGCGTGAACTCCTCTTTTAGGAGCCAGTGGTAGCCCATCAGTAGTTCCTGTGGGGACCCGAGGGGTAGCGGTGTACCTCGTAGGGCCTCGCGGCAGCGCTCCCACTCTTGCTCTTTGAGCTTGATTACGACGCGTTCGCCGGTTTACTCATTGATTATGCTGGGAGGTTCGACTGCTCCCCTGTTGGCGCCGTTACCACCGTTGCCGCGATTGGCGAATGTGTCACCTGTGTTAATGACGGCGCACATGAAGTGATTGGGGAATCTGCTGCTTCCACAACTTTCAGATTCAGAACCGTAGGTTCCATCTTCTGTGGCCAGATCGCTCAGATCGGAGTCGCGACTGCTGTCGCTGATCGTGTTCCCGACTGCCACCGGAGCATTGAGCTCACTGAGGGTGCCGATTGATGGAGGGAACCATGATGCCGTGGAAATCGTCGGTGTCGTCGGTTGATCAGGCATGCCAAGCGTGCCCATCTGACCAACTTGGAAGCGGAAGTTCCCAATCGCCAGGCTGATTCCGTCGCCCACGGATTCGAAGGTCAGGCGGGTGGCTGGCGTGTGGACGGTGAAGTCGAAGGCGCCGAAGAGCTGGCGAATCTCCGCTGTTGCGGAGTTGTAGATCGTAGTTGATGGGGCCGAAGAAGCCGCAACATCAGCACTCCCAATTCCCACAGCCGGCGCCAATTGACGAGGGTTTAACTCATCAATGCCCATTGTTATGGACTTGGGTTTTGGAGAAGGAGGGAGTGCTGGAGACATCTATCGGCTAGCAAACAGGCACACAGGGGACAAAGGATTTACCCAGGTTCAGGCCTCGTAGAGGTCCCTACTCCTGCTTGTCTGCTCGTGGAATTATCAAAGGAGTCGAAAGTTACAATGGTGCGCAGATGCAATCTGGCAAAAGTTGTGGAAACTAGGGTTGCGTGTGTCCTCCTCGCCGCCCCCTCCTAGCCTTTATATAGATAGACTAGGTCTTGGGTAGCAGGTCGAGTCGGTTACAAGTTAGGGTTTTCCCCTTCAAACTTTCTATCTTTAGCTTCTTCTTGTCTCTCAAGCAATCTAGAGTCCGCAGGTTAGTCGAGTCCTTTCATTTGGCCCTTGGCGACACCGTGGGCCTGTACATATTTAGACCGTATATACCAAGCTCGAGTACCTGTAAGGTATACCCATGTTAGTATCACATCTGAATCCAACCATTAGTTTTGTAAAAGGGTTAAGGCTCGTGCCTCAACATTTTCACCATCATAAACCATTTGTTTTTCTCAACACATGTCAAAATCTCTCAATAGAATGACTCATCATTCCAAGGTTTTCACAATTCATTTTCACCAAGTATTCCCTCTAAAGTGACTCAAGTTTTTACCTACTCTAACTACTAAGTTAAGAGTGTTCACTAAGGTGGAAAGATGGGATCAATCTCATGCCATAGGATGACACCTAAAGTTATCTATATAGGTCAAGTTTTATCCTCTTTATGCTACCTTCAAAACAAGTAAAAGACTTTGGGTAAAGTAAAGGAAGTAAAGCTTGAAAATAATACTTGGGGTAAGTAATAGTCAAAGTGGTATAACCAAAGCACGCCTAAAGCATCTTTGCTCAAATCATCTAGCTTAATTCTAGCTTGCTAAGCATTATACTTGCAAGTGTTAGCTTGCATTGTTAATGGTGGCTTGCGTTGTGAAGTGCAGTGGTTGAAGTTTTCTTCCTCCTCTTGATAGAACTCCTCCTCCTCGAAAGCTTGGTCGGTACTATCGTCTATAAATACATACGGAGTACACAATCACCAAACAATACTTAACTAATCTAATTAGCACTCTAAGGCACACATTTGATGATCTATTATCATCACAAGCATCACAAGTTTTATTAGCTAGTTTCATTCTTTTTATTTAAGAAAAGTAATTTCTACTCATTGAAAATTAACTAAGATTTAATATTCACCACTTAAAATATGGGATCATGTGGACATATGTCATCACCACATATTCTAGCATGTGGGAATGTGATTTAAGGGTTGGATCATATTTACTTAGGATTAAGTTTATTATTTAATGATTTAAAGTGACTAGAAATGCCTATATAGCATTATTATGGTACTAGTCCAAAGTCACTGCATGTGAACCTTAATATTATTACATATTCAGATATTTATGGTTAAATGTGATTTTTGAGAGTTGGAATCAACTCAAAAGCTATCATGGTTGATTTTATAAAAATGTTTGAATGTGCAAAATCTTCTGCCTTATTATTTTTACTAGGAGAGATCCCTAATTCTAAATGAATTAAATCCAACAGTCTTGGGTAGATCTTTACAGTAGCTTTCTAAAAAATTTGGAATCACTCCATTTGGGTTTGTAGATCTCTCTGAAATGATTTTCAAACTAAGGGATAGAACTAGGTTCAAACTAAATTAGAAAAATCTAGATTTGAATTAAATGGGTCGCGCGGGAAGGAAAACAGGCCGGCCCAGTGGCATTCCATGGCCCGGGGCACATCTGATAGGGGGGTCCACCTGTCATTGGCTCTTTACACATGAAGCGGTACGGGGCGATGTGGGCCGTTAGATTAGAAGGGGAATCTACGGCTGAGAGGTGTCGTCTCCAGCGAACAGTTCGCCGGCGAGGCCAAACCTATCGGCTCGGTGGGGGTGCTCAGGAGGCATACCAGAGCTCTAGCTACAGCGGCGATGGGGGTGATCGCACGTGTTGTCGACGGCGGACTCAGGGGTGGTCGCGGCAGCTCCTAGGGTGGACGAAATCGACGACGCCTTCTCCTCCTCTACAGCGGGCTCCTCCAGCGAAATTGCGGCGAACCAAGGCTCGAGTGGCTCCGGTGAGAGGTGGGGAAGGACCAGTGAGGAGAGGGGAGTGGAATGGTGTGAGTGGTTTGTGCTGGGGTGGCCTCTATTTATAGCTCGACGAGGCGACCGAAAGTGATGGGCGGGCGACTTCGGCGAGGGCTGCACAGCGTGCTAGCGGCATGGCTTGAGTTAGCGGACGGTGGCCTGCCTCCTGGCGGTGCTCTACGGATTAAATGCGTGGGTAAGGGTGGTGGCGACTAGTCGGGAGCGTCCCGCGCTCTAGGAGACAGAGGCGGTGCTCGAGGCAGCGCACGACGACTGTGGGTCGCGCGGCGGTGCACGGCCATGTCTGGCGGGTTGCTGGGGTCGAGGCAGAGCGGCGCATGTGGTCTGCGGACGAGGCGCGGTATGTGGTGTGCTGGCGGCGTTGGCGCTTTGGCGTGCTCTGGCTGCGCAGAGAGGCTTAGTGCGCGGCGGTTCCTCGGTGGTCCAGGGGCTGGCAGTGAGCATGGGGTGGACCGTGGGCGGCGGTGAGGTCACGCCATGCTCCATGGAGCGGCGGAGAGGGGTTGGCGGTCTGCTACTGCGTTGGCAAGGTTGGCCGGCGAGCATGTCCTACGGGTGGCGTGGTACTACTGCTAGGGACAAAGGGGTGGGGTGATTAGGCTTTGGTCAGAGCTAGAAGGGACAGAGGGAGTAAATTGAGGTCAAATGGGTGGCAAAACCCTATAGAAACAGTGAGCTAGGATTAGAGTGTGGTTCATGCCTGCCAGGTGTTCGACACAATAGCCGCATGAACTCAAGTTTGAAATTTTTGAATGAATTTTGGTGGGTTTGCTATACACATGCTTAAGCCTCTGTGGTTGCTTGGGTTTTGAAAGTGGATCTCATTTGAGTGGTTTTTGAATAAGTGTGATCTTCCCATATGAACTACATTCAATTTTGAAATGCCATTTAAAATTAGTGTCAGAAAGTTTTTGGCAGATCACAAAGTGGGCCTTGGTACATCATTACATGTACTAGCGAGGGGTTCAAAGATCCACATTTGTTTCTGTTAAGAATTGAGTAATAGGAATAGACAAAGTAGGCATGTTGATTAAAATGGCACAAATGACCATTTCTTTCTTTTATTCATTTTGATTTGTTTTTCTTTGGGGATTTGTTTGGGAATGATCTAGATGATATTTATTTCACCTAAGAATCATTTTACAAGCAATGGATCACTTAATCATGGCAATTCAAAACAACTCCTATTTAAATGCACACACATATGAATGCTTTGATAATTTTAAATGGAAAAGTTTTTGTTAACCCTAATTTTGATGATTTGGATCTTAATAACCTTGGATTAAAGTTTTGAGATGTTACAAACCTTCCCCCCTTAAACAAAATCTCGTCCCGAGATTTACGAAAGAAAACTAGGAACTAAAGAGATCTGGGAACTCTGTCCTAATGTAATCTTCCTGCTCCCAAGTGGCTTCGTCTTCGGTATGGTTGCTCCATTGAATCTTGAGAAACTTGATACTCCTGGTCCTTGTGGTTCTGTAAGCTTCTTCTAGGATACAGATGGGTAGTTCACGATAGGTCAGGTCATTGTTGATCTCAACAGCTCGATGATCGATGTTCTTGAAAACTTCCGTCTTCTCTGGCACTTGTAGGCATTTGGGAAGTAATGAGATATGGAACACATTGTGGATGGCTGACATCTCTTCAGGTAGTTCCAGTTGATACGATACTTCTCCTTGACGGTTCAGAATCTTGAATGGTCCGATATATCTGGGGGCTAACTTTCCTTTCAGACTAAAGCATTGGGTTCCCTTCAATGGCGAAACCTTGAGATATACAAAATCTCCGACATTGAAAGTTAGGTCTCTCCTTCTCTTGTCAGCATAACTCTTCTGTCTAGATTGGGTGGTCTTGAGGTGCTCACGGACTTTGTGAACCTTCTCTTCGGCTTCTCGGAGAATGTCAGGTCCAAAGATCTGACTCTCTCCTACTTGTGACCAATTCAAAGGGGTGCGGCACTTTCTTCCGTATAGGAATTCAAATGGGGCCATTTGCAAACTAGCTTGATAACTGTTGTTATATGAGAATTCTGCGAAAGGCAGGCAGTCTTCCCATTTTGATCCGTATTCTAACACACAAGCTCTTAACATATCCTCTAGGATCTGGTTGACTCTCTCAGTCTGTCCATCAGTTTGCGGGTGATAGGCGGTGCTGAAATTCAACTTGGTTCCTAATCCTTCCTGGACTTTCTGCCAAAATCTCAAGGTAAACTAGGTTCCTCGATCTGATACTATGGTCTTGGGGGTTCCATGCAG
The DNA here is from genome assembly GCA_910589775.1 of Avena eriantha. NCBI lineage: Eukaryota > Viridiplantae > Streptophyta > Magnoliopsida > Poales > Poaceae > Avena > Avena eriantha. The sequence goes on from OU342741.1 coordinate 289,276,581, forward strand.
ACTAACAATCCTAGCAATATACAGTTCTGCTAGCTTCGAACTCTGGTAGGTAGTCTTGACAGGGATAAAGTGAGCTACCTTGGACAATCTATCAACTATGACCCAGATTGAGTCATTTCCCCTACTAGAAGTAGGCAAACCGGTGATAAAGTCCATTCCGACGGAATCACATTTCCATTCCAGAATCTGCAATGGTTGCAATAGTCCTGCGGGTCTCTGATGCTCTGCTTTGACCCTTTGACAGATGTCACACTTGGCGATGTAGCTTCCGATTTCTCTCTTCATCTTGTGCCACCAAAATTGCTCTTTCAAATCTTGATACATCTTCGTTCCTCCGGGGTGGATAGAATAAAGGGTATCATGAGCTTCCTGCATGATAACCTGTTTCAGTTTTGAATCTGCTAGCACACATATACGTCCTTTGTACCATAGAACTCCTTCTTCGTCTTCAGTGAATCCAGATACCTTTCCTGTACCAATACGACGTTTGATGTCTTCGATACTTTCATTTCCCTTCTGGGCTTCCTTGATTTGGCTGATCAAAGTGGGTTGAAGTTCAATGCTAGCTAAGAATCCTTTGCTAACCAGCTCAGTTCTGAACTGCTCCAACTCCTCATACAAACTTGGCTGCTTCTCCTTGATCATGGTGTTTAGCCTACATGGCAATCTGCTAAGAGCATCCGCAACCACATTGGCTTTGCCGAGGTGATAGTGAATGTCAAGGTCATAATCCTTGATTAACTCTATCCATATCCTTTGCCTCATATTCAGATCCTTCTGAGTGAAAATATACTTTAAGCTCTTGTGATTTGAGTAAATGTCACAGCGATTTCCCATCAGATAATGACGCCATGTCTTCAATGCCAAAACTACAGCTGCTAATTCAAGATCATGGGTCGAATAGTTTTGCTCATGCTACTTCAGTTGTCGAGACAGATAAGCGATGACTTTGCCTTCTTGCATCAACACACATCTGAGACCAATCTTGGATGCACCACAATATACATCAAACGGCTTCTTGATGTCTGGCATGATCAATATTGGGGCTGATATCAATCTCTTCTTCAGTTCTTGGAAACTGGCTTCACATTTGTCAGTCCACTCAAACTTCTTGTCCTTCTTCAACAATTGGGTCATGGGTCTGGCAATGCTCGAGAATCCTTCTACGAACTTGAGGTAGTATCCCGCTAATCTGAGAAATGCACGGACTTGGGTTTCAGTGGTTGGGGCTTCCCATTCTTCGACATCTTTGATCTTGGCAGGATCACCAGAGACTCCTCTGGCAGACACAATATGTCCTAGGAATCCTACTTCTTTCAGCCAAAACTCACACTTGCTGAACTTGGCCTATAACCGATGCTCTCTCTAGGTTTCTAGGATGATTCTCAGATGTTGCTCATGCTCTTCTTCTGAATTGGAGTAGATAAGGATGTCGTCGATGAACACTACTATAAACTTATCTAGGAAATTCATAAAGATCTTATTCATGAGATTCATGAAATAAGCAGGGGCATTGGTTAATCCAAAAGACATAACTGTATGCTCGTATAAACTAGCGAGTAGTAAAGGCGGTCTTCGGAATATCCGTTGCACGAATCTTAAGTTGGTGATAACTAGTCCTAAGATCAATCTTTGAGAATAGCTGGGCTCCAGTCAACTGATCAAATAGATCCTCTATCTTTGGCAAGGGGTACTTGTTCTTGATGGTGACGTCATTCAACTTTCTGTAATTTGTGCACATACGGTTGCCTCCATCTTTGTTGTCGACGAATAACACTGGTGATCTCCATGGCGATGCGTTTGGTTGAATCAAGCCTGTTGCTAACATGGCATCCAACTACTTATTTAGTTCCACTAATTCTGAGGGGTTCATGCTATAGGGTCTCTGGGCTATGGGTCTGGTTCCGGAGATTATTTCGATAATGAACTCAATATCCCTATCCAGGGGCATACCTAGCAATTCATTTGGGAATACGTCGGGGTATTCACAGACTACTCTTACTTGGTCTATGGTGGGTAGGGCTAGACTCTTGTTGCACTTGAATTGACGAGGTAGGGTTTCAGATATATGCTCTACTGCGACTCCAGAGCTACTGGTCATGGTGATGGATTTCTTAGCATAGTCTATCAACCCTTTATGCCTTGACATCCAGTCCATACATAGTACTACTTCCAATCCTTTGGTTCCAAGTACAATTAGGTTGGCATAAAAATCTATCCCATGTATTCTGATAGGCATAGCTTTGCAAATTTTTCTAGTTTTTGTAGTTGAACCGGGGATTTGAACTATCATGACATGCTTCAAGTTGGTTGGGTGAATCTTACTAGTGCATGCAAATTCTTTGGTGACAAATGAATGTGATGCTCCCGAATCAAGCAATACCCTTGCTAAAATTGAGTTGATAGAAAACATACCCATCACTATATCTGGCGCTTCTTGGGCTTCTTCGGCGTTCATGTGGAAGAGACGGCCGTTGCGGTTGTGAGGGTTCCCTGGGGCAAATCTACTCCCTGGTTGAACACGACGCTGCTATTGAGTTGGGGCATTCACATTGGCAGTGGCGGCAGTCTTCTTGGGACACTCATTGGAATAGTGACCCTTCACTCCACACTCGAAACAAGTGATCTGGGACTTGTCCTTTGCTGCGACAAGCACATCATTGCTGCCAGTTCTGGGTGCAGTGTTGTTGTTGTTATTCTTGGGAGGTGCATGGTTGAAGTTGTTGGCATTGCCAGAGTTGTGATTGTTTCCTCCAGACTTCACATTGCTTCCGCTACAGTTGGGGTAGCCTGGGGCGAGACATTGGGGGTCGATTGTTCCTTGGTGTATATCCTGGTGAGGGGTTGGGACGGTACTTCTGGTTACTACTGGATCTAGATTGCTGCATCATACGACGTTTGCGGTTGTTGTTTGCCTGATTAATCTTCCCTTCCATCTGAATGGCAGAGTCGACTAGCTCTTCGAGATCCTCGAAGCGGATGTTGACGAGGACAGTCTGCATCTCATCATGCAGTCCGTTCAAGAATCTCTCCTTCTTCTTGACCTCTGTGTTGATCTCATCAGGGGCGTACCTTGCGAGCGACAGGAATCTGTCACATTATTCCACCATAGTCATTATGCCTTGCTTCAAGTTGCGAAACTCATCCCTTAGTCTAGTGACTAGACCTTGCGGCATGTGGGTGCGGCTGAACTTGGTTTTGAAGGCTTCCCATGTCATCACTTGACCATGGTTCATATTACGGATACTAGTCCACCAAGCTCTTGCATCTCCCGCTAGGTAGTGGGTGGCGAAGAGAACTTTCTCGTTATCATCAACTCCTGCAACTTCTAAGTTGTTTTCCATTGTCTATAACCAGTCATCAGCATCTAGTGGGTTTTCATCTTGGTTAAAGATTGGGGGATTGGTATTCTGAAATTTTTTGAGTTTGGATCCATGGTGATCCTGATTTCCATGCCCTTGGTCGTTTTGGGCCATCTGAGCTATCTACTACAATGTTGCTAAGTTGGCTTGGCGCTCTACCCTGCTTGCTTCACAATCTGCAACTAACATCTGCATAATCTGTAGCATTGGGTCTTGCGACGAGCTGCTCCCTCCTTGGTTTCCACGAGTCATCTGAAGATTGAGGTAGATAAAGGGGTAAGAGCGAAAGTTCTAAGGTTCATGGTTTTGGTTTCAAAGATAAAACTTTGAGTTTGACTCAGGTTTTGCAACTAACTCCATTTCATTCACTCAAACAAGCACACGGTACAAACACACACCACAACAGTAAAGGAAAACAGATGGTTTGAAGAACCATTCTGCAAGCTACGATACAGTGGGACCGATACATCTCATGCTCCGATTGTGCTCTAGTGCATCTACTCATCATCGATGAAGTCGGAGTCCTCATCGTCAGTGTAGAAGTCCACGGCATCCTCCTCCAGAAAGTCATCATCATTGCTTAGGTAAGAATCCATGTCTCCCTGGATGTCTTCACCCTCCTCTTCTTCCTCTTTTGCTGCAAGCTGAGCTTCTTGCTCCTTGACGGTCTTCTCGAAGTCGGCCACCTTCTTGCGAATACGGGCGATGGTGCGATCCTTCTTCTCGCGCTGGAGGCGAAAAGACTGGTGATCCTTGACTAGCAGTGGCAATGGCAATGGCACAGTTGTGGTTGGCAAACTCCCTAGCATTTTCCAATTCCTTCTGGCGATCGTACAACAGGAAGTCAAGGTTCTCCACTTGACGCTTCAGTTCCGGGTGACTTGGCATCTCCATTGGCATTCCCATGAAGTCACGTCTTGCATAGTAAGCAAAACGGGTTCCTTGGATTTGGTTGATGCTAAGGGCACATAGACGTGCGAGAGCTTCATGCATTGTCCTAGCTAATCCATCTAGCCAGTTGTTCTCTCTCACTGAGAACTGGATTCTCCTAGAAGTTGGTGCTTCTATGCTGCCTCTAAGATCAGCGGTGACTAGCCACTGTAAATCTCCTCCTGGGGGTCCTGGAAGTTGAGCTCCAAGAAACTCCGGATGTGGGCGTCCCAGTAACTCCGAAAGTGAATCTAGGTCCCTCTCGAAGATCAGCTGACCTCCGTTTCCCAACTGGTAGAACATGCTGAACTGAGTCTCCATCTACAAGAATTAAGGATGAGGAAGTTAGTGAAGTGATCAAGTGTGTCAAATTTTAGGTAGTAATGTAAGAATTTGAGGAACATGAATTTTTTTGAGAAAGAATGAATTCCCGAGGATAAGAGAGGAAATAGTTTTTCATAAATACTCACTTTGGTTTCGAAACAAAGTTTTTGTTTGGACGTCCATTCTAACTAGGGTCTCCTATGGTCAGGATGGCTCTGGTACCAACTTGTCAACACCCGGATTTTTAATCCCAGATGCCTGTTATGTCATTCATCGCAATCCCAGGATTACCATTTTTGCGAGACATAACAGATTGGATATCACAGTACATCATCCATTACAAACCATACATAAGGTCTTACACAAATACGGATCTCATGATCCAGTCTTAATACAACAAGCAGCGGAATAAATAAGAAGCGTAGCGATGGGGCCCATCTTCAGGGGCACAGGCAATGCTGACGAAGGCAGATAGTCCTAGTTATCATAGCCGTCCTACTAGCCATCATCTTGGTAATCTCCTTCATAGTCTGGCCATGAGAATAGCCAGGGACTCGCAAACTACCACTAACAAGTAGTATAGTTCTAGATTAAAGTGCTAACTCTAAGTTTAACTATAAAGATAAGTTTGAAACCTAAGCTGAGTTCAGAAGCAAAGAAAGATAAAATAAAGTTCTAGAATCACTTAAGTTGGGAAGCTAGTGTCATAAACACAACCCTGTTGTGGTCAAGTCAAGAGTCATCATTCGTTTCATAAGTTATTTTGAAAACATCTGACAACAAAACAGTATGGCCATTCCAACTGTCCATAATCGCGGACGCGGCTATTCGAATAGTTTGACACTCTGCAGAGGTGGTACACTTTCACCACAAGATTCGATACATCTGTCAGGGATAACCCTGAATCATCATACTTAGTATGCAGATAATCAAACATAACCTTTCCTTTACACACCCTAGTATAAGCACCTCTCCTATGAGCATGGCCTCCCAACCATGACCATCTGTCATCTTGGGCACTGCATAGGTGGACAATATTGAGAGGTAGCTGAGCTCAAACCTCTCCCGTGAGGGAACTAATACTAATGCATATAAAGTTCCGGCTAAGCCTTACCCAATTCAGGTATTGTGGTTGTACGGTAAAATTTGGAATGGTATCGCATCCGAATCCAACCATCAGTTTTGTAAAAGGGTTAAGGCTCATGCCTCAACATTTTCACCATCATAAACCATTTGTTTTTCTCAACACATGTCAAAATCTCTCAATAGAATGAGTCATCATTCCAAGGTTTTCACAATTCATTTTCACCAAGTATTCCCTCTAAAGTGACTCAAGTTTTTACCTACTCTAACTACTAAGTTAAGAGTGTTCACTAAGGTGGAAAGATGGGATCAATCTCATGCCATAGGATGACACCTAAAGTTATCTATATAGGTCAAGTTTTATCCTCTTTATGCTACCTTCAAAACAAGTAAAAGACTTTGGGTAAAGTAAAGGAAGTAAAGCTTGAAAATAATACTTGGGGTAAGTAATAGTCAAAGTGGTATAACCAAAGCACGCCTAAAGCATCTTTGCTCAAATCATCTAGCTTAATTCTAGCTTGCTAAGCATTATACTTGCAAGTGTTAGCTTGCATTGTTAATGGTGGCTTGCCTTGTGCAGTGCAGTGGTTGAAGTTTTCTTCCTCCTCTTGATAGAACTCCTCCTCCTCGAAAGTTTGGTCGGTACTATCGTATATAAATACATACGGAGTACACAATCACCAAACAATACTTAAATAGTATAATTAGCACTCTAAGGCACACATTTGATGATCTATTATCATCACAAGCATCACACGTTTTATTAGCTAGTTTCATTCTTTTTATTTAAGAAAAGTAATTTCTACTCATTGAAAATCAACTAAGATTTAATATTCACCACTTAAAATATGGGATCAAGTGGAAATATGTCATCACCACATATTCTAACATGTGGGAACGTGATTTAAGGGTTGGGTCATATTTACTTAGGTTTAAGTTTATTATTTAATGATTTAAAGCGACTAGAAATGCCTATATAGCATTATTTTGGTACTAGTCCAAAGTCACTGCATGTAACCCTTAGTATTATTACATATTCAGATAGGTATGGTTAAATGTGATTTTTGAGAGTTGGAATCAACTCAAAAGCTATCATGGTTGATTTTATAAAAATGTTTGAATATGCAAAAGCTTCTGTCTTGTTATTTTTACTAGGAGAGATCTCTAATTCTAAATTAATTCAATCCAACGGGCTAAGGTAGAACTTTCCAGTAGATTTCTAACAAAATTGGAGTCACTCCATTTGGATTATAGATCTCTCTGAAATGATTTTCAAACTAAGGGACAAAACTAGGTTCAAACTAAATTAGAAAAATCTAGATTTGAATTAAATGGGTCACGCGGGAAGGAAAACGGGCCGGCCTAGTGGCATTCCGCGGCGCGGGGCACAGCTGACAGGGGGTCCACCTGTCATTGGCTCTTTACACGCGAAGTGGTACGGGGCGATGTGGGCCATTAGATTAGAAGGGGAATCTACGGCTGAGAGGTGTCATCTCCAGTGAACAGTTCGCCGGCGAGGACAAACCCTAGCGGCTCGGTGGGGGTGCTCAAGGGGCATACCAGGGCTCCAGCTACGGCGACGATGGGGGTGATCGAACGTGCTGTCGATGGCTGACTCAAGGGTGGTCGTGGTAGCTCCTAGGGTGGACGAAATCGATGGCGCCTTCTCCTCCTCTACAGCGGGCTCCTCCGGCGAAATTCTAGCAAACCAAGGCTCGAGTGGCTCTGGCAAGAGGTGGGGAATGACCAGTGAGGAGAGGGGAGTGGAATGGTGTGAGTGGTTTGTGCTGGGGTGGCCTCTATTTATAGCTCGATGAGGTGACCGAAAGTGATGGGCGGGCGACTCCGGCGAGGGCTGCACAGCGTGCTAGCGGCGTGGCTTGAGGTAGGGGACGGTGGCCTGCCTCCTGGCGGTGCTCTATTGCTTAAATGCATGGCTAGGGGCGGTGGCTACTGGTCGGGAGCGTCCCGCGCTCTGGGAGACACATGTGGTGCTCGACACGGTGCACGGCGACTGTGGGTCGCGCGGCGGTGCACGGCCATGTCTGGCGGGTTGCTGGGGTCGAGGCGGAGCGGCGCGCGCGGTCTGCGGTCGAGGCGCGATCTGTGGTGTGCTGGCGGCGTTGGCGCTCTGGCTGCGCATAGAGGCTTAGTGCGCGGCGGTTCCTCGGTGGTCCAGGGGCTGGCAGTGAGCGTGGGGTGGACCGTGGGCGGTGGTGAGGTCACGCCGTGCTCCCTGGAGCGGCGGAGAGGGGTTGGCGGGCTGCTGCTGCGTTGGCAAGGTTGGCCGACGAGCATGTCCTCAGGGTGGCGTGGTACTGCTGCTAGGGACAAAGGGGTGGGGTGATTAGGCTTTGGTTAGAGCTAGAAGGGACATAGGGAGTAAATTGAGGTCAAATGGGTGACAAAACCCTGTAGAAACAGTGAGCTAGGATTAGAGTGTGATTCATGCCTACCAGGTGTTCACACAATGGCCACATGAACTCAAGTTTGAAATTTTTGAATGAATTTTGGTGGGTTTGCTATACACATGCTTAAGCCTCTGTGGTTGCTTGGGTTTTGAAAGTGGAGCTCATTTGAGTGGTTTTTGAATAAGTGTGATCTTCCCATATGAACTACATTCAATTTTCAAATGCCATTTAAAATTAGTGTTTGAAAGTTTTTGGCAGATCACAAAGTGGGCCTTGGTACATCATTACATGTACTAGCAAGGGGTGCAAAGATCCACATTTGTATCTGTTAAGAATTGAGTACTAGGAATAGCCAAAGTAGGCATTTTGATTAAAATGGCACAAATGACCATTTCTTTCTTTTATTCATTTTGATTTTTTTTCTTTGGGGATTTGTTTGGGAATGATCTAAATGATGTTTATTTCACCTAAGAATCATTTTAGAATCAATGGATCACTTAATCATGGCAATTCAAAACAACTCCTATTTAAATGCACACACATATGAATGCTTTGATAATTTTAAATGGAAAAGTTTTTGTTAACCCTAATTTTGATGATTTGGATCTTAATAAACTTGGATTAAAGTTTTGGGATGTTATAGGTGGAGCCATTTGTGGTTTGTGAAAAGAACATACATGCCATGACTCTAGTGGATCCATATGTGGCTTGTGAAAAGAACACACATGCAATTACATTGGTTGATCCATATGTGGTTTGTGGAAAGAACATAGATGCAATGCCATTGGTTGATCCATATGTGGTTTGTGAAAAGAATACACATGCAATGACTCTAGTGGGTCCACATGTGGTTAGTGGAAAGAACATACATGCAATGACTCTAGTGGCTCCATATGTGGTTGGTGAAAACAACACACATGCAGTGACTCTAGTGGATCCATATGTGGTTTGTGAAAAGAACAAACATCTAATGACTCTGGTTGATCCATATGTGGTTCATGAAAAGAACACACATGCAATGACATCGGTTGATCCATATGTGGTCCATGGAAAGAGCACACATGCAATGACATTGGTTGATCCATATGTGGTTCATGGAAAGAGCACAGATGCAATGACATTGGTTGATCCATATATGGTTTGTGAAAAGAACATACATGTAATGACTCTGGTGGATCCATGTGTTGTTTGTGAAAAGAACATACATGCAATGACTTTGGTGGATCCATTTGTGGTTTGTGAAAAGAACACACATGCAATGACTTGAGTGGATCCATATGTGGTTTGTAAAAATAACAAACATGCAATGACTCTAGTTGATCCATATGTGGTTCATAAAAATAACACACATGCAATGACTGTGGTGGATCCATATGTGGTTTGTCATTACAAGAACACACATGCAATCACTATAGTGGGTCCATATGTGGTTTGTGAAAAGAACACACATGTAATGACTCTAGTGGATCCATATGTGGTTTGAAAAGAACAAACATGCAATGACTCTGGTTGATCCATATGTGGTTCATGAAAAGAACACACATGTAATGACATGGGTTGATCCATATGTGGTTCATGAAAAGAACACACATGCAATGACATGGGTTGATCCATATGTGGTTCATGAAAAGAACACACATGTAATGACATTGGTTGATCCATATGTGGTTTGTCATTACAAAACAGACATGCAATGACTCTAGTGGATCCATATGTGGTTTGCGAAAGGAACACAAATGCAATGACTCTAGTGGATCCATGTCTGGTTTGTGGAAAGAACACACATGCAATGACATTGGTTGATCCATATATGGTTTGTGGAAAGAACATATATACAATGACTCTGGTGGATCCATGTGTGGTTTGTGAAAAGAACATACATGCAATAACTCTAGTGGATCCATTTTTGATTTGTGAAAAGAACACACATGCAATGACTCTAGTGGATCCATATGTGTTTTGTGAAAAGAACAAACATGCATTGACTCTGGTTGATCCATATGTGGTTTGTGGAAAGAACACACATGCAATGACTCTAGTGGATCCATATGTGGTTTGTGAAAAAAACGCACATGCAATGACTCTAGCGGATCCATATGTGGTTTGTGAAAAGAACACACATGCAATGACTCTAGTGGATCAATGTGTGGTTTGAAAAGAAGAAACATGCAATGACGTTGGTTGATCCATATGTGGTTCATGAAAAGACCACACATGCAATGACATTGGTTGATCCATATGTGGTTCATGAAAAGAACACACATGCAATGACTTTGGTGGATCCATTTGTTGTATGTAATTACAAGAACACACATGCAATGACTCGACTGGATCCATATGTGGTTTGTGAAAAGAACAAACATGCAATGACTCTGGTGGATCAATATGTGGTTTGTGGAAAGAACACACATGTAATGACTCTAGTGGATCCATATGTGGTTTGTGAAAAGAACACACATGCAATTACTCTAGTGGATCCATATGTGGTTTGTGAGGAGAATACACATGCAATAACTCAGGTGGATCCATATGTGATTTCTGGAAAGAACACACATGCAATGACTCTGGTGGATCAATTTGTGGTTTGTCATTACAAGAACACACATGTAATGACTCTGGTGGATCCATATGTGGTTTGTGGAAAGAACACACATGCAATGACTCTAGTGGATCCATTTGTGGTTTGTGAAAAGAACATACATGCATTGACTCTGGTGGATCCATTTGTGGTTTGTGAAAAGAACACACATGCAATGACTCTAGTGGATCCATATGTGGTTTGTGAAAAGAACAAACATGCAATGACTCTGGTTGATCCATATGTGGTTTGTGGAAAGAACACACATGCAATGACTCTAGTGGATCCATATGTAGTCCATGGAAAGAGCACACATGCAATGACATTGGTTGATCCATATGTGGTTTGTCATTACAAGAACAAACATGTAGTGACTCTGGTTGATCCATATGTGGTTTGTGAAAAGAACACACATGCAATGACATTGGTTGATCCATATGTGGTTCATGGAAAGAGCACACATGCAATGACATTGGTTGATCCATATATGGTTTGTGGAAAGAACATACATGTAATGACTCTGGTGGATCCATGTGTTGTTTGTGAAAAGAACATACATGCAATGACTCTGGTGGATCCATTTGTGCTTTGTGAAAAGAACACACATGCAATGACTTGAGTGGATCCATATGTGGTTTGTAAAAATAACAAACATGCAATGACTCTAGTTGATCCATATGTGGTTCATGAAAATAACACACATGCAATGATTGTGGTGGATCCATATGTGGTTTGTCATTACAAGAACACACATGCAATCACTATAGTGGGTCCATATGTGGTTTGTGAAAAGAACACACATGTAATGACTCTAGTGGATCCATCTGTGGTTTGAAAAGAACAAACATGCAATGACTCTGGTTGATCCATATGTGGTTCATGAAAAGAACACACATGCAATGACATGGGTTGATCCATATGTGGTTCATGAAAAGAACACACATGCAATGACATGGGTTGATCCATATGTGGTTCATGAAAAGAACACACATGTAATGACATTGGTTGATCCATATGTGGTTTGTCATTACAAAACAGACATGCAATGACTCTAGTGGATCCATATGTGGTTTGCGAAAGGAACACAAATGCAATGACTCTAGTGGATCCATGTCTGGTTTGTGGAAAGAACACACATGCAATGACATTGGTTGATCCATATATGGTTTGTGGAAAGAACATATATACAATGACTCTGGTGGATCCATGTGTGGTTTGTGAAAAGAACATACATGCAATAACTCTAGTGGATCCATTTTTGGTTTGTGAAAAGAACACACATGCAATGACTCTAGTGGATCCATATGTGTTTTGTGAAAAGAACAAACATGCATTGACTCTGGTTGATCCATATGTGGTTTGTGGAAAGAACACACATGCAATGACTCTAGTGGATCCATATGTGGTTTGTGAAAAAAACGCACATGCAATGACTCTAGCGGATCCATATGTGGTTTGTGAAAAGAACACACATGCAATGACTCTAGTGGATCAATGTGTGGTTTGAAAAGAAGAAACATGCAATGACGTTGGTTGATCCATATGTGGTTCATGAAAAGACCACACATGCAATGACATTGGTTGATCCATATGTGGTTCATGAAAAGAACACACATGCAATGACTTTGGTGGATCCATTTGTTGTATGTAATTACAAGAACACACATGCAATGACTCGACTGGATCCATATGTGGTTTGTGAAAAGAACAAACATGCAATGACTCTGGTGGATCAATATGTGGTTTGTGGAAAGAACACACATGTAATGACTCTAGTGGATCCATATGTGGTTTGTGAAAAGAACACACATGCAATTACTCTAGTGGATCCATATGTGGTTTGTGAGGAGAATACACATGCAATAACTCAGGTGGATCCATATGTGATTTCTGGAAAGAACACACATGCAATGACTCTGGTGGATCAATTTGTGGTTTGTCATTACAAGAACACACATGTAATGACTCTGGTGGATCCATATGTGGTTTGTGGAAAGAACACACATGCAATGACTCTAGTGGATCCATTTGTGGTTTGTGAAAAGAACATACATGCATTGACTCTGGTGGATCCATTTGTGGTTTGTGAAAAGAACACACATGCAATGACTCTAGTGGATCCATATGTGGTTTGTGAAAAGAACAAACATGCAATGACTCTGGTTGATCCATATGTGGTTTGTGGAAAGAACACACATGCAATGACTCTAGTGGATCCATATGTAGTCCATGGAAAGATCACACATGCAATGACATTGGTTGATCCATATGTGGTTTGTCATTACAAGAACAAACATGTAGTGACTCTGGTTGATCCATATGTGGTTTGTGAAAAGAACACACATGCAATGACATTGGTTGATCCATATGTGGTTCATGGAAAGAGCACACATGCAATGACATTGGTTGATCCATATATGGTTTGTGGAAAGAACATACATGTAATGACTCTGGTGGATCCATGTGTTGTTTGTGAAAAGAACATACATGCAATGACTCTGGTGGATCCATTTGTGCTTTGTGAAAAGAACACACATGCAATGACTTGAGTGGATCCATATGTGGTTTGTAAAAATAACAAACATGCAATGACTCTAGTTGATCCATATGTGGTTCATGAAAATAACACACATGCAATGATTGTGGTGGATCCATATGTGGTTTGTCATTACAAGAACACACATGCAATCACTATAGTGGGTCCATATGTGGTTTGTGAAAAGAACACACATGTAATGACTCTAGTGGATCCATCTGTGGTTTGAAAAGAACAAACATGCAATGACTCTGGTTGATCCATATGTGGTTCATGAAAAGAACACACATGCAATGACATGGGTTGATCCATATGTGGTTCATGAAAAGAACACACATGCAATGACATGGGTTGATCCATATGTGGTTCATGAAAAGAACACACATGTAATGACATTGGTTGATCCATATGTGGTTTGTCATTACAAAACAGACATGCAATGACTCTAGTGGATCCATATGTGGTTTGCGAAAGGAACACAAATGCAATGACTCTAGTGGATCCATGTCTGGTTTGTGCAAAGAACACACATGCAATGACATTGGTTGATCCATATATGGTTTGTGGAAAGAACATATATACAATGACTCTGGTGGATCCATGTGTGGTTTGTGAAAAGAACATACATGCAATAACTCTAGTGGATCCATTTTTGGTTTGTGAAAAGAACACACATGCAATGACTCTAGTGGATCCATATGTGTTTTGTGAAAAGAACAAACATGCATTGACTCTGGTTGATCCATATGTGGTTTGTGGAAAGAACACACATGCAATGACTCTAGTGGATCCATATGTGGTTTGTGAAAAAAACGCACATGCAATGACTCTAGCGGATCCATATGTGGTTTGTGAAAAGAACACACATGCAATGACTCTAGTGGATCCATATGTGTTTTATGAAAAGAACAAACATGCATTGACTCTGGTTGATCTATATGTGGTTTGTGGAAAGAACACACATGCAATGACTCTAGTGGATCCATATGTGGTTTGTGAAAAAAACGCACATGCAATGACTCTAGCGGATCCATATGTGGTTTGTGAAAAGAACACACATGCAATGACTCTAGTGGATCAATGTGTGGTTTGAAAAGAAGAAACATGCAATGACGTTGGTTGATCCATATGTGGTTCATGAAAATACCACACATGCAATGACATTGGTTGATCCATATGTGGTTCATGAAAAGAACACACATGCAATGACTTTGGTGGATCCATTTGTTGTATGTAATTACAAGAACACACATGCAATGACTCGACTGGATCCATATGTGGTTTGTGAAAAGAACAAACATGCAATGACTCTGGTGGATCAATATGTGGTCTGTGGAAAGAACACACATGTAATGACTCTAGTGGATCCATATGTGGTTTGTGAAAAGAACACACATGCAATTACTCTAGTGGATCCATATGTGGTTTGTGAGGAGAATACACATGCAATAACTCAGGTGGATCCATATGTGATTTCTGGAAAGAACACACATGCAATGACTCTGGTGGATCAATTTGTGGTTTGTCATTACAAGAACACACATGTAATGACTCTGGTGGATCCATATGTGGTTTGTGGAAAGAACACACATGCAATGACTCTAGTGGATCCATTTGTGGTTTGTGAAAAGAACATACATGCATTGACTCTGGTGGATCCATTTGTGGTTTGTGAAAAGAACACACATGCAATGACTCTAGTGGATCCATATGTGGTTTGTGAAAAGAACAAACATGCAATGACTCTGGTTGATCCATATGTGGTTTGTGGAAAGAACACACATGCAATGACTCTAGTGGATCCATATGTAGTCCATGGAAAGATCACACATGCAATGACATTGGTTGATCCATATGTGGTTTGTCATTACAAGAACAAACATGTAGTGACTCTGGTTGATCCATATGTGGTTTGTGAAAAGAACACACATGCAATGACATTGGTTGATCCATATGTGGTTCATGGAAAGAGCACACATGCAATGACATTGGTTGATCCATATATGGTTTGTGGAAAGAACATACATGTAATGACTCTGGTGGATCCATGTGTTGTTTGTGAAAAGAACATACATGCAATGACTCTGGTGGATCCATTTGTGCTTTGTGAAAAGAACACACATGCAATGACTTGAGTGGATCCATATGTGGTTTGTAAAAATAACAAACATGCAATGGCTCTAGTTGATCCATATGTGGTTCATGAAAATAACACACATGCAATGATTGTGGTGGATCCATATGTGGTTTGTCATTACAAGAACACACATGCAATCACTATAGTGGGTCCATATGTGGTTTGTGAAAAGAACACACATGTAATGACTCTAGTGGATCCATCTGTGGTTTGAAAAGAACAAACATGCAATGACTCTGGTTGATCCATATGTGGTTCATGAAAAGAACACACATGCAATGACATGGGTTGATCCATATGTGGTTCATGAAAAGAACACACATGCAATGACATGGGTTGATCCATATGTGGTTCATGAAAAGAACACACATGTAATGACATTGGTTGATCCATATGTGGTTTGTCATTACAAAACAGACATGCAATGACTCTAGTGGATCCATATGTGGTTTGCGAAAGGAACACAAATGCAATGACTCTAGTGGATCCATGTCTGGTTTGTGGAAAGAACACACATGCAATGACATTGGTTGATCCATATATGGTTTGTGGAAAGAACATATATACAATGACTCTGGTGGATCCATGTGTGGTTTGTGAAAAGAACATACATGCAATAACTCTAGTGGATCCATTTTGGTTTGTGAAAAGAACACACATGCAATGACTCTAGTGGATCCATATGTGTTTTGTGAAAAGAACAAACATGCATTGACTCTGGTTGATCCATATGTGGTTTGTGGAAAGAACACACATGCAATGACTCTAGTGGATCCATATGTGGTTTGTGAAAAAAACGCACATGCAATGACTCTAGCGGATCCATATGTGGTTTGTGAAAAGAACACACATGCAATGACTCTAGTGGATCAATGTGTGGTTTGAAAAGAAGAAACATGCAATGACGTTGGTTGATCCATATGTGGTTCATGAAAAGACCACACATGCAATGACATTGGTTGATCCATATGTGGTTCATGAAAAGAACACACATGCAATGACTTTGGTGGATCCATTTGTTGTATGTAATTACAAGAACACACATGCAATGACTCGACTGGATCCATATGTGGTTTGTGAAAAGAACAAACATGCAATGACTCTGGTGGATCAATATGTGGTCTGTGGAAAGAACACACATGTAATGACTCTAGTGGATCCATATGTGGTTTGTGAAAAGAACACACATGCAATTACTCTAGTGGATCCATATGTGGTTTGTGAGGAGAATACACATGCAATAACTCAGGTGGATCCATATGTGATTTCTGGAAAGAACACACATGCAATGACTCTGGTGGATCAATTTGTGGTTTGTCATTACAAGAACACACATGTAATGACTCTGGTGGATCCATATGTGGTTTGTGGAAAGAACACACATGCAATGACTCTAGTGGATCCATTTGTGGTTTGTGAAAAGAACATACATGCATTGACTCTGGTGGATCCATTTGTGGTTTGTGAAAAGAACACACATGCAATGACTCTAGTGGATCCATATGTGGTTTGTGAAAAGAACAAACATGCAATGACTCTGGTTGATCCATATGTGGTTTGTGGAAAGAACACACATGCAATGACTCTAGTGGATCCATATGTAGTCCATGGAAAGATCACACATGCAATGACATTGGTTGATCCATATGTGGTTTGTCATTACAAGA